>CM021732.1:49485354-49670371 GCA_011075105.1 Heteronetta atricapilla
GCTCCAGCCCCGCACGGCCCCGCGGCGGCGGCACAGCGCCACGGGCAGCAGCGCGCTGCGGAGCATGGGCACGGCGCGGCCCGGCACGGCCCCGAGCACCCGGCACGGCCCCGAGCGCCCTCAGCGGCTCGCAGCGCGCAGCCGCGGCGGAGGAGGAGCGGGCGGCGGCGGCCCCGCTTTGCCCGGCCGGGGAGGAGCGAGGCGATCGCGGCGCTGGGCAGGCCCCGGGCAGGCAGCGCGGAGTGCGGGCAACAGCTTCTGCTGTCATATAGTATTTTTAAACGGCAGCTTTCCCTGCAGAAGGGCAGTGCAGGCAGTAGGGGTATCTGCCTTGGTTGGGCCTGCTGAAGCATGTGGATTGGCGTGAATATGAATCCTGGGTTCAAATCCCTGCATCGGTGTAGAGTATCAAAATAAAGCGCTCATTACTCCTTACCGTGGAAATAAAACTAGTGATTATGCTGCCAATGAAATGATTCGTGCAGTGTGGCAGCCCCAGCTGAAGTGCACAAATTCAGACACTGTCCTGAACTCTGGTCTCAGTCTCAAAGATGGGCATCGGGGCCAAATTTTCCTTCAGCCGCACTGTATGTTAAAGGACTTTGATGGAGGTGACCAGAGGACAGACACTGCTCCCTCCTTTTTATCTATCTATCGATCTATCTATCTAGTTATTTTCTACAGGTCCTGATTCCACCACAGTGTGTGTTTGTGTGCCTGTACATAAACGTGCATGCACGAGCGTGTGCTTGAAGTGGATTCACGTGTGGAGTCAGGAGGATGTCTTACGCACACTTTGCACAAAGATAGATGACTTCACGAGGCAGTAATTAAATAAAAATGTTCCTCAGTAATTGTATACAGCATACATGTGTAGGCTGAAGCCAACATAGTTTTTCAGTTTTAAGGGTAAGCCTGGCTCAATCTAACGCCTGCCCCCTGTTTGCTTGATTAAAAAAAAAAAAAAAAAAAAAAAAAAAAAAAAAAAATGAAACCCACTGAAATGAATAGCAGAGCTTCAGATTTGGTTAACCACAGTAGGGGGCAGTATGTACATGACTAATTTAATGCTCTTGGATGTGATGGATACTTGAACAAAACAAAATCTGGAAATACCAGACAGCACAGAAAACACTGCAGGAGAGCAGGAAGCTAAGATGTATGATTGCTGGCAACTACTTGCAGCTTCTGTTGACTGTATGGTTAGAATGCAAAAGCTAGGGAAGCATCTCAGGAATATCTGCCAGAAATTTACATTTAATGAATTTGCAGCAAGTCTTGCACAGCTGATGCTTCGTTCTCCTCAGTAAAAAGGGGGGAAAAGATATTGGTTTGATCTATTTGTTTTACTTTGTCCATCTGTTATCCTGGCTGCTTACACAACAAAAGTGTTAGAAATAAGATGACATAACTTCACATCAAATATATATCAGTGTGAAATCTGACATGTATGCAGTAATAGGCCAACGTACCACTAAGTATTGGTATTCTGTCTCATTATATTTGCGTTATGTAATTGTAATTGTCTGGAAGGGTGGACAACAGCTCTTATTTTTGGAGTTGAAGGTAACGCATTGGTGTGAACTGGCAGCCAGGGATAAGTTATGAAGCACAGATACAATGCCAAATTGTATACTGCTGCTGACAAAAGAAAACTGGAGATTTAGAACTGCCATCTATTTATTGCAGTTCTAAATAGCAATGAGCTGCTTGTTGCTTCTGTTGTAGGCACATTTCAGGTATCTGGTGTCTCCTGCTAACCTTTGGGAGGAATATGCTGTATTTCATCAGAAAAAATAATGGCTCATCTGCTGTTTGTTGGGAGTTGAAGAAGCTCATTGACACAAATAGGCATGATGGCTATTTTCAGTTTATATAAAGTGAGTGGATAGCTCCTGCACAGCTTTGTTCAGCCATAAAATTGCCATCCAAAACACAAGTCATTTATGAGGATGAATTATGTGAGCAACTAGTTCCTCTGCCAGCCCAATGTCAATGCAGACCTGAGGGGCTGATCTGATTGCAGATGGGGTATGTGGAAGAGAAAGAGCAGAAACACCAAAGAAACACAGGCACCAAAGAAAAACACAGAGAAGAACATCAGGTATCATCAGAAAAGTCCTGAAAATTCTGTACTGAGAACTTTTGGGTAAAATTATGGTAGAAAAAGATAGAGACTTATTTCTCCCATTGTTTGATTTGTTCCATGTTCAAGGAAGACAGGATTTGTACATTTAATCAATTTGGAGATTCAGATTTATTTACAAATATGTGCCTGAATCCGTTACCCATTTCTTCTCCTGAAAGAGATACTCAAAGGAGCCCCATTTTGTTCATGTTAAGATAAAAATAACAGATTAATCAAAAAAAACAAACAAACAAACAAAAAAAAACATAAATTTGCTTCCAGACAGTAGATTCATGTCTGGCAGGTTTTAAGTGTAGCTAAATCATAATATGATTACAGAGAGATAAAAGATAAGACCCCATGGAAAAAAAAAAAAAAAAAAAAAATCATATTTGGAGTATTTTTTATTATTATTTTATTATTACTACTTTTTTTTTTTTTTTTTTTGAAAAAATCAGGAATATTCAGCTGATACTCTCAGATGCCTGTACCAGAGTTAGCTATAATAAGATACTGAGAGGTCTTTGCCTAGAACGCATGACTTCACTTTCATTACTTTAAAAAAGACGCGCTGAAAGATATTTTTCACCTTTCTCTCAGCTTAAGATGCCACCTGGAATTTGTTTCTCCATGGGGAAACTATTTCCTCATTGGTCTCTAGGGGTTCCCAAAGCCCTTCCCCAGGGCAACCCCTTAACATCTGTCTCAAGAATACTGTTTAAAGAGACTTGTATCATCAAAATGAGTAGCTTAAACTGTAATCTTTTAATCTTCTTTAGCAAAAATAATTGATCATAATATGCTATACATTTTTTGATCTAGCAATTGTATAATATAAGCAGGTTAAATTGCTCTGACAGAGGTTTTAAAATTTAATATTGCATCAGTACTTTATTTCTTTCAGTTTGTGTGCATGAAAGCTGAACCACCTGGTATTTAAAACTGTAATTGCAAACAGTCCAATCACTCTTGAATACAACTGAAAATGCAGTGGCTGCTGTTGCTTAGTCTAATTTTTAGATAAGCTGCACAAAGGTCTAGTTATTATGTGTGATTCCCAGCTTGTTGTGCAACACAACAAGCTGAACTTCATTCTCTGTGTTTAGAAACTTAGTCCTTACCCTTTCTGCGCATTGTCAGTCCTTTTTTCCGGACTAGGACACTATGTTTTCAAGACCTTGTGTTTTGTAGTCACTGAGCCTTGTGTTTTGCAGTCACTTGAGCAACAAGCTGCAAATTCTTTCCTGGTCCAGGAGTGGCAGAGATTTCAAGGTGTTTTACTGTGGAAAAAGGGGTGCTGCTTGATGCTGTGTCCCTATGGCACAGCGTTGGACTCATCGCTTGCCCCAACATGCACTGGTTACATGACCTCAGGTCCATCGTATGATCCCGATACACAGCCTGACTGACGTGGCCTCATGCATAGACCTCCAGTAAGATGAGATGTCTGACATTACTCAGTTAAAAACCGATTATGCATCTCTTCACATTTATCTTAATTTTGTGAGGGGGCTGAGCAGCTTGGCTTGTTACTGTTGAGAATGTGATAGGAGACTGCTTAGAAACTGAAACAATAGCGGGAATAAAAGGTCAAGCCCTGGAAAGGCTGGAAGGAGCAGATTCTCATGGATGAAGGCCCTGCTGTCAGAGGCTGCAGTGTTTAAGCTTCTCCTACCTTACAGGCAGCGGTCAAGATGGAAAACATGCTGACTTTATACTTAACGTATTGGAAACACTTTGTGTGTGTGTGTGTGTGTGTTCGTGTGTTCCTATTACTGCTATTAAATAAAATGTTCTATTCTAAAAAAAGTTGATGTGAAATGGTGGGCTCTGAAGACCATGATGAACTGGACAGTCATGATTGCTCTTCAGGGACTGAATTTCAAGACAATAGTAAGAAAATAGGGAGATTCCTATACACTACAAGTAAACAAAAGAGGGCAGAAATGCAACTAGTTGCATTTGAAAGATGGAGTTTTCTGAGGCACACCTACTAGCACACCTATTAGCTAGGTAAAGGTTAAAGTACGAGCAAAATTCTGCACTGCAATTCCTCAAAGGATTCAGAATCTACTCACAGGTTTGGACAAAGGTTTTGCCCACCAGTTTTAGCCTTCTTTAAGACTAGCAATGCTATTTCATTGCATCTGCAAAAGTGGTTGTTACTAGCCTGGTTAGATGTAAAGAACAACAGTATTTTGATATAGCAGAAGTGTCAAAATGAGTTTAAGAGTAAAATATTCAGTGGCTTAATCCTATGACAAGGCTGTTGTGTGATTGCAAATTAGGCCCAAAATCACTGAAAGTGATAGAATCTGGCAAAAAATAGTAGATAGTTGACATTGACTACATGACTACAGAACAGTGTGAAGGTCATCAGCACTTGTTTTTTACAGGTAAATAAAGCATGTTTTTTAATATAACTTTTCATTTCAGGTTGCAATAGATCAGTGTAAAACAGTATTAAAACAAGGCTGGTATATGCTTTTTTCTCGTTATTAACTATAAGAAAGCCAGCAGTGTCTACAGAAATTTAACTGTTAACCAATAACAGTAGCATATTTGACTTCACTCACCCTGAAATTGCTCTTTTTGTAATGGTTAACTGCCCTGTTGTAACTCACAGCAGGGGGGTAATTTTCCCATCAGAGGAGGTAAGATAAAAGGAAAGAAAAATTCCTGACATCACATGTGTTGAAATCTATTTGGAAAAATCATCATTACAGTACACTAAAAAATTCCAGGCAGGAAGTTTAAAGCAGTTGTGGTCTTGCAACAATTAGTGGGGAAAAGGAGATGTTAAAGGAATACAGATTGAATTTAAGGCATTTTCTCTTTATTTACTGCCAGGTTTTACATTTCCTTGTACCCAAGGTGTGGCAACAGTCTGGTAGAGTCTTTGTATTGCATTATGCAGCTTTCTGGACAAAGCAAAACATACAGCATTAGAAAGCAGAGCTTAAAGTCATGCATGCCTAAAGTCTTTTCAGGAAAACAAAATGTATCTGTAGTCAGAAATTGCTTGGATACATGAAAGACTCATCTGTTAATTGAGTAAGCCCATGAGATGCATACTTGTTTGATTTATTATCATTTTTAATCATCTGAGGAGATAAAACAATCTATTATTCTGATAATATAATATCTAAAATTACTTCCCAAATACTGGATAATAAGGAGATCATGTCTGGCTGAAGATGAGCAAGGAAAATACAGCTTCAAGTGGATCATTTGTTTACAAAGTGTTCTAAATAGCTTAAAGTTGAAATTATATCAGGATGATTTCATGGTCTATTTATCAGTGAAATCCAAGGGAATCTTTTTATTATATTAGAGGTTGGATCTGGTCCTTAATGTGTATCTTAATACAATTATTATATCTGCAATGCCATGTTTACTACATAGAACTGTGGAAAATGTTTGACTCAGAAGAATGCAAAATCAACCCACTTTGACTTTATATTACATTATTTGAATCACAAATGAGTTATTTTACTTTTTTGCCTTTCTGTTTTATTCTGTTGGTTTATTTGTATAAATATAAATAAATAAATAAATGAAATTGTGCCCAAGGATATCTTTGTGGTCTTTGGCACTTGAGATTCATTTAGTGAGGTAAGTCACCTCTGTATCTGATTAACTGATTGAAGGTTTGGGCCAGCTCAGTAGAATTGATATCAGCACTTGCAATAGAGCTCTGATTCTGAAGAGAACAAATTATATCTGATTTGCTCAACCAAAGAATGATAAAAGTACTGAAAAGCTTTTAAATACTTCTGCAATGCAAATAGCTAAATAAATTTACTCCATTACTAAGCGGTTGTGGTTTAATTTCGTGTTATTTTCAAATTTTGCCCATTCAGATAGTAGGTTGGGGGAAAAGTACCCAAATAGTATATGTAACATTTACATATCACCTCAAAGAGACATTCAGAGGTCATCATGTGAGTAGGTTCATTAAAAAAAGAAAATCAACTGACTGTACATATTTGCAATTAATTTGTGAAGTGTGAAAGCCTAATTTCAGCTCTATTTATAGTCTCTTTTTTTTTTTTCCCCTCAATATCAAGGAATACCAAAAAGAAGACAATGCCTTTTTTACCTGTTTGTAGTGGCTTGCCTGTGTCTTGACACTGATCAACTGAATAACATTTTTGCAAATTTGATCTTGAAGAGTTAGTAAAAGTCTGTTTTATTCTTGAGAGGGAAAAAACTGACCACTTAACAGGTAATCCCAGGATGAACTGGTGAGATGTGATCAAAGATGTGTTTTTCACCCAACCTTCTCGTGATGTCAAGATTATTTCTTTTTTTTTAAAAAAGACAGCAAAGTTTTTCCAGATTTTAGTATTTCAAAATTCTGAGGAGCAACCACGTGGCCACCACGTTTAAAGCCCAGCCCAAGCTCCCACCATCCCACCCCACAGTGGTGCGGGATGAGCGCCTAGGAGACCTTCGCTTAGGGATGCACCCAGAGAATTGGCCATCGGTGTATGACCGAGGTTTGTCCATTGGGTAAACACCTTGCACCTCTCAAACATGTCTTCAACATTCACGGCATTGAGACCAGTCCTCCATGCTGCCCGCCCCAGCGGGGCCAAGCATGGCATTATGTTGGGGGGGTGTTTGACCTGTGATGGGGTCAAACTAATGCCGGGCAAGTGGACAGGTGCCTCAGCCATGTGCTCACCAGCACCCATGGGCAGGGCAGCCCCTCCAACGACTGGCCGCGCGCAGCGATCACCCGCCGGTACTGGCTGCTCGCCCCACGCTGCCATTTCACGACAGCTCTGCCTTGTGTGGCCTGGCCTGGCGTGGCTGGCCGCCCCTCTCCCTGCCCACCGCCATGTGTGGCTAGTTGCCCCCAGCTTGCTGTGGAGTGCCTCTCCACAAGGGGGTGGCCTAGCCACCAGGGCAGAGAAGCAGGGACTGCCCTCAGCTGTCCTCCTTGGCTCTGCTTGGTCCTGTTCCTTTTGCTGCTGGTGCCTTGTGCCCTCCTGTCCCTCTGCCTGCCTCTGGGCACAAAGTCTCTCTCTCCTTCCCCCTGCCACCGCCTGGTGAATAATTCAGCAGGGTTTTGTGCACACTGTACGCTGTCCTGCTTGTGGCATGAACGCTGCTTCTGGGCTTAGTCTGCCAGCCGCCTGAGGGGCTCTCGCCTGGCTGGGCAGGGAGGAGGAAGAGCAGACATAGGATAAAGTATCCAGAGGGAACTGGCGTGATAGAGGCAAGTCACTTTCCGGGACAGCAAAGTCAGAAGATGAAGACCCTGGGGGGCTATGGGTCCCCAGTAATCCCAGTCTATTATTTCCCTGCTGTTTGTGATCCACTTCCGTGTGATGTTTTGTTGCGTGGGTGAGTGCAATCTGTGTGAACCTCCTGTGCACCAGGGAGTAGCAAGACCTGGTTGCCTAGGAGGAGCTGCTCTTTGAGAGGCAGAGCAGAGCCGTGCTGGAAACCCGGGGGAGGCTGAGATCCCTCCCCACAGCTGCCAGCTCCCTCCTTTGCCTCCTGGAGGTGGGCCCTCCTGCTGCAGCCCTGCTGTGGCAGTTCTCAGGGTGGAGCTGAGAGGGGTTCTCAGGTAAGAGCCCTCTCCCAAATAAACAGGTGCAGGCAGTGCTCCACAGTGGATTTGGCTACACAGCAGGTCCTGGGCCACCAAGCATGACTAGTCCTGGCACAAAGGGGTCGTTCCTCTCGCAGCCAATGGTGAAGAGTGTGCTGGTGTATCGCAACGGGGATCCTTTCTTCCCGGGGCGCCGCATTGTCATCAACGAGAAGAAAGTGTCCAACTTTGAGGTCTTCTTGAAAGAAGTGACAGGTGGGGTGAAGGCACCCTTTGGAGCTGTGCGTAACATCTATACGCCCCGGGCTGGGCATCGTGTCCGGCAGCTGGAGGAGCTTCAGAGTGGAGAGCAGTATGTGGCTGGTGGCCAGGAAGCCTTCAAGAAACTGAAGTGAGTGTCTGAAAAATAACTTAAGATTTATATGGAACTTGAAAATCAGCATTTGGGGTTTTGCAGTGTGGCAATACTTGAGACCTCCTCCCATCCCCTGCACCCCTTTTATTAGGCATTGCACAAAACAGACCAAAAGTCTGTGTTCCAAGGTTACAAGAAAGTTAGGTATTTGTGACAGAAAATACTGCAAAAGAGCTTCAGAGGTGAGCCACAGAAAGCCTGCTGTAACCATTAGTCTCATAGTGCCATCTCCTTGACATGGTAATAGAATTGGAGAAGCAGTCCTTTACCCTGAAGGTCATGCTGTATTGGCATGTTGCTGTGAATGATGTGCTTCACGGAGGCACAAGAGTCAATGTTTGTGCTCAGTGTTAATAGGGAGAAAGCTCTAGAAAGGTGGAGTGTTGACAGTGTTGTAGCAAAGTTGATGAGCCTGGGAATTTAATTCCCAATTTTTCCTTTCTTGCTTACTTTTCAGAAGTCTAAAATATTCTACTAAACTATTCACATCTCCATCCATTTCTGTTCATTTGGCTTTCTTATGACCACAATAGCTGAGCTCCTCCTGTTCTTTAAAATATGACTTTGCTTTGTTTTCCCTGTGAAGACACCAATAATTAAACTGGTATTTTCTGTTTTCTAGTGACTGACTAGGAGAATATCGTGGAGCAGATCTGTGCTTTTATGTGTGGTTTCCTGAGTGGCTCTGAATATGATCAGTAACGATTCTTAATTCTGGCAGTGAATTTTGTTTTCTCAACTGCCTAAAATAACAAGTTTTGTTCAATCTTTGTATGTGTTATTTGTACAGCTCATTTTAAAAAATAATCTCATAATTAGCAATGCCTTTCTGGGGGTGGTTGGGAATTTATATGATTAAATACCAGCTCTACAGAACCTTGCTGTCTTGATCATGTAGCATTTTTCTGGAGAGCTCAGTATGTTTCAGAATAAAGCTCTGTGTGTAATGAACAGGTCTTCTGTCAGCAGCCTGACCATTTTTGTCACTGTTTCTAAAAAGTTATTGAAGTGTCTTGGGCTTCAGTGGCAAAGTTAGAGTGAAAATCTATGACAGGTTAAATATAAGCCTCTTTCCCTTGCCGCTCTTCCATGTCAAATGCAGTGCTCAACTCAAGAACTACTGTATCTTTTGGTATTAAATTTTGTGGTCCTGTGAATGGGTTAAAGCTGTTAGTTGTCAGCTTGTTTCACCTCTCTAAATGTGTTTTATGTTCAAGAGACAGGCTAAAAGTAAGCAAGTAAGTAAGTGTTTGACATTAGCATGCATTGTGTAGAGAATTGAGTGCCCTGGATTTATTTTTGTTGGGAAAAGGCATTTATTTCTGTCATTTCATATTTTACAGTCAGGGTTTTGTGGTGAGAGCTTTTTGGACTTTTATGATTGCACCGTTCAACAGGATACTGAAGTATTTGAGGTCAATGAGGAGAGTACCTTCAAAAAGGCTAACCTAAAACACTCAGTAAAAGCAGGCTTTTAGATATATATCCCTTGATAGTATGTGATAGTCCTATGCTGCTGGAAGGATAAACTGATTGACTTAAGATCTTTTCTGTTCTTGTGTTCAGAGTTAGGGTTCTTCACTATTAGTATGTGTTTATATAGTACTGTAAAACTAGAGAATGCTTTTACAAGCATTATTTAAGGCAGGCTGGATTGTTTAATGTTGAACTTGTTCTTAAGTAGCTTGTAGATAATGATAATTGTCTTACTTCTTAGCCAGACAGGTCAGAGGAGAGGAGGGGTCAGTTGAAAGGATTGCCTTCTGGAAGAAATTGAAATTTCTAGAGAAATGAATGTATGTTTCTGTATGTGTCATGGACAAAGATAAAGCAGTTGCATCTGTGGGAGACCAGAGCTTCTGTTATAAAGGATCTGCCTCTGATCTGATAGCAGCAAGAAGTTTGTAAAATTTTTACATTTTTTTTGCAGTGATGCTTGTCACATTTATTTGTTGTTATGATAGACTAATCAGGGCTGAACTTTGGACTGATGACTTGTGGCACCCATGCACGGGAGCGTAATAGAAAGAATATCCAAGGAAAAACAGGAGCTGAAATTGTCATTGTTCCACTTCAAGTGGTGCATTTGTTTCTTCACAGATGCCTTAGGTTGAGAACTGAATCTTATTTTTCCCTGTCCTCAGTGAATTCTAAGCTTGACTGCGTTCACCTTTAGCACATGAACCTCCGTCAATTTTAACATCTTGAGATAGATACTTCTGAGGTATCTCATTCTACAGCAGTGACAGCTATATACTAGAAACAGCTCAATGTGCCTGCACCTGCTGCAGTCTGAATTCATGAGAAGACCAGGTCTCAAAGCTTTTAGAGTTCTGACAAGGGAATGGAGTTAGTGTGGTCGGCGTACCGGTATGTTGGGCAATTTCAGGGTTACTCATGCTTGAAGGCTTACTTAATTCCTTTTCTTTGGAAAGGCAACACACACGATACATCACAGTGTTTTAATTGTATCTTTTGTGTTAATGCAGTGTTTTTGTGGGAATATATACCCTAACGGAGTGCAGTAATGTTCAAACAGATACATTTTGTTTTCTTGTCCAGTCTTGTATTTTGTTTATTCTTAAAATAATTGTGAATTGTTTCACCTCTCTAAATGTGTTTTATGTTTGTGTTTTATGGTTCTTTCATCACAACCACAGTAAAATAGAATTTACAGTTTTCAGGTGTGTCCAAGTCATGTTGAAACACAAGTGATACAGATCCTTTTAAACTAACCAATGTCCTGGTTAAACTTGGATATGGAGGGAGGCTTTAAATATATCAGACTTAGGGTGAGAAACTAAGAGGCAAGATGATGAAACCCTGAAAAATTGATATCGTGCTGAGGTTTATTGATCCACCTCACAGTATTACGTGAGCTTCTTTCTGACAACTAGGTTACTGATGGTCTGTACTAATCACCAGTGATGTGAAGTCAGATGGTTATCTCTCCCACATCTTTTGTAATGGCCCAGAGACAAATGTTTTGCTTGTTACTGAATGGGAATTTTCTTGGCATCTTCTGGGTTTTGTGCAGTGATTTATTTTTGTTGGACATATTTTAATGACAGGATGGATCCCCTCCCAGCTCTGTATTTTTAATATCTTCAGGTTTTAGTTTACCAACTTTTTATTTTTCTTATAACTTTTATAAGATTTATATTAATACTCCTATAAGATTTATATTAACACTCCTTTAAAATCTGGAATTAGTTACTATTTGTGCTATAATGAGACATGATAAATTTTAAGAACTTCAGTGTCAAAAAAGGGTAAAAAGTGTACTGTGTAAGTTAGATGCTTCTGTAAATAATCAGTAGTGTTGTCCTTCCACAGCTATTTGGACATAGGAGAAACAAAGAAAAAACCAGCTGAAGTCAACAATGAGGTAGGATATCTGAAATATTTAAGAAATAACCCTGTGGTTAGTATTAGTGACATGCCTGCATTTACACCTGTTTTTTAATATATATTTCTTATGTTCAGAAGTAATACAATTATCTACCATTCTGGTTATAATATTTCAATGACTATTACTCTGATTGCTCTGAACATAATGAACTGATTGTCTTCCATTCAGCTTTCTGAATTGCCACATCCACTCATAAGCTTTCAGCGAAGAAAAATTCATTGTGTCTTCACTGGTCTTTTTTTTTTTTCATTCAGAAAAGATTATTGGAATTAAAACTTTGGGGGTTTTGGACCAGGAAGTTATATTCAAAATACGATATTTTATCTGGAGAAGAGACATCTTTGAAAAATCATGCTTAGTTAAAATGTTTCTTCCAGTCACTGCCAGTGTCAGTTGCAAATTTCTAACTGGTTCTAGTCCATGATCTTCCAAACTCACCAGTTTTGTATAAATGGCATTACACAATGACCTAATGACACAACTGCAGGTTTCAAAAAACTCAGTGGGTTTGGGTTTTTGAGACACATGACTTTGCCCTATTATTACTTTTTTTTTAAAAAAAAAAAAAAATCTATATATGAATAGCAATGATTTCCAACAAACATTTGAATTGCAGCTTCTGCCTGACAAGAAGCATCAGCTCATAAATTTTTCCATTTCTTCTGTCTTGTGCTCTCATGCCATGTTTCTATCAATTTAATGTTTTGTGTAGCAGGTGTCTTCAGACAGTAGGACACCTTCTAATAGAAGACTCTCAAAATGGAGGGCTTATTGCCATAAGGACATTTCCTGTGATACTCTGACTCTTTTTATTCAGAGGTTGAATAATGAAATATGACACATGCATTTTATAAATGATCATAACTTTGTAACCTGTGTTTGTTTGTTTATTTGTTTGTTCAAATGGGCACAGTCAACACAAAGATCAAATTCAACAGGAAGTCAGAGATTTGATTTATTACAAGTACTGTATAAATTTAATCTAGTTTCTAGTTTATTTATGCAATTGACAAGAGAGAGCTCTGTTGTTTTTGTGTTGTTCTTCATGTCTCCCTGTTTTTTTGTTTTGTTTTTTTTTTTTTGTTTTTTTTGTTTTTTTCTAAAGGAAAAAGAACAATTTTCAAAATTAGGAAAAACTAATTCAATGCTGATGAGTCAACATCAGGGTTATGCTCTGTTGCTGAGGTGCATCGAAAAATTAGCAACATATGCACTATCTTTCTGATATCCTTTATCCATAATTTCCATTTTTGACCTACAGCATTTTCTTATTCCAGCCCTGAGTTTCCTTTGATCAAACTTTGTGAATTTTGCTGAAATTATTTACTCATGATACTATAAGGTGGACAGACAGAATCAAGTAATTCATCTCACTTTTAATTGTGATCTTTGTAACAGATCATATTTTTTATTTTCAGTGGGAAAAGTTTTGTACAATACCTGGACTGCATATATCTGAATCTTCAACACAAAAGATAGTTCTGAACTAAAAGAAACCCCAACCTTTGGATTTATGACCAGTCTGTACTATTTTTTTTCTGGACATCTGAGTGTGTGGATAGTACCGTACTTTATGCTAAAACAGTATCTAGGTGATAGGTATCTAGGAAAAAGAAAATTTAACTAACAAAACTAAATACTAAACAATCCTAAATACTAAACAATGCTAAAACAGCATCTATCTAAAAAAAAAAAAAAAAAAAAAAAAAAAGTATCTATCTAGGTATCTAGGAAAAATAAAATGATTCCTATATATCCAGGAAAAGAAAAAGATAACCTGAGACAATTGCTTCTAATTATCTCTGAAAATATGTTGGGTTGCATTCACTAATTTGTGCAACTCCCATTAATAGTGTGCAGTGTGACTGGTTCTAAATGCCCCTTGGTGAGAAGGTAGTTGTCTTCATGAAAGAACATTAACCAAGTTCTGATATTACCACTTACCAGGATAACACAAGGTTTGCTACTTTAAGGCTAGTTTTAAATCTGTTGCTTTTGCTGCAAATCCTTAGCAGACTCTGAGGATTATTTTATTATACATACATTATATGTATATATATATACAGAGATTCTGAATATAATAGAAATTCTTTTCACCTAGAAAAGTGTTTGTAGAAATTTTTTCCATTATTTACAGTTGTGTGTTTGGCAAGAGAGGCTTCTGTTACTTCTGTATTCAGTGCTTCTTGTATTCTGAACACTTTTGGCTATCTCAGGGCTTTGAAGTAAACCAGTATAAGCCATCCATTATATCAGATTTATTTCCTCCTGTTTGACTAATGCCTGTGATCTCCATGGTCTCTGTGATGAGTTTAGCTCTCCACATTAAGTTTAATTTATGTAATTGATTGATTTGAAGAGTCTTAAAAATGAAATAAAACATAGTACTGGTCTACAGATTTTTATCTGGGCCAATGAATAACACATTTTTTTTCATGCCCTACTGATTTAATTCTAGGAATGAACATTCAGGAGGCTAGTAATAGAAGTTTTAAATACCTAAATATATTTATGTTAAAATGATTTGAGGATGCAAGTTCTCTTTTTACTTTTTTTTTTTTTTTTCTAGCATTCATTTTGAAATCCAAAATCTATATGTGTTCTAGGACTAGGGTAGCAGTATTGCTGCATTTTCATTCTCTTTGATTCCACCAGATTTGCATCACCAAACAAAAAACCATGATTTTCCATGGAGTCTTGTAGGAATCTTTGATTCTAGCCCTCAAAGATGTGTTGCTTTCATAAAGCATCATTTCAGATTGAATTTCAGAAATAAAATCCTCCTTGTTTGCTTCAGTAGAAGAAAAAAATGAATGTATGTGTGAGTAACAATATATATATACATATATGGCTCAGTCCTGCAAGCACAGCAACTTTTAAAGAAGCGAATTATTTCAATGACTTCAATAAGAGGAGTACTGTGAAATTATAAATGTACAGAGAAATCTGTGGGTCACATCTGACTCATAGTGTTCTGGTGGGCTAAGAGGGTGGGGGCAGGCTCACTAATGTCCTCACAGACAACTCCAGGCTAAAATCAGGGTGTGATCTTTGCCAGGACAATTCCTGGTCTCTTTGTGCTTGTGCTGAAGTATTAACCAGCTCTCCTTCAGTAGCTCCACTTCTTTTTTTCTTTCTTCCTTTTTTTTTTTTTAAATTTTGTTCCCCCAAACATTTTTTCAGATGTGACACAATTTGCCAGGGCTCTGGACCACTGTCTATTTGCATGATCTCAGTAATGCTGTGGTTAGTCTGAGCCTTGAGACAGCAGTAACTGCTCTTAAAGCGTGCTCTCAGGGTTGCCTCCCACCTTTCTACCTTTTTCACCTGGCAGCCACTCAGGTCCCACAAGAAACTGGTCCTTCTCTGAACATGACCTCAAGCAATCACAGAAATATTTTTTTGTTTGTTTGTTTGTTTTTCTTCTGCCTCTTTATTCCTAGTGGTATGTTCAGAACTGATGATTTTTTAAAATTATTTATTTATTGTTGTTGTTGTTGTTCCCCATTGGAGGAGATGGTCTTGAAGTGCTGGCTTGCCCTAGACCAGGTTTTGGAATCACACTGAGCCTGGCCAGTGGTGATGACAGTCCTTTTTCTGTACCTGCATCGTACTGTTCATCGATGATCTGGAAGGTTTAAATAGATGCCACAGGATTAGTATTTGGAAAATTCATGATCAACGATTAAGGATGATATCTTCATGCTTTTCTACAAATGGATGAATTCTGGTTGCATGAAGCACACTTTGGCATTTTCTACCTGATAAGCGTTTTTCAGTGTAGGTTTTCCTTCAGTATAACAATTACAAATATCTACTTCCAGTTCTGGTTATTGAAGAGAGAGGCAAAAGGAATAAAATCATGAAGCCACTGTACATTGTGTATTTGTAGGTTATTAGTTAAACTGCTAAATGTTTGACATCTGCTTTTGCAAGTACTTTAATGTTGTTCTTTGAAGGCTGCATCTCACTTAATTTTGCATAAAACTAGAAAATGTGTGTCAAAATAGAATTAAAAAGAAGGAATTCTTGTTCAGGATATGGTGTAAATACAGTGACCTATATTCAGAAAGAAGAATAGATGGAAAATACAAAGTGTTAATTTACTAAGCTCTCTTCTCACTTTTCTCATGGAGTGACAAAATAGAATAAGTACTCTGTCAGAAATAAGTTTTTCTACTGAAGTCTGTAACTGTGAGTCTGGTCCTCTAGGAGAGTGTTCCTGAGGAAAAAACCAACCACCACCACCAACAAAAAATTAAGGAATCTTCTCTATCTCAAGGCTTCCAAGAGCTTATCTAATGAAATCCCTTAGTGTCCATTCCTGTAAATTGGTGAGATTTAACATTTAGGAATGGGTTCTGTCCCTGATGAGAGCAGTATTAGTTCTCTCTGTTATGCCCTGTTTCATTTTTAGCTGGAGCTTCTCAGATACCATGGTCATGGTCCTGCCTTTGGCTTACCTGGTGTGTTTGGTGGTAACAAGGATGTACAGCTTATAGCTAGTAAGTAAGTGCCTTTTTTTTTTTTTTTTTTTTTGATTTGGTCAAGAAGTTTTTAATGTAGGTTTATTGTTAAAATACATCAATGAACAAATGATATCAAACAATAATTCATTAAGCACTATCCATCTATTTAATATGAAAAGTGGAACATGCAAATAGATGTGATTGTCTGTGAGATGGGTCAATGTTGAAATAGCTTGGGAAAGCACATTTTTTTCTGTCTAAACAGGTTTATAGATGAGAGTCTATACCACAAAATGCCTCATTATGATATCATCAGCAGACTTCATGGGCTGTCTTTGGTGAAATAAAAATGAGGTGGAAAGAGTATGCTATATATTCCCCACCAGTAGTGAGGCTCAATCATTGGTAAGAGTTGTGTCTTCAAAAATACTTTAATAGTCCACATTCACTCTACTGATATGAATCAGGCTTCAATGTGGTCTTCAATGAAATCATGTCATTATCTGATAGTATTTATAATATCAATTATATATTTATTTAATCTAGTGCCTTAAAATCTAATTCTTTAGCAGTCTAAAGCCTGCAAAAGACTGAAGTATGTAAGTCAAATGTTCAGCTGATGGAAAAATAGTTATTTTTATTCACCAATCTATGCCAGCTGTGGACTTGAACTTATAGTCCTTTTCTGTCAAGTTTTTTGTATAGTCCAGCATCAGTACAGAATGAGGGAGGGCCATTCTCTCATCTTACTGTAAATGGTGTACTTTGATAGGAGCAAAGCACATGAAAATGGTACTTAACTTTTATTATGTTTCTAAGCAGCAAGAGCTCAAATAGATCCTCTTCATGGGAATGTCTAGTTCAGTGATGATTGACTTCAGCAGACTTTTGAGCCATACCCAGGGCAGGAAAGGAGATGGCATGCTGTAGGTTTTGGAAAAAAAAGAAAAAAAAGAAAAAAAAAAGAAAAAAAAAGAAATTTTGATATACTTTATAAGTATATTTTTTAACAGTCACTTGATTGTAAGGATAGAAGCCTTGTTACCATTTTTGCTGTTGCAAATCATCCTAAGACTGTCATACTTAGTGCATGTGATGAAGAGAATAGTTCAAGAGAAAATGGATAATCGTGTAGAAGAAAGTTAGGAGTTTAGAAGAGGAAAAACCTGCAAGATCCTTTTAATTTCAGAACATCTGTCTGCATGTTGTTTAGTTCCACATTAACATCTGCTCTCAGTTCCTGGACTTCTGAGATAAGCTTTGATTCAGTAACATTTGAGAAACTGTCAAGTACGTCTTCACATGCTTATACCCTACTGCATGCTTCTAGAGCTGGTGCGATTTGAAAAGCCACATCTTTTGTTTTTCTAACTTCATCCACTGTTAGGTGTATCCACTGTTAGGTACTTACTTCCTTGCCCATTTGTACTATACTCCACTTAGCATTAGCAGCAGTGCTAAGTTTAGGTAAAGCCTCTTAGTTCTCATGCTGCTGTGACACCAGAACCTGAGTGTGCCACTCAGCTCATTTTCAGAGTGCTGCACCTTCACTTGAATGGAAGTGTGTGTGATGGTCAGAAAGGTGAGCTGCAGTTAATGAAGAGGGAGGAAGAAAAGAACAAATCAGAAATAAGTCAATGAGCACCAGTGGTAGAGACAGGCTGTCTGTATGAGTAAGTTTTTCTCTGGCTCAAATTTTTTACTGAGCTTTCCTTTCTGTTTTGCTGTTTAGCCCATCAGACAGGCGACAACATATCTTTTGCACTATACCGTGTTATGGTAGTTAGTCTGCATGGAAGGCTGAAGCAAGCTTACTACAAAAAGATTGATTTTCAGTTTCCTTTTGGTCACTTCTGTAACAAGCTAATCCCCCAGAAGTGTCACATCCCATCTTAGTTTAGACTTTCAGGGGGTATCGTGGCGATAGAGAGTAAGTTTGGATTTCTCCCTTCTTCCTCTTTCAGCCACAGACACCAGTAAGGATGAAAGAAGACACCTGGCCCATGAGCATGGGAAAATTGTGTGTCATGCAGCAGATGGCAGCCAGGCTCTTGGCCCCTGTCAGAGCCCTAATGCTGTAATAATATGTCTCCAAACTTTTCATTGTTACAGCACTGATAGAGAAAGTAGTAAAAATATTTCATCCTAATCCAAGCTAAAGCTTTGATACAAAATATTCTTCAGATATGTATCTGTCCTTTGTGGTTTTTTGGCAACTGAGCTTCATGTTTTGAAAGAGAGATTTGTTTTGTAGTGAAGGTGATCTGCAAGTATAAATACATGTTAAATGATGTGCTTGAGGAATTTAACAAATCTCTTGAGGAAGTATGGACCAACAGAGTTACCATTTGCTTGTTATAAGCTTAATTGTTTGTGAAAGGTACAGAACATTATTTTCCGATTATAATGTATAAAGAAAGAGTGGACATTAATATTTCTTTAGGCAGTCTCTCTAATCTAGATGGTTTCTCCTTGTGCCCTCAAAAAGACGAATTTGCTTTGGGGCTGGTTTGTGCTGAAGAATAAAACTGGGCTTTTAGATTTGCAGATTCTGTAGGCAACTATTTGTTTTAAGTTCAGTGTTTGAGACAAATATGTGTGCATCTGAAACCTCCTTTCTTTGTCTGACTTCTTATTACCAAAAATTTTTGAATATACTGAAGTAAACCATCTTTGCAAGTCATTATTATAAAAGTAAAGAATTGCAGGCACCTAAGAGGAGTTCATGTACTTTGATATCGAAGAACCAGTCTCTTTCAACAAGGAGAACAAATGAAGATAATAGTGTCTCTATGAAAGAGATTTGATTTCTTAAGTTTATAGTAGGCCTGTACTAAGCTGCATTACTGGCCATATAGATAGATTTGCCCTTGGTTGATAGACAGATTTTCTTAGGTAGTAACAACAGAAACTTTTTGTTTGTTTGTTTGTTTGTTTGCACTTTATATTTTCTCCTGGGCTTATAGGACGAGGTGATTATGTGGTAAACACTAAAACAGGTATCTTTTGTGCAGCTCAGGATTCATTGTCATTGCACTTGGATCTCTCTTACCAATTTATATTCCAGAAAAGGTTTTATAAAGGTATTTAAGAAAACTTTACATATATTTCTTACTCTACATAAGCCATATCTAGATCTGGATCTATATTATAGAGAAACAGGTTCACCATTGTTTTTTATGATGTTTAAGCAGTTGGGACAATGCTATGGAAACATCATGCTTCACACTTTATTACATATTTGCCTACTGATAGGGTATTTATAAGACTATCGCCTTTTGATTGGGAGCAGTAAGTATAGGCAGTGATTATGAAAATAGGCACTGTAAGAGCTGGTTGTTTGTAGGCAAGCATTGGGCTAGCTGCGGAAGGATCTCATTAACCACATTCTTTGAGTGGTGGGTTCATTCTGGAGTGCTGTCATTTAGCATTACAAGTGACTGTGTATGTATGGTCTTGGCCTGCCAGATTCAGTGATGCATGTCAGGCGCCCAGGATGCACTAGGGTATCTCTGCCAAGCACCCACCAGACATTATCCTACCTTTCACAGAATCACAGAATGGCTTGGGTTGGAAGGGTCCTTAAAGGTCATCCAGTTCCTCCCCTCCAGGAGGATCTGTTCCATGATCTACCCAGGCACAGAGGCGAGGGTTGCTGATCTCTAGTTTCCTGGGTCTTCCTTTCAACCCTTTTTAAAAGTGGGAGTGATGTCTCCTTTTTTCCAGTCACCAGGGACTTTGCCTGATTGCCAGGACTTTTCAAATATGGTGGAGAGAGGCTTGGCAAATACATCAGACAATTCCCTCAGGACCCTGGGATGCATGGCATTGGGCCCCATAGACATGTACCTGTTAAGTTCCATCAGGTGGTCTTGAACCTGATCTTGCTTACAGTGGGTGGGATTTTTTTCCTCCAGCCCTCATCCATGTGTTCAGGGAAACCCACCACCTTTCCATGTCCAGGTTTCTTGCATGATCAGCCTGGGTATCCTTCTGCAATGTTATTGCCTGAAACTTAGTAGCTGTTTCTTGGTCACTTTTTTTCCTGTGATTCAATCTTTTTTTTCACTGCTTTAAGTAAGCATGTTTTGATGTTAAATTATTCTATTTCATTTGCAGATTCTTCTTTTATAGGCTGGTTTAGATGTGGTCATATTTGGAGGAGTTTTTGTAGAATACAACAATCAGCATTCTCACTAATGATTTTTCAGAGGGTTAGTAAAGATTCCTCAGAACTTTTATGCATTTATGACGTGAGTATTTGAGTCTGTATGCAACCCCAGAACATCCCTCTGTAGTGAAACAGCTTGATAATTACAAGGATTTGAGTAAGTGCTTTAATGTTTTGAAACTTTTTCATTTCCTTTTCTGAAGCAGTACCTGTCAGTCCCTAATTCTGACCACACGCTGGATGACACAGTCATGTGCTAGAACATGCAGTGGACTGCATTTGCCTGCTGGGGGACTTTGCAGAGTGTTTCTGGTCCTTTAATGAAGTGTGACTGCAGAACAAGATTGTGACTGGAAGAATGTGCCTCCTGCTGATGGTCTTGAGCTGCAGCACATCAGCTATAGGATCTTATGGGGCAGGCATAGTTTATTGGCACATCACAGTCTATGTCAATTAGATGCTCCATCCTTGGTGGGGTGCTGGATCAGGAAGGACTCCCTAGCATTGTCCAGTATCAGTTGAAGAGCCAGGCACCTTGACATTGCAGTGTGAGATGGAAAATACAATGCTTGAGACTTGATAGATCAGAATTTACCGTTAGATTTTTCCTCAAAATGCATCTAAGAAGTTGCTATAAAAATATTTTGAGGAGTTGTCATTTCTGTTTCCCTCTGTTCCTCCCTCCATGTTTTAAAATGTAATTTTTGTAGTATCATTTGGCTCAATTATTCATTCTGTATCCATTAAGTTCATTTCTCTTGCTACAGTGGAGTCTCCACTCATCTGTGGGCAATTATATGACTGTATGAATCTGTAAAAATTGAATTTTTAAAGTTTATAATGTCTTGACTTCACAAATGATTTTGATATATTAATGCTGGATATACCTTGTCTCTAACACACTCATATATTTTTCAAAGTATGCTCTCATGCAAAATCTCAGTACTTGTAATTATTGTTTATTTCAAACCTAACATTTATCATATCTGAGACTTCTAATCATGGGGAAAAAGTGGCTGTTTTTCAGTGAGTGGTCTCTTGATTCATTTTAATTTTTAGCTGTCAATGAGAAACGTTTCATCCATATTTTCACTGTACAGGATACGATTTTCTGAGGGTAGAATGCCTGGGAATCACAGAATGGTTAAGGTTAGAAAGGACCTCTGGAGGCCATCTGATCCAACCCCCTGCTCAATCAGGGACACCTAGATCAGGTTGCCCAGGAACATATCCAGATGCCTTTTGAAGATCTCCAGGGAGGGAGACTCCACAGTCTCTTTGAGGAATCTATTCCAGTGCTCAGTCATCCGTATAGCAAAGAGCTTCCCAGTGTTTGATAGAACTTCCTGTGTTGCAGTTTGTGCCCACTGCCTGTAGCTCTGTCACCAGGCACCACAGAAAAAATCCTGGTTCCATCTTCCTCGCACCCTCCCCTCAGGTATTTATAGACATTGATAAGATCCCGCTAATAAGAGCCAGCTCTTCTCCAGGCTAAAACTCCAGTCCCAGCTCTCTCAGCCTCTCCTTAAAGGAGAGGTGCTTTAGTCTCTTGAGCATTGTGGTGACCCTACATTGGACTCTCTCCATTACGTCCATGTGTCTCTCTTGTACTGGGAGGTCAAGAGCCAGACAGAGTAATCCATGTGTGGCCTCACCAATGATGAGTAGAATGCTTTCTAATAAATATCTTAGAAGTGATCCCAGTGTGTGAAAGCTACAACCATTTGATGCCAAAACAACCTATACTCACAGGAACAAGTTTTTTCCTAATAGAAAGAAACAAACTCAAATTGTGGTACCCCAAATTACTGTATACAGAATATTCACATCTAGAAACAAACTGTCTATAAAGGTCCACTTTATAATTGTGTGCCAGTATAAAAACCTTCTTGGAAGATCATGTCTGAACAGCTTGATTTCTTCTGCTGCTGGTAGGAGACTGAGTGAGGTACTTCTCATTTTTCTGATGCTGTGTATAATTAGGAGTTCTATAATTAGGAGTATGGGGAATAAGACTATCAAAATCCAAAGATTAAATAATTATGATATACATCTTTAATCTCCTGAGCAGCATCTTTAATGGTTAAACTTTATATTGCATTGTTTGGTATTTAGTATCCTGGTAACATAATTAGCAAAACAAGTCATACAAAACAGATACTCTTCCCAAGTTACATCCAGTTAAAACAGAGCTCTGTCCTTTTTTCTAACTGGCCTGCAGATTCATAAAATTACTGTTTGTATAGTTCTGTATACCTGAATTGTAAAATACTGAACATTTTAATTACCAGATTGCTTACAGATTGGCTTTAGGGGATTTTGGAACAACAGAAGGACTTGCAGAGGCCTTGGCTCATGGAGATTTCATGGTGTGTATTGAATTTGATATGGAACTTAAAAGTTCGTCACTTCCTCAGTTGGAACAGCTGCCTCGTTCTGTAGGGTTACTGTGATGAGGGTGGAGGGAAGGGAAGAGATACCAGAACTGAAGCTTTTAATGAAGCATGTTGGTTTCATTATAAACTTTTTGCTGCATGTTAATTTTTCTTACTGGAAGCATTAACAACTTTTACCTTTGAAAAATTTGGTGTTTTTGGAGTTGCTTTTAATCTTCGCCTGTCACTGTTCACATGTTCAGGCCCTTTTAATCAACCACAAAAGTCAAAGACTTTCTCTTAGTTTAAATGTGTAAGAAATTCAGGGAAAATACTCAAATCATGAGAGGTAAAAATTGTGACAATTGACAATACTATCTATGTTAGTGACAGAAATAAATGTCAGGATCTATTTTGCTTGTATAAAATACGCATTATTGATCCCATCATTGTCTGTGTTGTAAGCAGTGTAGGGTATAGTATCATACAACTAAGAAGAAGAAGATGCTATTCTTGGGATCCAAAAGTAACACAAATGTGATATATTTTGGAACACTGCACAGGCTTAGTGTCTGGGCAGATAAAGACATGCAATTGACTAATCTAGGACAACTGAAGATTTGGCCTATTGCACAATGCCCCAAAACTATGACAGATCCTGAATGAAACTTTTCTTTCTAGAGTTTAGCTAGATGGGCCAAAACTTATTCTCCAGATGCACAGGGCATATAACCTCCAGCTCACCTACCATGGATGAAAAGGAGGGTGGTTTACCTTGGAGGTAAATGCAGGGACCCCAGATATTTCTTTTGGAAGAGAGTGGCTTTAAACACTTTGGGAGTTCTGTTGGAGCCTTGTAATCTGGAAGTCTCAATGTAAGTGCATTCTGGCATAGTTCATTTCCAGTTCACCTCTTCTTTGTGTGGGCTGAGAAGTTTGTGTACAGCTGTGGTGGTGTGACCTATTTATGTAAACTTGGAAATCCTGCCAGGTAATAGCAGTTTGAGTGGTGCTTTGTATTCATTCAAGAAGAAAGGCTAGTAGTCTCTTGCTCAAGGCTGTTTTGTACTATCCAGTGTACCATCTAGCAATGCAAAGTGGCAAGGGAAAAGTGGATTATCCAGGTTTATTACTGTGTAAGATAACCAAAATGGTTTTGTACTGACAAAACTCCTCTGTGAATCTGACTCTTCATCTTTAGTTAAAGTGTTTTAAAATGCCTGTTTATAAGAAGTCATGTTTCTGTGAAGTAGGTAAGGTATTTCCTATGTTGTAATAGCTTTAGAAAAAGTAACTTTTATCTTTCTAATTAGCTTTTGATCACTGAACCTTGAACATTCCTTTCTTTCACATCACAGGATGGTGATGGTGTGTATAAATGGGGTTTTGGTTCTTTTGACCCCAGTTCTACCCTAAGGGAATGCAAATATTTGCTCTCAATTTTCCTATGCACATTGATTAACAAACAGGCCATTGTAACAAAGTGGTAAAGCCATGGGTCATTGCATGAGCTGATAAATTTGGTATGTAACATTGTGCTGAAATATTTAAAACTTAGGTTAGTTATAGAAGGTTAGTTATGAAGTGACGTGAATCATGAGTAGGATGGTAGTAGCACCCAAGGCTATATTAATACAGTAGTAAGAAAGGCAAGCTCTTAAACCAGATTTATATCAAACTGGAGCAGAGCACCTAGTTCAGTGAGGTTAGGGTTTTTGGCTCTTGTTTTGCTGCCATCCAGAATGGCTTTACAAATATGTGTAAACCTGTAAATTTTGCAGTTGCTCAGTTTGACCCCTTTGACATGGCTCTCTTCTGGTAATAAAAGGAAATAAATCAGTTAGTTATACCATTTCCTGTGTAAGGATAACTAGCCCATTTCTTCATGGCAGCCTGTAGAATTGCCACTAGAATTCTGCATTTATCTTGTCTCTAAGTTTTTGATGTACACTGGAGGGAAAAGCCAAATTAAGAATGTCACATTTCTACTTAAAACTATTCTCAAGTGCGTTAAATTACCTTGTTTTTGAAACTGAATATGCAGCACAGTAACTTTAGAGGACAATTAAAATGCTATTTAGTGAACTGTATACATTTCTGGTATGGGATTAATTCTCCAAAGTGTCATACACCTTTTGCATGTCCTGAGTACCCAGCAGAAATGTTGAATAGTTTGCTAGGTCTGTCCTACCTTTTGGTCTAGGTTTGAGTAGAACATGTGAAAAGTACAGGGTAACATTCACAGAAGCAAAAACTTTCAACATAGGGATAAGCAATCAGCTTTACACAAGACAAAATAAATATATAACATTTTTAACAGTTATTTGTGAAGTGAAAACTGTTCTTTTTAATCTTTTTATTTCAAACCAAAATATGGGTTGCTCAGAGACCTTACCTGAATAGCCATTCTCAATGGTGATCTTCATACAGTGCTACACTTCTAACCTTGTCTTCTCTGTCAAACATTTGAGTTAGAAGCACTGCACAGCAATGTATTCTTGATCTTCTGAACCCATCCATAATGTTTGAAAAAAGAGTAAATTTTTAGCTGATCTTCAGTATTTCACAGCTGAACATAAACATAATAGACATTTTTATATGAAAGGTGTATTAAGTTAATCTGTGTGTATGTATGCATATATATACACACAATATAAATGTTTATATGGTAAGTATAGGCATGATAATTCAAAGTGATTTTCATAGAAAAACTATTTTTCATATATGATAGTATACCTGAAGTAATGGTTTGGCTGCTGAGTATTTCTTTTATTTTTTATTTTTGCCAACAGTCAACAGTGGAAGATGTAAGTACCTGAAGTAGATTATGTGGAGTGTGGTATATGTTTGCTAAGTGTGTTGCATGTTTTAGTTAAATTTTGTGAATATTTAGCATATTTTATAAAGGAAAATATGGTATAGAATGTTGCTATAAAGCAATTAGATTAATCGTCTCTGACTTGCTTAATGCTTTAAGTTTCAACTAATACGATGTTTTCTTCTTCCTGTCTAAATGATTTGTGTTACTGCTGTATGTTGTCATTTAGTACCTCAGATTAGTATCTCTTCACAAATTATAAAATGTTGGCAACAAATTTGTCAGTAGGATATGGAAGCTGCCCTTGGATGGGTCTCTTGAAACAAACTGAAAGTGTACAAAATTTGAAGATAAAATCATAAAACCATTGATTAATGTAAATCTGCCTATGAAAGCTGATGTAAATGTGAATGTGCTGATTTACATCAGTTGAGAATGTAGCTGGTGAGATTAAAAGAAAATAAAGGATTTAGGGGTCTAGTGATGCTGTTCTGTTAATGTAAGCACAAACTTTCACCCAAGACCACTTCCTTGTTAATATGTAACTCTGTAGTGCCAGAGGGTCAGGCTATTCCAGACACTGCAATATTGTGGTACTTCCTACAAGAGAAATATGAGCAGTCTGATGAATTCTTTAATTAAACCCTGGATCAGGTCTTCCACTGAGGTGGTTTTGCATAACTCTTCATACTTCAAAGGAGCTATGTTGATTTATAGTAACTGAGCACTTGGTATTTTACTAATGTCTACTTCTGTATATTTAAATTATTTGTCTTGCTTTAGAAAATAAAATTCTTTTCATGCCCTTAAGTAGTTTAACATTGGTCACACAAGTTGTTCTAAACAATATGAGGCAGTAACTTGAAGACTGTATAGGAAGAAAAAAGAAAGAAAAAATATAGGGCGGCTTAATTAGAAGAATGTTGTATAGGTTGTTTTTGTTTGTTTGTTTGCTTGTTTTTTACAGTGCAGTATATATCTAACCAAACTGATTTTTTATAAATGTGGGTAGAGTAGCTTGTGTTGTGTTTTTGCATTGTTGTACTTGGAGAGCTTTATATAATATGCTGTAGACAGAACATACATTGCGGAATACTGTTTCATAGTTGCTTGCATATCTGCATGCTTTCTAGTTTAAAAATTGAAAATGTTGTGCACACTCATGTGCTTTAGCAGGCTTTTTTTTTTTTTTTTTCTCCTATGATTTATGTTTTTTTCCTCTCAGAGCAGGTGTGGACCCCGAGGAAAGATGCAATATTCTTGCCTTCACTGTTCATTCTGCGTGTGACAAAAGACTATTTGGAGAGTTCTGTACCAACATGGTCCAGTACCTGCTTAATTTACTTTGGGCTACTTTGTTCCAAACTCCCAGAAACAAAGGTGTCATTTATGCACTGTGCCAAGTACCTGTGGGGTGTTTTAAGCACATTAATGTTGTCGGAGCCATCTTAGCATGTGTTGATTTTTGTGGTCTTACATTAGTGAATTAGCAAATGTTGCATTAACATACGCTTTTTGCTTTTTGATACAGTAAGGAAATTAGACTTAAAGAACCTTAGCAAAATAGCACAAGTTTGTAGTTTGCTCTAGTTTAGGCTACGTTTAGGTAGAAAAGAAAAAAGTTAAATTTCTGCCCAAGCTGCTCCCATCTTACAGTTCCCCACGGCTTTCTTGTTTAAGACCAGTGTGTCTTTTAGGCCACAGAAGACTGTCAGAAATATTAATGACTCTTTGAGAGAGTAACCTAAAAGACAGACTTGCAAGCTGATGCCACAGTATCTATTGGCAGAAATACAATCCTTCGAATAATAAATGAGCCCTTAACATCTGTCAGGTTACTTGTTTTCTCAGGGGCCCAGTGATTGGGCTGTGTGCAATAACATGATGGCCTTCTGGGGAGCCTACATCAAAATTAATGGTTTCTTCAGCTCGCAGGAACAAGTAAATAATTGGACACACCTGGGAATATCCTAAAGGGCTTCTTTATATTTAGTGAATGCTTTCTAACTACTTCCAGTAAAGTGTGGATCATTGAAACTTGAGTGTTGCAAACTGGATCAAAGAACTTGGCTTTATGGTCAGTTGTGAATGCACACGAGCTTGGGTGTAGGTATCAGTGCAGAAGTGAGAATCAGTGAGAATTGATAAAGAATCAGCTTTTAGGAAAAGTTATGTAAAGCTTTTCTGATGGTGAAGTTGTGCATGAACAGCAAACCCCAAACTGATCAGTTGATTAGAATCCTAGATCAGCCCAAGTTGGAATGGACCTCAATAGGCCATCAGATCACAGAATCACAGAATGGCTGAGGTTGGAAGGGATGTCTAAAGATCATCTAGTCCATCCCGCCAAGCAGGATCACCTCTAGCACATTGTGCAGGATTTTGAATATCCCCAGAGGAGGCTCCACAACCTCTCTGGGCAACCTGGTCAGTGCTCTGTCACCCTCACAGTAAAGAAGTGTTTTCTCCACGTATTTCATTTTGTGCCTGCTGCCTCTTGATCCAGCCTTTCATGGAAAAATGGAGTCTAGTTGATATTATCTAGTATCCCATCCCTGCTGTCTGTTCCCTGATGGCTAAAGGAACACTGTTTAAACCATTAGGGCTTTTTTAAAAAAGTTTCTTAAAAAAGTTGAGCAATGCCATGTCTTCAGGTTGTAGCTTGTTATCTAAATAGTATTCAGAGGTAAAAGTATTTAGCACTGTAGTTTTGAAACAGTTAAGGCTTTATATAGTGCCTCAGTCTCTGGGACCAAAGTTCTTAAATATTACTAGTTCTTAAATATTGCTTCTTAAATATTGCTGCGACAAACATAACATAAGGCAGGAGTTCAAATTTCATTTACTGTGTTGCACACGAAAGGTGGGTTATTCTGAGAAAGTAAAGCAGATACCAAAAGAAGGACCAGGAGAGCAAGATGTGACAAGGACCCTTAAAAAGTATCCCTACTGACCTTAAAGAATTATCAGGTGTACTCAGTATGGTTTTTTTTTGTGCTGTTGTTTCTGGGTATCTTACATTGACCTTGCTGTGGAAGGCTGAAGAATTATTAGATGCTGGTAAACAGGAAGAAATTTTAATATGTGCATTGTATCACAGATGGGAAATACTTCCCTTGCTGGAAGTGAGAAGCAAGTTTAGAGGGACAGTGTTTGTACCTGGGAGGTAGTGTGGTGTTGAAGATTTGAGTGGGGTTTGGGAGACATAGCCCTGGTTCTTCCCATGGGTTTCTGTGTCATTATTCCAGTGTTTGTTTCTTTGTCATTAGAGAAATCAGTATCAAGTGCTTTGAGGTTTACTAATGAGAGTACTGCGTGAGCAGATTTTTGAAAGGCTAACAGTCCATCTCCTCTCATTGCTCTTCTGAGGTCTTCAAATGCAACATTTTGGATTTAAAGAGGAAAAAGTATTCCAGAACTTCAAGTATTTTCCTTTTGCTCTCTAATACTTATGGCTAATATTGGTTAAGGACATATGTAGTGATCTGATTGTTAGTTAGGTCTGGAGTTTCTAGTCATAGGATCAGTCAGTCTTTTAGCCTTGTAATCTAGTTACGTATCAAGTACTTTATAAGGGATAAGCCTGGCAACCTAGCAGCTATACAGGGAGGTGTAGGGGCAGCCTGAGTTAAGTCATTCCCATTTTGGATGTAACCTGTGTTTGGAGCCTAAATATTAGGACCACATGTAAATCAGTATTAGCTCAGCCTTCAATAACATACTCTTTAGAAAGTTACCTTATTTTTTCAAATTCTGAAGTTTTCTATTAGATTGCTTACAGTGTGCAAATGTCTCAAGTAGCAATAGAAATGTTTTCAGATGTTAACAGTTTAAGGTGTGTTTTCTTATTCTTCCTGTGACCTAGTCAATTTTCATCTCAAATTTTAGTGACCTAAATGACAAGTTATGCCCTGAAAAATATGCTTTAAATATTTCTGCAAGAATGGCTGATTTCCTCCATTATTTGACAATCTCCAAAAATACCTTTGCTTCCAATAATTATGAGAAATATAGAATAGAATCATTAAGGTTGCAAAAATATCAAACAACCTTCTTACTCACTTCTAAGCCTGTAGTTATAGGTGTGAATCTTCCACCCAGTTCAGAGCACACTGGAATTAATGTCAAGTCTGGGAACCGAAATTACTTCAGGCATTAAGGCATAGTTTACATACAGACTAAAGCAAATGACCTTGTTGTATAAGGGCAAGACAAACATGTATCTATGAAACAGATCTTAAGGTGTAAATATACTTGACAAGTAAAGGGAGGTCCACAGTCATGCCAGGGGCCCATTTCCTGGACTGGTCCAGAAACACTGCTATAACAATGCAGCTATATCTTTCTTTCTGTTTCTCCTCTTGAAGAAGAATCTGACTAAAACGTCCCTTATACTGGTCTTCAGATCACCATGACCCTAATGCTGCTGATTGCTTCCATTTAATCACTTTGCTGTGTGAAGGCTAATTCTACCTTTTTCTGTCCACAACCAGAGCAGCCTTTCAAGCCCTCCAAGACTCAGAAAATGGAGGGTTGGGAGAGCTACACTGCTTTCAAGGGCCTCTGGGAAAGGCAAGATGCTAAAGCGAATTGAAGTCAGAATAGAAACACCCCCTTTTTTAGCAGAGTAATGGAGAACAGTTTTTGTTCAAAAGGTTTACCTGTTGCTGTCTTTTAATTGAAGCGATTGTACATCAAGGAAATGCAAATTTTGCTTTTGTTTTCTTGGTTGCTTTTTCCCCGAGAAAAATACCTAAGTCCTGGCATTTATGTGCTTGATGCAGAATTTGCTGTGTGAGGTTATTTGCATTAAGTGGGATGTCAGATTTGACAGATTTGATTATTTTAAAGATCATTTTTAGCCACTTTGGAATATCTACTAGACTGGGCATCTCTGTATTTTTTTTTTTTTTTTTTTTTTTTTTTTCCAGTCTATGCAATAGGAATATCTGGAAAGCAGATCTGTTAGTCCTAAATTAAGTTTTGTGAAAACCCATGCAAAGTTTTAAAGCACTGGATCACAGACCATTTTTCCTAAATTTAATGGGAAGTATTGGTTAAGTTAACACAAAATGTGATAAAGCTGTAACACATCACATCATTAGACTGCTTTACACAGTGATTGGGAACATTGCCAATTTAAATAAACTTTATACCTTATACATCTATTTTAAAGAATGTCCCTATCTGATCATGCCAGCTATTTAATCCTTTAAGTTTTTATAGTTTTCTGTTGAAATGTTGCCAACTTGTTAATGCATTTACCTTGTGACTTTTGAATGTTTGTTTGGGATTGACACCTTATTTTGATTTGCTAATTATGGAGAACTAGGAAATTTTCCTAATTATTTTGGAGTTTGTTTTTATTTTCCCACTTTTTTCTTTTTAAAATTGAAAACATGTTTATTAATTCCAAAGGGAATCATATCTAGGATTTAGTGCATAACCTTCTGTTCAATATAATAGGATTAATGTTGAGCAACCTTACTAATCTCAACACAGTATCTGTACAAAATGGTACAGGGCATAATGCTGAAATGTTTGTGTTTTATTCTGCAATGCACCTCATTTGAGTCAATTCTCTAAAATGAGGATAATATTCAGCAGCCTTTGTAAATCACTGATGTATTTAGAGGTAAAGACCTATACATGAGTAAAAAAAATACTACATAATAGAAGAAAGATCCAGAGATAGCACTTATATTTAAAAAGATAAGAGTTTAATTGTCTGAACTGTGGTTACAAGCAGTGAAGACTAAGAAAATAACAGTGTTTGGAGGTGTTTCCTTGTGTGCTTAGGAACATTGATGGGCAAGTCACAAAAGATGCCCATATAATTCTGATCTCTCACTGGACACTGTATGTTGTGCCATGCTGTGGTTGTTATTCAGCAATTATATGAACCTGCAATAGTAATTATATATGCTTTGTAAAATGTGAAGCTTGAATGGAATAAAATACACGTTTTAAAAACAGGAACTTATTTCTCCAGATACCCTGCAGTTCTTGCTGGTGGTCAGCTCTGTCCCAATGTGAAGACAGAGTAATTTCTAATTCTCTTTGTCCTTACAGGTCAAGCCGGTTACTCATAGTAGAATTACTGCATCAGCACGGTTTCGAAAGCCACTCCAGGAGCCCTACACTATTTTGTAAGCAGAATTTTATGTTAGTAAAATATCTGTCTTTTTTATTTCTTTCTTTCTTAACTTCAGATGGGTTTTGTTCTAAATACTCTTCCAAATTATTTTACTTTGCTTTATTTCAGCCTGATTGCTAATGGAGATCTAATTAGCCCTGTAGTGCGACTCCTTATTCCTAGGAAAACACTGAATCACTGGGACCATATTCTCGAAATGGTTACAGCAAAAGTTACCCTCAGAAGTGGAGCTGTTCACAGGTATCAGGAAGCTGAATATTTGTGAGATACAGTTGATGTGTTTAGATATGTTTTAATACTCCATAAGTAGCTATCCTTCTAACTTTATGGGAAATTTATAAGAAAATTATCTTAAGAGCTACTTCCCAACTGAAACCATTCTATGATTCTATGAAAATAGAAATATATTTACTCCAAGTCACTTTCATGTTTCATTGCAACTGCTATTTAAAAAGAAAAAAAGCCCCTCAATTTGTTTCAACAGTTATTTCTTGATTAAATATTTTATTAACAGATATGGAATAATTAAACAATAATGCAATATAGTTAACATTAATAATAAAGTTACATGTCAGTATAAAATCAATGACCTCTGTAAAGTCAATAAAATGTTTGGAATGTCCAGTAATGGATGCAGTCCATTTTGACTGACTTTATGGAGGTCATTTATTTTATTTTGACATGTTTTCCTTTAATTTTGATGGTTCTTTAAAGTCATTGGGGTAAACAATTTCAAGAAAAATGTTTTAGATCCTTCGGTTTTTGAAGATCTGTGCTCAGTCAGTTCAGCCTCCTAATAAGAACCAGGGCCAAAGCTGTAGTTGAGGGTTTTCCAGTTCCAATAATTTCTGCTGGTCTGAATTGTTGTGGTATCCCAGGAGTAGCAGATGACAACTTGGACAGGTAAATTTCAATCACCTTAAGGCCTGAAAATAAGCTCTCTAAAATAAGATCTGATAGTTGTTGCAAGTTTTAGAGCAAAATGCAGTCTCCATGACAAACTTTTCAGAGTAAACAGACTGCCAAGGTGTGTACTGGCAAATTACTGACATTCCAGCGTTGCCCCATGCAGAGCACATTACAGAAATCCATTCTTCAGACAGGAAAGAGCCTTTTGTTGGAATCGTTCTTTACAGCTTACATAATGTCTGATGCTAGTCTTGCAATCTCTTTCTCAAATCAGTGAAGATAAAATCTTCATAATCTCTCTCAGTTCTTCTGATTACTTTCCCAGAGCTGATACAGACCATAAAAGGTTAAGCTAATGCTGACTGCTGACTGTTAGCTCTCATCTGTTTTTTCGTCTCAGACAGGCATTTCCTTGCTTGTATTATCAGGCTACTTAGCACTTTTGCTTCCCTGAAACTAAACTTAAAAACGTTTTGCAGTTTTCTGGATCTGATTCTCAGCTATCATAATTCTGAGGTGAACAGAGTAACAGCTGTTCACAACATCATTTTTTTCCAGGTTCCAGGTTGTTTAGGGATTTAAAAACCTTTTGCATTTTATTCTCTTTACTTCGTATCAGTCCTTGAATGGTGTATGTGAAAGCGTATATAATTATATACATTTTTAGAATTGATGTTAAGAAGTTCCCTTCTGTATTCAGTTTTAATCCTTTAAAAATAAGATAATGTACATGACTTTTTGAATTATTTAATGTTTTCCTTTTTCTGGTTTTCTTTTAATGCAGTTTTCATTTTATTTTCCTTAAAATGCTAGGAATGTGTATTAAATACATTAGTAAAGTGATTGTTGTTCTTTAATAAGTTATACATTAATTGCTGGGGTTTACTGAAACTATGTCAGTGTTAGGGGAGGTCTTGTAAGACCACTGATTCTGGGAAGATATAATTTCTCATCATAGAAGGGTAAGTGGAATTACAAGAACCTGCATTAGGTATATGGCAATGTTTCTTTTCCGTGTAATTAAATGTCATACAAAGCTGCCAAGTCTTACATAGTTTCACATATGGCTTTAAAAAAAAAAAAAAAAAGAAAGAAAAAAATAAGATAAAAAAGATCATCCCCATCAGAATAGGGACATAAATAAGAAATATGAGAGAGAGAGAAGACAATGAGGAAGTAGCCTTTCTCCTTGCAAAACTGTGCTTGGGCGTCAGCAACCTGGTTGGCAGGTATTTGGGGATACTAGTTCCACAAGCTGTATCTTTGCTGTCTGCTTTGTTGGTCTGTATGCTTGCTTTGTTTTGACTGCCACATTTTTGACTTGGACTTGGGAGGAAAAATGGAAGTCTACTGACAGCCCACAGGACAAGCCTTAGATCATCCCCCAGTGACCAGAAGACATGACCTCAAGGACATCTTCTGCGTAATACTAACCAGGGGAATATAAGCAAACCTAGGCTGTATTTGAATGGTTCTAACCAGGTGGGTGGGCTTCAGAAGTAAGTGTCGCAAGAATTGTGTGATACTTTTTAAGTCAATAGTTATATATATTTCTCTAAAGTTCCTTTTTTTTTAAAAAAAAATGCATTTTTAATTCCCTTGTCATCTTCAGTGACTGATTATGTTTCATTCAGTTATTATGATTATTATTTTTAGGATGAAATATACAACTAAAGACTGTTAGATATTTTTCCATTAAAAAAATAGGAGTTGCATTAAGCAAACAACTTTTGTACTTCAAATACAATATTAAAACATAATCAAAGTGAAAGATCAGGTACAAAAACCCACAGTAATGTTTGTAAGTACTGCTATGTACCTGTACATGCAACACCAAACAAATATATAAAACAGTACTGCAGCACACCGATTTGCCTTTTTTCAAGAAAGTTCCACAAAACAAAATGTAATCTAGCAAAATACAGTCAGATTAATTCAGAAATGAGCTTTTGCTTATGTCTAGATTGCTTTTTTTTTTTTTTTTTTTTTTTAAATTATCATTGTGTGTAACTGATGTTATCTGAATGGTAGTGAAACAATTTTTTCTTCAAATTGTTGGGATGTCTGTGAAATGTTTGCACTGTAAAGTAAATATAAAATATAAGTAGTACAGATGGAATGCTTCAGAGTTAGTATATTTTTTTTTCCAAGGAAACAGCAATATGATCATGATTTTAAAAAGCTGCAATTTCTCCTTTGAAAACATTTGGTCTTTGCACTTAGAAAACTGAAGTACTTCTAGGTGCAGTACTTTTCTAGGTGTAGGATGCACCTAGAAAATCAAAGTGCTTTCATTTGGAGAGCATAAGAAAGACATGGAGATGCTGGAGCAAGTGTAGCAAAGGGCCAGTAAGATGAAGGCCTTGAAGGTGCATGTAATGTGAAAAAGGGCGGAGGGAGCTGGCACTGGTTAGCTGGAGAAGGCCCAGGAAGGATCTTACCAATACGTATAAGTATTTGTTGGGGATGAGTGAAGAAGTCAGAGACAGGCTTTTAGTGGTGTCCAGTGGCAGAACAAGAGACAATGAGAGCAAACTGAAATACAGAAAATTCAACTTAAATAGAAGAGAGAAAAAATTTTACTGTAAGAGTCATCAAACACTGGAACAAGTTGCCCAGAAATTTTCTGGAGTCTCCATCCTTGTAGTTTTTCAAAACACAACTGGACACAGCCCTGAGCAACCTGCTGTAGTTGCTCTTGCTTTGTACACTTGGACTACACAGTCTCCAGCAGTCCTGTCCAAACTCAGCTATTTTGTGGTTCTCTAAATGGTTCTACACATTGCATTATTTATTTTTTGCATTTATTCAAGATCATGTCACTATGTGTATGAACTTAAAAGGCAGCTTTTTCTCTGTTAAACTGATGTTTTTTACATTTTATAAGTCAGGGATGTTCTCAAGGCAGGCTATTTATATTATTCATAAAAGATTTTTAGCATACGTGCATGTGTCTTATTATATCTCCTTATTATATCTCCTTGCACTATTAAAATTTATGGATAACATACAAAGTAGCTCCTGTAGAAGGCTTAGAGAAAACCATTTAAGATAGCCATTCAACATGTCTGTATTTAAAAGACTTAGAATCATAGAATCATAGAATGCTTTGGGTTGGAAGGGACCTTAAAGGTCACCTAAGTCCAACCCCCCTGCTATGGGTAGGGACACCTCCCACTAGACCAGGTTGCTCAAAGCCCCATCCAGCCTGGCCTTGAACCCTGGGGCATCCACAACTTCTCTGGGCAAATTATTCTATTGCCTCACCACCCTCAAAGTGAATAATTTCTTCTTTATATCTAATATAAACCTACTCTTTTTCAGTTTAAAACTTACTCCTTATCCTATCACTAACATCCTGACAAAGAATCCCTCCCCAGCTTTCCTGTAGCCCCCCTTTAGGCTACAGGAGGTTGCTATGAGGTCTCCCTGGAGCCTTCTTTTCTCCGGGCTTCTCTTCTCCAAATCCTTTAGCCTGTCTTCATCGGAGAGGTTCTCCAGCCCTTGGTCATCCTTGTGATCCTCCTCTAGACTTGATCTAATAGGTCCACACCCTTCTTGTGCTGGGGGCCCCAGAATTTTAATGCAAAAGGGTTAATGTTGGCTTTTCAATTTAAACTTAAATATTGTCAAATTTTGGAGTGTGCTTCATAGGAGTTTATTCATTATAGAATGTTTCCTCCTTTCCTTATTGCATTAATCACCCTTAAATAAAATTACAAATTTGACAGTGGTCCCAATGAAGTGATTGGGATAGCTTAGAAATAATGTGTTGTCATGCATACTCCCCACACCCCTGAGTCCTTAATGTTTCTTCCTTCTCACTAAAGTGTGTGAACAGAAATGATTATGGTGAAAATCTGTCTGGTGTTAAAGACCTAAGTACAAAGTAATTAATTCTCCATACTTACGTAGAAATAGTGAGAGTATTTTATCTGTCATAGTGCTACATATTTTATTAGTTTTAACTGTGATTACTTTAACTGTGCTTTAGGTCATTTTGCTATGTCTTTTCTTGTCATTTTTTTTTTTATGTAGCAACTTATCATTGTATCCACTGTACTTTATTGGGTTTCAAAATGTACATGATTAGATCAGCATAGCTTTCAGTGCTTTTAGTAAACACAATGGAATTATAAGGTTTATTATTTTAAACCTTTCTGTATTTTTCAGACTTTACACTTTAGATGGAAAACTTGTTCAGGATGGGTCAGATTTGGAGAATGGGCAATTTTATGTTGCAGTAGGGAGAGAAAAGTTTAAGAAGTTGCCATATGGTGATCTGCTGTTTAGCAAATCTACAATAAGAAGGCCACAGGGGTAAGTTCCATATGTGTTCCATATGCTTCTTATGCTTGTTTGTGCATATATAAATTTATTTACAAAGTACCACCACTAAAGTACAAAAATCATAATGTCAAAAATGTTTGTAAGGAATGGATGGATGGGTTTGTATGGATGCAAATTTTTATTGAGCACTTTTAAGAAAGTTGATATAGAAATCTGTAATAAAAGAGAAAATGTAAATTCAAATAATTATTTCACCTCGTAAACATGCCGTTGAACATGTATCACAAAATTCTTGCCAGATAAAGGTTTATTTTGGCTTCGCTTATTATTATTATTTTTTCCTGGAACAAAAATGAGATTATGAATTATGAGCTGAATAAGATTATGCGTAACTATACCTGTTGAAATCTACTCTTATTTGGTTATGTTTTAAGGAATATGTACTCCTTTAAGAATGCTTTAGGTTTGGGTCTTTTTTTTATTAGACAGCATTATTGGAGAATGGAGCCCTAAACAGGGTCTCTGTAAGGAAAAACTTGGGTTTTCAGTATCTTTGGAAAATACAAAGCTAAATAGGGAGCCATTTCAATGAAATAAATGGAAATTTGTCACACAGATTGCAATAATTTAGGAGATTTGTGCAACAGTCTGCACATAAACTGGGGTGCAGTTTATTTATTTGATTGTTTATTTATTTATCTTAGCAACCAACTATAGACAATATGGATAACAAAGTATTTTGGGAAACAACATATAGAAACAACATATAAGGAAAACTAATTTAAAGACAGTGCGAAGTGTTGCTTAAGATCTGTTGATCAATTGATATAAACAGAATTTTATTGGAATTGCTGAAAGTTTTCATGAGATTAGTTTTAAATATGTTACACAGTAATTCGCTGAATACTGCTCTGTGAATTTTCTGTACATAAAGTGTGCACTGTGGGGAAATGTAACGCATTTGTTTGAATAAGTTCATGATTATGCATTTAAATATAGTCTAGTGAACAGAAATTCCTGATTCTTAGCAAAGCTGTGCAATGGATAAAACAACTCTGTTGGCAGAGCTGACTTGGTGTTATCTGATTGGGTTATAGAAGGATATTGTCTATTATAGTGAGAGTGTACAGAATTCTAAGATATGACTTATTTCTACAGTTCCAAAGCATCAGTACTACCTCCAATTGTGGGATCTCGAAAATCTAAAGGCAGTGTAAGTATCAAATGCCATAATAAAGTTTGTTTCTAATTTTGCTTAATTCCAGCAGATGGAAAGCCCTTGTCCTTTGGGTTTTAATTGAATATGAAGAGAAATAATCCTCAGCCGCCTGGTGTAATGCTTATTAATGCTTGATGTATCTGTAGCTATTTGCAGTGTCAGTTAGACAAAAGAACCACCATAGTGGTTCTCTCTTTTTTTTTTTTTTTTTTTTTTTTTTTTTTTGGTTCAAATTATACACCAAAAGGAAAAACACAGGACCTTTTAGAAAACTTACTGCAGAAAATGGTGTTTCTGTATGCTGATTCTGATTAACTCCCTAAAACTGTTTCCTGGCTGATCAGTGTTTTGTCCCTAGCTAACCATCTCTATACAGAGCTTGAGTATCCACTGTTTTGTATCCTATATAGCTACTTATATTTGTCCAAAATGAGTCCACTGTAGACTTCAGGAAGTGCCAGATCATAATAGAAGTGTCTGCTTGCACTAGTTACATACAAGTGCAGTTTACTTTACCAGTACAAGACAGCACAGCCTCAGACTTGCAGTCTGTCATTTTTCTTGTGGCAGTTGGTCATATCCAACCACTATTAACAAACTAAAAAAACCTACACCCACCCTACAGCCACTAAACAAAATAAAGTATACGAGACGCTGTTCCATTTTGCTGAAATGCAGAAGATAAAACCTCAATATAGAATATAGTTTCATTTTAAATGTGAATTTCACAGTTCTAACATTCTTAAAAATAACTAATTGTTAACTATTTTAGCTACTTCTTATAGTACTTAATGACATACACACAAAAAATATTTTATAATCAGTTCTGTTCCATAGGGATTGTAACAAAAGACCAGTGCTTGATTATTTGACACACTGATAAGTTTCAAAACTTAAGGAGGCAGGAATATGTCATACTGCTCTTAAATATCTAATTCAATACTTAGGCTGATCTGGTATAGATCATGAAATTATTTACTTCCGTTTGGTTTCTACATTTTTTTTACTACTATTTCTTGGGAGTAACAGTCTGAATTAGAAGAGGCTGAAATAGTGCTGTGACCTGATTTTTCTTTATATTGACAAGATAAATGGTAGATTCAGTAGTACTGGTAGATAAATGTTTTATTAGATGGTAAAACCTAGGTGGTACTTAAGTAAAATATTTTAAACAGAACTGATTTCTACTGATTATATGTAAATTAGAAGAAACACATTAAAAAAGAATCATGCATGTGAGATTTTTTAGGAGATGCAGGACTTTATTCAGGACTTATTTTTCTGATCAATTTTCATTTTATATGGACACTGCCTTTTAACTTCAGCAGTGAGGTGAAAAGAATTGTCCATGACCCTTGCACAATGAAAGGCCTTTCTGGTGTGCAGTTTCTAAAATGGCATAAACTGTTCATGCAGCTACACTAAGCAAAAGAATAAAGCATAGTATATGTGTCTTCCAAGATGTAGCTATGTTTGTGATAAGGTGAATGGTTCCAGATGCTGGTAAGGTTTTCTGTCCTCTGCTCTAGTGTTTTGTTATTATATTGAACATTTTGACAAAATTGGATTAGTAAGAAACTACACATTTGCCTGGCAGAAATAGGAGGCAACTATTTGAGGCAACTAATGAGAGGCAACAGTGAGGGTATTCAGCTGGTAAACTCTTAAACCAACCTAGTATAATATAAACAGCACTCTATAGTGCTACTATGTACAATTAAGATTTTAATATTTCTTGTGAACAGATTTAGACTCAGGAAAAATTATAAATTAATAAAATCTCTAGCTACTAGAATTATTGATAAACTCAGGATCATACATACATCAAAGCTGAAGAAAATCAGGACCAGGTTTCTGTTCCTGTTTCTAGATACACAACAGAACAAGCAGAGGAACGGGCTGATTTCCTTGGAGGTAATTCAGAGGTGACATGCTGACAGACCCATTTCTAAGCATGATCCTGCCACACAAAGACTGTCACCGTCTTCTAGCCATTTTTGACACTTAGCAGATTAATACCCATGTTTCATTTACACAGGCAATGAATTATTCACAAGTTATGTATGCTGTATCTACTGACATTCTACACATATGCATAGATGAGATATAGCTGTATATTGTATGTATGCACATATAGATTTGCCTAGCCATTTCTTTCATCAGATGAAAGAATATTTCCTTTTAGTAAATGTGTTGTTTTCTTCTGAGAATTGTTGAGGAGTGTTTAATCTGTCAGATCATATAGCAAGTTGATAAGACAGTTAAGGTTTTTCAGATTGCATTAGTTATCATTTAACTGTACTGATTTTAAATTAATATGATTCTGTAACACCTGATACCAACCCATAGATGTTAAAAAGTTGGAATAAAGTTACAGTTTAAAAAAAAATGTAATTTAATTCATCAGTGATAATTATGAACACTTTTTCAGGGAAATGATCGGCAGTCTAAATCTACCGTTGGATCCAGTGATCCTGGAGAGAACAATTGCTCACCTCAGCCTCCAAAAGGGAAGGACAAGAAATGCCATAATCCAGAGGATTCTGTGTCTAGAGGACACTTTTCTAACAAATCTACAAAAGTAAAACAAACAAGAAGAGTAGCAGCCTCCACAGGGGTCCTTCAAGATAATGGTCAGTACCGAGATAAACTCAGTCATAGCATAGTGGCTTTTTATCTTCTGTTAAACCAATTAAATACACTGTTAGTATAGTTCTTGAGTTGTCAGCTTACTCTGGCTGATTTAATTTACAGAAATTATTTTTGCTTAGGAAATGTACTTATGCAAGATATTACAATTCAACAGGAGGCTGTGTACAATATTTAGTATATATTGCAAGTGAAATAAACCAATACAGCCCTATCTTTATTCTTTTGATATAAGAATAATAGAAAATATGTTTTGACCACTTTCTTCCACTGTTCTGCACTGCAAAAAAAAAGTGAAGACAAGGAGCAGGCCTACTCAAAGGACACTTCACTTTCTGTGAGGATCCCTAGTTAGCAATCTGGTTCTGTATAATAAAAAGACTGGGGAGGGACTCTGTCAGGGAGAGGAGTGAGAGGATAAGGGGTAATGGCTTTAAACTGAAAGAGGGTAGATTTAGATTAGCTATAAGGAAGAACTTCTTTACTCGGAGGGTGGTGAGGCACGGGAACAGGTTGCCCAGAGAAGTTGTGGATGCCCCCCTTCTTGGAAGTGTTCAAGACCAGGTGGGATGGGGCTTTGGGCAACCTGGTCTGGTGGGAAGTGTCTCTGCCCATGGCAGGGGTGTTGGACCTGGATGATCTTTAATGTCCTTTCCAACCCAAAACATCCTAGGATTCTGTGAAATGAAGTCATCAACATCCTCTTTCATAAACTGTTTTTCTAGTCTTGTGCTTTATATTTACCACCACCACCTGTGTTTTTTTATGTAATGGCTAGAAGACTGTCCCCTCACTACAGATAGTGCTGACATACTGGAATAGCTATTTTTCCTCATTGATAATAGTTTCAAAAGTAATTAATAAAGGCCAATTACTATCTGTCAGTAGAAATAAATTATAATTTTGATAGCATTTGACACCACTTTGTACTGCTGTTTGTGTTCATAATTAAGTGCGCAATAGTTAATCATGGTTTAAAACTTCAGAATACATCATCCAACAACACAGTTCTGTTCATCTGCATTTGTCTAGAATCATGAGTTGTAAATTTACTTCCAGAGGCAGGAGCATTCTGTAAATTTGAGTTTTAAAAGAACAGTGGAATACAATATTTTTGCAAGGTAACAGTCTTTTTTTCAGAGTAAGATTCTTGAATTTCTAGTTCATTTCAGTTTTGAGTTAAATACCATTTTATTCTGTTGTTGATAAGTGGATAAAATTTTAGCCAATGCTTTTTTGATCGATTTTTTTCTTGCTGAAGAAAAGTGATTATATTAAAATGAAAGTGACTGGAAATGTTCATCCCTTTTAATTCAGGAAATGAATGAGTAGTTCCTTTTGCTTGAAATTATCATGGTGTGTCCCTACTTTTTATGGATTTAGTGATGCATGCTAAAAACATTTAAGAGAGCAAGTAGCAGAGCTGACCTTTCAGAGAGTAACTTACATGTTTGGCTTACCTGTTTTAAAAGATCAGTGAAAAGCTTTTATATTTAATGGTTATCCACTCTGGATACCTCAAGTCATTGATAAGTTTTCAATTTTTAAAAAATTGATGCATTGACCTATGTTGGGAAATACTGGTACAGAATTATTTACACAGAGCTCAAAATCCATATGTTGTGGTCTATCATCCTCTTCATAGTACTGAACTGCTTTTAGTAGAGACTTACCACAGCATCACAGCATGGTTAAGGTTGGAAGTGACCTCTGGAGGTCATCTGGTTCAAGCCCCCTGCTCAAGCAGGGACACCTAGAGCAAAATGTCCAGGACTGTGTCCAAGCAGCAAAGCCATAAAGGCTGTAATTGGGTAGATCTCAGACAGATCTCTTACATTAAGAACAGCCAAAGCAGGTAACTTTTCCTGATAGGTATAGTGACATTATATTGAGTTTCTATGTACATATATAGAGAGAGATATAGATATATTTCTGCCTGCACATTTTGTAGGTAAAATTTCTGCAGATGTCTTCTAGAAGCAAGCAGACCACTCTTGCCAAGACAAGAAAGATGTGCTCTATGCCTTGTGGACAGTGCATTAGTTTAACAGGTTTCTGATTGCTTCCTTTCTATTCCCAATGGTGAAGAGATTACTAGAAGCAGTAATAGGTTTTCCTGTCCTTTCAGCAGGCAGTGACTGAGAGCCAAATTTTACTTTGGAAATATAGTGAGACCTTTCTCTCTCCATATTTTGCATTATTGCTTCTCCACCTGCTGACAGAAATGTTTGGAAATCCACTGAGTTTATTGAAGAACTGATAGCTTGCCATTTCCACTTTACCTTTTCCATGTTTTATGAGTCCTGTGTATCTAGGAGGAGCTATTCAAAGCCAATCCTCTGGTTTGAGCTAAAGTATACGTTGGGAGAAGCTCTCAGTTATCTCTGTGCACCTTTATTTATCCTCCATGTACAAAGACCTGCTGGTGGCTGTGGGAATAGGCAGTTTGATGTCTGTGCTGTTCTGCTTATCTAGACCCAGGTGGTCATGCAGGCAGCTGCTTAAGAAGATAATGTCTCTGGGTTGAATTCAAACAGTATGGTTTGAGAAATAGAGAGTTGTGCAATAAGTTTCTGATGTTGTGCAATCCCTGGTCTCAGTTGATGAGAAGGTGTATTGTTGATGAGAATGGCTTTATTTTACAAGCACAAAGACCAAACCATTTCATCTTCCTGTAAGTCTTTAGGCTATCACAAAGATTGCAGGCTTGTGAAGATTTACAGACTTTCTTTTCCTAATTCAGGTCCCCAGTATTAGTTCACTTGGATCAAGTGGAAAACATCCCAGGAATCAGTTGCCTTAAGGTTCTTATTATAAGGCCACTAGTTCAAAATGATTTTGAGCGCTGCTTGTATTTTAACAAGAAGTACATCCTCATTACTTAATTCCTCTAGTTCAGCTTAAACGTATTTCTTTGCCAAATGATTCAAACTAAATTTCATGATATTTTACTTTTTTTCCCCTCCCTTTCTGGCTTCATTTTTTTTTTTTTGTTTCCTGGTACTCTGCAGTAAGTCGGATTTACTGTTTATATTATTAATAACAACAATAACAGTAATTGTAAACTATTAGTGTGATAGGAGTTTTACAACTGGATTTATTCTTGAGCATATTTATTCTTGAGCAACCTACTAGTGATAGGTTGTATGTTACTCAGATAATAACTTTTCTACACTTCATGCATGCAGAGGTTCTTTTTTTCTCTGTTGAAGCCTAGAAATGTAAAAGAGGAGTTAACACACTATGCCCTGCTTGGTAACCAATGTCTATCACTTTGTTTTGTTTTTCACTATTCTTTTCAATGAAAATGAATAACAGGCCTTTCTCTGTAAAGTCAAAAATACTAGGAAATAAACATCTCTATGTGTGATACAAAGGATTCTTGAAAGTATTTTGAACATTTTTGCCCATATTTTTCTGCTTGTGAATGACTCCAGCATTAGCAGACAAAATATGGGGAAGGAGCACAACCCTTGAAAAAACAGAGCAAGGGTCTTTTCGCTTAAGTCTTACCCTGTGCAAGAGCTCCACTGCTGTTAGAACATAGGTAGCTTGTAAAGACAGTTTAAAGAACGTGTACTATACAAGGCTCCAAAGAGTCATCATCTATGCAGGTGTTGTCTTCTAGTCACACATTAAGATGGAGTGACCTGAAGCACAGGCCAGCAAGGCTGTGGAAGCTGAGAGCTGTTAGCTTGGAGTACTGCAACTTCAGTATCCTCCAGCCCAGACAAGCCCTCTGTGTCAAAGATTTCCCTTGACAGAAAGCCAATTTCCTGGCATTCTCTCAGCTTAATGTTGGACCATGAAAACATAGGATTGCAGAGGTGAACATTACAGCATATTTCTTTCCTCTAGCATTTGGAGTGACTGAACTGCTGTGTGATTTGTGATGATGTAAAACTTACTACCAAAGGCATAGCGTTTTGTGACCTCATGCCCTGGTTTATATCAAGCTTTCTTCTTTATTTCTCACTAGCTGAATATTTTGCACCCATGGCACTATCTGTTGAGTTATATAAGAGAATTATAGAGAATATATATATAAGAGAATATATATATATATATAAGAGAATATATAAGAGAATATATAAGAATATATAAGAATATATAAGAGAATATATATAAGAGAATATATAGAGAATTAAGAGAATTATAATTATTGAGTTATATAAGAGAAGTCTGAAGGCGATCAAAAGAGACTTTAGGGATTTGGGGCGACTACTTAGAGGATCAGGCACGCAGATTGTGTTTGCCTCTGTCCTTCCGATAGGGGGGATCGAAGCTGAAAGGTGTGCTGTTCACCTAAACTCGTGGCTTCGAGACTGGTGTGACCGGCAGAACTTTGGGTTCTTTGATCATGGGAAGGTCTATGCTACACTGGGCCTGATGGCACTGGATGGGATGCGCCTCTCTCGGAGAGGGGTAAGGATCTTTGGTCAGGAGTTGGCAGGGCTGATAGATAGGGCTTTAAACTAGAGTTGAAGGGGGAAGGGGCTAAAACCAGGCACGCCGGTGAAGACCTAAGGGATGGTACGCTAGAATCAGAGGGGCTGTGTGCCAGTGAGGTCCTTCGGTTAGATCCACAAGGTGCTGAGTGTAAGGAGACACACCTGAAATGCTTCTACACGAATGCACGTAGTATGAGGAATAAAATGGATGAGCTAGAAGTACTGGCCCAGTCCCGCAACTACGACATCATCGGCATAAGCGAAACCTGGTGGGATGAGTCCTGTGACTGGGGTGTTGCGATAGATGGTTACAGGCTCTTCAGGAGGGACAGGCAGGGAAGGCGAGGTGGTGGGGTGGCGATGTATGTGAAGCAGGGGCTGGACTGTGTGGAACTTCAGGTCGGCGATGGCAAAGTTGAGAGCCTCTGGGTAAGGATCAAGGGACGAACGAATAAAGGGGATGTAGTTGTGGGAGTCTATTACAGACCGCCTGGCCAGGACGATAGCGCCGATAAATTGTTCTTTACAGAACTAAGAGAGGCCTCGAGATTAACTCCCCTTGTCCTTATGGGGGACTTCAACTTGCCAGACGTTAACTGGGAGTGCCACACGGCTGACACGAGCAAGTCCAGGAGGTTCATGAAGCACCTAGATGATAACTTCTTGGTGCAGGTGCTAACGGAGCCAACTAGGAAAGGTGCCCTCCTAGACCTATTGCTAGAAAACAGAGAGGGCCTGGTGGGAGATGTGGTGATTGGTGGCCGCCTCGGTCATAGCGACCATGAAGTGGTTGAGTTCAAAATTTACGGCGACAGAAGGAAAAGTGCCACCAAAACCTTATCCCTAGATATGGGGAAGGCGGACTTCAGGCTGCTCAGGGAACTAGTCAGCAAGGTCCCCTGGGAAGCTGCTCTTGAAGGCCTCGATGTCCACCAGTGCTGGTCATTCTTTAAGCGATGCCTCCTAGAAGCACAAGAACAGGCAGTTCCTAAATATCGCAAGTCAGGCAGGCGGGGCAGGAGGCCGGCGTGGCTGACCAGGAACATTCTAATGGAGATTAGGTGGAAACAGAGAGTCTTTCGCTACTGGAAGGAGGGCCAGGTGACATGGAAAGAATACAGGGATGCTGTTCGTGTTTGTAGGAAGAAAATTTGTGTGGCTAAAGCACACCTAGAGTTGAAGCTGGCTGTGGCTGTGAGAGATAATAAAAAGGGTTTTTTTAGATATGTGAATGGAAAAAGGAGAACTAAAGAATACATAGGGCCGCTCCTTGATAGGGAAGGTCTCCTCACAGACAATGACATAGGCAAAGCAGAGACGCTTAATGCCTTCTTTGCCTCTGTCTTCAATGCTGATGATGGGCTTCGGGACCCAGGGTGCCCTGAGCTGGAGGACCAGGACAGTGGGGATGACAAACTCCCAACTGACCCTGAACGTGTGCGGGATTTGCTACTCCACCTGGATCCCTACAAGTCCATGGGTCCGGATGGGATTCATCCCCGGGTGCTGAAGGAGCTGGCGGACGTCATCGCGGAACCTCTCTCAATTATTTTTCAACTATCCTGGGAGTCTGGAGAGGTCCCGGTAGACTGGAAGCTGGCAAATGTTGTGCCGATTTTCAAGAAGGGTCAGAAAGAAGACCCTAGCAATTACAGGCCTGTCAGTCTCACGTCAGTGCCTGGTAAAATCATGGAGAAGATGGTTCTCGAACTTACTGAGGCGCACCTGGGGGACAAAGCAGTCATTGGTCCCAGCCAGCATGGGTTTGTGAAGGGTAGGTCCTGCCTAACTAACCTGATTTCCTTTTATGATAAGATCACCCGTATGGTGGACCAAGGGAAACCAGCTGATGTGATTTTTTTGGACTTCAGCAAGGCATTTGACACGGTTTCCCATAGGATCCTACTGGACAAAATGTCCACCATACAGCTAAATAAAAACATCATCCGATGGGTGAGCAATTGGCTAATGGGCAGGGCCCAAAGGGTTATGGTAAATGGGGCTGCGTCAGGCTGGCGGGCGGTCACCAGTGGGGTCCCTCAAGGCTCCATTTTAGGGCCGGTACTTTTCAATATTTTTATAAACGATCTGGATGTAGGAATAGAAGGTATTTTGAGCAAGTTTGCTGATGACACCAAACTTGGAGGAGTTGTGGACTCGGATGAGGGTGGAAAGGCCTTGCAGAGGGATCTGGATAGGTTGGAGAGCTGGGCGATCACCAACCGCATGAAGTTCAATAAGAGTAAGTGCCGGGTCCTGCACCTGGGACGGGGAAACCCTGGCTGCACGTACAGACTGGGCGATGAGACGCTGGAGAGCAGCCTAGAAGAGAGGGATCTGGGGGTCGTGGTAGACAGCAAGTTGAATATGAGCCAGCAGTGTGCCCTGGCAGCCAGGAGGGCCAACCGTGTCCTGGGGTGCATCAAGCACGGCATCGCTAGTAGGTCGAGGGAGGTGATTGTCCCGCTCTACTCTGCGCTGGTGCGGCCTCACCTCGAGTACTGTGTGCAGTTCTGGGCACCACAGTATAAAAAGGACGTGAAACTGTTGGAGAGTGTCCAGAGGAGGGCTACGAAGATGGTGAAAGGCCTGGAGGGGAAGACGTACGAGGAACGGCTGAGGGCACTGGGCCTGTTCAGCCTGGAGAAGAGGAGGCTGAGGGGAGACCTCATCGCAGTCTACAACTTCCTCGTAAGGGGGTGTCGAGAGGCACGAGACCTTTTCTCCATTAACACCAGCGACAGGACCCGCGGGAACGGGGTTAAGCTGAGGCAGGGGAAGTTTAGGCTTGACATCAGGAGGGGATTCTTCACAGAGAGAGTGGTTGCACACTGGAACAGGCTCCCCAGGGAAGTGGTCACTGCACCGAGCCTGACTGAGTTTAAGAAGCGATTGGATTGTGCACTTAGTCACATGGTCTGAACTTCTGGGTAGACCTGTGCGGTGTCAAGAGTTGGACTTGATGATCCTTAAGGGTCCCTTCCAACTCAGGATATTCTATGATTCTATGATTCTATGATTCTATATATAGTACGGAAGCTTGATTAACTATTTCCACCAAATCGTCTATCTATAGATCGTCGTGGAAGTTCTTAGTTTGTTGATTTAATGTACATTTTGGATCAGAGATAGGCAGTGGAATAGTCCCCTTCAAAAACTTTCCCTAGAGAGACTCTTCAGCCAAATGATCATTGTGAGCCTACTGACTGAACTCTGGCAGTGGTGGATCTGAGAAATGACTAGATGTATCAAAGTAAGCAAAATCTGAAACATTCTGTCCTCATCAGTGTTGGCGTTGCTTTATGTAATGCATCATATGAGAGTCACCTGGCTCCATTTTGACCTGTGCAGTCCTTTCTATTTACCAAAAAGAAGCTCCCAGTGATGAATTCTTACTACATGGTTTCTTGCTACCCAAGGAAACAAACCAGCTTGCCTCCTTTAAGCAGGCCATGTTGTGGCTGGCTTCTCTGCCTGCTTCTTTTGACATACTAAATTAGCATATCAATGAAACAGGACAGACAGATGTCAAAAATACGCAAACATTGAACATATTTTCATACCCAGATGATCTAATGTGTCTGTCATACAGTCTGTTCAGTCTGTTGTTCATGGCTCAGTAGGCTGCTTGGGTTCAACCTGCCTGACCATCCATTGTTCACAGGGACATCTGAATGTACTTACCACCTTCTTGGAAAAAAAAAAAAAAAAAAAAAAAAAGAACAAATATGAGGATCATAATTTTCAGTGTTCTTCGGACATAATGATGTGGTTTGGCCAGCAGCTCCTTACTCATCCACTCAGGCCTCCTGACAATTTTGATCGACTTCCTTTTTGTTCAGATGCATTACTCTTGAGCTTAAATATTAAGTAGCTTTCTTGTGCCTGTCTTCCCTCTAGGTCCTTATACCTTGTGACTCTTTATGGTCTTTATGGTATGATCTTTAAGGTCCCTTCAACCCAAACCATTCTATGATTCCCTGGTTCTTGCAGGAAAAGACGTAGGATTCTGCAGGAGATAGCATGGAGTACAAAATCAAGATGAACCACTATCAGAATATGTTTGTGTCTATTTCTTTAGTTACGTGGCGCTAATATGCATGCTTCCATTTTTAAGCATGCAGCTTTAGTTCCATTTGTGTCACTGAAACTCTGACACTTTCTTGTTCAAAAGTAAAATAATGTGTTCTTGAAGAGACACAGTCTATTGGTCACATACTTACTGTGTCTTTGTTAGACTTCCATGTATGCTTAAATTTAAGCATGTGCATTTGGATTAAGTAGATTAGGAGTTATTCTTTGAAGAAGAAGCTATTATCCTAAGCCTAATATGTATATTATCTTCCTATATTAATTCCTATGTTTTCCAGATCATGTGTGCTAAGCATAATATATATATATGTATTCACACATGATCTGGAAAACAGGAGTTCATTAAGTCTTATTATTTAATATTTAATGTCAGTTTTTCACACACATTCTATCCTCTGTATCATCATTTAACAGTGTGGATAAAACAGTTAATATTTCATATGACAATTTATAATCTTTGTTACAAGAACAGAGCTAAAAGCTTATGATAAAACATCAAGAAAGCATATCATTCCTATATGAATTACTAGTGTGTGGCATATATTTCACAGAGACATATTCCATGCCACATAAATTATTCAGCACATATGTGGTCATTTGAATATATCTGCATCACAATATTAATTGAAAGAATCTATTAATGTCAGTGATGTTGATATATATTATTTTAAAAATCTGCTATAAGCCCTGCCTTATGAAACGAAGAACGGCTGAGGTCACTGGGCCTGTTCAGCCTGGAGAAGAGGAGGCTGAGAGGAGACCTCATCACAGTTTACAACTTCCTCGTAAGGGGGTGTCGAGAGGCACGAGACCTTTTCTCCATTAACACCAGCGACAGGACCCGCGGGAACGGGGTTAAGCTGAGGCAGGGGAAATTTAGGCTTGACATCAGGAGGGGATTCTTCACAGAGAGGGTGGTTGCACACTGGAACAGGCTCCCCAGGGAAGTGGTCACTGCACCGAGCCTGACTGAATTTAAGAAGAGATTGGACTGTGCACTTAGTCACATGGTTTGAACTTTTGGATAGACCTGTGCGGTGTCAAGAGTTGGACTTGATGATCCTTAAGGGTCCCTTCCAACTCAGGATATTCTATGATTCTATGATTCTATGAAACCCTCTTATCCATACAGTAATCCAGTGTAAACATATGCTCATTTTTACCTTTGTGTTTTATTCTCTTTTTTTTTTTTTTTCTTTTATTTAGTGAGTATCAATGTTGTTAAGGATGCCATTGTAAACTGTACAATTTAAAATATAAAATGTACACCTAAATTTTTATGAAATGGCTGTGGAAATATATGAAAATCCTTTTAATAGGGTGGTGTGAATGTTCCATTAGTGTAGTATTAGGCTTTCTGCATTTATTTATTGTTCCTTTTGACAGAAATATTTTTAAAAGGACTTACAGGTACTTTAACGGGAGTGTAATGATAGAACAAGGAGTAATGTCTTTAACCTGAAAGAGGGTAGATTTATATTAGATATAAGGAAGAAATTCTTTAGTATGAGGGTGTTGAGGCACTGGAACAGGTTGCCCAGAGAAGCTGTGGATACCCCATCCCTGGAGGTGTTCAGGGCCAGGTTGGATGGGGCTTTGAGCAATCTGGTCTAGTGGGAGGTGTTCCTACTAGGGGATTGGTACTACATGATTTTTAAAGTCCCCTCCAACCCAAACAGTTCATAGAATCATAGAATATCCCGAGCTGGAAGGGACCCGTAAGGATCATCAAGTCCAACTCCTGGCATCACACAGGTCTACCCAAAAGTTTAGATCATGTCACTAAGTGCACAGTCCAATCTATTCTTAATTTCAGACAGGCTTGGTGCAGTGACTACTTCACTGGGGAGCCTGTTCCAGTGCGCAACCACCCACTCGGTGAAGAACCTCCTCCTGATGTCCAGTCTAAACTTCCCCTGCCTCAGCTTCACCTCATTCCCGCAGGTCCTGTCACTGGTGTTTATGGAGAATAGGTCACCCGCCTCTCTACTCCCTCTCGTGAGGAAGTTGTAGACTGCGATGAGGTCTCCCCTCAGACTCCTCCAGGCTGAACAGGCCCAGTGACCTCAGCCGCTCCTCATATGTCTTCTCCTCCAAGTTCTATGATTCTAAAACATTGGCATTTCTGTAGTTCCTAACTAACATTTGAAAATTCTTGATCTGAATTAGACTTACTTAATGGAGAGGATTGGATTTGTCCAGAGACAGTATCCTGCTTTTTTATGGAAAGAGGAAAACATACAATGTCCACTAGGATTTATCAGACTTTTGGAGTTTTTTTTAGCTCCAAGTCATTAAGAGAGTGTAAAAGATAACTTTCTTCTGACTAATACAAAGTTATTCTTTTAAAAATGTCAATTAATTGTATGTCCCAATGCTCTTAAAAAAGTTATTGTCTGTACTTTTCATGGTTGATTTATGCATGAGTTTTTAAAGCAAAAGTAATTTTCTGTATAGGTAGTTCATATTTACAATAATGGAAGTGTTGTGACAAGAACTCTCAAGAACAAATAATATTGGTGTCTTGGTTTTTTTTTTTTTGTTTTTTTTTTGTTTTTTTTTCATTTTAAGTATTCAGTAGATGTTAATGTGAATGCTGCCCTACAACTATGAAACAAGAATAAAATCAAACAGAATAGTCAGAAAGGGCATACAAAGATCATTGAGACCAGCTGTCAGACTACTTCAGGGCTGACCCAAAGTTAAAGCAATACCATTAAAAGCATTATCCAAATACCTCTTAAACAAGGACAGGCAGGCATGGGGCATCAATAACCTCTATAGAAAGCCTGTTTCAGTGTCTGACTGCCACCTGCATAAAGAAGTTTTTCCTAATGTCTAGTCCTAACCTCCCCTGGTGCAGCCATTCCCACACATCCTGTCACTAGATACCAGGGATAAAAGATGAGCACCTCCCTCTGAATCTTTAACTCAGTTAAAAGGGGCAGGGGGGAAACCAACAGGCAAACCCTGGACACATTTTGTTTAAAAAATAAAAAACCTGTTGTTTAATTTTAAATTAAAAAAATAGCTAACTACTTCATTGAAGTTAATTAAAAGAATACAGATTAGTAACTATGGCTTAAACTGGCACCCAGACATGCAGCAGTGTTCTCTTCTTTCATGGCTGCTGTGCCTGAATCGGTACTTAACCTGTGCGTATGGGCTTCATTTGCATGCGTGCTGAAGACCCATTGTACTCCCCTTGGGTGTGAAGGGAGCTTACACTGCTGAGGGGACATGATAGGAGCCAGGCGGTACATGCCTGTTTCTCAGGCTGTTGTTTTTCTTCACTTGTTTTCAGTACTTCTTCAGTTACTGAAGACCTGAGTTAATATCCATCCCGAAGTGAAAGAGCAGAATATAGGCTGCTTCTCTGTGCATTAATGCAAGCTCTTCCCCTTCTCCTAACCTGTATGCTTTTAGTGCTCTGAAAAGTCTCTCTGTCAATAACCATCTTTCTCACACTCTGTCCTGCTTTGCTAACTTGCCTCTGAGTGTGATGGACTCCTGTAACTGTTGTGTGGTGAGTGAGACTGGAGTGGATGATGAAGTGCCTTAGAAGATGGTAATGGGGATGGTTTTTCTGGTATTAAAGCCCTTGTATTGTCCCTGAAGGTGACTGCTTGAGATACAGCTCTTATGCAGACAACCAGTACCATACATTCAAATAGTTGTACTATTTTGGCTAGGTTCAGTTAGCAGAAAGGAGCACTGCAGCTTTCTTCCTAGTTCCCCAGTGCTTTTTGAAGCCTGCTTCAAACTTGTTTGAGAACCAGAAATTGAGAGGGAAAGGAGCAAGGGTCTCTTGCATTCTCTTCCTACCTTTGCCCACAGATGCAAAGCTGTAAGAACTGCACTTCTGGGGGTTAAGAGCAAAAATAAGAGCAAGTACAAGAACACCAGGTAGTACATCCATTTTCCATCTGCATTACTGGCTGTTAGCCAAAGTGCTACTTGGGCTAATTGCATTCGAACTCCACATAGCAAGACCAAAATAGGATTATTTGCAAAGACTTCAGTTGTAGTACACTTGCCCTCACCTTTGTGCAGTCCATTCAGAAGGCATGTACAGAAGTTTTGAAAAAGCTTTTTATTTGGAGAGGCTATTTGGTCTTATATTTTTGCCTGTGACAGCAAGAAAAGAAGGATGCAGTAAATCCTAAAGGCTTCTTGACCTTGGTAAAGTTTCAGACCTCAGCTGCTCCTGGAAACTTGTTGAGGTCAAGACATGTCTTGCCTACCTCCCATTGTATGAGGGTCTGAGGATTAATTCAAGCTTGTATTCTAGGCTTCAGCCATCCTGGAGAGACAAATGTGACTAGAGATGCCCATTCTCTCAGTTGACAATGAAATTTGAAATCTAGTTTACACTAGATACTGGATTTCTGGATGTGATTCCTGCCTTAAATTATGACATTATCAATTTCACTTTAGAGAGAGGAATTTTATTCTGAAACAGAGATGGATTTTTGATAGAGAGCTAGAAGACAACTCCTTGTCTTTAGTGATGATGATTTGCAGGGTTATTCCAAAAAAACTCATTCAAATTCAGAGACTTTGGACTGAATAGGGGAAGCATTTATCACAGGTTTACAATATATATATATATATATATATATATATATATATTTCCTGATGGACAGTGAAAAAGCCTCTTTGCATTGTATTCAGCTGCATTTGTCTGTCACTGATGTGGGATTAATTTTAATCTGCTACCAATAAACTTTAGTGAGTTTACACATGTACATTTCAGAATGTACTGAACTAGACAAAAAGAAAATATTCACAATAGAAGATGTGTCCTATATTCTTTGCTGTTCTCCCTGCCAATTTAGCAGTTACGTGGAATCTTCTCTCCTCTGAGTGCCAGACTGTTCAAAAGTGATTGTTTCCTGGGACTTAATGTCTGAAGAATTATCCTCACACCATATTTAAAAGCTTAACCTAATCTTCCAACAGAGTTTAGTTGGGCTAGTCATGTATTCACTTGGAGTGTTGTTTCTTTTTAATACATTGAGAATTTCACCAGTCTGCCATTCATATTACAACTGATCCATGTCATAATCCTCTCAAATCAAGTTGATTAAAGAATTACTCAATTTTGAAGGCTCTTTGTGCAAAATTTAAAGACACCACTTCTTAGAACAAATTCAGTAGTCTGCAAGCTGGTGCTTCTGTTTTTGTAAACTTTAAGGCTTTAAAGAATATTGAATATATTATATGCAACAGTAATTGCAACTGGAAATACGAGGTTTAGATCTTTGATTAGTGCAGCTGTTTCAGTAGAATTTGGGCTTATAAAAGTGATACCAAAGACATATTTAGTTATCACTATCTTGGTTTAAGATTGAAACAACAACAACAATACCCTACTAATTTTTTGGTTTGCAGCACTCTTTAAATAGTGCTTTAAGAAATTGAACAGGAAAGGAGTGAATTTAGAAGCATAATAGAAAACACTTGTAAGAGAGCACCCTCAATTTTATGGCCTATTCAATTCAAATACAGTAGGTTAATTGTGGTCATACTGTTTGCAAAGTAACTCCCCATCTAAACTACCAAAAATTTATAGATGTAATAGAATGTGAAGTTTTACTTTGGGCTATGATTTGGAAGAGTATTATTGTGTAGATGGGCTGAGTCACTTCACATTTTTTCACATTTACTTTTGGGTATTATGAGGCCTTAGAAATTAGCAATCATTTTAATTTCTTGGTGTTACCGTTGGCTAAAAAAGGGAAGAAAGAAGCCAACCCTTAATTAAAGGGAAAGCTGCACAGAACATCAGGTATGGCAACTGCTCCTGCTATCCTGCTCTGAATTTCTTTCAATAAAATTGTGAACTTGTGAAAGAGTAGAATTCTGGAGTACTGACCATCAGCTGTGCATTGTGAGCTAGAGCTGCTGTTGTCCATGTTGTCCTGCTGACAACCTTTCTGACTGAAAAACTGTACTTAAAACAGAGATGTATAGACCAGATAATTGTGGCTTTGTTGTCAGTGCAGATAATAACTATGCTGAAAAAGGGAGGTCATCTTGTTTCTTTTTTTTTGCAGAGATTTTACGGGACCTGAAGTTTTATTCCATGCATAATAGGAGATAGAATTGCAGTCCCTAATAAGAAGTGAGAACCCTTGTTCCTGTTAGTATGTATTATCATTACAGAATCACAGTAGCCAGAGTATGCTGATGCCAGTGGGGAACTGAGGTGATGGTAACCCTTGTGGCCTTCTTCTTCAAGCACATCATGCTTCTTTAGGTTTGCTTTTGCTAAGATGAGTACATTGAAAAAGTGAGCACATAGTACTGGGCAACAGGTAAGCCATGGTGCTTAACTCACCACAGGATAGAATGTAGTTGTACTGACTCAGTTTGGAGCGACTAGAACAGAACAGACTTTTCAGAGCTTTGCTTTGTGACAGTTAAGACCTTAGGACCAAACTGTACCCAAGCAAACTTATGGAATGGACATGGAATTTAAAAAGCTAATACTAAACAGGGTTTGCTTTATTAATTGCAAAATGCAAATGATCTTAATGATATGTCGTTTCAATAAATGATTAAATTATGTGCTTAGAAACAAAGAGAATAAATGAGGTGAACAACCACAGGAGGGGGAAGGAAGAAAAAAACTCATATTATGACATGCAGTCCTTTATTTTTGTAGCTGTTTATGTACAAAGATGAATGAGGTGTTGCAGCTCTTCCTTTGCACTAACACTACCACATTTCCATCAATAAAGGGAACTGCTGTGTACAAGGTCAAACTCTAGAAGCACCTTTAGTAGTTTCTGTTGTGATATATAGAAGTCAGAAATCTGTAGAAGTGTGAAATGTTATTAGAATTTGAATATTCCTGCATAGAGAAAATAGCTGCTTAGCAGCTTGAGGCTGCAATATTATCAGGTGAAGAAAAATAATATATATTTTTTTAATATTCCCACCAGTTTCATATGTATTTTGCTACCAGCTTCTTTTTAATTCTGCTACTTTTTGATAATAGGCACACATACACATCCTGTCACCAAGGTGGTGGCTTTTTGTTGGAAATGGGCCTTGATACTTTGAAAATATAAATAAATAAATAACAGAAAATTATGTTGTAGACAAGCATAAATGCATGTCCTCCCTATTCCTCATAGCAATCTATTCAATTTAATGAACCACAGATTTTTTTACATTTTGTTTTTAATTTGACTTAACATTTTTATGAGACAGCCTCTGTGGTAAGTCACATTAATTTTTTTTTTTTTATAGTCACATTAACTTTCTTGCTTACATACGGAGCTTGCAGTTAGTAAATGCCTCTGATTTCCATAAAATATTCAGGGCAGCCTATTATTATGATGATTTTTTATCCCTACTGCTAAACTTCAATCAGTTTCAAATTTGAAATGCATTAATGACTGTATAATGTTGTAATTTGTGCTGCAATAAATCTTTTATAGTTAATATAGTTAGGAAAGGAGCTTATACAAGAGCCATTAATTGCTATGTTTAATTATTTAAAATATATAGATTTCTTATGAGTTAGCTCAATGTATAACTCAATTACTGTTTAATAAAGTCATATTACTTTCTTGTTTATCAAAGAATACAAGAGGATTCAAGCTGAAATACTGAATGGCATTAGACACAAGATGTTTGTGTTGTAGCCAAGGTTTGCTCAAGTTATATTTACACCAATTCATTGCTTCTTTCTGTACACATTAAACTGAACGACTGCACAATACAGTGAACATCTGTTTGTGTAGTCAGTTGACAATATGTATCATGTAAAATGTTGTTAGTCAAAACGTTCTGGGCATTTTAGTTTTACCATTGCTGATTAATGTGCTCTGTACCTACTGGGGGATTAGCCAGAAATATAAAATATCTAGAAAATGGCCCTGATCAGCCAGTGGTGGACTTCCTTTTCACACAAGTGAATTCTCAGGTTCAATAGTCAGTATAGCTGGCATGGGTCAGGGAACTGGACAGAGTAGGAAACTGTATATGAAGATCTTTGTCTATTAGAGCCAGTACCTTATATTTTATTGGTTTTATTTTCTTGTTTACAACTAAGTAATGGAGGTGGAAAAGTAATGTCAGTAATACAGTTCCACCTGTTCCAAACTTTGCTGAAATCAACTGAGGACCAAGGCACCTACTGTGTGATGTACACCTTAAACCATACAGTAGGTGCCAGTGTTTCAACAGCCCTACCAACTGACTGTTTAGGGCAGCTTGAGTTGGTTCACCACTACTATGAAACACTTGCCACCTATCTTCAGGAGAGCTGTTATCAGGCTCCAGGTGTTCCCTTTCCCATTAACCCTGACAAGGCTTTGGGGTATTCAGAGCTTAAAGCAGCCTGGATTCTCTTGAGATTTCATAGGTCTTTCTCTCTGTGCAATTACAAAGCTGGAGAAGAGGTAAGGCAGAGCACAACTCTTAAGCTCTATAGGAATGCACTCACAGTTAAAGTTTTCATTTACTCCTTCAGCTTGAATTAAAAACTAAATGTTCTACAAATTATTTTCCCAGAGTTTTATTAATTGTTTGTTGTAGGAAAAAACAATTATAATGAGAAGAAATCAAGAAAAATACTTGCCTGAGAAAAGTGAGCTTTTTTTTTTTTTTTTTTTCTTTCATTTTTTTTTTCTTCTGCCATTGTTGCTATTTGCAGCACCTCTGTCACAAACGGGTATGTATGGGAGCATCTGAACATACAAATTCAATTGCAGATAGGTACTAGGAAAATGTAAACTTCTTAGGATTTCCTGAAGGAAGATTCCTTTAAGATGTTTAAATTGGCATGGGTACCTGCTGTTTTGTTCTTTCCTCTCCTCTAATTCTTTCAAGCTTCTGCTTTTCCACTGCACATAACCTGTTTATTTATTTATTTATTATTTTTATTTATTCCTGACAGTGTGTTGCATCCCATTTCTTCACTTAACTTCCACCAGTGCTTCCTCATCTTCCTGTTTGCTCTTGCATAGTTCCTCATCCTGCATGTTCCTTCTCAGGTTATTCTGCATTCATCTTTTCTTTCAGGGTTCATAGCCTCTAGCCTCTGTATATCCTCTCTATCACGTTGACTACTCCGCCTGAATTCCTTTTTCCTCTTATGATCTACTCTATGCCCTTCTGTGGATTCTTCTTTTTCCATCTTGCCCGAATTTCTGAACATGACTGTGCTTTAAAATAATCAGAAATAATTGGATATGACATTGGTGTTTGTTTAGGTTGCCTCACTTCTCTCTGTACAGGATACAGAGTTATAGGAAATCTTGGTTTCTAAACTAAGGTAGTATGTTTTCAGATAGTGACTGTCAAAATCTTTAAAATTCCAGTATCTTCTCATTGTCTGGACACAGAATCACAGAATGGTTGAGGTTGGAAGTCATCTGAAGGTTGTCTGGTCCAACTCCTCTGCTCAGGCAGGGACACCTAGAGCAGGTTGCCCAGGACCATGTCCAGACAATGTTTGAAGGTCTCCAAGGAGAGAGAATCCACAGCTTCTCTGAGCAGCCTGTTTTATTGCCATGGAAAGCACCACAGAAAAAATATCCTCGTAGAAAAGCAGGAGGCTCTCAGTAATGTTTTGCTTGGCCTATTGTTTGAAGCAGCACTTAGTTTGGCATAGGGAGAACTGAGAACCTAAATGGAAATAAATCCTTTATACTTGGCAGCAGGCAAAGCAGTAGGGAGACATTTGAGTCTTAAAGTGACCTTTAATTTCTTGTTGCTATCATCTTCTACTCAACTTGCAGCAAACTGGTAGAGTATGCCACAGCTTGACTGTATGGCTTGGACCTATCTTCTTTTCTTACTCCCTTCTAGAGCAGTGTTGCCAGGACCCTGACTTTTGCCACCTCCATCTTTGAAATTTCCAATTAGTTTGAGGCACAGGAAGTTGGAACTAGCTCTTGCATGAGGAGCATGTTTAACCTACAAGATTTTATTAACCATTTGGGGTAGACATAAATGTTCTATTTAATGGAAGTGATGGGAATTCTCTTTTCAGTGAGATATACTACTTATTTCTAATGTTATCAGAGGTTGTAATATAATCTTAGAACAGAACAGAATGATGATTTACAAAAATGTTATTTCACGTGATTTATAGTGGTTTCTAAAATGCCTTGTTTTTTCTTCCCTTAGAGAAGTGTGTAGAAACTGACTAATGATTTGGAGACAGAGATGTGAAACATTTCATCAATAATATATATATATTTTAACCAAAAAGCATTTCTGAAATATTGCCTATAAAATATGATGTAAAAATATCCAGCACGTATACATAACATAATTGCTTTTGAGGAGCTGAGTAACTAATGGAACTGGTAATAGTGATTAATATGATCTGCAAACACCTGCAGACAAGATCTTGACACAGAAACACATAAACAAGGAATACATTGGCCTTTCAACTGCCCTCCTCCAGATATTTTTAGATTCTCATGCAAAAAATATAAATACTTCTGTCCAAAACAGACTAGCAACATTAATAATGTTTATTCTTTGAGCTATTTTCTTAATGTTCTCTTTAATCAAGCTAAATATTTTTACATTATTTTACAGATTTTGTATTTCTTTTCACTTCTGAAAAGAAAGGTATGTGTCCCAATGTAAGACTAATCTCAATCCTTGCTATTTTCTTTAGAATTTTGGATTTGTTCCACTGTTACAACTTTCCAATGGCATGGTTAATGGCATTTTTTAGGTCACACATTTTGGCACATTTCAGACCTAAGTGTTTTTTTTTGTTGTTGTTTTTTTTTTTGTTTTGTTTTGTTGTTGTTTTTTTTTTCCTTCCCGGACTATTAATGGTATTTGTGTTTTAGACATTTGTCTTCCATACTCTTGATGTTTGCACAGAGATAAATAATTCATTTCTCTTTGGTTGCTGGTTTTCAAACTTCCTTTATTATATTTTTGTCTTTTCTGAAACCAACTAATGATATCTTCTGTTGTATGCATTTGAAATATGCTATCGTTTTAACTACTTGTTTTCTTTAGCGAACACAGCTGTTCTGAAAATAGTATGATTTCCCATTTTGCCTGAAAACACCATTCTTGAACTTTTTCAGTGATTTTTGTGACACTTTCTCATTTTTTAGCATCTATGACAAGCAAGTCTATGGAAGAGCGGGAATGGTATTTCACTTTAGCATGCTTTCTATGCAAGACAGTAATAGTGGTGTCCTTGAGAGCTTCTAGAAGATTGTGCAGGGCTCTTTTCAACTAATGTCTTCTAATTTATCACCAGCTTTCTGAGCAGACACTTGTTAGAAAATGCTCAGTGGAAATCACATTAAGTTTTCAATTTTTGCTTGCTGAATCCCCCTGTTATGAGCTTCTTGGAAACACTCGTCAGAATGGGAAAGTCAGTTGCATGACTCAGGTGGAAAACAAAAATCATCTCCTTTCCTACAGCTTGTCTGTCATGTGGATATTAGTTGCTGGGTTATTCAGCATAACCCTGAGGCTCCTCTGCTTCTCAAAGGAGAGGTGCTCTAAAACTAAAACCCCTCAACGCTTGAGATGAGTTTTGTAGATTTGGTCTGCATGGCCAACATATGTTCATTTCCCTTGTACCTCTTCTCTTGCCCTGCCTGAGAAGAGTCTCAGCACTAAAGTCCTTTTCTCTGTAGAGAACAGATCCCAATTTTTGGTTAAAATAACTGTACAACTTGAAGATAAAGAGTGTGTAGTGGATTATGATGATATTAAATGCAGTTCTCAGATGCTTATTTTACTTCTTATAGTTCAGTGAGCCAAGGAATCTAGAGAAAGCCACTGAGGTTATTTTCTCAAGATTCTTAAGAGAAGGCCTTGAGTTAGAAGGGTCATCAATGGTGGCTTTTAAGGAACATGTTACATTTTCCTCTCGGAATACGGTTGTGATATATATCTCAATTTAATGTCTATGATGAGAAACAATAAAAACAATATAGAATAGAATAACTTCAGTTGGAAGAGACCAACAAAGATCATTGAGTCCAACTGTCAGACTATTTCAGGGCCAACCCCAAATTCAAATATACAATTTGGAGAGTTATTCAGATGTCCTTTAAGCAAGGATAGTGAGGCACGGGGCGGGGCATCAACCTCCTCTCTAGGAACCCTGTGTCTGACTACTATCTCAGTAAAAAAGTTTTTAATTTTCACACATACTGTTAACTAGACACCATGGAGAAAAGTTTAGTACCTTCCCCTCCTCTTCCCCTCCTCAGATAAGATCACCCCTCAACCTTCTTTTGTCTATGCTTAACAAACTTTGTGTTCTCAGTGTATCCTCATAGGATATGCCTTCCAGACCTTTTACCAGCTTTGTTGCCATCTTCTGGATCCTTTCAGGCATCTTAAGATCCTTTTTATATTGTGGAGCCCACAACTGCACACAATAATCAAGGCGAGGCTGCATTAGTACTAAATACAGTGGGAGAATTACCTCTTTTGACTGTCTGGCTATGTTGGGTTCAATGTGCCCCAGAATATGGTTTGCCCTCTTGCCTTCCAGGGCACACTGCTGACTCATTTTGAGCCTATTGTTGACCCGTATCCCCAGTGCTGCATCCAGTCTGTACCTGTGTACAGCATTATTTACCATATCCTGGTCTAAATCAAAAGAAGCGTGTTGAGGGTGGTGGTTCTTCCCCTCTGCTCTGCTTTCATGAGACCCCCTCTAGAGTCCTGAGTTCAGCTTTGGGGCTCCCAGCACAAGAAGGAAACAGACCCATTAGAACAAGTTCAGAGAAGGGCCACAAAGATGATCAAGGGGCTGGAGCACCTCTTCTGTGAAGATAGGCTGAGGGAGCTGGAGTTGTTCAGCCTGGAGAAGACTCTGGGCTGTCCTTATTGTGGCCTTCCAGTGCCTAAAGGGGGCCTAAAGGAAAGCTGGGGAGGGACTCTGTCAGGGAGAGGAGTGAGAGGATAAGGAGTAATGGGTTTAAACTGAAAGAGAGTAGATTTATATTAGCTACAAGGAAGAAATTCTTTACTCATAGGGTGGTGAGGCACTGGAACAGGTCGCCCAGAGAAGTTGTGGATGCCCCCCTCCGTGGAAATGTTTAAGGCCAGGCTGGATGGGACTTTGAGCAACCTGGTTTAGTGGGAGGTGTCCCTACCCATGGGACTGTTGGACTTAGATGATCTTTAAGGTCCCTTCCAATCCATAACATTGTATGATTCTATGATTTGTTCTTGTTAAATTTCATGGAATTGCTGATGGCCCAGTGCTTGAATCTATCTAGATCCCTTTGCAGCCAGATGTAGTCCCATTCACAATAACTCTTTGAGCCCTATCGTTCAGCCATTTCTTCACTGTGTACCTGTTCATCTTACAACCGGACATTTTGTTCAGAAGGATACAGTGAAGGACAATTTCAAAAGCCTTGAAAAACCCAGGAAAGCTACATCCAATGCCTTCCCTTCATCCACTAAGCAGGTGATCTTAACATAAAAGGATATCAAATTAGTGTTTTTCTTTCATGAATCCATATTGGCTGGGTCTGATTATTGTGTTATCCTTTAAGTGGCTTTCAGTGGTGCCCAGGATAATCTCCATAATATCAGGTAAGAGCAACAGAGCCTTAAGTCCCTTAGCTCACAAAAAATGAGAAATGTGAAATGTATGGATTATTTAGGAAACTACAAGCAGCACCCATTCAGGTGTGTTTTGTTGCTGCTCTGAACCACTACAAGTTCTTACTGCTAAATTTGTTGAAAATCCTCAAAGGGGATCTGTAATGAGGCATGTGCATGTAGGTTGTCAAGGTTTACTGTACTGCCAGTGAAGTACAGTAAAGTACAGTAAGTACAGTGAAGACTTAGTTGTCCCTGATGAAACATAAAACAACAGGTGAGTTATATTTAATAATACACTAAAAAAGGAAAAAAAATAAAGTGAAGAAAAGAAAATGGCTATTTCCATGTGAAGTATGAAGATAGGAAAGGGGCCTTTTTCAAGTTGTGTGAGATATTTAGGATAAGAATTCAGCCTGTGATGCCCTGTGGTATTCTATATTCTGGTACTTTCAGAGGACAAGTATTATATGCTGGGTGGGAAGTTCCAGCAGGACTAACTCCAGGTACTCGGGCTATTGTGTCCATCACAAAATCTCTCCCCTAGTATTCCCAGTCTGGAATATCACTGTGGATATTTCTGCCTTTAATTTCAAACTGTGACAATACCTTTCATTTCTGGTACTCTGGTCAGTGGTCTGACAACAGACATATAGGACATAATTCGGCACTTTCCCCTGCAGTTATCCATTTTCAGTGGTATAGTATCTCCAAATGATAAAGATGAAGACAGAGGGAGGTGATTTAGACTAACCCCTGTGTTTTTAATTTCTGGTTTGGAGGGAGGGAAGAGAGGAATGTGTGTAACTTGGAAATTGGTTGTTTTCTGTACTTGTCTTACTTCGCTAGGTAGCTGATACAGAAAGACCCACGTTAGAAACCTCCTAGACCCCTAGTTGTTACTTACACTTCAAAAATCAAAACAAAACAAAACAAAAAAACAAACTCCCCTAAATGGTGTACAATATTTGCAGTATTGAATATCATTGTAAACATTAACCTTGTTAGCCAGGTGTATGAGCTTTTTAAAAGCAGATGTGGAGTTTTAGCTATTACTCTTCTTGTACAGGCTCAAGGGTTGGGGGCAGCATGAATCCCAACTGCCTTTGTTTATCTTTTGCTCCTATCCTGGTTCTCTGTGTTTGTTGTTGATTCAGAGCCTGAGATGTGTGTTATTATGCTAATTTCAAGAGGGTGCTATCACTGACTACAGAACTAGAACTAATATGTTATTATCATAACATATTAAGTTCCTCTCTCCTCCCAACCTCTCCTAAAATTGAAGGAACTTGAGATCCAGGTTTTGCTTAATCTGTTTCCTTTCCCTTCCCCTAATGATGTAGGATGTAATTACTTGTTATTAAAAAGGAAAGAAAACAATTTGAGAGTAATGGGACATTAAAACCATTTTAAAAACTATATAGAGAATGGTGGGTCAGCTCAGAAACCTGCACTAAGCAAAACCGAGTGCAGTTCAGTAGTTGCGCCACACAGTGTCATAGTTGGACTTCACTTCCTTCCTCTCTGCATCTTTTCCTATTGTAGGTGACGGGATTTACAAAGTTAGAGAAGAGCAGTCTGAAATGTGGGGGGCAGCTGAAGTGCAGGAAGATGAAGACACTCATGTAGAAGTTCCTCTGGACCAGGTATTGATCAAATAAATGTTTTCTGTTTGTTTGTTTTACAGATTGTGCATGTTGTTTATTCTTTCCTCAGTTTCTTTCAGGAGCACAGCAGCATTTTGTAGGGGGTGATTATAACTGCTCAACAATACAGCTTCACTTATGGGAACTTTAGCAAATGTGACTTTCTCTGTTAATGTCAAACATAGTCACCTTTTTATCATACATCTGTTTCAAAACTGATCTGAGAGCCTTTAGAGCGCCTCAGGATTATTTACCAAATAGATGAACTTTTTATACCAGTGGAACAGCATAAAGGGACTATGGCATAAGATCATGATCAGAATTCCCTCAGTCCTGAGCCAAATGGATTTATCAGATTTTTATTCAAGCTGCCAGCACTGTCTTCTGTTGAAACAACCCAGTACTTAATTGGCCAGCTTAACTGGCCTCAAGACTGTTCTGGTTCTTGACATAAGGAATACTGCAGCTGTGTGTATCTTTTCCCAGTGAATACCTGCCCTGGCCTCAGAGAGTTGTGTGCTAAGCACCATTGGGATCATCGGCCCTGTTAATTGCAGTTGTCCTTATGAGGTATTGTGATAATTAGGGTGTGTTGGATTGTACCGGTAGTACTGAAACTGGGGAAGAACATACTGCCTGTCCTCTTAATCTTTGTTCCTTGTGACATCATGAAGCACATTGTGCCCTGGGCTTAATGTGCAATAATTGAATTGAGAAATGATTACCCTGTTTATTGGCCTCTGAAGGCGCGTACAGAATTCCTTGGGGTAGTGTAAAGCATTTGATAGTAAAAATTGGGTCCTCAGGTCTTAGTTTTTAGGTTGAATGTGATTCTTAGGAAATCCAGGGGCCCTGGAAACATAGCTGTACTCCTCCACAGAGATGCTACAGTGTAGTCAAGGGCTTTGCCCACTCGACTGATGGTCTTGCCAGTTTGCCTCAGTTACAGGATGGTGACAGTCACTGGAGAATTGTCTGCTGCCTCTTCTGTACTTGGCAGTGGGAGCTTTGGTTGATGATACGTTTGCCAGTGAGCATCCCTTGTGCTGATAAGCTTGCGATGCTAGGCAATTGCTTAATACCTCTAAGCTCAGGTGCTGAAGCCAATGTGTAGTCCACAGATGGAAATAGTTTTCAGTTGCTACCAACTGATTTTGATACCTGGACAAGAAACTATCATCTCTGGAAGAATGTATGTGTATGAAGAAAAAAAAAAAAAAAAAAAAAAAAAAAGCATGCACACTATTAATAATCTGATTTTTATGTTTTCAGAAAAGCAAAACAGAGCACCAAAATTTATTGAGAACTCAAGTCACAGTTTATTTCACATTTTAAAACTGCATGTTTCCTAGGTAATCTGGCAAGAAGCCAGGTCCTTCTGAGCAGCACTGAGTACTCTTTATTCCCAGATAACTGAGGTTACTCAGCTCTTGGAAACATATAGCATTTTAAATGTTCAGATTCTTATTAATGAACATTTTAAATTGTTTTTATTTCTGTGATATAAAGCTTTATACCTTTTTCTTATCTGAAGTGCACTTTCTGTTATGTGCTAGAAGTATGGAAAAGGACAGGCAGACAGGTCTTGACTGTCTTGCATAATGCATAAATATTTACATGCCAGCTTTCACTAAAATGCTGACACTTCTGATATGCTATCATTTTTCCATCAGCCACATAAATGAGGTGGTGAGGATAGAGCTTTTTTTTTAATTATTATTTTTATGCACCTTCTCTGTCTTGTCATTTGAAGTACACAGTTGAACAAATGCCAGATTAGCCATTAACTAAACTTAGTGTAATACTGGCTAGACACCCGCTTATGTCCTGTTCTGTAAAACACTGTCTGCCAGCTGAGAACACATTGAAAGAACAGGATTTGCTTTATTCCAGACTAGCTGACAGTTGTAATTGAACATCAAGGAGGAAAAATCAGTGTTTTGCTTAAAACCAAGCCATAGCATTCTGTTCTGTATTCTGTACCAGCTTCCAAATACAAAATGGATAGTTTCATCTTTTGACATGGAGACTTACTCCAGGTTGGTTATTTACATCAATATCTACAGGAACTGATGACAGACTATGAAATCAGCTGTGCAAATAGCAAGGGAACAATGTGGTTCTATTGTAATTCTTGGTAAGAAGGGAGCAAAAAAAAGTTTCATATTTGAAATGCTAATTAAATATATTACTTTGAGTTTGCTGTCCCTAATATAGATATATTTAAAGCAGCTTTTTCTGAGAGATAAAATTTTCCAACTCATGAACTTTTGGAACAGACTACTACTTTTTATGTAAGCTGTGAAATACAAAAACAGCATTTGATACTAATACTACTGAAATAACACTGGAAATTTCCATTGATTTATCCATTTCCATAAGTCTGGTTGTTGTTCTCCTGCACTGAGCCCTTGGGAAGTGAGGTAAGCATGAGAGTTACAAGACACGAAATTGTCCACTGCATGATCCCTACAAGGAATTCAGGCATGTTGCTGTGCCAGCCTTTTTTGCCTTGGGGGATATGATACTGACTATTAAGATCTAAGTGATGCAGAATGAATCTGAACTCTTTGCTTTTTTCCCGTCCAGATTCATCATCCCCATTTCCCTCCCTATGTGTTTATTTGTAAAAAACACTGAATGTTAAATTTGTTTAATGGGCATTGAATTGGGGGTCTGTTGATGTTCATGCTCCTGGTTCTTTCACTAGCTATTTGCTTTCCATTATTCCAGATGCGTCCACTGATTAATGCAGTCCTTGATGCCACTCATTATTTTCCATTTCCTGGGCTGTGATGTGATGTGAAATTGTGAAGCTCTCTTAGGTGCTCTCTCTCTAGGTGGAACATATAACCGGTAGCAGAAAATTTTCATCTTTCATTGGCAGTTTTCATTATGGAGTATATGTTTTGCTTTAGAGACCAAAGATTCACCTCAGTGTACAGAACACAATGTTTATCTTCCATGTTGCCAAAGGAAAAATGTTAAAGTTTGCATTGATTAAACATTAAAACAGACTGACTGCTTGACATTCCTTGATTAAAAGGCTAGAACTTTTCATGAGGAAACACTTTGTATTAAGTTCATAAGGATTTCAAAATGGTATTTGGAAAAAATACACAAAATCTTTTTAAGCTGAAGTTTTGCTACAAGTGATGCCACTGTAATTTAAACTTTCTGGATTTTGAGTGCTGACAAACCAGCAGATAAGACATTGCCCTGCCTATTTTTCTTCCAGCTCCACTAATTTACACTCTGGTTGGTTACTTGCAGCTCAGAGTGAGAACAGAGATCTTCCCTAGTTTTCTGCATTAGATAATTGTGATTTCTGAAACTGTAACAGGCCTGATCTTTTCTTCATAGACCTGTGCAGCCAACTGTTGGAGGGCCTAGATTCCTCAGAGTGAAGATTGCAAATACAGTAATAAAATTAGTGTTAATAGCACTTTGAAAGAAGTTCCCTCTCTCTGTGCACCTGTCTGGAAAAAAAAAATTAAAAATCTATCAATCTTAGAACAGACAGTTTTTGAAATTACTTAACTTTCAGGGTGGTTTTCATTAATTGTAGAACAGTCTGTTTATGGGAAAAATAAAAGTATATCTGCAATCTTTGTGGGGCTTCTTTTGAAATGCTTATACATTTTCTCATTGTCTATAGGGATGAAGGTATGAAGTTTAGGCAGGTTTTAATGTACTCCTGGAAAATGTTATGGAAAAACTGAACATGACTATCAATGCAGTAGATGGAGAAAAATACTCTTGGCTTAGGTACATCTTAGAAAATTAAGGATCTGATCAGATGTTTTCTCTCTTCCATGGCCTTCTACTGATTAGGGAGCTGTGCACACTTCCAGTTAACACACAATGAACTGAGGAATGGATTTTGAAAACCTGTTTTCAGTGTGCTTCAAGTTACATAGATTCCATTCATTCAGGTTAGGCTTCTGGGTGCTATGACCTTACAAAAATTAGACTCTATGGACTCAGGTGTTGAATTTGTTGTAAAAATAACACATCTGACCCATAAAGAGGTTGGAGTTTAAAGTTTGTTGTGGTTATAAAGACATCTTTTGCCTCCAGGAACAACAGCACATTTACTATGTGGGAAGTGTAAAACTGATGAACCTTAACTATTCATTTGCTTGTTTTTAAGTGCTTGGGTTTTGTAAATGATGTGGAAGAGAAGAGGGCTGCTGTCACTTAGCAACCCTGCCTGGTTCGGGAACAAAATGTTTTGCTGCTGGAATCTGTGCAGTGCAGCTACAAAGCATTCCTGGCTGGGTGGGAGCCGGTAGCTCTGTTCTGGAGACAATTGCTGCAATCAAAGTTAAGTGTTCCTGATACTTCATTTGTGAGATGTATTCATGCTGATATATTTGTGACCATTAAGATTTTTGTTGTCTATCTCATTGTTTGTCTGTTGTGACCATTAGCCAAGTAAACATTTACAAATGGTCTCAATAAAGGAAAATCATATTTTACATTGGTGGTATAAAATAATTTCTACCTTAAATGATTTGTGATACTGCACTTTTCAGTATTCTAGTATCAGTCATGTACAAACCTACTGAGAGATTACATTAGCATCCCTCAAGGAAAAGAAGCCAAATGCTTCAATGTCTAAAGATTTCCTGACTTATTGCTTTTGAATGATGATGGCATTTGGTAATGTAGCTCTTAATGAATGATAGCATGATGAGTGTAATTAGAATACATCTTTCTTTTTTAAACACTGTTTTTTTTTGTTGAGATTAAAAATACCATCAAGCAATCATACTTCTTGAATGCAAAATGAAATTCACTCTGTTCCTCGTCAACCTGCTAGTAAGTCAGCAGGTTTCCAGACGGCGATCTGGGGCCATGTTTTCAGCATGAAGCTGAGATTGATTTCAGTTGTTCCTTGTGCCTTTGGTTGACTATACCTTTGAATATATGCAATTCTTTTCTCAGTGAGTCTTTTTAGTGGTAGTTTATGACAAGCAAAGAATTGTGCTTACAATCGTGGAGATATGGTTTGAAAAATAGTTAACTAGTATAAAAACAAACAAACAAAAAACCACAAAACACCCTAATGTAAAATAAATAAATAAACAAAAACTAGTGTTATAAAAAAAAACAAACACTCAACTGGGTGACTGCAAAAGCATTGTCTTCACTTAAATAATGCAGTCAGCTGCAAAAGGAAGAATTTTACTTCATATTTTCCTGCAACCATACAGAAGGCAAAATATAACCCTTATTATGAATAGCAGGAAGACTGAATATATTCCATCACAGTCACTGAAAAGGTTTCCTGCCCCAGAAGTCACTTAGTCCTCTATGATTATTACCCCAAGGAATGAGAATGTAATCACTTCATGCTTCTCCAGTCCTAGGTTTATTGCTGTCGTGTTCAAGTTGTCCCGTGTTCACATCACAAAGAACAGCAGCATTATAGTAACACAGGAATACTTTTTCTCTACTTCATTGCAGTATACTTGTTTAGTTACCTTCGGCTAGATCTGGCTGTGCGCTTCCAACATAAATTTTAGAAGTGCCATTTGCTTTCTATTGTCACCCTGGAATCTCTCATGTTAACATGTTGATATTAATATTTGTTATTTAGGTTTCTTTAGTTGAGGTAGTAGACCTCAGTCACTCAAATCTGGAGATGTAGCTCTGGAAATAGCAATATAGCTGGAAATAATATCTTAGATCACTGCAAGACCTGACTGATAAAGCATAGGTTTGTTTTTATTATTTTCTAATGCTGTCTTTTCTTTTGATGGTTGTAATGTTGCAGCAAGCGGGTAAAACTAGACAAAACCGAAAATGATTTTACGTGGAAGTGTCCAAAGCATTCAGTTTGTCCAGTCCTCCCCTGCTCTGGTCAGAATCCAAAGTTGCTAATTTCCATAGCAGATTGAAAATAAACTAGTAGGTCACATGTGGTGTAGTAGGTGGACCAGATCTACAGATTCTTTGCTGTCTTTATGAGCTGGTAGTTACAAGAGTTTGCTCAAGTTTGCTTTGCGTGGTAGCTTCTTTGAAGGTGTCTGTAAAGACTTGGCTTGTTGAATTACTATTTTAGTAGTAACAAGGCCAGTTTGATGCTACCAAGTGAAAGTAAATTAGGAAAATAAATAGTTAGGTTGAACAAAAATCAGACAGAGACCACTGTACTTCAAAAAGGACTTCTGGAGCCGTTATTTATCTGATCAGGTGACCATGTAATATTTCTAGTAATTTGTCATGCTATGGATCATCACACTGGAATAACTTGTACTTTTTGGTGCTGTGTCAATGGGGTGTTTTGCATTGGCATTGTACAGGTGCCTTACATTGCTACTTAAATATCAAAGCAAAGGCAGGGTGGTTCATCAAGAGGCTCCAGTCAATTAGTGGTATTGTTGAACTGGCTCTTACAAATATGCCAAAGATGATGAGAGATTTCTTTTGAAATATTGCAGTTAGTGAGGTAAAGAGGTTTTTAAGACAGACCTTATAGATTGTAGGAGATTCCTGCCTCCTTAAAGGTTCTGCTAATGATAGTAGAATTCCAAACATTTTTGATTAAGTGAGAATCTGTCTTTTGCTCTCAGCTTGTTTGCTTTTGATTTAGAGTCTGATGAGGCTGTGTGAGAGGTAGACACACTTTCTATCCTGTGGGATTTTTACTCTTTATTTTGATTCAAAAATGAGCACAAGTATATAAGTCAACTTGGCAGTAGGGGCAATGGTTCACTGAGTAGTCAGGTGAATCTTGAAAGCTGAAACTAGAAGACAAATGACAAAAACTAGATAGCATGCACATCAGTCTTGCAGGTTGTCATGAAATTATACTACTAGCAGCATTATCTGTAGTGAGTTTCTTCTTAGTCTTCTTCAATATGGGACAAGATCCTATTCTTCTCATCTGATCATCTGCTGATGTAGGAAAGATGAATTGTTAAATGTCAAACAAATCCTGACTATGCAAACCTACACAGGTGTTTTGGTGAAGAGGAATGATGTTATCTAAGTGACCAGTAGGTCTACCTCTTCTCTCTTGCTACTTTTCTGTGGATGCAAGGATGACAGCTTGCAACCAGACTGATTGGTATGGCATGGACTGGTCCATATGTAAAACTGGGGAGCAGTTTGTGGAAAATAACAATAAGGTTATTTTATTTTATAACAATATTTTGTTGTGCCAAGAGTTCATAGAAAAGAATGTACCAGATGCCAGAATGTTGGAAAACCTGGAATAAATAGAAGAAAATATCAGCTTCTGGAATAATGAAGTCACAGAATCAGAGAATGATTAGGGTTGGAAGGGACCTCTGAATATCATCTCCTTACCATCAGTCCAACCTCCCTACTGAGCAAGATCACCTAGAGCACATTGCGCAGGGATGGTATCCAGTCGGGTTTTGGATATCTCCAGAGAAGGAGACTCCACAACCTCTCCGGGCAGCCTGTTCCAGTGCTCTGTCACCCTCACAGTAAAGAAGTGTTTTCTCATGTTCAGTTGGATCTTCCTGTGCTTCAGTTTGTGCCCATTGCCTCTTGCCCTGTTGCTGGGCACCATTGAAAAGAGACTGGCCCCATACTCTTCACACCCTCCCTTCAGATAAGATGTTACTGATTCAGATGTTTCTGAATTGTTTGGTGTATTCTGTTCAAAAATGGCTGATAATGCTGCTGTGTTTCCTTTCATTAGAGGCCAGCAGAAACTGTAGATGAAGAGGAAAATGCAGAAGAGGAAGATGACAGGGAAGAGGAGGAAGCATATAAACTAAAGGAAGAATATCCAGAAATGAATGGAGAGGAAAACAGGGAAATTGTTAAAAAAAGAAATAAAGTGGAAGAAAATGAGAAGAAACTAAATGAGAATTATAAACACAATGCAGAAGAAACAGAGAATGTTGACCGAGCAGAGGTAGAGGAACTCACCCATTTAAATTCCAAGATAAATGAGGAAAATGGTGAGGGAATTGAGCAGCTGAACAGCCAAGGTAATTTTCAGTCTAAAGAGGACGTAAAAGAAAAGGAGTATTTTGACAGTCAGAACCAGGTAACTGTTTATTTTTTCAGTTTGTTTTTCTTAAGTTACTGTTCCTCATTTGCGTCAGCTTTAGGCTTCTTCTCAGCTTGTTTCTAAGTATCTCACTACTGATAAGTCTCTGAGTGTCCATAATAGAACTATGTGGGAAAAGCTATTTCCCATCTATATAGATTTGTTATATCAGTAATTACATTATATGCCCTCCAACTGAGAAAGCAAATGTTTCTCACTGTTTGATGAAACTGCATGTCCAGCTTCCTGAGTATGCTAGACTTTGAAAAAAATAGAAAAATCTTGAAATTTCTAGAAAAGCATACTCATTATATATTTTCACACTTTATTGTCCTTCAGGACAGAAGAGAAAGATGTGTTCATGAAAACACAATGCCTTATTGACTATATGAGTTGACTTTCACTGTATTTCATAAAGGATTCTTGACATTGCTTTGTGAAAGTTTAATGTCTTTTTCTCAGAAATCTGAAGAGACAATGGAGATGATCTTGTCTCGAAAGCAAAGGGCCTTATTCAAATTTAAATCAAATGTCCTGTTAATTTAGGTAACATGCTGTTGGCTTAGATGGAGTTATGCAGCCCAGAAAAATCAAGTGAACTACCTTGAATGTCAGAATGTGGGAAACGAAGTTCTTGATAGGAGGAATCCAGCTTTTCCTAGAGCTGGATCAAGTGTTAGAAGCAGAACAACTTGCTGCATATACCCTGCATGTAGACTGCTGAAAAACAGACTCTGACTCTTGGGATACTGGGAATGGTTTCTTGCTTCCTTGCTACTGTGCTTTCTTCTGTTCCTGTATTACACACAAGAACATTTTTGAGGAAGTTAAAGAGAGCCAATTAACATGATGTTTTCTTCGACCCTGAATTTATTTTGTGCTTGATATGTCAATGGATATTTTTGTTTGTTTTTAGAAAAGCTGAAGTTATTTATGGAAAGGGAGAAAGTGAGTGAGCATTCACTTAAATAGATGTGTGGGTAACTGGGTATTTGATGAATTGGGAGGAAAACCTCTCATTTGAGTACTTTCTCCTTTGGAAGGTATATAGTTAAACAAAAATGTTAATGTGATCACTCTCAGAAAACATTTTTTAATGTTAAGAATTCCCCGTGGAAATGTTAGTAAAAAATAACAATCTATTGAAATGAAATGAAATCTTTGTTACCTGATGAAGTTAACAATACCTCTTCTTTTTTTCCTAGGTTGATTCCCATATTGAAAAAACATCCAGAAATCCAAGGGTGACAATCACCAGCCCACAGGAAAATGGAAAAAAAGGACCAGAACAATGACTATGCTGCAGTTGCATAGATATAAAAAATGTAATGAGTGGAAAATGAAATACTACAATACTTTAAAACATTTTTTGTGATTGATAACTTAAAATGGGAAGATAGGTTGAGTACCCCCATGTGTTGCATCTTGAAATGATAATGCCATATGGAATGATAGAGAAAATAAATGTTAGTAGGTATTATAAAAGAGCATTGAATTATTTTTACAACATATGACTTTCTGATGGAATTTGAGAGGGAAAATGTAAGACTGTTTCTAATATTAATATTAGAAATAAGTGAACTATTCTGTGATATAAAATGGTTAGCAGTAGCAGAGTCAAACATATATATGATATTTTTGTTCCAGAAAAAAAGTTAAATAAACAAGTTAGACGTCAGAACATCTTTGCAGACTTGTTTAAAAAAAAAAAGAAAATGAATTTGTGACTTTTAATTAGGACATATGTCATTTTTCCTTTAAAATTCCATGATATACATGATTCTCAGGCATAACAGTAAGATATGAACAGAATACATTAAAGGACACAAAACATGGTGTACTATAATGAGGAGCCATTGCTAATATTATTGAATAGTGGAATTTCAGTATATTAATTTGATCATTAGGTTTTGCATTCTTAAACAGCACTTATTTGGCATTGTGACGATGTGTTGACAACCTACAATACAGCAGTTTCTTCCCACTTGCAGCAACAAGTTTTGTTGATCGTCCTGCACCGATTTACTAAACAGTGTGTTGTTGTAGTGAAAAAGGAATAAGGGAAGGGTATGTAGCAGATTAGTTTATTTGTATTTCAGTCCTTGTGAAATTTAATTTATTATTGAAAAAGATGAAGAGGCCTAGATTCAGACTGAAATTGGTGTGAAATCATTGCTATCAATGGAACCATTTTAACACTAGGATAACACACCGGTTTTCTGTAAAACTCAGAAGCTATTGTTGTATTTATGAATCCTTTAGATGCCCTTAATGCATAAAAGTGTATTACCATATTTTTGAGTAAGATGGTTCCTGATAGGCTGTGGCTTAATTTGCATTAGTAAATAAGGCATTGATCCACAGTATTAGTTCTCTTAAAGACACCAATCCCATTACTCTTATTGTTTCTCTGTTAGCGATAACTTGTAGTTCATGAAATACAGCCCTGAGCATAATTTCATTAATTATACAAAAGAAATAGTGAGTTTCCTTATCATTAATGCTGGTAAATTATTACTATAAAAAAATTAAATGTCACTTTTGTTGATTTCATGCCATTAAGACAAAAGTTACATTCATGAACAAATTGAACTTGAAGCACTGTTTGAAGAATGTGTAGAACCACTTGTCATGACTGAAACTCACACAGATATCTTTGCTTTTCTACTAACTAGAAATGGAGTAGTGATTCCAATTGAATAAAAATATGCAGAGTATTGACAATGGAAGTGTAAAAAAAATGTAACCTTAAAAACCTTAGGAACAGGGTTAGAGTGGTTTGCCTATGGCAGCTCTGAAACGTCTATGATTTGTGTGTCCTTTGTTGATCTGTCAAAGATCTAAGAGAATATTACATCCGTGGTTCAAAATAAGCTGCTAATTTAGGCAAGCTCTTCAGCAAATATGTATGCTTCTTTTATTTGATGCAGCAATTGAGCCTATGTTCAGATGTCTTTGACTTCATTGGGATTTAAGAAGACATTTAAAAATAAGCAGAAGTAAAACTAACCAAGCAACAAAGTAAACTCCTAAACAGTATGAATAAAATAACTCTAAGTGCTAATGAAGAAAATGACACATAGCAATCCTCTAGGTACCTTTGCAGCTAATACTGCAGTGAAACAATGTACACAGCAGCACAGAAATCCATCAAACAATTCTAAACCATCCAGATCAGGCAGCTCTATTTCAGAGTACCTGCCAAACTTTCTGTGCAAAGACCACCAGGGAAAATGGCTAACACTGCATCTTTGCTCACTTAGAGCTGAATAGCTCATGTGCTTAACAGTGTGCATGGTCTAAAATATGCTGCTGAATCAAAACAAATGGCAGTGAGCTTGTATTTACCTTACTATGAATTAGCTCTTTGCTAGAAGTTAATGGTGTACCCAAATACAGGGCTCGTTGCCACTGTATCACAGGTTAAGACTTGAACAACCTCTGAGATGTTCTTCATCCTCAGAAGTTTGAAATTAAATTGACATCCAAAAATATCTAATGGAGATACTTAATTAGGAGAATATTTACTTCAAAATGTTGTACTTAGAAACAATATTGAGAAGAAACAGGGATTTGTGTAGTGACTCTCTCATTGCTTTCTATTTGTAGCTTCTGTCTGCCAATGGTTTTTATCATTTCTTCCTTCTTCCCCAAAAGTTCAGTGTCTTCCATGCTAAAGGACCTACAAACATCAGTAAGAATTATTTAAATGCTTAAACTAAATTCTAGTGAACTGTGATATGGCAATTGTCTTTAATGGGAACATGAAAGTCCCTTCTGCCTTTAAAATGTTTCCCTCTGTTATTTATCTTGTGAGAAAGACAGAATATTTTTCTTCAGAATAGTAAACTGGACTTTCTGAAAATGGAGATATAACCATTTTATCATTCATTCTTAGAGTACTGAAAACATGTATTTTTTATTGGATTCTCTTATACAGAAAATAAATAACTTATGCATAACAATTCTGATGTGAATATAGTAATTAAGAAGCATTCAGATTGTCTTGCTAATGTTTTGTGTGTGTGTGTGAATTTGCTGTGTGATAGCTTACATCAGCTTTATATTAAAAATGTTATTTTGTTAAGCTTATATAATGTTATCTTATTAAGCTTCTAATATTTCTAAGTTTTGTTTGTTTTTTTTTTTAAGAATTGTTTTCTTGTTTTGATGTTATTTTAAAAAACAATTTGCTATTAAAAAGAACTAGCATACAGACACTCCTGTTTTTGTTTCATATCAAGGCCAGTTTGACATTAAGTCTATGTTTGGGTGAGTGATATTATTTATAAACCTGGTGATATTTTTAGCTGTTAGGATACTTCCATACCTAGAACTTAAATAAATAAACAAATAAATAAGATTTGTTAGTTATGGTTTGCAACTGTGAAAGAAAATATGCTGACAATTTGGTTATCATATAGTCTACAAATCTAAGAATTAATTCCTAATTTTCAGCACAGCACTAAGGCATATACTTAAATCCCATAAGGCTGCACTTTTCATTACATTTTATTTAATGCTTCAGTGCTCTAACATGTCAGAGCCAAAATAAAGTTAATTTCTCAAAAGAAATGGGTGAAAATAAGGAAAATGTGTTCCTTCCTCAGTCTCATCTAAAGTAAAGCTAAATAAATCTGCACACAGAAGAAAAAAATAAATAATAAATGCAACTATTTGTGTTATTTGAAAATCCTGAAAAAGGAGCATTTGTTGGGTATTTTGATGGATTATCTCAAAGGTACATTAAAGTAAGTATTAGATAATAAATGTAAGTACAAAATGAAGTATCTTGAGGAAGTATATATTTATTAAATGGTAACAATCAGAATGATTTAATGAGATGCAACTCAAGGATGTATTGTTTTGGGTGGTTGATAGTTTTCTATCTAAATTTTAATCAAATTGCTTTAGACATGGCAATAGACATTGAAGCTATCCAATGTATTTGGGCTATTCTGTATGCACGTATTTGCATGCATTAACTTAAAGGAGTGTGTATGAACATGGTAACTGAGTGCATTTTTGTGTGCTCACACATACTGCACACACAAATAATTTGCATATACAATAACCTAGAAGTGGGGAAAAATACTATTGATTGTAGCTGAAATTTCCTATACTTATTATATTAGAAAAATATTAGTAGATCTAGCAAACTTTATAAAAGGGTGATATTTTTTAACATTATGTGTGTACTTTGGTTCTTTGTTGAGACAGGTTTCTGAATACTCGATGCCCTGGAAATGGAAATAGCAGCCTAGGAAATAGCCCTGGGAGGTAGGTGAGTCATAAGGAATTGGAAAGGAGCTGGAAAATTCAAGGAAGAAAATAGAAAACTTTGCTACAGAATGTAGCACTAAAACATTCAAAGTTCTTTAGTACTAAGCTACTCCATATATAACTTCTATTTTAAGCAACAGGATACTTTTGAATAGTAGGCAGACATCCAGCAACCTGTGCAGTTACTATGAATGCTTTCAAATGTTCATGTTTTCCTTGCAGTCATCTACAGCTATTTTCCAGGCTCCAAAAACAAAACACAAAAACAAGAAACTAATTAAAAAAAAAATGTTCAAGGCTAAATTCCTCTCCTGAACACACAATTCCTAACACCAGTGATTTCCAGGAGAGTGGCCCTGCTCTGCTCCAGAATTCCAACTGTACAAAAAGCACCAGCCAGATAATTAAACCACCTAATTCAATACATTCAGCCTCGGTGGTTATACTAGTACACTAGCTCAGTTTCTCTAGGCTGTCTAGTTTGTGGCTGGAGAAAAATTGCCCTCCAGAGGATAGTATGTAATACCTGAGATCCTGGCTGAGTTACCTGTAATGGACTGTCTGTTTCAGCAAGCAGCTTAAGAATTACCCTAAAATTAGATGATGTTGAAGACTAACGTCCACTTGGGATCCACTTAAAAATATTTACCCTCCATGTCTTAATTTCAAGTGTATGACTTTCGCGGGAAAGAGAAACTTTGGCTGGCACATGCAAAAAGGCAGTCCTGCTTAAATAGCATAATTTAGCTCCCTTTGCCACAGTCAGATTTTTTTTTTTTTTTTTTTTTTTTTTAAACAAGCATGAAATTAAGTATAGCTTGCAAAGGTTGTGTGTAAATTGAAACCTGTGCAAAACCTGTGCTGTAAAATGGCAGAACGTTGTTAAAGCACATAACTATAATGAGAGTTGTGTTTTTCTTTGTAGTGGTACTTTTGGTTTGGAGTTTTCTTCTTCAGCCTCTTCACCAAGGAGCATTGGGTACATGAGGCCTACCAAAAATAGAAATGTGAAAAAAAAAATTAGAGACTGACTGCTGGATACTTGATTGTGGCAACTAGGGAAGGTGCCAAATATAGAGCTGGAGCCTAACACCATGAACATGAATGTTTCTGAAGTCAGTGGAGTGACCTCCAGGCGTTACAGCTGTGGAGGCTGTACCTGGGTGAGGTGTGTCATCAAGGAAGCTGTGTGCATAAAGAGATACAGAATTAATGCAGGTGTTACAGATCATATCAGTGCTCTCACTGTAAATGACAAATGATTCCCTCCCCCCATCAGCCCCTCACCTGAATTGTGACCCTATATCTAAAACAGTTCAAGCCTCACCATTCAGAGTACAATAATGTTCTCCCAATAGTAGGAGAGCATGTTGAGACTTTGAACAAAAGGTTTTGTAAGAAAATTTAAAGGTAAGTTATATTCCTTAAGACTCACAACATTGCTTTCAAATCTTGCAACCTTAGGGCCACTTCTCTTTTTTTTACTCATCCTGTGTATATCAAAAACTAGAAAAAACAGTTTAGCTTTCAAATGTGAAAACATTTGGGTCTCTTTGTCCTTCAAAAACTGTTCAAATTTGCAGAATGAAAAAGCATTGCTCTGACTCCAAACCCAATGCATTACCTACTAGGATAAATCCTGTCAAGATGTTGGAGAAAAAATAGATAATTTTAAAGGATTTTATTTAAGAGGTTATTCTTACAGAAATTAGTCATTAAGACCTCCTGACTACTCCCAGCCTCCCCTTCCTCCAGTAGCTGAGCAAGACTCGCCCACACTGTGACTATGCCTGGTGCATACTGGTAGCTGGTCCAGCTGCTTACCAGATAAAAAAATTGATGAGACAAACATAGCTAGCAGGAGCATGGGTTCAAGTTTGACACTGGCAGCTCAGCCATCACCACTCACTTTGTCACAGCGAGTCACAGTCAACCTTATTTCTCTCCATTCCAGGGAAGAAGCAGTAGCTGTATATGTTGTGGAGTAGTGGTAGCCATCTGAGCCCTCATTCTCATCTTGGTTCACCTTCCCATCCCTGGTGAATTAGTCAGAGGGGCTGAAGTTCCCTCTTGCTTGCACAGTTGCAGCTGAGCTGGCTGGAGGGATCTGCTGCTGCTCAGCTGGAAATAATCCTGGTGGGACTCTCTGGGACACCTAGGAGATGGATCCCACCTCTTTGACGCTTTCATGTTCCATTGCTTTTTTCTCCTGCTCTTGAGGAAACAAAATATATTCAGGCCTCAGCACTCACTGATATGCAGATTCTTCTGCTTGTCTCAGTAGAGAAGGACTGCTGATTTCACTTGAGGTCTGATTTAAATTTCCTCTGCCCCAGTGATGAAATGTTGGTGTTAGAGATGAGCAGTTGTAATGCGCTCCAGATACCCAGGCTGGTATCCTCGTTCAGAAGTTAACCTTGTTTCCTCTCCTGCCATGGCTCACTGTTTCATTACCACACCACCCCTCTGTTTCTCTGCTGCATTTGTTTCTTCCACTTTGGCTGTGAGAAATCATCTTTCTAAAAACAGTGCCTGTGATCTACAGTACTTGTGAGTATAGAGATTGTTGGTGCAAAGTGAGTGTCCTAGGAAAAAAATGAGCTTTGCACCTTCCTCAGCCATTCTCATGTGCTCCCTTAGAGTTAGCAAGAAACAGGAATTAACTTGGTGACCCAAGATCTAGGATTTGTGCCCATTGGATAGAAGTGGTCACTATCCATAGAGAAGGAGAAATGAGTGAAGGCTATTTCTCTTTTCATGAAACACAAGGCCTAGTTCAAGGTGACCAAAGGGTTCATTGTTAAAAGTCTGCTGACCATGTGGCTTATCCCAGGACAAGGAAGTTAAGGTAGCGAAACCTCTTGAGTGTTTCTGGCTGGGGATTTCATCCTCAAGGACATCTCTTCCACAGCCCTGCCGCTGTGGCTGGAAATAGATGCAGGGCTTAGGAAAGAAATATCAGGGCATGAGGCTGCTGAAGAAGATGAGGAGAGAAAGGGCAGCAGGTGCTGAACTTGTTATGAAAGCAGGCATGGATAAATAATGATGCTCCATAAAGGGTTCGCTCCATCTCATCCTCATATCCTTGACTTGGAGACTGTCTTTAGCTAGACAACAGCCTGAAGTTGCAAGTGATTACTGGAGCAGCATATCTGGTGTACCATTAAATTGACTGGCTTATTAGGAGTGTTTAAAAATTATCTTCCATCTTTATTTGCAAAAAAACCATAAATGGTAAATAATGGAAAAAGTAGGCCTTCAAAGACCAGCTGCAAATGATTAGACAAAACAATAAAGCCAGTTGCTTGCTTGCTGCTTCTTCTGTTTGCATGGCCATGAGAAATGTTTGCCTGACTTATTGTTAATATGCAGAGATTATTTTCATAACAGTCCCTCTGTAAATTATCTGAGAGCAAAACTGAGCTTTGCCCTGCTTAATGTACATCAAGTGAACTAATACAGGAAACACATGCTGTGTGGTCTGCCTTGTGTCCAGATAAGAGCTGAGGAAAATGAGGGTGTGGGCGGATTGTTTGCCCAGGCATCAGAAGGCTCCATAAGGAGCACACAGAGTCTCTAAATATTGGAAATAGGAGGATCCTACATGGGTCTCCTCATAAATGATAATGCTCCCTGGGGGATAACTATGCTGTGAGGATGACCTGGCAAAACCCGTATGTCATTTCTGTAATGATGTGTGGACATTAACCCCAAGCAGCTGGAGCGGTTTAATGCTCCCTAAAAATGCCACTAAAAACACTGGTAAGAGAGCAGTGGGAGTGGTGGGATGAGGAGGGGGCAAGGTTGTACCTCCAGAGCCCATTCAAGGAGCATTGTATTGTCTTGCTAACCCTGTTGGGTAGTGTGTGAGCTTAGAGGGCAGCCTGCTGTGTAATGGCAGAATCACTGGTTGGTGCTGAGAGAGCTCAAGTGCTAATTCCTTTATTTTAGCCTTTGCCAGAATCTACCTGCAAAGTGCATCCAACTTTGGCTCTTGCAGTCTTTTGCAAGGGCTTTCAGATCCCTGGGGAGATGAGAACTTCCCCCCCACCCCCCTCTCCCCGAGTGCAGGCTCTTTGTGCTGCTCTCTTGCTGCCAACCCTCTTCTCCTCTGGCTGTTGGTCAGGATGCTGCTGCTGCTGCTGCTGCTCTCATGAAGAGCTGTTTGCTTGCACTTGTGCATAATTGCAAACCTCATACTTGGAAATGGCAGGCAGAGGCTGTAGCAGAAACTGGAGAATTAAATGTGCTTACAGGCAGCTCAGGAGGAGAGAACACTTCTGCTTCTTTGCTTTAGCTTGTGATTCACTGTGCAGTGGGAACAAATGGAAAATAGAGGGGTCAAGGCAGCCTGGAGCAGGGAGGAAAGAACAGATGTGAAGAGGAGCTTTTGCACAGCGTGGTAATGGATGCAGACCTAACGATCAGGAGAGCATGTATTAATCAAAATTAAGTCCCTGATTACCAGTCAGACTGAAAAATGTGATTTCTTTCACCACAAAATGGTGTTGGGCTAAAAGGGTTTTCATAATTCTAAGCCAAATAAGGCTAGAAGGGCAAGAAATAGGGTGAGCATGAAGAAACTGACAGAAATCTGTTTAGCAGGAGGTCAGTGGGTGGGAAAAAAAAAAAAAAAAAGGTCTTTGCTGTTCAAGCCATGATTTATTTGCACTAGTTAATCCAGTAATATGTCCTTTGGAAAGGTGATGGCAACCAATGTCAGGAGGTGAAGTCCTAGGCAGTCCTGGAGTGGAGGGCATGCTCTATGATTCAGTGGATATGGGAAAAGGGAAAATATATATGGCAAGGAAAAGATATGAGCAAGGATAGACTGTCCTCAGCCTCACAGTAAAGTTCTCAGAGAGCTGGGCTGCCTGCCTGTCATTGCTCCCCACCTGGAGGAAGTATCACCAGCATTTTCTGTGGGAATAGCAGAAACCATATCACCACTGCTTTTTTACTAACACCTCAGTTCCTGCACCAAAGGCTGAAGGTGCTAAAACATTACAAGGAATCAAATCTCAAAAGTGTTTCTAATGTGCCTTAAACTTTCTGGTGTGTGACTCCTTAATATAAACAAAATAATTTTATGCTCAGTATTTCCGGAAAAGCCCTGTGTGGAACAGAAACTCTTGTTGTGAAGGATTTCAGCCTTCAGAGGAGTCAAAAAAATCTGCTGTAAAATCTGTAATCAAGTGAAACAAGGGTTTAGCAAGATGAAATGTGTGTGGCACCATTAGCTGTTACAGTTCCAGCAGCTTTGCTGCTGCTAAATCCCTTACACATATCCTATCCCAGCAAGCTACAGTAAGATCCTTGAGGGTTTTTCTTTTCCTTAGCACCTGAGTAATGCCGTGAAGGACCCATCCTTTCTCACAATGTCAATGACGTTCAGTTTGGCAGGAGCGATGCAACGTGGGACCAAACACCCGTTGGCTGTTTCAGCTCCATTCACTGTCGGTTCATCTGTCCTATAGATAAAAAATTAGCAGTACTTCTATGTATTTATGCATGGAGTGTGCTTAAAGGAGAACTGTATTCCCATATAGCTATTTTGGGTAAACAAGCTGAACCCGTGCTTTCTTTTCCAACTGGATTTTCAGTCCAACTTCCAGTACAGCATTAACAAAATGTACATGGAGAGAGGCACTCAGTAATAGCTACAGGAGCTATCATTCTAATCTCCTTCAGTGAACTTCACTGTAAAACTTAAAATGTCACATCTCCTCCATGCACAATTTTTAATTAAAAACTGCATTGAAAAGGTCAGGACAGCTTGACTCGCTGCTGCCCACATACTGATAACCCAACAGCAGTGAAAGCACGTAGTAGTAAACAAAATTCTTCTCAGCTTGAAAAGAAACTGGTAAGGACTCTCTCCACCTGGAGTAACTAACAAACAGCACTGGCAATGGCTCTTTTCCATGTATCACTCATAAGTAAACACTACTGCTCATCCCTGATAATGAAATTCTTGTTGGCTTTCCTTTAAAATAATACACAGCTCCTCATCTTATCACTCTCCTCCTCTTTAGCACTATTTTCATGTGCTTCTACCCTGAGATTACAATCTTATATTTAAGCATTGAGCCCAATGTGCTTTTGCACTTGTAATGTATGGGTGTCAATAAATTGTAAGCAGCACCAAAACCTACTTCATTTCATTCTATGTAATTACATGCTTATGACAAGCTCTTAGTTGGGCATCTTTTTAGTGCTAACATTTGGAGACTGCACTTGTATTGCTTAGATAGGCAGTTTTAATCTCTTTCAGATGAAAATTTTTCTTCTGATGCTATTGTCAGCCATGCTAATTACTACAGATTCAGCTGAAACTTTCTTACATGTGTATTCAGGTTTATTTATGCCATGAAAGTCTGAACTGAGTAATGGAACATGACATGTTTTATCATCAAGGACAGGAGCATAGCTGTTACACATAGCATTATCACATTGGAACTTTTTGATTCAGCACCAAAGTGATTTCCTCATGTAAGAAAGCTGAAATGCAGACTGCATTTGAGTTTTGACCGCCAATTTCTCCTTTCCAAGTGAAATATTAGATTTATAGAGAAACTCATCTGACTAGAAAGAGATTTTTCACAAAATTTGTGATTGGCTCATGCCTAGAATTTTATTCAATCCATTCAAAAAATAGACATAACTATAAGGTGGCACATATCATCAGAGAATACAAATGTCACATCCTCCTTTAAACAGTTTAATTTAAATCCATAGATTAAGACAGTGAAATAATTGTCCCAGGTCAGAAAATAATCAAGGGTCTTCAATGAAAGTATAAGTCTTCAGGAAAGCATTTACACAAATGTATCTGGTAAGCATAACTTTTTCTATCATCTATAAAAATATAAACAGCATTTCAAAATGTCTTTAGATAAGTATGTTAAAGTCATCTAACATGGCATTAACGTACTGACATAAAATGGGGCCTGGGCACGTCAAACCGCACCTAGTAATCCATACCCAGCCAAAACTGAAACAATCTGTATGTGTTTCAAACATAATACAACGTAACAGTAGAAACATTTCAAACTGAAGATAGACAAGTATGATGTTCCTCCTTTCATATGAATTCCTTATCTTTTTATTATTATTACTGTGACAGTGATTAAAAGTGGCAGTTCTGCAAACAAGTATAATTTGCCTTTCCCAGAAATTAACCTTACTGAGAAGCAAAGTGTGCCAGGATCCAACTAAGGACACTCCAATGTCATGTATGTTTTACTTGTGCATTATTACTTCGATGAGGACAGTAGCATGTGACAGGAGGACAAGTGCACATTACAAGGGCAGAACCTTGGCTCTCTAGACAGCAGAACCAGGCAGAGTAAAGAGTATTTTAAAGACAAGAAAAAACAAAACACCAACTCATCTAAACTTTAAACAGTGCAATGTAAGGTATTCCTGGTACAGCTGTCATAAATGCACCTTGTATTTTCTAGGGATGCAATCTGGTAAGCTAGACACCTAATCATTGTTGATAGGACTTACTGGTTCAACACAGATAAAAATGTTTGAATACACTGCATATATTGGTCACAGGTCTAATCACATAATTTCACTTCTCCCAATCCTAAATTTGCACTGGAACAGCTTCCCAATCAGCTGTGAATTTGTATAGCAGAGCATTTGATGTTGTAATTGACTAGCACGTATGCCAACAACAGCTGATATTTTCCAGCAAAGTGATTTACAAGTGAGAAACAAAACCAAAAGGTCAGGTTTCAGGTAAAGGTTGGACATTTTGAACTTTGGACAAAGTGACAGGTATCTTTGATTCTCCTGGTGCTGGCGCTTTTGTGACTGGGGTTGCATGGGCTTTTACATCTGCTATTCTCTCTTTAAATCTTTGCTGGAGGTACTTTTCTTCTTTGGAGTAACTTTTAGCAAAAGCAGACATCAACAGACACGCTGACATGGCGGTCCCTCCAATGCAAAACAAGATTGCTCCTGCCAGCTTGCATATATCAAGGGACCCATTAAACTGAATGGCACGAGTATCCACCACAACAAAATCATCTTTCCCAAGAGCTTCGATTTTTGGTGGCACAAGAAAACCCACTACAAGAACCGTTAAACCAATCAGCATAAAAGCCGTCCCAGAGATGAGTCCGACCTGGAAAACAAAGAAAATTAAACAATGAATATGGCCTTCTAGTTTTCTGTTAGTAAGCAGTTCTAGAGAACATTTATCTTTTACAGTGCCTTGCAGATACATTTTTTGTTTTAAGTGAAGGCTGATGTTTTCCTTTTGGGTGGCTCTACTGGAACTAGAATATACAGAGGAACTATATTTTTACAACTCATATAATTCAATATTGACATTTCTGGAAACACCAGAATATACATCTATACTTCTACATAGCACCTCATGTCCAAAGGCCTGTCACAGAAAGGATCACGGTTTAACCCCAGTACTGTGTGACTGATTATTTCTTTAGCTTTAGGTGGTGCTTAGCACCAACTGTTCAGGCCCCAGTGACAGTCTGTGTCATATCCATCACTTGCCATGAACAGTTCACAGAATACTCCTGGCACAATTCCCGTTAGTGTAAAATTTGCTTCATACAGAGTGGGCTACCATCATAGCAGAAGGTTTGGATTAGATGACCTCCACAGACCCCTTTCAACCTCTGGTATTCTCAGATTCTCTGAAGTTCCCTGATCTTAATGGAGATCTTACTGTTGTTCTTAATCCCCAGGTCACATGGTTCCACTGTTAACCTACCAGTGAGTGTCATTTGTAATTCTCTTACAGGACTATTAAGATCTTGAATTTGGAAAACCCTGCCCATAACAAGACTTTGAGGTTTCAGTCACGTGGCTCCCTGTGACAGAGAAGCTAGAGGATCCAAAAATCCCAGAACTCCCCTGGAAGCTGATGTATCTTGGTTTAAAGAAAAATAAAAACTAACAAAAAAAACCCACACACTTCTGTGTTACGACGGATGGTTACTCAGTCATCTCAGTGAAACCTGAGCAACTGAATCCCTGAGATCGTTAGTTACATGTGAATATCTTGACATAGGAGTTTCTCTCTCCAGTACCCAGCAATGGGTAGTACCTTCCAGAACGTAGAGCTCCACCTGCTAGGTGATCTCTGGATCTGAAAATCATCCTCATACTCCCATATCGAAGCTGTGCAGTCCTCATAAAACTGATGCAGGTAGGACCGAACTCCATAGCGTTGGTAACCTCCCTCGGTGCTGCCCTGCATGTGCTTGGTCCCACAGATGTCAGCATAGGAGCTCATCCTTCCTACCTGCAATGAGACGTTTCATGCAAAGCAGATCTAATTATTGACGTGGCAGGAGATGAAAGCTTGCTACACACACTCCAGGTGATATGAAGAAAAACAGCCTTGGTAATGAGCCTGGTAATGTGTGCAATGACTCAGCTGAAGCAAACCCAGGACACTGAGCATTTTGGTGCAGCACAGCCTGAAGATGCTGCATGAACACTCCCTCCCATATGTAGGGTGCCTGGTCCCCATCCTTCACGCTAGTGTGCTACTCAGTTTCCATGGAGATGGAAAAAAGCAGAAGATGGCAGGTAACAAAAGCCATCATCCCTCAAGGGCTCAAATTGCCTCTGATGCAGACTCTAGTTCTATCAGTTCACTATAGAGAGTTTGCAAGCTTATAAACTTTCAAATTGCTGGATGAGGTTTTTTGTTTTTTTTAAAATCTGTTTTCACCTGAGCTTTTGAACTTTAAGACTACGTGCTGATGTAACATTCATAGCCATAAGAAACACAGGCAAAATAAGTCCTAACCAGGTTGAAACCCTACATATTCTGCACTTATATACAGTTAGTTGAAAATGAAAAAGATGGAAAGGCACAGCAGCACTGATGTGCTCACCTAAGAATGAAATGCAAATACTGATTTTGTGGCAAATCACTGCTCCCTTGGCGAATTCAATATCCAAGCCCCTGCTGACTTTAATGAAATAAGAACTATGCCTGCTATGGAAACTGCTAACAAAATTCTCTGTTTTTGCTTCCACTTCACTGAAGTTATCCTAACTTAGAAAATTAGTATTTATCTATGCAGGTTTGAACTTGCACAGGTATGATGCTAGCGAATTCATTGAAGCAATACCAGCCCCTCAAAAACTTGAGCAATAGGTCAGTATTATTTAAGCTGAATGGCTTCTCTTTAAAGAGTTCAAAAAGTCTTAGTCCAAAGGGAACTGTTAATTCGTACCCAAATCTGAATGTCACAACTCAATTTATCAACTTCAAACAGCCTTAGGGGTTCACCTGATTGCCACAGCCACTGCAATTTTAGAGGGAGGGAAGGAAGGAAGGTTTGATATGCTCATTGCAGCTAGGACCTCTGTTTTACAGCCTTGCAGTCCCTTTGCCCTTCAGTAATGTCTGATCTTGCTGGGTACGAAATATCTGTTTATGTGAGGAAAAAAATAGATTCTGCTGCATTTAATTTCAGCAGAACCCCGAACGTGCCAACAGGTAATGGCAGCCAGAAGTTCTTGGCTGGTTCTGAAATCAGCACTGGTATGATGATGACCTTTAAATTTTTGGATTTTGGTTGCATTCTTGGCCCAGTGAGAGAGGGCTTCGTTGTTTCCTCTTTATTGCTAACCATCTTAGCTTTTATTTACTTTGTATATTTAATATGTATTTAGTTTGGGATTTCCATGATCTAAATATCTGATGATTGCAAGTTTCTCTACTGTGATTCAAGGCTCTCAGACAAGTTATGGCAAAGATGACATTGATAAAAGACCTTGAAAAAAACTATTTTTTTTCAATAATCTAAATTTTTGATCCATAGTTATTTTTGATACAGTAACAACAAAACAGTGACAAGAATACGCGTGGCATTGTCACATGCATATAATCTGCACCCTTATGGGGAAACTCTGGAAATTATTCTGGAAATTATTTCTTCAATATCTATCTAGCTGCCAATTTCCACAGGACAAGCACTGAAGAGAGCTCTGTCTACTCACTACAGATAAAAAAAGAGAATGCCTCTGGGTAAAAGGAGAGCATGGCAAGATCATCTATATGTAGAGTCCTCCAAGTTGACAAGAGCCAGTAAAGTACTTTTGAGTATTTCCATAAGAAATCATAGAAAACTGCACCATTCAAAGGAAAAGTAGCAAGTGATATTCAATGAAAATGAGAAGTGGCTTAACCTAGAAGAATAGTGTTCTGAACTCCTAGTTAACTCCTAAATACTTCACAGACAGTAAAAAGTCATCTTAGTTGTCATGTACCCACTATCTGTGCCCATTCAAAGAATGAGGGGAGTTAGGTTTGCCACATGCCAAAAATCATTCCAAACTGGTGCTGAACCTAGAACTGAACCCAGAAAGCACTGTACCTAATCTCAGTGTAGGACGGCACATCACAACAAATCCACAGTGTATTTTACCACAACTGCCTCAACTGTCACACACAGGCTCGTGCAGCCTATACCTCAATATCACATAGGACCATATACCTGAACCTGCCTTTAATTATTGGTAAGCAAGCACTGCATCTCCCATATCACAAAGAGAAGAAAATAAAGAGGCCAACCAAGCTCCACAGAGAATCATGCTCTCAGGTCCTTACTCTGCTTTTTATTTTCATATCAAAGCTACTTCCTTAAATTACATGCAACTGGTTGCCAATTTAATGTACTCAGGTGAGCGTATTTAGTGTCACACAATGAGCAGAATGGGAGGCACGTTTCCTGGATGTAATTGACTTGACAAGGTCAAGGCAGGGAAGTACCAGACCCAGCTGCCACCAGGAAACAATTTTAGAACTTTTTTTTTTTTTTTTTCCTTCTAGAATTCTGGAAAGAAGGTGGAAAACATTGATGAATTTAGATTTTCTTAAATTAATGTTACTGTAGTAAACTAAAGTTGCTGATTCAATGCAATGTGACAGAAACCCATACAAATATATTTTTCTTGAATTCACTGCACTATCTCTATCTGTTGAGAAGGATATAGGGAGGATTGGTCTTTCTAATGATGAATTATCTGCAAGAACTTCAGATCCCATAATCACTTATCTTACACAGATTCTTTTTCTATAGCAATCTAAAATGCTAATAGGTGGTTTTGGTCAGGCATACAAGCAAAATGATAAATAAGAGCTTGGGAGGTTGAATACTAGACAAAAGAAAATGATATTTTGTCTGAAAGAGCTGTGACAACATCAAGTACTATGACCTTTTAAAATGGAAAAAAAAAAAACTTGCCTAGATCTAGTCAGCATCATTAGCCCTTTTCAAGCTCTGCATAATACAAGTGCTACTGCACCTTTTCTTTACTTATCATAAATGGAAGAGTCTGAACATAATCTCCTACCTTTTAGAAAAATCTCATCCCTTAGAGAGGAGAAAAGAGAAGGCTTACCAGCCCTATATGACTCACTGAAGCAGTCTGGTAATTTGGCCTAAGATGGTCTCTTTTCTCAGCTGCAGTGTAAACATTATGTTCTTGCTATGTACTGATGAGGCAGAGGAACTGAAACAGTCAGAGCATGGTGGGAAAAAGCAGCTTTACATAAATGTTAGTGGCTGCATTGATTTACACTGGGTGAATAAGTGCTGCAGTAGATATGTCCTCTTGTGTGTTGATGTCTATTTGCATGTCTCACCTTCATGGCTGAGAAACTAAATGCTGAGATGTTGGGAAACTTGCTGGAAAGAAAGACTGACTGTTACTCAAATCTGCATTAAGCATGAATCCAGAACACGCACCCAGGCCGCCAGAAGTCATTTATCTTTACCAGATTTTCAGCGTCTAAACCCAAGGTGTCTAGGAACATGCGGGATAGATGACCGCGGCTTCAGCGCACGCCACTGCGTAGCAGCAAGCCCCTAGCAACTTTTGTTTCCATGGCAAAAGCTGTCCTGTTTACGTTGAGCTTTACTATTCCCCACCGATCCACAGAGATGTAACTGGACTGGCAAGCAGGCAGGTAAAAAAGATGAGCACGATCCATGAAAAATACCCGATACGTTTATCCAGCTCCTTCGGATTACTTCCCACTGAAGGGTTGGTCACATTTTAAAAGCCATAAGAGATGAGGAGGGCAAATTCGGGGGTGCCACTTCTGCACCCCGCACAGCCAACGCGAACCCCCGGCTCCGGGGGGTCCTGCCAGAAGCCCCCTCTCTCCTCTGTCCTGTCCCCTCTGCAGTCGCGCACCCCGGCTGCCCTTCCCTGCCCAATTTCACCGCGCTGACGGGAAGGCAGAGCCCTGCGGGGGGCGAGCACCGCATCGCGAACCCGGTGGCGCCGGGCAGGGCCCCCCCGACAGCCCCGGTGCCGCCGCTGCCCGCGGGGCCGCTCGCTGAGGGCCCCCGGCCGGCCCGCGGGCTCGGAGGAAAGGCTCGGCGGGGCTCTAGGTGGCCCCGCGGCCAGCCCCGCTCCGCGCCCCCCGCCCGGCCGAGCCCCACGTCTCCGCTGGGTTTACCTGTCCTCCCGCCGCGGCGGCGCTAGCTGCGGTTCGCCCGGCCCGGCCCCGTCCCCATCCCGCTCGGCGCCGCCCCGCACGGCCCCAGCACGCAGCGCCCGCCGCGCCCTGCCTCGGCGCTGCAACGCCGCCCACGGCCGGGACGGGCCGGGCTGGGCTGGGCGAGGACGGGCCCGCAGGGAGCCGAGGGCGGCCGCCCCCTGAGCCCGGAGCCCCCCGAGGCCCTGCCCGGTCTCAGGCGGGTGTCGGTGAGCAAGGCGTCGGTGTCCTGGGTCGGCCCCGATAACGAGGGGTTGTGGGGTCAGCAGGAGGGGCTGCAAGGCAGGGAGTTTGGGGGAATAGGGAACGGAGTGAGGGAAGAGTTGGAGGGCATGACGAGACACTAAGGTGTATCCCACAGAGAGGCAACGTGCGATTCCACTGGAAAATAAATACGTGGAAAGAACGCTAAAGAGTAATTTTAATGTCCCACGCTGACATACATACAAAAAGTAGAGTGTCATTGCATGCAGGAAATATGGAAGTGCATTAAAGCAAAATGAGGTAGTAATAATGGAAGGAAAAATAAGTGGTTTATTATTATTATTTTTAATAATTGAATCACTATAGTATCTGAAGAAAATAAAATTAATGGTAGTTTAATTAATAACAATGTCCATGCTCCTTTAAAACAAACAAACTGCTCTTGATGACAAAAACAAACAAAATCAGTGTTGGACAATTGCAAACTAGGAATCTTAATAACTATGAAAAGTGCAAGTGAGGGAGAACATTCAGAGGAAAAAAAAAAAAAAATGCTCATTTAGGTGGGTTCCATCCTCTCCTTCCAAAGCTGACATGCCCTTTTCATTTTGTGAGTAATGACAAATGTGGTTGTCCTAACCTGAGCACAGCTCCTTCCAGAGCAGTACGGTAATCAGTGAGTAGTATTAGCATGCCCTAGCCCAAGGCAACTAACAAGGCATTAAGCTGACAATTATTTGTGAAAAAATCCAGAAAATACAGTGAAGCCATAAATGAACGAGTAACAGGACAGAGTATCAGAACAGATTTTCTGTTTATTTGTCCTGTAAGGACAGCTAACACCTGTTTTTACAGGTAGTATTACTGTTAGGATTGAATGCTGCTTTAAGCCAAATCAAGGGGATGTATTCTATAGAAAACATAATTAATCTACATGAGCTGTCCTCTACTCACAAACATAGCTTTTGATTATTTACATAGTCACAAGGGAGATAATTACAAGATGAAATACATGTGTTAACTGGTACGATTTTCTTTTCTTACACAAAAAAAAATATGCTCAGCAAACTATGACAAATTAGCATTGTAGCAATAGGGACATTTGCTGTAAAGCTAAAAATGAGCTGTTAACTCCAAACTAACAACCTTTAAGATTCACCATTGTTAATCTCAGAAGTTGCTTGTAGTGCACATCTGGATGCAGCCACGGTTGGCTGGGAGGGGTACGTGGGTTTTAGACATACAACCATGGTTGTGTTGTGTCAATAAAGGACAATATTGTTTGCTATTGATGGACTTTGAGTTCCCTCCTGCCTGTGCTTAGCACTAGTGGTAAACAGCTAGTGGCAGCTGTTGAAGTTGCTAGGTTCACTGCTCCCATCTCTGTTCTCAAGGACAAAGCACACACAGCTGAGCTGGAAGATAGCTGGACACCACCTGAAACTAATAAACGAAGGAGGGAAAGGGGAGAAGGTATGTCTGCACAAGGTTTTGGAAGAAGCTACAGATGTTCCTTAGGAAGGCATAAACTCCATCTGAGATTGGAACTGAGCTTGAAGCATAAGTGAACATGGCTATGAGAGATGTTGAACAGAGCAGTATAAATGTCCCATTTAACCAAGAAATTAGTAACGTCAACGTAACATTTTTTTTTTTTTGAATACTAGCACATGTAAGTCATACCTATGACTCATGATGTGAGCTGTTGTTATAGGAAAGAATTTCCAAATCTAAGTTCTTTCTCAATTTGCAGCTTTCACAAAACTTATGCTATGTTTATACTGAAGGTTTTAGCTGGGAGTGACGTGGAGAGCCAGCTTAATGTCACTGTCTGTCAAATTGTAGAACTTGTTAACTTGAGTTCTTTCACTTTTGGAGAAGGAAGCTTTCTGTAGTTTCCACTGGTTGTGCTAAAGGTATGTGATGGACAATAGTGAATGTTCAGAGGAAAAAATCCTGTACTGTCAAGAACTTCTGTAGGTGTTGGTTGCCATAGAATTTATAGGCTTTTCCCTTGCTGAGAGGTGAAGTGATCGTGGCAGCCAGCTTGCTGAACACAGCTTTAGTTAACTTCTGGCAGCCTGTGCTGAATAGGAGGAATTACAGCTTCTGGGAAACATGCGTTTCTCTTGTAGCAAAATACTGCAATTGGTATGAGGGTCATGTTCACTGAGTAGCAGATGTCTGTCCATATTTGCTTAGCAGTGTTGGCAAGCTTCCAGAGACTGTTCTTCAGTTTCATGTGCTGCAGAAAACCTTGGCCTGAATAATTCTGTGACAGTGACATTATTGGCACATTTGCCTTTCTTTTCCTAGTGTCTGGCTCACTTTCACCTGGAGAACAAGGCCCGGTGATGCTTCTGCTTTCTGGAAAAACTTCAGTTAACCTGAGCAGTTTGTTTTGTTTGTTTATTTTATTTGTCTTTGTTTGTGCAAAATGATGTGATGTTACCTAAAAAGAAAAAAAAAAAAGTCAGAGGTCCAGAATAAAGGCCAAATCCTCATTCCACAGAGCTGTTTAGGGAAGGATACCTCCAGGTGTTTATGGGGAATCCAAAGCTTCAAGTCCTGGCCATAACCACCTTCAATTGGTTTCCATGTTTGGCTGCAACATGACTCTGTGCATGGAATTCCTTGATACCTCTCTCACTCTCAGATGGCCTTCAGTAATAAATCGGGGTAGCTTTATGAGACTTGTCCATGCAGAGCCACAAAGAGCAGCTCAGGAATCTAAAGGTGATCCCACCCTTCTTCACTGTAAAGGAACAGCAGGAGAGAGGTGGGAGAGCTCCTTCCACTGCAGAAGTGTCTGATGGGGGCCATGTGGAGCAAGAGATAATAGCTGTTGTTCTGCCCTTCTGGCTTTGCATCTCTGCAAGGGGCTGTTGCTGCTGTTTAGATGGTACCTCTAAGTGGGCAGAAATACTGGGAAAGAATGTGGCAAAAAAGGTAGAGGTCAGTTCAGGTCTGTAATGCTTATCTCTTGTTCTTTCTGCAGCCTCTCTGGCAGTTAAAAGAGGCTGTGAGAAGAAAGGTGCCAATTTGACATCCCTTTCTGTTGTCTCTCCCATGTGACATTATGCTGCTCTTATGATGTCCTGCATCCACACTATTTTCTGATAGCAGAGGACAAACCAGGAGGACAAATCCGCACAAGTACAAACCGAATATGGAGAGCTACCATGGGAGACATGAATACCTCAGTGAACGTGTTGGGTTCTTGCCTGCCTTTCTCCTGCCTGAAAAGGGATTAATGTCGTCTTCCGACTACTTTGGACCAATATATGGTGAGACAGGCTAGTTCTGTGGGGGTAGCCATTGCCACTCCACCTGCATACTGATCTGAATCCCGGACCCAGAGCAGCTGTCATGTTCTTTTCAGTAGCAATATGAAACTACCATTCTGATGGCCTGTGTTGATATCTAGAAGGGCTCTTCAGAGGGTTTCCATAGGCCTGTGCTACGTTCCACTCCACCAAGTCACATCTTTTTGTTGTTTCTTTTAAGTAGTACTTATAACACTTCTGTTGTGGAGGGTAATTTACAAATTGAAGGCATTTTTTATTACATTTTTTATTTTTATCAGATTCTAGATAGATTACTACCAGCTGCTCCACTCCTGTTTTATCTGAGGTGATTTGGCTATTGATATTGCATAAAAATCTGTGCTTAGCTTCTTGCTTTTCAAATATTGCTGTATTTCCCAGAGCTTTCTTGAAAATGCTCTATCTAGCAAAAATATTCTGCCACCATCTTTTTATATGAGTTTGTCGCTGTTCCCTGAGCTGGTAACAGAAGAGGCTTTCTTGAGAATCCACACCATTTATCTAGATGCTTTTTTTCTGTTTTACCCTGGAAATATATGGGATAGAAATTGTTAGTTTTCTTTCACTCTGGTTGTTCCTGGTAATTTTGAATATTCTGATACCAGGCAACAGTTTGGAGCTGACTAATTCAAAACATGAGTAGACAAGTGATTAAAGACTTGAAAATAACAGAGAGTTTGTATGATGGGGTGAACATTTGCCTGTGAGGGCAAAGAGGGATAAGAGCCAGGACTTAGAAGTATTTCAGTGACCATCTTTACTCCAAAACTTCTTCCGTGCATGATGTTTGTGTTTCCACAGTTCAACATGAAATCTACTTGCTCTTTGACCTAGTTGTTTCCAAATACTCTTTGCAGATGCAGTGTGTTGATGGGGCTTAAAGGCAAAAAGCCTCTAAATTTAGATCCAAATGAATGTCAAAAGTGTCCTTTTCCAAAAGTGTCAAGTGTTTGACAGCAAAAATACGCAGCAGTGAGCATTTTATTTGCATCAGCTAGTACTACCACTAGACAGCTGTGTTGTTTTAAAATACACTGCCTATGAAGATTAATGACTTTGGTTAATTTATAAAATTTGGTTTCTCAAGGGAAGTGTAATTCAAAGAGAAGGGCAGGTGTGGGGAAAGCTATGTAGAATCAGTTTAAGAAATTCTACCTGCTCAGTTTTCTTGAAAGGAGATGTGTAAGATGCATTGAAATACTGAGCATCCCCATCAAGAGCAGACTTAGGACAGTGCTCAGCTCCCAGTGGGACAGCTACTTAGAGGTTTGAGTTTTCAGGTGTTCTGAAGTGTGGCTGCCACGTGTGGGATTTACTGTGGCTGAATGAGTTAGGCCACACCAGATGAGTTTCTGTCTCTACTGTGTTCCTACCTCCTGTGCATAAGACGTAAAACGTGTGAAGCAAAGCTTCTTTCAGTTCCTCTTTTATGTCTGTCTTTTCTGATTGCATATGTGAGGTTTCTAATGATGCTCAGCATGTCATACTCTGCATTCTTTTGTGTTTTGGCACCCACATAGAAATGGCAGTGTCTGAAAACTTGACCTCTACTATAAGTGTTGATAGTCATGAGGGTAACATTGCTAACCACTGTCAAAATGTCTTGGAGTTTTAGTATTTTATCTGTCTGATTGCTATTCCAGAAGTCATTATGTCATTTCCTATCAGCTTTTGATAAAGTGGATGACATTTATAATGCAGTCATTATAAATTGATAATGTAATTACTCTGTGGTTGATCTGTCGTATAACTTTATGCATAATCTGAATGTTAACGCAGCAAAGTGAAGGTACTACACAGTCTAATCAATGTTAGTGGAGTTTTAAAAGTTATATTGTTATTATAAGGCCAAAGATGGGACGGATAGCATTGCAATATTGACCGTGTGTACTGACAGTCACTGTGAGTAACTGTTAATCAGGTGGGATTTGCATTGTGTGAAACATACTGCACCAACTTCTGTGCAAAGGTACCTTATAATTCAAATAATTGTTTAATGTCTAAACCAGTGTAATCACCATAGCTTTAATACCACTACATCAAGTAGTCACTGTATTAAGTGCCAATTGTTAGTCTGTCATTGTCTATTACTCTATATATCTTCAGAAAACACTGCTAGATTTTAACAATGAATGTCTCTCTCCAAACAGCTGTTTCTCTGAAAGAAGTGAGGAGGAACAGATTAACAGTCACAGCTCTTGTAACCAGCTATATAATTACTTTAAAGAGAACACATCAAATTGCAGCCCAAAGACAGTGTCTATACTGTTACCAGACTTTCTGGAACTTTTGACCTCTAAGAAAAAGCCCCAAACCATCGTCTGAGGAGAGCACGCACTGATTATTTGCATGATTTATAGACTTTATGACAAAATAAACGTGTCAAATGTATCCAAGGTGTTTGAACAAAGACATGAGGGAAATGTTATTTTCTTTTTAGTCAGCTCAATAAGATTTGTGTTCTGCCTTTGACTCTGGTGAATTTTGGAGAGCATGGGACCAGTGGGATTACAAGCAGGCACCATCAAGAGAGCAAAATGCAAGCTGTTATTTCTGTGCTAAAAAAATAACTGACATTCTGTTGTGGCATTTTCTACCTTAATTAACCGATGATGCTCAAAAGCAAACAGGCAACAATCATAAGCAGCCCAGTTCCACTCTTGTAACCTGAGAGTGGAAGGAATACTGTGTGTTCTTTGATTTATAAAATAGCAAGGGTACAGTGTGATTGTCTTTTTGACATTACCTCCTAGTTGCTTCTCAAAGATGATTTACCTGCACTTAGCTAATTGTCTTTTCACTTAGCATAACAATCACAGATTCACAGAATGGTTGAGGTTGGAAGGGACCTTTGGAGGTCATCTTGTCCAACTCCTCTGCTCAAGCAGGGACACGTAAAGCAGATTGCCCAGGACCATGCATGTTCAGATGGCTTTTAAAGATCTCCAAGGAGGAAGAATCCACAGCCAGTCCGGACAACCTGTGCCAGTGCTCAGTTATCCTCACAGCAAAGATGTGTTTACTGATGTTCAGATGAAACATGCTGTGTTCCAGTTTGTGTCCAATGCTTCTTGTCCAGCACTAAGCACCACTGAAAACAGCAAGGTTCTCATCTTTGCACCTGCCCTTCAGGTTTTTATACATTGATGAGAACCCCCCGATTCTCCTCTTTAGGCAGAACAGCCCCAACTCTCTTAGCCTTCCCTCAAATGAGAGGTGCCCTGATCCATCATCTGGGTGGCCCTTATTACTTGTATATTTAAACACAGTAGAAAAACTGTTGTGTGAAGACTTCATGAGAAAGCAGCATATGTGTTCCCTAACAAAATCTGTTTCGCGTTCTCCTCCCTGCTGTTCACTTGCTTGCTATTCATAGAATGGTTTAGGTTGAAAGACACCCTGAAGGATAATCTAGTTCCAACCCCTCTGCCATGGATAGGGACACCTCCCACTAGACCAGGTTGCTTAAAGCCCCATCCAACCTGGCGTTAAAAACTTCCAGGGATGGGGTATCCACAACTCCTCTGGGCAACCTGCTCCAGTGTCTCACCACCCTCATAGTAAAGATTTTCTTCCTTATATCTAATTTAAATCTACCGTCTTTCAGTTTAAAGCCATTACCCTGTTGCCAAAATATCTCAGATAAAACCCTAATATCAATGTATTGTTAAGAAGCAGACATTCTTTATTATGGTGTTGGATGCATGCAGGATTGTTCCACCAATCATGCATGCCAGTTGAGTGATGCAGCTTGGTTATATTAATGTTGCTTGATACATATTCATTGCTTTTTCTTGGAATTATTACACATATTCCTTACTTTCCCCAAAAGTATTTACACAGGCTCCTCCGGGTTGTGAAAGTGCCACAACCCTGGGCAAGGGTCTCCAAGGGTCTTTAAAGACCCCTGGGGGTCACAGTAGAGTGTTTGCTGCTCCTCCTTGTCCCATGGAGGTGTGCGCAGTCTCATCTTTCTTCTCAAGATTCTCCATTGTGCTGTTTCAGCAAATAAGAATAAAGAAGTAGTCTGTTTCATGCAGGCAGTTCCATATATTCCCACTGCAAAGCTTCTGTTATCTTATGCTTAGGCAGGTGCTTTAAAGTTAAGCAAGCATTGCATAGTTGTTCAGCATTGAGCTCAAATATTTACAGTTATGATGAAGAGTCTGTTAGTGGTAACAACCCCTTGTTGTTACTCTACACTCCCTGACAAAGAGTCTCTCTCCAGCTTTCCTGTAGGCCCCCTTTAGGCACTGGAAGGTGGCAATAAGGTCTCCCTGGAGCCTTCTCTTCTTCAGGCTGAACAAGCCCAGCTCCCTCAGCCTGTCTCCATAGGACAGGTGCTCCAGCCCATCAATCATACTCATGGCCCAATTCTGGACTAGCTCCAACATGTCCATGTCCTTCTTAGGTTGGAGGCCCCAGGGCTGAATGCAGCACTCCACATGGTGTCTCACAAGAGCAAAGCAGAGGGGGAGGATCACCTCCCTTGACCTGCTGGCCACACTTGTTTTGATGAAGCTCAGGTTGTATTTGGCTTTCTGGGCTGCAAGTGCAAATTGACACGAGTGCTCTCAATCCATTCTCCACCCAGCCTATATTTGTGCTTGGGATTGCCCCACCCCAAATGCAGGACCTTGCTCTTGGCCTTGTTGAACCTGATGAGGTTTGCACAGGCCTACCTCTCAAGCCTGTCCAGGCCCCTCTTGATGGTATCCCTTCTCTCCAGCATGTTGCCCTCAACACACAACTTGGTGTCATCTGCAGACTTGCTGAGGGTGCACTAAATTCCACTGTCCATGTCACCAACAAAGTTGTGAAATAATGCCAGTTCCAATACTGACCCCTGAGGAACACCACTCATTACTGATCTCCACATGGACATTGAGCCATTGACAACAATTCTTTGAGCGTGACCATCCAGCCAATTCCTTATCCACCAAGTTGTCCAACTGTCAAATTCATGTATCTCCAATTTGGAGCTATTGTATGCCATTATATTCCAGCAGCCCACAGGAATGAAAGAAGAGTAATTCCTCTGAAGTCAGAGATCAGGTAAGAGTACTGGGCAGTCCTGTGGTCCTGCATCCACCTGTTTCTGATGGTGGCCAATAGCAAGCACGTGCAAAAATTCTAATAGGTAAATGATAAGAGTTACTCTAAACTCCTAGGTTCTGGAAGTTTGCACCCTAGGGACTTCTGGACTAGAGGAAGTCATAGACACCCTTTCATATTTAATAGTCATTAAAGATTTTTTGCTTGTGAACTTATGAATCTTATTGGTGTTTGAATCCACTTATGCTTTTGGCAGCTGCAGGAATAAGTTGTGGCCTTAAATCAGTGTGAAAGGGAATCACATTCTAGCTATCTCTGAAGAATGAGTTTTTAACTGGGAAGTATGTCACTTTTTACTTCTATGCCTTATAGATAACAGCATGCTCAGGACAGGTACTTGTTCCGGGTATTTTTTGAAGTTAAAACTGAACGCCAAGGCTCAGATCTTCAAATCTGTTTTGAGATCTCATTCAAGCAACATTGTCTTACTGATTTTGAAGGGAACTAAGCATTGAAGAACCTGTGAGATACAGTTAGCTAAACAGTACAGCTCATTACTTTATTTAAATCTGAGGATTTTAATATATGTGGTAAAATAAAATACATTACAGGACATTAATGTGCCAACTATTTTTTGCTTGGTGATAAGTTGATCATGATGGCATTAGCATGGTTCAGTGGATACTAATAGCTTAGAACTTTATTTGGGACACCAAATACGCCTTTTTAGTTAGCTAGTTTTAGGGGTTTTGAATCCAATCCAAATGCTCTACAGAAGTGGAAAAACTAGCATCTTCTATTCATGACTGATATGCCTGGCATTCAAAGAAAAATCTTTAATTCTGTTTGCTTATGGTATCAATTTCAAGGCTGAAAGATACCATTACAGTTTTCTGTTCAATATCTTTCATAACCAAGAGCAATAATTCTGTTCTCTAAATCTTTCCTCAACTTTTGGAATAAATTTTTATCTATTACATAAATGAACACACAATTTTATTTTGACAGATTGTAAATCCATTGAAAAAAATGAGTTTTTTTAGAGGTGGGAAGATGAGCTATTTTTTGTCGTGTTCATTTGAGAAAGAACTGAAAAATGGAAGGAGAGAGGAAAGATTTTGAAAAAAAAAATGTTTTAATAAAACACTTTGTTCAAAATGGAATATTTCAGGTCCAGTTTTGAAATGCCAAAATGGTTCTATTCTGAAACTTAGTCCTTCGACTCTTTCATTTAATATAGTGGTTTTGTTTTGTTTAATAAATGGACCAGGACAGAGAGAGAAAAAAGGTGAGACAAAGAAAAGGAAAAAAAAAAAAAAAAAAAGAATACAAAATGAAAAAAAACCTCTCATCTAGTGCCAGTTCGAAATAAATGTTTATGGTTTGGCAACCAAACCAATCATCACTTTGTTTCTGTGTGTCTAGCAGAGGTAATGACTTTCTTGGTTACTTATTCTAATGGTTAAATGGCTTTTCTTTTGTAGTGGTACATCTTGGTCATTATCTGTTTAATGACATTGAACTAGACTATGACTTTTGTAGGGTAGGCTTTTTAGTTGATTTGTAACACCTTCACTGCTGTTATCAACACTGGCTATTGTAGTAGAGGCAATCTCTGATAGCTAATGACTGTAATCTAAGAGAAAATGAAGTGTTGTGATAAAGGAGTTCAAAGCTAATGCAAGTGCTAATGCAGACTAGAAATAAGGAACATTATTCTAATTGTAAGGTTAAGTAATTGTTTTAACAATATGGCTAGGATTATACTAGATTCTTCCTCATTCTGTTTCTTTACCAAGATTAGCTGTCTTTTTGGAAGATGCCCCAATCCATGAAATAATAGGTTTCATTCAGAAAATGTCAGAAATCTTATAGTTTGAGTTATGCAGAAGATGAGAATTGTGTGCTTTTCAGGATTGTCTAAAAAGAGAGTAATATGTTTTATTATTTGTTGGGCAACGGGGTAGCCCTTTTGAAGTTGATGAGAAATTTTTCTATGATTTCAGTAGAGTTCATATTTTACCATTGGCTCAGCAGTAGGTATTTCCTCAGTTTAAGTGTCTGTGTGGAATAAAATCTGAGTTTCTTTTAGTCTGAAACTTAATTGCATGAGTGGAGTTGATGAAAGTGCTTTGCTAAGATGTTTGACTTCCTCCATGGTTGTGGCAACAATGACATTAAAATGAAATATCAGTGCAGTTACATGAAATAATAGTCTTGTAGCACTCCTGAACTGACATTCTGGCATTCTGGCATTCTGACATTCTGACAATCCAGGCCAGATTTCTTCAGGTCTGATGCCAGGGGCACTTTCAAATGCCTCTAATGCCTACTGTACTGAGTCAGGTTACCATGTTTAGAATTACTACACACAGGTGAAGTGCTGCAAGGAGTTATTCTAGACTTTCTTTCTTTGGCAGAGAGGTTAGAGAGGTTAGCTAGTTTCTTCATACATTTTACGTTATTCAGAGGAGGTTTTTTTTTTGTTTTTTTTTTGTTTTTTTTTTTTAATTAAGCTCATGCTAAATAATGAATTAGCATTTCAAAATAAGGCTATTTGATTTCTTCATGATAAATCACAAAGGAGGAATTAGCTCAACAGAAAAGCCAATTAAAACCTGCTGCTACATTGGCTCAAGGGCCTCCTGAATGCATGATTAACACTGTTGTGCCCTTTGACTTCCAATTAATATATATTTAATCTATTACCCCAATTAAACACATTTTCAGGAGTACATTATGAGGTTCTTTTCTCAAACCTGTTTCCTGGGCTATAAAGGGAAGTAAAGCTTCTGTCCTAGAGGGTCAATACAAAGGTTGTAGAGCTGCAAATTGATGAGTGTGAAATAATGCTTGTAGTAAATCTTCCAGTTCTTCTGTCCTACTCTATACCCCTCCTCCTTTGGCGTGTGTTATAGTTAGTAAGTAGTTTCTCAAGCCTCAGTTTAAATTGCATACTGCAAAATAGAAATACAGTTAGCTTTAAAAACAAGCTTTGTCCCTGGGAGAGCCATCTGATCTACTTTGCATTGGAAGAAAGAAAGTTCATTTTCTAGTTGTGTGTCAGCTATAATTTCATGTGCTTTTCTATTGAGTGCATGCACTTGACAATGGTATCCCTTGAGAGGTAATGCTTGCATTGTAAGCTGACAATTATATACATATGCTCATAGCTCTAAATAAAAATTTACTCGGAAGTGCCAGAGGAGAGAACTGGGTCTTGCCAGCATCTTTAATGATTACTGCTGTCTCCATCTGCTGCTGCTCAGTTTTCCCCTCTTGAGATTCTGTTTGTTTTGACTCTTGTTCCCCTTGTATATTAACTGAATTCATGCTGTCCTCATCTTGATAGAGATAGGCCAGCAAGGATCTCACTGCTACGTGTGTCTGTTTGCTTTAGTAGTGTATAGGCATTCTTCTATTATTATTATTTTGCATGTTTCTTTGTGATCCTGATCTTGGAAGTTATAAAGTAAGTTAGGAAAATCTCTACTGGAATCCATTAGTACCAAGACAAACTTGTTTTTGCTATCAGATGTTTAATTGGACCAGATAGTTTATAAACTCCAGGTGTCTTCATTCTCTAGAACATACTATCCTTTGGTTTGCATCTCTTTACCTGAAAATGCTTAAATGAAGTGGGTGCTGATGATTAAAAAAGAGCATGTTGTTCTTGACTTTTGGTCTGATGATTGTTTCAATTGCTTTGTTTATGAAGGTCATTTCTTTGAGGTAGCGGTTCCTTGTACCCGCTGCTGTTTCTTTTTGGAACATCCAGAGCCCCAGGAGGCACTGAGGTAACCTAATGTACTTCCCAAAAAGGAATAGACCTCACCAACAGCATATTCATATCACATAGTAGACAATTAGTTCAATGAGTAACTCTGGATAACGTACTCAGAGACTTGGGAGCACAAAATGGGGGGGAAAAAAAAAAAGCAGTCAAGTGGTCTTATTTTTAAGCCTGGCAGGTAACTTGGCACACATTCTTCAAAAATCCATTACGTCCTTCTGCATTGCAATCATTTGGCATGTAAGTATGTTCAGCGTCTGATATATTTTCAGTGAGTGACTAGAAATGAATAGAGAGGTGATGATGATAGGGCTAAAGTGGCTTGACATTTGGTGAAGATTTCCAGACCCATGGATTTGGAGACCTGAATCAAGCTATTATAATTTGCTAAATTATCTGTTTGTTTGCCTTTGTATACTGTAGTGATTTCTCATTGCATATTAGTAACTACTTTTTTATGGTAAGTTACAAACTATATCCTTAAGGAATAAGAAACAATATCTGATATTGAAGGCTCAAGTACTTTAGAAAGGGATGGAAATTTCTGTAGATTTTCACGTTCTTGGACCAGATTATGAGTTTTAAGGAATGGAATATATCTGACAGCTTCATCAAGATTATCTGAAGTGGTGGTTATTGTAGATGGTATGATTATGCTCCATATTATGTAGGCTTACTCTGTTCTTAAAATCATGTACTCTTCTTCTGTAATATTCATGTACTAAGCAAAATTAACACTTCTGTTCAAACCTGTTGCTCTATTCTAGTGAGACACAGTAGTTTAAAAAGTATTTAGAGTGCTCTTGGAAATGAGTTTCATCTTATATTATGACTTATATATTTTTTTTCTGGTACTGATGTTCAAAAAGCATTTCTACAATCATTGCTTTAGGGTCTGGAAGTTATGAGAGAAAAAGGAATCTTGATCCCAGACTCTCTGTTGTTAGCTCTTATAATCATCACAGTATTTTTATTTTTATTTTTATTTTTTTTTCATGGATATTTTATCAGGAAGGACTCCAAAAGTACTTATTTTCATCCTGTTCCTCTATGGACTAAATTGATAAAGCTCTGCTTGAAGTTGATAGAACTGTGATGAATTTTCATTTCTTGAACTATGTCCATAAAGCCAGAAATTCTCTAACACATGATTTGTACTGCAATACTTTTCATCTTACATAGAGGTTGGTGTTTTAAGGTGACTGAATGAATACTGGTGAAGCATAAGGTGGCAAGCTAGGGACAAGCTGTTTGGCTGTTATGGGACTGTTATGTTTCACAACATTGAAATATAGCCAACAATTAGAATAGACCTGTAGTCTAACAAAATTTTCTGCACTCATTGTTGATACTGAGCAGCGTATGTAATATTTAGTATTGCGTGTCTGCAGTGCCTTTCCAAGACATCTTTGCTAGGGAAAGCTCAAAATAAGATGCTTTTAGTAAAGACCTATCTAAATCTGTTTGGAGGCAGATAGCTCCTATTTGGTCACTGTTTGTCCCTCTTCCAACTGGATAATGCTAGTCAACCATGTCAGAAAGTTGGCCAAATAACTGTTGTGGAGGTCATTTCCTCAAGTGGTTAATTGGTATTTCCAGGTACTTTTCTGGATGATGCTGATTCCAAGAAAAATACTCTGACACCAGCAGGTATTATATTGTCACTTTTCTTTTGGACAGTGAGCTGGTGGTGAAAGTGGGAAGCTGTTTGCCATCACTAAGTGTGTACTCTCCAACCGATCTAGATGGAGAGCTAGGACTTCTCATTTGGACTTCAATCCCAAATACTACAGGATTTCCAGTCCTGGAAGAGCCCTTCCCCTCACCATCTTATCATGGTGATTGTGTCCTGTAGCCTCCTTTTTATTCTCCACAGTATTATGCCTCTCTTCTGGTGCAAAGAACCCTCTTCCTCTTACTCTTTGTGGAGAGAAAAATGCCTTTGCCAGGAACTGTGGAGCTGGATTGTAGCCTGTTTCTTTAGCCTTCTGTGGGAATGTAGAGGAGCTCTAGTACTGGTATATTGCCCATTGCTAACAGATGCTCAGTTGAAAATTTCTCCAGTATTTTGTATCAGGCAAAATACTGTTTTCTCTTGCTCATTGCTGGAATGGTTCAGGGATCGTTAAAGAATGGCTGACAATAAGCAGTGCTGTCTGGCTGACTGGGCTCATCACAAGCAATATATTGCTGTGATCTGCATGACGGAAAATTCCTGATCATATTTTCTTCTTGCTGTGTTCTCTTGCATAAGGAGCTATATTTGGAATCTGCCTTTCTTATCTGCTGACTCATCAGTGTCAAAAATAAAAAAAAGTTAGTCTTTATTTTTTTGACCAGGGAGGAAACAGTTATCATTCTTACAATATGTGGAATTTCTTGAAAATTGAATCAATTGTCTCTGTAACTCAGTACTTCTATAAAGTACATGTATATCAGTAAATAAAACAGGCCAGGTTCTTCACTGTGGTCTTAGGGGTGATTTGGCTTGGCATGACTTCATCCATAGGACTGCATGACTGTTTGTTCCCAGTTCCTCCACTCTCCATGCTGCATATAATAAACATGCTTTGTCCTGCGTTCTTGCCTATAACCATGTCCTGACATTGTCTGGCACAGTGCTAGGTGGCATGGACCAAAACTGCATCAGGCAGTGTGCCAACAAGCAGTGTCCTGAGATAGCCAGGACGCAGATATGAGTACTAGTTTGCTAGTGTAGACATGGTGGCAAGGGACAGTAACAAAATTCCATCGTCCCTGGAGGTATTCAAAAGATGTGCTTATAGACATGGTTTAGTGGTAAACTTAGCAATGCTAAGTTAATGATTGGACATGATGATTTAAAGGTCTTTCCTAACCTAAATGATTCTATGATTCTGAAGATTCTGCCTGAATCCTGGAAGTGTTGGGGCTCTAAATTATCTGGCTCAGGATGCTGTGAAGTTATAATTACATTCAGAGCTAACTGGATTACTACAGAGAGGTCTTGTATTAGGCATTAACAGTTTTTTTTTTCTCAGGTAATAAGGTTACAACTCAGCATTTCTCATTGCTTTCCTCTGTCTTTGGTCTCTTTTCTTGGATTCAGCCCTCTTGAATTTGCAGTACCATGGACAAATACATTTATAAGCAGTACTCATTTTTAAATCTTAATGACATAGTAAATTTTGGATTCTTTTGAAAATATGTATGCTCTTAAATGTTTCTGCCCTGGACACACAAGGATAGTATTTATGTGTTCTGGACTCTCCTATTCATGTTTTGCTATGTTTGGTCATTACTGCAGATCTCACCTAGGCTGACATGGGAGATCTTTTTTTTTCAATTGGTTTGAGAGATATCTGATAGCTAAGTTTTGTGGTGCTCATATATCAGGAGAAATGTGTAGTCATGGTCACATAGAATCTAGTTTCAGAGCTCTGTAGCAGGTGCCTATGAACCTCAGTAAAAATACAATGGCTGAAACTGAGCTTAATCAGGATTAAGACTGTCTTCAGTACTTCTGTGTGATGTGAATTGCATTCACATCTTGGGACTGCACCAGGGCATCTGCCCTTGTATAGCTCTTTGATGTTTATACAATAGTATAGTGCTAGATTATGTGCATTTTTTGTTGTTGTTGTTTTTCTTTTTTGGTGTTTTTTGTTTTTTAAAGGCAGGGCTAAAGCAAATTAGTTCAAATTGGTATGTGTTCATTCTGAGATGTTTAAAGAGTGAGCCAAAGCAGGTCTGGTACCATTAGTGGCTACTTCTTAAGGACTGTTACAGGATGGGCATCACCTCAGAACAGAGAAAGGGTAAATGTGAGGCATGATTTTTAGTTATTGAAGAAAACTGTAGGGAAAGTAGAAATAGAGGACCTGGAAGAGAGCTAAAGTACTTTTTTAAAGTAGCAACTGAAGTTGGTGCATAAGATTTCAAGAATGCTATGGAAATGGGATTACCAGATGTCCATTAATGCTGCATAGAACAAGACATACTGGGCAGCAAGAAGAGTTTTGGTCTTGATAATAGAGACTCTTTCCTCACTGTGAAGTCAGCTGTACAGTTAAATATAGATGTTCTTAAAATTACCATCCCAAAGAAGTTCCTTAAGATAAACCACCTCTGTCAGATTTTGTTCTATAATTAGTCCTGTCCTACATTTTATATGATTAACTCCCACAGGAGCCAATGGGAGAAAAGTGTGCTTGAAAATCCCCTACGTTACACATCAAGGTGCTGATCTGTGAAAGCCCCTACATGATAGTGGGATTTAAATCCCTAAAATAACCTTGAGAAATCTGAATGAGTCCTTCCAAAATTTTAAAAAGATGTCTGAAGAGATGTGAATTTGAGCATAAATTGTTCCTATATTTTCTAAAAATGGGATTCATAAGGTGTTGAATCTCTCTCAAGGTGCTCTAGCCTCTTGAGATCTGTCTCCTCAGACACTGTCCTTCCTGTGACATGGTTGCCTGAACACGTCTGATATGTCAGCTTATGCTAGTATATTGGACTGAAAACTGCAGATAAGCTATGGCATGTATAAAAGTGGACATTCATTGATACTTGCACTTAAAAGGTGCCTTCTGGAAATGTTTTCTCATGTGTTTCTTGGAGTGGATGTTAGCAGATCTGGCAAGGGCACTGTAACTGCTGATCAAACTGCTGTTTTTGGAAATTCCCAAAAGAACAGTTCAGTTGGAAGGGACCTACAAAGATTTAGTCCAACTGCCTGACCACTTCAGGGCTAACCAAAAGTTAAAGCATATTATTGAGAACATTGTTCAAACACTTCTTGAATACTGTATGGCATGGGGCATCAACCACCTGGCTAGGAAGCCTGTTCCAGGGTTTGACCACCTGCACAGTAAATACATTTTTCCTAATGTCCAATCTGAACCTCCTCTGGCACAGCTTTGTGCCATTCCCATGCATTCTGTCACTGGTCACCAGGGAGAAGAGTCCAGCTCCTCCCTCTCCACTTCCCCTCCTTATGAAGGTGTAGAGAATAGTGAGGCCGCCTCTCAGCCTCATTTTCTCCAGACCATACAACTCAGGTGTCCTCAGCCTCTCCTCAGAGGATGTGCCTTCCAGTCCTGTCACCATCCTCTGGATGTTTTCCAGGACCTTAACAATCTTTTTGTTTTGTAGAACCCGGAACTGCACAAAGTATTCAAAGTGATGCTGCAGGAGTGCTAAACATAGTGGGGGTATCATCTCCTTTGACCGTCTGGATGTGCTGTGTTTAATTCAACCCAAAATATAATTTTCCCTGTTCACTGCCAAGGAGCACTGCTGGCTTCTGTTGAATCTACTGTTGACCAGCACCCCCCATCCCTTTCTGCTCAGCTGCTCTCGAGCCATTCGCCTCCCAGTCTGTACCTGTGTCTGGCGTTCTGCCCCAGGTGCAGACTCTGACATTTGTTCTTGTTAAACTTTGTCATTGCTGACTCCCAGTGCTCTAATCTATCTGCCTCTGTAAGGCCACATGTTCCTCAAGAGAGTCAACTGCACCTCCCAGTTTAGTATCATCGGAAACTTTCTAAGGATGTATTCCCCTCCTGCATCCAGATAAACCACATGCAGTTTGCTAGGAGGTGGTCAGCCTGTTCTGCTAGTTAGTTAGTAAGCTTTTAGAAACATCGTTCCTGCAGTGAGGTCATATGTCTCTTCCCTTCTCAATTATCTTGACTAGACTGATACTCAAGCATGTTAGTACTTAATATTTGGATATTGTGACTTTTGCTTCTTCGCCCCCCACCCCATTGCCTCATTAACAACTATACTCAACTAGTACCACATACTCTGCATTTCAGTACGTCTTGTGATTTTGTTAAGCAAACACAGCTAGCTATTTCTTTGCTCTAACACCCTAACCTAGTGCAGTGTTTTTATCTCTGTTGCTCTCATCCAGTTCAGTGAGTGCTGGTCAGTTCCCCTTTGTTAAAGGTAATAACAGGCTTTCTTTATTCTGCATGCAACTTGCTCAGCAGTTCTATGTAAAGTTTGTTGACCATTCCTGCTACTCTGCATCAGATTATGGATTTCCAGTAGAGAATAAATAGTTTCCAGTTCTGAAAACAGCTTGATGTAGGGAAGGGACTTGGGAGTAATCTTAAGCTAGCAAGGAGGCTCCTCTCCCCTCTCTGCCCACTCTTCATCACACACATTATAAAGTTTGAGCTCAATTCCTTCCTTATACTGATTTCTTATAAGTGAATATTCAGTTTGGGAGTGGGATTGATTTTTGACCTCAGAAGCCTCTAGTGTAAGAAATGAAGTTGCACAGAGCTTCATTGTGTAACAAGTGAAGTGTTTGGTGCTTATGGTCCTTATCTGTGAGACATCTAGAACAATGTAAAAGAAATTTGGAATCAGGCCTTGAAAAAATCCACTGACAGAAGGCTGCCTTTCAATGGTCCCTTCCAAAGCTATGCTTGCTTATCTGCTTTATATGCAATAAGTAACTGGATTTCCATTTCTCCAGCAGGTGACAGAGGAATTACAGGAATTCAAATCCATAGAAGTGGATATAAAACTACTCCTTTATATAAATTTAAGGATTGGCACCAGAATCTGGTGAACTGAATCTGAATTGGCATTGCTCTGATTCCTGTGATGACAACTTTAGGAGATTAACTTTAAAAGAGTAGTGGGAACCTAGTGTTCCTCAGCAAAGGAAATGAAAGGCACTGCCTTTGTGGGTGTTCTACAACTAAATTGAATTTGGAATAAGAGAGACCAAAAATCAAGTGATGGATGTTTTGATGATAGTAAATGCTACAAATACTTCAGGTCAGAATGCTGTTCCAAAGGCCATGGAAATAGTAGACAGAGCTTAGTCTGAACTGCTTTGTGTCTGGGTGTAAGCTTTCTCTCTCATACAATGATGCTGCCACTCTGTAGCATAATCCATGCTGTCTCCTTCCCTGGCAGTTTGCAGCACTGTTCAACTCAGTTGTAAGAAGTGTGCATGCCCTCCATCAAAGTCATTCATGCTGGTGGTTTCTTTCATGGTTCATCAGTCTTACATGTACGTGAGTCAGGCTCAACCCCTGACTGTTTCTATCAAAGGTGCTTTTAATGGCAGAAAAAGGAAAGGTGCTAACTTGGAATTTCATATTTCAAAAGTCAAATGGGCAGGTGTTCCTGCTGCATTCACTGGAAAGAAAATTAAGAAGGTAACCAAAATTAATTATTCATGTGATAGCTGCTCCCTAATTTCAATGTTAAGTAGGCAGATTTCTAAAGTTAGTAAACATACATGCAACCTGAAGTTGTGGAAAGGGCTGCAAACTCTTGCAGGCTATGCACACATATAACTTCAAATTTACTTTGTTTGCATAAACTAACACTTAGCATTTTTTACCAGCTGGACTTTGATTCTTTGTAGGTTCAGTGTTTGTCTTTATTTTTCTTTGTTTTAGGAGTTGTGTTCTCAACTGCTTTTGAGAAGGAATATCAAGAAGGAATCTCCCATAATCACAGTACCATTCCAAGGATGTTTGTGGTGGTCTCACCCTGATGGGCAGTTGAACTCCACCAAAACTGTTCTCTCACTCCCCCTCCTCAAAGGAAGAGGAGGAGAAAATACAATAAAAAAGGGCTCAAGGGTAGGGATAAGGACAGTTAGATTGCTCACCAGTTACCATAATGGGCAAACCAGACTCAGCATAAGGGAGATTAATATAATTTATTGCCTATTACCAACAGACTAGAGCAGTGAGAAATTAAAAGGAAACTAAAAACATCTTTCCCCCCACATCTACCCTCTTCTATCTCTTCACCCCATGAGCGGCACAGGGGAACAGGGGGGTTTCAGTCAGTCCATAACCCTTTGTTGTTGCTGCTCCTTTGTGGTCACTCTCTTCCCCTTCTACAGCATGGGGTTCCTCCCATGGGATGCCATCCTACCCGAACTGAGCCTGCATGGGCTTCTTTGAGAACTGCTCCCACATGGCTCCGTACCACAGGGTACCACTCTTATCTGACATGGGACAGCTGCTGTACTCCTCACAAAAGCCACCCCTGCAGCGCCCACACTATCAAAACCTTGCCACACAAATCCAATACAGTACTGTTTTTAGAGAAACCCAGAGAGACCAGTACTTTTTGTATACATATTTGGGGGATATTTAAATCATTAAGCTAACTTTCAATTCTGTTGCTAGTTTTGAGAAATATAATAATGAAGCCTTCTCCCTCACATACTACAATGGCATTCTCAATTTCCCTTTGTTGCTAGTTTCTGTTCTTGGGAATGGTAGCATACAGAATTAATTTCTGTCTTGATGTTCCTGCTTTGTTACTTAGTGAAAATCTTTCTCATCTGCCTGAGTAGGTTTTGTTCCTCAAAGTCCTAAGAGACAAGTTTCTTAGAAAAGCATGAAAGCGAGATTTTAATTATATCTTTTAAATTGTACTTGGGTATTAAGCCCCTTTTAACTACTAAAAAAATAACATGTTCTTCAAGTCTTTAGGCTACATCAGGCAAATTGCCGCAGTAACATTAAGCTTTGTGAAAAGGTTCAGATTCATTATGCAGACAATAATTATCGAAGTGCTAGAAGCTACAGATATACTACTGTTTACTGTTCAATTGATGTTACTGGTTCTACAACTATTTCTGGGATGGTGGTTTAGTCAATTATTGGAACTGCTAAGAACAACTGGGAGCTGATTTTGGTAAAAGTAGTAAAACACCATGCTATATTTATAAAACTTTTTTTTTTTTTTTTTTTAAATCTAGTCTCTTTATTGATTAATATGAATAGTGACAGGATAATAGAGATGCTGTATAAAAATATTTGCTGTCTTGTTTCAGTAATATAAATGCAATCTAAGAATCAAAGAAAAAGATAAAAATTATTCCAAGGCAAAACATCTCTGCCACTCTACGAAGAATCCACTTAGTAAGCAGCTTAGATTTGTATATCATGCTGTCCATTGGACTATCATTAGTAAAATTCATATAGGTGCTATTAAAAACAAAACAAAAACCTGCTTGGTTGAGCATGAAGGGCAATTTTCTGGGACCACAGTTAGGACTTTAAATTTGGGTGATGGACTCCCCATACCTCTTTGTTCTTGGCTATCGGGCTTTTTAGGCTTTTGTGTCTATTTAAGCAGGATGTTACCTCTCACAACACTCTCAAAAGAAGGCATGTCTTGTTCTGAGGCATGTGTCTACTTTGAAGGATAGCAGGAACAGTCCTAATGCCCATAGGTCATGTTTGGTGAGCCGCTGCCAAAGGCACTGTCTGTGGTGGTGCTTAACTCATAGTCTGGGCGTTTAGTGGAAACCAACGTGTCTTATGGTAAGCTTGCAAGTTGAGAGGGTGACATGGTTAGGACCAGAGTGCTCAGGCTCTGCTTTCCTCTCACGCTTCTAGGAGTGGTGAATGAAGAAGTTGTATGTAGTCTATCTCAGTGAGTCAGACAATTAGCTTGGAGGAAAAATACTCAAGAAAAACATATTGCCTAACAACCATTAGTTCTGCGACTTCATAGGAGTGTAGAGGCTGACTGAATCTATGAAGGACTAATAATATGAGTGAAGCTATTTTACTGCTCTGCTGTTGCAGTCCTCTGTGACAGTTCACTTTCATGTTAAACTCTGCTGGCACATTGGTCTGTGAGGGAGCAGACCACCTTTCTGAGGTGCAATGTGTTAGAATTTTTCAAGCCAAACTTAGAAGCTGTATGTGCTATTGGGTGGCATCCCTGCTTATGGCAGGAGAATTGGAACTGGATGATCTTTGAGGTCCCTTCCAACCCAAGCTGTTCTGTGATTCTGTTAGTTTCAGATTCTATTAAAAATGCAGTGAGAGAATGAGTTTCTCTTTCAAAGTGAGGCAAGATACTGTGGATAGGGATAGTCAAAACAATTGTACCTTTTTTTGTGTGTGACTGAAATTCATTTGATTCCTGCTACAGCCTGAGATGGGACCTTCTGCCTCCCACAGTGCCACATGATGTATTGTATTTCCCTACTTGGTGTGTTCAGTTGGTTCTGCCTATGACCCTTTCTCTGTCCCATGAACCCGAGGAAACTTCAAGAGGCTGCCATGAGTAAATGCAATTTGGAAGCTGATAACATTACCATAGTTTAGACTGGCTGAGTTAATAAGCCTCTTAACTGGATATGTGAGAGGAAGAACAGGCAGCTTCTGGAGTTCAGAATGGGACTTGGAAAGAAATTAATGTTAACTTGGGATGTTGGAGATGAAGAACTGAATTCCCCTCTTAAAAAAAAAAAAAAAAAAAAAAGACCGCTGTTTGTCATATGGATATAATTATGTAGATATTGGTAAGTCTATACAACCCTGTATAATAAGTATGCTCTGATGGGAAGATGTTGGCTTAGGTGTGTGTGCATGTGTGTGGGTGTTACATTGCTATGGTAGCAACAGTTTAAATTCATATATTGGGTTATACAGAAGACATTCCATTTTGATGACATAAAAACACATTTTGGAAGCTGAAGATAAATCATCACATCTGTCAATGGTATTATCAATTATGATAATAAACTTCTTGTTTTGGTAAGCAATTCTGTATAAAGAAATAAGAAAATACTGCCATTAGCAAATCTTCATGGTAGAAAGTTTTGTACAAGGTTTGGTGCATCCACAGACTTATAGCTTGGAAATTGACAGGAATTTGAAAAGGAAAAGATTTGCACAGGTGATCAAGTATTCCAATAGTGGAAAACATTCTGATAAAAATATCACCTAAAGGCAAGGGCTGTTAAGCAATGACCAAAAATGAACCTGATTGTTAAATAGGGGATGTGAATCTTTGTGCTCTGGGGCATAAGCTATATTATTTTGATTGAGAGGGAGAAAAAGTTTAAGTAGTTGAGTATCACATGACAGCCAGGTATGGAGTTTTTTGCACCTTTCTCTATAGTACATATATTTCCGCATGGGTCTAGATGGACTACTTATGTGCCGCACACTGAGATTTTCTTTGTACTTTTGTGGAACCACTTGACGGCATGCATTTTTGTCTTGTACATCTTCCATTCTGAACGTAGTTTGGCTACTTTACAAATAATCCTGGATCTACTACTCATTCTGATTCATCACGGTAGATTTAGTCATTTGACATTCTCAGTAAAAAGACTTTTTGGGAGGCAATCAGTGCTTATGTTAAAAGAAGACACTACAAGATTCTAAGCTATTATCATTAATCTTGAGAGCAAAATCTTTGATTTTGCCACTCCCCATTGAAATCTCACATCAAAAGTATTAAACAAACAAACAACAAAATACACAAACACCACACAAACCAAACCAATCACTCCCCACCAAACCCAGAAGCCGTCCCCCCAAATGCTGAGAATTTTAAATATTCAGTCTGCATCTTCAAAAATTTCCAATTATTTTTTTAAAATATTTCTTTCAGCAGGAAGCAGACAGTGTGTTGTACATCTTTATGTATCCTTGATAGGGATATTCCCCATGATATCTTTGTCTGTAAATTGGAGTGACGTGGATTTTATGAATGAACCACTTGGTGGATAAGGAATTGGCTGGATGGTCACGCTCAAAGAATTGTGGTCAATGGCTCAATGTCCATGTGGAGATCAGTAATGAGTGGTGTTCTTCAGGGGTCAGTATTGGGACTGGCATTATTTCACAACTTTGTTGGTGACATGGACAGTGGGATTTAGTGCACCCTCAGCAAGTCTGCAGATGACACCAAGTTGTGTGTTGAGGGCAACATGCTGGAGAGAAGGGATACCATCAAGAGGGGCCTGCACAGGCTTGAGAGGTAGGCCTGTGCAAACCTCATCAGGTTCAACAAGGCCAAGAGCAAGGTCCTGCATTTGGGGTGGGGCAATCCCAAGCACAAATATAGGCTGGGTGGAGAATGGATTGAGAGCACTCGTGTCAATTTGCACTTGCAGCCCAGAAAGCCAAATACAACCTGAGCTTCATCAAAACAAGTGTGGCCAGCAGGTCAAGGGAGGTGATTCTCCCCCTCTGCTTTGCTCTTGTGAGACACCATGTGGAGTGCTGCATTCAGCCCTGGGGCCTCCAACCTAAGAAGGACATGGACATGTTGGAGCTAGTCCAGAATTGGGCCATGAGTATGATTGATGGGCTGGAGCACCTGTCCTATGGAGACAGGCTGAGGGAGCTGGGCTTGTTCAGCCTGAAGAAGAGAAGGCTCCAGGGAGACCTTATTGCCACCTTCCAGTGCCTAAAGAGGGCCTACAGGAAAGAGGGTAGATTTGGATTAGATATAAGGAAGAAATCTTTACTCAAAGGGTGGTGAGGCACTGGAACAGGTTCCCCAGGGAATTTGTGGATGCCCCCTCCCTGGAGGTGTTCAAGGTCAGGTTGGATGGAGTTTTCAGCAAATAAGGTGTCTCTGCACATGGCAGGAGGGTTGGAATTAGATGATCTTTAAGGTCTCTTCCAGCCCAAAACATTCTATGATCCTATGCTTTACCACAAGTGCATCTTTGACAGCATGGTGACTCAACTATTATTTGATGGCTAGTGTGAAGCTGTCTTTTTAGTTGAATTTATGTTCCTAGTAGCTGTGAAGATGTCAGTAAGGTGCATCCATACACTTATAAATGTAAAAAGGCCAGTCAGGAGGTTTACCATTTGCACAAATTGCTCTGGATACCACAATGTGTCAAGCATGTGCAAAAGAATAAGTGTTGTTATGCTTTTTGCTTTTGTGTCATATCTTACTATATTTGTGATAAATATTGGCAGGTTTCCATGGTTAGGGAGCTGTTCATGGCCACTGTCTAGCCAGCTGCTATTTCTATGGATGTTACCATGGGCACTGACGGACGAAAATTCATATTGAACAGAAAACAGTCATGGAAAAAAAGCAGGAGGCAGAAAAGGAGAGACTGAGGTAATTGTGTTAGGGTTCAGGATGGTCTTGTAACTGAGGATACAGCTATGATGGTCTTCTAACTGGTGATACAGCTAGGGAGCTGTATCATCTTATGATACTGAAATATTCAGCATATATGCTGCAACTATGAAGGGTGGTAGGAAACAATAAGGCTCCCACCCTAAGAGCAAATCTATGGCTGCCATTTTATTAATTTCAGAGCTTTGACTCTTAAGCTCAGTGCTACAGTAAAATGTCATTCTCCCTAGACAATACAGTGTGTGTGTGTGTATCTAATTTGGTCCTTTAGGAAGCATTTTGTTTATATACATAATCACATTTGTGTGCAGTAGGGAACATGTCATCTCAGAAACACTACAACACCCAGGTGGTTTTACTGATGTGAGCAGTTGTCCTCACTGAGATGAGGACAGCACAGTTGAATAAAAATATAAAAAAAGTAGCATCAAACTATTTTTGTGTTCTTTTGATCCAGGTCGTGCTGTGCAATGTTGATTCCCTGATACAACCTAGATACCATGTAGCTCTGCTAGTATTTGGGGTACATAAGGTGTAGAAACTTTATGGTCATGGATCTTGGCAACTCCATTATGCAAAGGTGATCCTCTGCTAGCTGAGTATTCTGAGAGGATCCAGGCCACTGACTAGTATTTCTGATGTGCTCATTTTCAAGGGTAGAAGCTCATGGTACTTCTCATTCCAAATTACCCCTGTGTTTTTGTAGCCAGCATCTTCTGTCTTTCATTCTGCCTTCAGTTTTTCCACTTTTACATTCCTGTTTTCACCATTTCCTGACTCAAAAGCTCTGCTTTTTCATGATGTGCCAAAGCTACTGTTAGCATTTCCTGCTTTGTTTTGAGTTGAGTTCTTGCAAAGAGCACAAGCTATTCGGAAGAGAACATTGGAAACACCTCCTAAAGTGAAGCTCTCACTTGTATGTAAGGAGAAGCTAATAAGAGAGATATAGAAACTGTCTACTGGGGGGATTTTTAAAAGTACATGTGTGTGGGAGAGAGGTGGCAGATGACAAATCTTTATCCTCATGCATTTTCATTCTTTAACCACCTTCCTTCTTTTCACTACTGGTGAAGTAGTGAAGTAGTATAAGTGGTGTCCTGACTTTTGTCTTCCTTCTGAGCAGCTTAAACGTGTGAGGAAAGACATGTATAAGCTGCTGTCGTCTCTTATGCCTACTAGACCCATTGTCTCATGTCTCTCAATGAGTGGCAGTTGGCCTACTGAGAAAGGCTTGATGAAAGGGTTTGGGGAAAAATGATTCCCAGTTGTCTAAAATGTAATCCCATAAGTTTCAGAGTTTTTTAAGCTCTTTTTGAATATATCAAAAGTATTTCCTTAGATTATCAGCCTTTCTTCTTCTCTAGAAAGGGAAACAGAAATTTGAAAGTAACAAAACTAATTGTAGGTCTCTTTGAATCTCAAGAAAAAAAGTATGTGTATAGTTTTTACATTTATTCAGTATTTCCCATCTTTAAACTAAATCTTTATCATGCCACACAAACTCCTTCCTCCTTCCTCCCCTCTGCTCTCCTCCCTAAATTAAACCTTTTTTTTTTTTTTTTTTTCTTCCCTGAGATTAGTTCTAGATCTGTTCATTATGTCACTTAGGCTTACCTGATTCTTTGTGGTACTTTGTCTTCTATGAAAATCCCTATAAGTTGCAATTGCATTTTATAATGATGTCTTACACCTGTGTAACTTCAACATTCCCCAAGGCAATGGTGAATAAGCTTCAGTAGCTTTAATAATGATACGATGCTTCTGCTTTGAGAAATATTGTTTTAATCTGAAAGTTTAAGGTTTCAATCTTAAAATATTTCTGAACATTGTCCTCACTTTTCAATGTAGCATCTTTCTGTTTATTTTATTTTTATTTTTTATTTTTTACCTTTTAAATCTTGATGAGAAGTAGTTGTAACATACTGTCCTTTTTATTAAAATTTCTGATAACAGGAAATATTCAGTGTGAACAAGCGCAGTGCTTTAGTGCTTTCCTGATTAAGTCAATTGAGTCAGTACTACTTTTTTTTTTTTTTTTTTTCCCACTGCTTTTTATTTAATTTATTTTGAGGAAAATAACTGGGGAGAAAAAAAAAGACTTGTTCTAGCTGTTAATTTTGTAGTGGAATCTTACTAGACTGAAGGAGAGCATTACCCACAATATCATTCATGTTTACTTTTCTTGTCTGGGCTTTGCGAGAAATAATAATAAGATTTAGTGCCCCTTTTCTTATGTTGAACATATAAAAATACTTCTGACTGCCCTTTGGGGAAAGAAAGTTTTGGTACATTTCAGTATGAAGGAAATTGGGGAAGGTGAACAATTCTGCCTTTAGAAGTGTGGAATGTCACTGTAAAAAGCTTTATAATATCTGGTGTAGATGGAGCAGCTGTTCCCAAGGAGAACCTGTTTCAGGAGAACTGGAGACTTCTCATGTGAAATGTTTCTTTTGTTTTGCTGACTTTTACTTTACCTTTTCTTGCTTTATTGCTTCTTGTTTTCCTGTTAAGTATGTTCATCACCTCTTGTATAACCTTGAGGTCAAGCTGCAGTCCTCATTAATCATCAAAATGCGTAGAAAGAGAAAAGAGCCTAGGCATGTCTGACTGTATGTGCTGGAGTGCAGAAGTGACACTTTTATGATTCCTTTTCAGACCAAGATGCTTTTATATCTGCAGCTCAGGAAGGGCTGAGGGCACTAAATCTTTACCTTCACACTGGAAACCTAGAAGATGGAGGGTGGAGGCTTAGTGCCCAGTGTGTGCAAATTCACTGGGTGTTAACAGTCCATCATTCCCTACCACACTCACTCAAATCAGCTTGTTTTCCTGTGGTAAAATCTATGGAAAGGGTGTATGACGAGGGCAAGAAAATAGAAGAAATGGAAGGGAGATAAAATGTTAGCTGAGAGCAAATGAATGCGAAGTGGAAAGAATTAGAGTTTACATTGGTTGTGTCACTTAGGACCACAGCAAAGGGAAGAAAACTCCCCCAGGGAGAGCAGCAGGAGAAGAGAATCAGGCTACCTGATGATGTTTAGTTTCTCATTGGTTCTCTGAATATCTTTCCATTTTATTTCAGGAAGTTCAGCAGAACCTCTAAAATACCCCCAGAATGGGAGACTTCTTGTGCACAGAAGGAAGGGAAGCATCCAACAGCTTGATGGAATCTCAGGGTTACTGGCAGTCAGATTTGTCATCTGTCTGTGAAGAAAGTAGGGTGGTTCCCACTGTGGCTGCCAGATCAGGAAATAGGGGTGATAACAGCAGGTGTCTTTGGCTTTTGTCCTGAAGGGTTGGGAAAGGCAGAGAGTATGCTCATTGCAGATGGCTCCTTTGGATGTGGGACCCTTACAATTTCTCTGTTTTCTCTATGTTTTAGACTACAGAACTAGCTATATCACCTTTTTCACTCTTTAGCCCATGGAAGCACTCAAAATACATATTTAACAGTTGATCTGTGGTGTATGAAGCTGCCACAACCTCATGGGACTTGAGCCATGGGTGTCTGAGAACACTTCTGCTCAGCCTCACCACTTTTTGCAGTTCACCTCTTAAGGCTGGATGTAAGTCCTGGTGATTTAAAACTTCCTATGGAAAACGGTAACAGTAAACATATATTATACTGTAAGTTATATCAGTTTTCTAAAGAAGTAGGCTGCATGAGGAGGGGCTGCACTCTCTCTCCTCCAGCTCCCATGAGGACACTTTCCTCTTTGGTAAGGTGAGGCTCTGCAACTCAGAGGGAATGGGTGGACTTACTAGGATGACTTTGGAGGTGAGAATTTTTATTGTATAAGCATATTTGCTTCCTGTACAGCTTCAAAAAACCTCTTTTGCTAGTAAGGGCCTTCAACATGAGGATACATAACACTTCTGTAATGTTCCTCCCTGTCACATGTGGGAATAGTGGGAACCTGTGTTTCACCCTGGTCACTATATGTTGGGCAGTGCCCTACAAAGCAGTTGTCCAGTCTGTACAGAGGTTCTAATTCTTGATTTCCCTACCCAGGCAAAATTATTTTGAAAACTACACTTCCAGAACTTAACCCAGGCCACAACTTCTTTAAAGTAGTTTTGTTGTTGTTTTCCTTTTTAAATTTTCATTTAATTATTTATTTAAATGAGGCTTAAAATGTAACAAGAAGAGGTAGGACTCACCCAAGAAGTAGTTTCTGGAACTGTCTCATTAGGGACTTTAATTTTTTACATGTTTTTTTCCTGGTTTGTTGCTATGAAGAACAAACGTTGGAATGTTATTGAATCTTTACATTGTATCTGGTCAATGAAATGAGACTTGGTATCATAACTGCGGTAACAGTTGATTAGAGATCTATTTTATGTGTGATTCCTCTTTTTCCTGTTTGGATTTATGATGGCCATAGTTCTTTTATCCAGCAATGAAATATGGTCTGCCTCTGGGTCTATGTTTTCATCACATTCAACAGAGTGAACTGTACCTGTAAAAGGTGCCATCTCTATCTCTAGAAGGGGTGGTAAATTTGTAGAGATTTCCTCTCAGTAGTGGAAATATAAGCAAACACACTCTCTTTTCTTTAACTGATTCTGTAAGAGTGGTGCCGTATGTTGCCCATTTTCTGAGTTAATTAGAGCATAATGGTGTTTCCTGGCTAACGAGGCAAATACCCTTCCTTAGGTTCATATGTGGAAAGGTTTCCATCAGGACATTTCTTTGTTGTTGTTACACAGTAGCAATAGTAGTTGCTGCACATGACCAGTACAAGAAGCTGCATTAAGAACAACAATTATGCAGGGTGATAAACAGACCTAATTGAGCATTGGAAGCTTTATAAACCCAAAACCACTTAGTTGGTGGTGCGTTACTGTTACTGGAATGAGACTTTTTCATGGATCTTCATGTGGATCTGTAGTTTTTGTGTCCAGGATATTCCAAACACAGATGCTCCTCAGAACAATCCTGATGGATAGAGACAGATTTAAGGCATCTTGAATTCAGCAAGTGAGGTAAAAGTTTGCAGAAGTACTCACTTCCTTTCCTACTTGCTTCTCAAATACTCTTGAGCTCCCTGGGAAGAGGCCTTTTCTTCTCACGTCATAGTTTGGGGTCAACTGCAGTGACCAGAGCTGGCATCTAAATTTTGATTGATTAATACAGTACAGTTTGCAAAGGCCACACCACAAAACTCTGCCTCACATCACAGTTAAGGGAGGCAGTGAGATGTGTTGTGTTCTTACTGGGAGGTCCTGTGGTTTTTCTTTTTCTTTTGTTTACTACCTCCCAACCCCTCCTTCAGTTCTGCCCAGGACAATAGTTTGGGAAAATCATTTTGCTTTTCTTTGCAATTAAATCATCAATATTTTCTTTGTAAGATGTCTTAGTAAAATATTTTGCTTGTGTCTGTATTGTTCTACTTGGGGCCACGCTCTAGTGCTTTCTGTGCTGTGAGCCAGGAGAAGTGCTAATAGCTTCCAATCCCATAACATACTGTTTTGTGAGAATCATCTGTTAGTAATTTCTACACCTCAGGATGTGTTTTACCAACTTCCTGGCCCTTCTAGTTCAAAGCCTGCCTAGAGCTATGAAGACATGTAACTTGAAAAACAGTATATAAATACTGAAGGATTTATTTTTGGGGGGCAGGTTTCCAATGCATCATTATTTATTTTGATTAGTTGACATAATTATATACTCTCTGTAGCATGCCTCTGTCCTACTCCTGGCACAGTATATGCCCAAGAAAAGTCTGGCAAAGTTTACCCATTGAAGCAAAGGTTTTGGAGCCCTCATAGAAGAGGACTCACAGCTCTATGGAAAACAGAAATGCAGGAGTGCCTGCAGAGTTAACAAATGTTGGAAAAAAAGGAATCACAGTCTGCAAACCCATTTTGCGGTGCCATGAGCCTGGCCTAAAAATAAATTACCGTAGTGAATGCAGCCCCCCTCAGTGAACAAGTATGGTGACCATGCTTCTCTGGGGCTGTGTCTGCACAGTGCTGTGAGGTATGGTCACCTTGGGAAAGTCACTCTGCCTGAGCGTGGTGTGCTGCTGTGGCTGTGTTGTCCCGAGTAAGCTTTGTACATGAGTTGTCTAAGTGTTAGGTGACTGCTTGAGTTTTGCTAATTGAAAATGAATATTATCTCTCTGCATGTGCAAAGTTTAGCTTAGTGCTAAATAACTGCACTTACAGGCTCTTGGTTATCAGCCTCCTCCTGTGACTTTAGACCAGCCTTAATCTTGCTGATTTAACTCTGTATTTTGTTCAATGCAGGTAGTTTTCCTGGCTTCATGATCTACTTGTATGCATTATCGCTGTCAGATCAAGGGATATGTGGCACTAGCAGGCTTCTTGTGCCTTTTGAGGTGCTGATTGGCTCAAATGCAGCAAACAAAAATATGGTTGGTGGGGGAATCTGTATCCCCTTCTGCCACGAGAAATAGAAGGCAGCTTCCAAAGAGGTCTTGTCCTTCCCTGCACCCCTCAGTCACAATGAGCAGAAGACTCATAAACTAGTGAAAAATACAGTTAACTGGGGAGAGTTATAGGCTTGTTAGTGGGAATGTTTCTTAATTTAAAATGTCATTGTATTCCCTGAAGGGAGACAGTACGTCTTGTTGAAGCCTTAATTGGAGTGGACTAATTTTCAATGCTGGGACTACTAATAAAAATCCTTCAGTCTTGACCATGAAGAGAACCATTTAGATTTCACAAGCTGTAAAAGTGTCAGGAATGCTGTTTTTTAGCTTTTTCTCCTGAGGCCAAAGAGGAGATTGAAAAGTGAACAGCAGCAATAGGAATGTCATTTTCTTCCAGTGTTCTGCCTAAAGCCAACTTGGGAATATATATTTTTTTCCCATTCACTTAAACAGTAATGATAGCATTTTCATATTGAAATAGCTTCAAATCTGTATACAGTGATAGATTGCAATGTTAATGACCACACACTGCATAAAACTGAGGTCTTTCTAGAAATGAAATTGTGTGCTTGTATGCAGAATAATCATTAGAGTTATTAATTTTCTTTCTTTTGAAATATCACCAAGTGCCAATGTTTGCAACTAGGCAATGCCAATGGAAGTGCTCTATATGTGATTTTAAATTCCTGTATCTTTTTGGATGGTGTAACAGAATCTTGCCCAATATTTCTTCTAATGAGCTCACCAAACCCCTTCCTCCTATTTTATATATTTCCTTCTTCCTATTTATTGTATCAGGAAAGAGCAACATAAAGAGATGTAGGATTCTGGAGTAGCCTCTAAAATAAAGGCATGGCTGCAACGGAAAAAATGAATAATTATTCTCCGTTATGTGGAGATTTGTACCTGTAGACATGGTGTAAAAACATCTGAAGTCTTCCTGATGCTTTTTAATGAGATAATGCATAAGAAGTACTTAGGCAGCCATCAACGATGTTGTACAGAATAGTCCTCCTGATAGAAAATATTAGGCTATTCTACACTGCTCTTGAGTGGTGGGGCTCTTGCTGGTGAAGAGTTTCCTGGTGGCCATGTTCAGGTTCTTTAGACTCCAGACACCAGTAGAGGTTAAAATAGCTCACCAAGGTTCCCAGTATCAGGAAAATGGGAACCTAGAAGCAATCCCTCCTAATGTATTAATGAGGGGAGAACAGTAAATGTTGTCTACCTAGACTTCATTAAGGCCTTTTATATTGTCCTCCAGAAGATCCTCATTGAGAAGCTGTTGATGTGGGGGTTGGATGAGTAGGCAATGAAGTGTATCAAAAGCTGACTGAATGATAGGCCAAAGTTGTGCTGATCAGTGGTGCAAACTCTACTTGGAGGCCAGTAATTAACAGAGTACTCCAGGAGTCAATAGTGGGTCCAGTCCTGCATCTTTGTTAATGATCTGGGTGATATGGTAGGGTACACCTTCAGCAAGTTTGCAGATGACACAAAGCTGGGGATGAGTGGTAGATATATTAGAAAGTCATGCTGCCATCTAGAAGGACCTTGGCAGACTGAAGAAATGGACTGAAAAAAAAAAACTTATGAAATTCAGCAAGGGGAAGTGCAAAGTTCTGCACTTGAGGAGGAACAACTTCAGGCACCAGTACATGCTGGAGACCCCCTAGCTGGAAGGCAGTTTTGCAGAAAAACAACTAGCAGTCCTGGTGGACACGAAGTTGAACTTGAGTCAGTAATTTGCCCTTTCCATGAGGAAGTCTGCAAGGGTATCCTGGGCTGCATTAGGTAAAGAATTGAGAGTAGGTCAAGAGCATTGCTCTACTCAGCATTGGTGAGGCCACACCTGGAGAACTGTGTCCAGGCCTCAGCTGCCCAGCACAAGAGACCCATGGGCATACTGAAAAGATACCAAAGTAGGGCCACCAAGATGATCAAGGGACTGGACCTCTTCCATGAGCTGAGAGAATTGGGACTGTTCAACCTGTAAAAGAGAAGGCTCAGAGGATCTTATCAATATGAAAAATACCTGAAGGGAGGGTGCAAAGAGGACAGAGCCATGTTCTTGTCAGTGGTGCCCAGTGCCAGGACAAGAAGAAACGGGCACAAACTGAAATGCACAGATTCCACCTGAACATTGGGAAATACATCTTTGCTGTGTGGATAAATGAGCACTGATGCACATTGCCCAGAGAGGATGTGGAGTCTCCATCCTTAGAGATATTCAAAAGCCATCTGGACATTGTCCTGGGCAACCTGCTCTAGGTGTCCCTGCTTGAGCAGGGGGTTGGACTAGATGAACTCCGGATGTCCCTTCCAACCTCAGCTATTCTGTGATACCACCAGATGTGCAGCCTTGTGAGTCTGGTCCATCAAATGATATACAAGAACGCATATATTGATATACAAGAACGCATATATTCCAAAGAACATTGCTAATGACAATCCTCACATTTTTTCTTTCTTTTTTTTTTTTTTTTCTTTTTTTTCAGGAGATGGTTAAGTACATTCAGATGGCCTTGGGAAAAACAGAGGGTCAGTTAGGTTTCACTTAGGCGGAATGTCTTCTTACCCCTCTTTCGATCTTTTTGTTGTTTAACTACTTTTTTTTTTAGAAAAAACTTTTTTATTTTTTATTATTAGCACCTTATGAGCTCTGTCACTGAATTGCCTCTATAAATGGCTCTCTCATAAGAATGAGAAGCCATAGGGAATTGTGTTTCACTTTTCTTCCAGTGGAAATGAATTCTTGTTAATTAACTAGGACTTCCTAATATGTGCACTAACCCCCTATCTGGCACAGAAGGGCAGTAGTGTCTATAATTACTGCTATGTAATACTAATTAAGCAGTAAGACATGACTTTAGAAACCTCAGTGTGCACGAGAATGTCAGGTGGTGTAAGATTTTTAGTCAAGTGTAGTAAGCCAAAAAATTCACTTCCTCAGCCTTCCTGTAACTGGAAGTGCCAGGGAGGGCTAAACATGCTCCAGTCCTGCCAGCAGCCACCTGACTATACAGGGGGGCCACAGGCCAATGGGAACTGGGGTGGGCAAGGGACCATGAGGGACGCAAGGAGGATCTTGGCTGGGAGCAGGGCAGGGGGTGGTGGAGTTAGATTTCCATGGCAACGAGGTGTCTGAGCACAGGTCATCTGTGACTACAGTGCAGAAATAACTCCTCAAGCCTTCTGTAAATAAATGTGCCTAGAGCTTGATCCTTCACTCTGATATAGGTTCAGACTTGTGTGGTTGCTTTTGATGTATATGACTCATGCTGTGAACATACAGCTTGTGGAAAAGGACAAAATAATTCACAGTTCCTTAATACTTTCCTATATTTTAGGAAATAGGTCTTTTTTTTTTTTTTTCCTTTTTTCCCCTTTTTTTTCCTTTTTTTTTCCCTTTTTTTTAATTTTAAAATGAGCTGAAGTAATCTGACACAATGCATACGAAGGACTCTATCATAAAACAGTTACATGCTATAAAAGCTTGGAAGGCATTTCAGGATTTTGCATCAGATATGCCCTGAACAGTTTTAATATGACATTGTGTATTAGACAGGAATATTTAGGATTCCCCAAATAACAAATGTGTTCCCTACAAACATAGGTTCCTGAAAGTGTAATAATTTATAACATCTAAGTTTGGTTTATGAAGTCTGCCATGGCAGTTATGAAAAATCTTCCATAAGTTAGAGTTTATGAAAACAAAGATGGAAGCATCTTAAATGTTTAACGTGAAAATCCTAAATTCTGGAGAGCATTCTCAAAATAAAATGCTATTTTGTATGATGCTTTTAAAAGGCCCAGATCCACTGCTTTGGAATTAGAAGGTCTTTTTTTATTATTATTATTTATGTTTGGAAATAAAACTATAAAACTAGGACAATCACTGCAAAGTGATGCTGACAGTGTGCATAAAACTGACCTAAATAAATAAATAAATAAATCAGAGGGAATAATGGAAAAAAAAAATCCTATCTAGTTCTTTTTTCTATTCTAAGACTTTGGTAGATGTTAACTAACTTGTGGCGCCATTCTTTTCATGTCAAACAATTTTATTTGCTAAGCTTTTCAGTGTCCTAAATGGTATGTATTAGCCTCATCCCTTTGGTTTCCCTGGCAACTGAGGCAATCAATTCAATGACAGTTTCAGTGCCAGGGAAAAGAATCAGCTTCTACAGTTATGGACGGAAGTACAAAAAACAGGTAGACTGAAATCTATTTGTTTGCAGAACAGCTTTATTTCTTTCTCTGGTCCATTCTGTTTTGTTATGTCCAAGACAAATGATTAAGCACAAATTTCTTCATACTGTGCCATGCTTGTGCATCAGCGATCCTTAATGCTGACTCTGAAGGATCCTTATTTCCACTTACCCCAGCCGTGAGGAGCTTGGTATTTGACCTTTAGAGCCAGGGCCCCTTCATAATATTCATTTTCTGGATTGTGTTTGTGTGCATGTAAACAAACATATGAATATAAACAAGTTTAGTCCAGAGCAATAGCTAGGAACTGACATCATCTGACATGTCTGATTTGTTCAGTGGGCAGAGAAGAGGCACCTGGTTGCTACTCCTTAAAATCTTTTCCAATGCAAAGGGACAATGTGCATTTTGAGTTTTTTGTCACTCACAGCTTCCTGAAGAAGGAATTCAGAAAGACAATAGAAATGATTAATGTCCATAAGTCATCCTTCAGTCTCTGAAGGAAGATGATTAAGCTAGGAGATATATTTCTATGTCTGTTATGTGTGTGTGTGTGTGTGTGTATGTATGTATGTATATATATATATATTTAAGGGGCTTCTTTAGAGTCCTACCGAAGTTCCAAGTCAACTTCATAAGTTCATTTCTGCCTGCAAATAGGCTTACTTCTCTAAATTGCACTGCATTGTCAGTATCAAAATACTATCAAGGAGTGTAGTAGTGGTATGGGGGTGAGTTATTTGTGAAGTGTTCAGTTCTTTACAGGAAGATGCCTATTCCCTTCAAGTATTTTTTCTTATTTTTTTAATGTGACAACTAGATGCACTTTGCAGCAACCACCTGATATGCAGTATTTTTTTCACTCATGAAAACATGACTGTGTCAAACACTGTCACTGAAGCATAGTTGGAACAGCTGTTTTGAAGCTCATGTTCCTTTAGATCTTTGAAAAAAGTAAAAAATAAAATCAAAGGCCTTTTCTCAAGCCTCTTGAAGTGAGTGCAGAAAGTCCCTCAGGTTCCTGTGGGCACTGACCCAGAGAGCATGAAAATTCAGAAAACTCTAAATACAATGTATGCTTTACTTAGTTGTGGAGACTGAAGTTGCAGAACTCGAACACTGTCTGTGTTAGTTCTACTTGTCTCTAAGCCTGTGAGCATTGCAACCATGAATAAGATTTCTTGCAGGCTTCTGAGTTCAGCATTGGAAAAAATTGGGTTGACAAGTCAGGCTTGCTCACTGTCATGAGTGCTGGTTATAGTATTTACTCCTCTGAAATAACAGAAGACTGAATGAATCACAGGCTTTTTTGGGACTCTGCTTTCGCCTGGATGCTTCATGATTCAGTTCCTATATTTGCCATGAAGGAGTTGTGAAAGAAGCTCAGACTGATGACCAAGAACCTTTATATATTGCAATGTAACTGAGGCCTGGAGCTTATTTTAAATGTATCATACAGATACCCTAGCTGCCAGTACAGTTTGATGGGTGCTCCTAATTAATAGCTATTCATGAATTAAAATGTATCTTGACCTTCAGTGCAATCCATATGCTCACCTTTTAATTGTCAACGCAAATAGTGGGTGAAAATGGGAGCAGCATAACAGCAAATGACTCATTATTTGATCAGCTGACATGAGAATGTGGTTTTTCTGTTACTTTTGGATACTTAGTGACCAGTGGATCCAAGCCATAATGAAATCAAAGGACCTTTATAGCAAGATAGCTGAGACTTTCAGAAATGGCTACTGGAGCAGGCATGACAAGTTCAAGTATGATGATCCCGCCTCTAAAGTGCTTTTGGAAAATGAGAGAAATGTTCAGTTTGAGAATTTTGCGTGAGCTCTCTTCCATTTTCACTATTAATGCCTAAAATTTTCTTCATTGTAGTAGCTGTGTATAATCTGTAATTTCATTTCACCTTGTAAATGTTATATAAGTGATGGCGATGTAAAATTAAGACGTATGCATCAAATTGGTGATATCAAGGGATTTTTATTTTTCCCATTTTCAGGTGAATTCCCCACAAGCAAATGAAAATAGAATAATCTTATTAGACCACTGAAGTGATATCAAGTGTGCAAGGAGCAGAAGAATTGGGGGAATATTAGCTAATCTCACATGTGAAGTCTTCACCTCATCAATTCATCTGCAAGAGTAGTTATATTTGCTTTAGATAGAGTGTTGTGTGAAAACATCATATTTCTGAGGAATACCTACAGCATCAAGAGATGTAATTGGACTCTCAGAAAGAGAGAACTGTTGATACAAGGTTTGATGTCTTCTACCACTCTGCTAACCTTTCCTCCCCAACCCCTCCAGAACGATGTTAAATCTCAAACACAGTGTGGCACTCCCTGTTTGAACCACCTCACTATAGACTGTGTTAACACAACATCGTCCTAAGTGCTCTGAGCAGTCATCCTTATCATGAGAGGCTCTGTTAACTATGCTGTGAAATGAGCTTGTTGGAAGCAAACAGTCTGGAACAGGGAAAGAGTGAGCTGCCTACCGCTGTTCCTCCTTTGACAACTCATTCAGATTGCATTCTAGTCTGGCAAGAAGTATACAGCTTGTTTGTCTAAAAGCATTCACAGGCACCACTTTTAACAAAGAGCTCTGTTGGGAAAGAGATCTCATTGGTAGAGCAATGATCCTGCAAACAGTTCTCTCATAAGGCAACTCCTATGCTGATCTCTAAAACATTAAAAAAAAAAAAAAAAAAAAAAAAAGGAGGGGGGAACAGCAGGAGCAGCATCAGAAGAAAAGGCAGTTAACTTTTTGGAAGTTAATACCTGAAAAAAAAATGAGCTAGTGCATTTCTGTTGAGAAATGTGCTCTGCTAGTGGGTGAATAAGCTGTCCCCAGCTACCCATGGACAAATCTGGGGGGTAAGGTGTTATTCTGGGGGTAAGTTGTTTATTCAGGCACTAGTCTTTTGTCAGCAGCTGAAGTACCACAACCCACTCCAAGGGGGCACATATGGAGCCAAGCAGAGGGTGAGTGCTGGCAGGACTAACTTTGGAATTTAGCCTTCTTTGAATAATTTTTTACATTCAGTAAGCATTCACCTCTCTCACTTGCAGGAGTGGTGGATTGGCTAGAGTTGTGAAATGGTTGAAATCTGCCTTTTTTCTTGTCTTTGCAATTTGTCACTTGGGGCTACCCTCTGTGTTCTGGGTAATCACTCTAAAAGTACTGGTGAAAGTTCATCTACCTGTGTCCTCACAGCTCTGTTAGTTTGTTTCTTGCTGATTCAGAGATCGGTTAGTAGAGTTGGCAGTTGTGAAACCCCTCCTTAATGATACAACAGAAAAGGTAAAATTGGGTGATTGCCCATATACTGCAGACTAAGTAGTCTAAAGAAAAAGTGTGATACTAGAAATTTTTGAACCTTAAAACCTGCATACTGAATCATAGAAAGGTTTGGGTTGGAAGGGACTATAATGATCCATCCAATTCCAACCCCCTCTGCCATGGGCAGGGACACCTCCCACCAGACCAGGTTGCCCAAAGTCCCATCCAGCCTGATGCTGAACACTTCCAGGGATGGGGCATTCTCAGCTTCTCTGGGCAACCTGTTCCAGTGCCTCAACACCCTCTGAATAAATAATTTCTTCATAATATCTAATCTAGATATATCCTCTTTCAGTTTAAAGCCATTACCCCTTCTCCTGTCACTCCACTCCCTGACAAAGAGTCCCTCCCCAGCTTTTCTGTAGGATAACTTTAGGTACTGCAAGGTGGCAATAAGGTCTCCCTGGAGCCTTCTCTTCTCCAGGCTGAACAACCTCACCTTCCTCAGCCTGTCTTTGTAGGTACTCCAGCCCTCTGATCATCCTTGTGGCTCTCCTCTGGACTTGTTCTAATACTTCCATGTCCTTGTGTTGGGGGCCCCAGAGCTGAACACAGCACGCACTCCAGGTGTGGTATCACAAGAGCATAGGGGAGGGGGAGAATCTAATCTGGCACATAAAAACTGAGTCGGGAAACTTTCCTTATAAAATATTTGCCAAAAAATATGAAATTGATGGAATATTTAAGTTGCTAATCCACTAATTAGTCATTCCAATGTTAATTTTGGAATTTTGGTTTCAAAGCCTTTTTTTTTTATTTATTTTTATGGTGAGTGGTAAATTTAGCATTCAGTTTATCAGTTCCTTTTTTCATTCACCTTCGACATAGCAAAACAATATTGCCATCTCACAGGTTGTTTGACATTATGAAACAGCTAAAAGATCAATTTTCCAGAGCAGGTATTTCTAATTTTGGATCACTAATTACTGCAGTACATAATATGCTGATGCGAAAGCATCAAACCATAGAAGCCATTATTTATTTATTTAATAGAGCTATAACCTGCAACTTCCACAGGAATTTTTGCTCCCTTTTTAAAATAGGATTTCAAAAAAGATGGGTACTGACCTTTAGAAACAATCATGGTAGTGTTTAAAGAGGCACATTTTTGGGGGGGTCGCTGAGGAAGCTGTCTTATTCTGGGTCTTAGATCAAGGAGGACTACTGTAAATTTGATGTTGCTACTGTACAGACAGCCTGAGAACACAGTGCTCCTGCTCAGACTGTGTCCGGGTTCATTCATGCTTGTGAACATCAGAAAGATAGTTTGCAGAGTAACTTCTGAATGAAAAGAGGTATTTTCCAACAGAGCTTCCTAACAGTCCTTTCTGAAATAAGTAGAATGATGTCTCTGATTGAGACATGATGTGTTTTAGATGTAATGATGATGTTTTTTATCCTTTGTTTTCTATTACAAAGTATCATCAGTATTAAATATTTTGTCCAGAAAAAAAAAAAAAAGACAAATATCTAGAACACTGTTTAATCTCCCCACCCTCCACAGGAATCCTGTGTTTGTTGTGATTGTAAATACTGATGGTTGGACAGGCTGATTCACATAAATATTTTTAGATTAGTGGGAAGAAACTTGCTTATTGATGGTTCTTGAGTAGCTTTTTCTGCAGAAGCCACATGTTTCTACTTTTAGAATGTTTTTACTTGGAAACATTTTGTGAGGGTAATATACATTTATACAAGCAAGAATCGTTAGATATTCCTGAGCAATTGCATTTCATAGTGTTTAACTTATTCTCTAACCTCAAGTCAATATAAAAGCATTTCTCAAGAGCATTAAACCTTGTAAGCAATTGCATAAATACATCATTTGAATAATGACATCTGCCATTTGTTTATGCATGACTACACATCTGTAGCAATCTAAAGACAAAGGTGTCTCCTGAGGTTATCTGACAGTGCACTGCAATGAGCATGTACAAACATGATGAATTGATTTTGCATTTCCAGTTCATACCAGATCCAATGCCAGAGTATGAAGAATGAAGGCTTTTTTTTTTTTTTTTTCTTTTTTTTTGTCAGTACACAGATTGTTTTTCTAACAATTGTTGGAGATCCTACAGTTTATTCTGTTAGCTTTTAGCATTCGCTTACAGACGACTTTACTAGGTTTTATAGAAATGGTATAAAATTCATCTAAAAAACTCTGATTCCAATGTGCCACAAGTTTGAGTTACAAATGACTTCCACAGAGTTCTTATATGTAGTATCTATGTTTGTGCATTTTATATCAAATTTATAGCCAGGGAAGAAACACAAGGAAGAATACAAAACAGTTTCTACTATAGGGAATGGCACTCTCTTGATTCAGAGAGTGACCAAACTATCATGTTGAACAAAATGGCGTATGTCAATGAGAATCTTTCTCAACATCAAAGTTAAGTATAATAGGACTGATCTCTGTGGTTAAGTATGTTAATATCTACTCATGAAAGAAATGAGATAATGCATAAACTTCTATAAAACTTTGGAGAGCAATCATGACTCAAAATATAGGTGTTTCATTTACCTCATGCTTTCTGAGTCCCTATGCTCTGTTGAGGCATAACCTTCTTTAAAGGAATAGGTGTGATAAATCATTAGGTACAAAAATAAATTTTACTGTTCTGAACTTATTTTTCCATTAGTTCAAGCACCTAGTAAACACACAAAATGTATTCATGAAAAAATGAGTTCTTGGAAATTTTCAGGTTGCATCCAAGTGGCTTGTACTTTATTTCAGAAAGGGTCTGCAAATTGCATTTTCCCAGGCTAAAAAGAAAAAAGACCTTTTATGACTTTTTCTTTGATGCAAAAAAAATGTCGTTAAATCTTCTTTAAGAGCATTTTTACTCAATTTCAGAATAAACAGATCTTGATCTCTGAGTATGATGTAGTTTTTCTAAAAGCATAGGAGGATTGAAATAGAATGATTTTGTCCCAGCATACTAACATTGGAGTTCAAAGTTATTATGCACTCACAAATGAGTGATTTGAAAAGAGAGTCATCGTGTTTTCATCAGAGGTCTAGGCTGACCTAAGCCCTTATTTCTTTACAGGCAGTAGGACTGCAGTCCACTCTTAATGTTCATCCTGTGGATTGTTGTGTCTGCCGTGTAAGCTGGAAATAGGTGAAATCATGTGCAGCTGAATAGCTTTTTAAAAAGCACAGCTGCACAGGAATGTAGGTAGACCATCTGGGAGTAAAGTATCTTGTCTATTAGGGGAAAAAAATCAGATGGAACATTTTTATAATAAGCCTTTCTTCAGGGCTTTTATAAAGCCGTAGTAAACAAGTGTGACATATAAAATCACAGCTGATGTCAGCTTGTTTGTATATGATCCCCTAACAAACACAAACCTGAAATGCCTGTGGATGCTTTAAAAACTAACAAATCCTCCTATCCTCCTAAAAGTTTTGCTGCTATGTAGAGTTACCTTCTCTCTACAGTAATATTTAAACCCATTGCACTTAAGTAGTGTGGCAAATAGAGACATCCAAGTAGATTTTCTAATTGTCTGGATAAGGATGTATGACATTAAGAATTCATATATTCAAAGGAAGAGCAATATTTGGTGGGAATGACACTGCCTGTGGGATAGATAGCAAAATAGAAATCTGCTGTGGATATATATTTCAGGGCTAATTAAATGTTAATTCATGTTAAGGTAGATGACAGTTTATTTTTGGATCTTAAATCTGCACAATTTCTGACTTATTCTGACATAGGTCTGAGAGTGCTTCTTTTTTTTTCTTTTTTTTTTGGGGGGGGTGGGGCATATTACTGATCCATTTTCCAGATCATGATTATGCTAAAACAAGTCTTAATCCATTTGCTAGGCAGGATTCAATTTACAAGTTAGATCTGGAAGATATGTAAGTTCTGATCGTCTTAATGAGATTCCTTTAGCTTAATGCAGACCCACTGCATGTTACCAGCCCGTATTTCAAAATTTAATATATGACAGTTAGGATCCACTATCTCTGATGAAGCAGACTTAGAATATTACCTCAGCTGTTCACAGTCTGAACAGAACTTCAATCATCCAATGCCTGATAAAATTTCACAGTACATTGGAAAGTTTTTTATTTTATTTTATTTTATTTTTTTTAGTTTTCATGTTCTCTTCACTGCTTAACACTGGCAATACTGTAAGACTTTAAGCTAGGAAACTATTTCAGTTATTTTTGGGAGCATTTTAGGTCCTATATAAAGGAAGACATAAAATTGCTAGATTCATTATAGTATATCCTTTCCTATCAGAAATACTGGAATAGTATCCAGAAAACAGGATATTTCTGCCAGCACACATTTTGAACTAAGAAACTATCAGGACACAGGAAAAGAGTGGAAGATGATACCTAATTTTTAAACACGTAAGACTTTCCACTAGGCACTAGTAATAATATCTTCATGATTCATATTTTTTTCTTCAGCATTTAAGTTTCCCTTCCCTGCTCTACTTCCATGTTTTCTGAACATGCTGCTTTCATCAGAAATCTGTCACATGCAAGCAGCTTTTTTAATGTATTTTTACTGCTCAGATTTCCAAAAGTGATTAATTTTATTGTCCAGATCCCCAGCTCTTTCCCTGATCTCAGAGGACTTTGATATTTTTTGTTTGTTTGTTTGTTTGTTTTATTTCATTAGGTGCTATGTACAGATGACTCAGGGACTGAAGAGAATTTTGCAACATTGCTCAATAAAAAAAAATCTGGATATTCTACTTCATTTTGAATAATTAATTAGCAGTAATTTTATGATGATTTGTTTCCATAAACAGACTTCAGGATTTTCATATCTGTCTTTTAGAGTGGTGTCTTTTTAAGCATATCCAGTCCTCTACTGTCTATTAGCTCTACCCAAGTGTTCTTTCTTTAGTCCCAGCCCAATCTAGAAGCATTATTGCATTGATGAAAGTGTAATCATTTCTGATTGCTAGCTCTATAGAATTAATAAGACATTGCCATGCCCGTTCTGTAAATGGCAGCATGGATATAGCAGTTCAGATGATCGTGTTGAGTTGGAGAGCTTGGATGAGTAGATAACACTGAACAGATATATCTTGGATTAAAGTAGGTTTCTATGTGTTTAGCTCAGGAAGTCATGATTTCTGTGTTAGTTGTCTGAATTTTGGAGGTCAGATTACTACTGTTCTTTAGATGGAACAGGTTAATCTGTTTCCTCTCAAATGGAAAATGTCTAACTTTTCTAAACAATTTTTCCTTGTGAGGGAATTTTTCCGAAGTTTTTTTTTTTTTTTGGAGGGGGGGGGAGTGGTATGGAATCTGTTGTGCTTGGATGCTGTATTCTGTTGTTGTTGTTGTTGTTTTAAGTTTGCCATGAAAACTGTTAATTGTTCAAACAAAATTTCATGGGAGAAGTTCAGATATATGTTGTTTCCTGACTTTTTTTTTTTTTTTTTTTTGGCTTGTCTAGCTCTAATTATTAGATGTGAATGAGAAATGAGGAAAATGGGATACTGAAGTCTGTGAACTGCTTTTTAGAGGTTGTTCTCTGTGCATGGGGTTTCCAGTGCCCTATTCAGAGGGGACTTGTTTCTTTGTTGTTTATTTCAATATGCATTAGGTCAGCTCCAGAGTTTATACTGGTCTCAGGGCAATTCCTACTGAAATTAATGATGTTAGTTGGTAGAGAGCTGGTGTTCCTTTCCTGTTCCACAGCTTTCTTCTGATCTGAAGAGATGTTGAGGACAACCCAGCATCTCCTGGGTGGGGAACCATTCCAACTCCGTGCTCAAAGGGCAGTAGGAAGGGGTATTTGGACACCAGAAAAATCCAAATTCTGCAGGATAACAAGACATGATAGTGCAAGGTCATCTTTGGTGCCTAATTTTTACTGTATTAGGAATAATCAAATTGTTAGTCCTCCATTTTTTATCAGCTCTTATATGTAGTGTTCTGAGAAGATCACAAGCTGAAAAATTGGCCGTGGAACTGAAGGGCAGGTGTGGGTGTGTTTTTTGTTTTATTTTGACAATGTCAGTTTTACACTCATAATTCCTGATTAGAAGTGTGCATACACAGAATAATATGATAAACTGAAAATTATGGGACAAGTTGACGACTATTCTGGTAGCACCCTCCTCAGGACAAGTAACAATATGTGTATGGATAGTATTATTTTCCTGCAGACAGGCCCAAAACCTGACTGATATAATAGTCTGTAGATCTGAAATTGTCAGATGTAGTGTCCTTTTAGTCTGGCTATACACTAGAAGTGTGCTAGTAGAGTGCTACTAACTTCTCAGAAGACTGAATCAGTAAAAATCTGTTTTGCATGTAAAATTTCTACTGCTACCCAAATAAAAGCATCTATTTGGGCTACTTTGTCCAAGTTTGTTGATAAATTATTTCTAGCTCTGTGTGTACCCTATTTCTTGTCATAAAAGCTTTGTGTTTAGACAAGGCAAGAAATACAAAGTAACTCAGTTTTGTTCTAATGAAAGTCACGAGGTGTGACGAGGTGTGCTTATGTCTTATGGTCTACCACCTGCTAGTAATGATGTAATTTCCTCTTCCCTTCAAAAAGATGCAAGTGAGATTTGTTAACTCTTATGTACAGTATGAGGGCTAGAGTCCCACTTCAGTATAAATAGCAGAGTTATGATACAACTTACCTCATAAAATGAGAAAGGAACTCCATTTTAACTACATAGTGCTATTATCTGCAATTTTAGCACATCCCTGCAAGCGTCCCAGAAACACTACTATTGACTTCACATCTTGCATGGGGAACTTGCCTATCTTGTTGGAACAATTGCGTTTCCTTTCCTCACCTGCATAACATGTGCAGAAAAAGTTGTGAATTGATCTGTGTTGAACTAGAAGAGGAACTTTTTCATTAAAAAGCGGAAGAAAAAAAAAAACAAAAAAACAAAAAAAAAAACCTCATGTTTTCCTTAATTTGTTTGTTTTCTCACTGTCTCTGTCTGAATGGAATAAAGGCACTAGCTGCAGGAAGAACTGAGGATTTCTAGGCATGTTATACCAGCTGATCTCATGATGCTGTTTTAATAGTCTATCTGACTTTAATAGTCTATCTGTCTTTAATAGTTTAGCCAGCTCTAGTTTAGCCAGCTCAGACTGTGTAAAATCATCAATTATTTATTTCTTAGTTTTGTGCAGTGCCAGTCTATGGAGATCATTAAGTCTGGATGAAAAATTACTGTGAAAAGGTGGTGCTTTGGTTCTCTTGCAACATCATTAAAAATATTCAAGTAAAGATTGTAAACAAAGATATTTCCCTAGAGCAATTGCAATCTGAACATTTAGGGGACTATTCCTCATTTTATATTCTGTTCTTGTTCTCTTCCTCTTAAGCTTACCTACCCAAACTGCCATGCTTCCTGTCGCAGTTGAAAAGAGCTAAGTTCATACTAATCTAAAATTGTGTCTTGGTTTCCTTAATGATTCTTCCCTACTGTTACACAAAATCATGTTACTTGGCTATGACTCACTGGATTTCTGTTCACATGTCATTTTGCAATTAGAAACAAAATAAGATCAAAGGGCGCTCTCTTTCTCCCATCCTCTGCTCTAGATATTATTATGATCTTCATTTTTAAAGAGAGAATAATTTGTGGGATTTTTTATTATTATTATTTTATTTTAGTTATTAAATTCTGGTAGTGATTTTGCAGTTAGAGCTATGATATGTTTGAGGCAACATATGTAGATGTACTACCCATTACTAAGCATTTTTAAGCTAATAGGTGCAGTTAGTAAAAAACAGTACTCATTCTCTGTGTACGAGAGGTCCTTCCACAAAGTCCACAAAATCTTGCATTTTTTTTTTTTTTCTGTTTTTGGTACCTTTGCAACTTAACATCCAAAGGGGATCTTGTGATCTCACTAACCTTTAAGAGACAACCAATTGGTTATAGTAGCTGCAGAGTTTACTTTTGACAAGAAAATTAATGCAAACCTGGTTCCTCTGAAGTGAGATTCATATATGTAGAAAGTGTTTAATAATTCTCTTTATGTTCTTTGTCTGTAGTTCTTTTTCTAGATATTTTAACTTTTAACAGAAACTCTCTCATGTAGAAGTTTAATTCCACTCTGATAAAATGAGGACCCATAAGTGTTCAACTGTTCAAATGACTATACCAAGTCTGTATCAGATTATTACAGCTAGGTCTTCATAAATATACCCTCGTGTCTGCCACAGGATTGTCTTTTTGCATTATTTCTTGTTTTTAGTCTGCCATCTATCAATAAGAATTGTATTATGGTAGGTAAAAATACAGAAGAACCTGAAAATGAATCTCACAGAGTTTCAGGATGGCTCTAAAGCTAAGCTTCAGTAATATAACCCTGTGCAATAAAGGCAGATTTTTTTTTTTTTTTTTTTTTTTTTTTTAAATCCCCAAATATGAGAACTGCCTATTTTTCTACTGAATCCAAGATGGACACTTGTTACATTGGTAGCTCAAACATTAGACAGTCTTTTCTTAGTTTTGGAACCAAACTCATTTTCCGTTACATAGCATTAAAATGATACTTTGCATATGCTGCCTGTGGGTGTTTGTAGAAAAGAAGCTGTCTAGAGGATTTTATAGTACCCTGAGACTTGGAGGTGTCTAAATAGTGGTTTGTGACTGATGGATTTGAAGTATGACGATATCTGATCTGTAAATTGCTCAAAGGCAATAACATTACCCATTTCACATTAACTACTCCTGAAGGGAAAAGGTTCCATTCTCTCTGGGAACTTCACAATGCCAGTCAGGCTTTGCTAGGGAAGTTGCTCAGTATTGTGCTGGGTGAGTGACAATTGTAAGGGATTTCAGTCTTACCTCTGTGTTTTGACGTGAGGTGCTTGACTTTCCAAATTTAATGTTGACTCAGTGCTGGGAGTTTTTTTCACATAGAATAGATCTCACAATTTCCTCCCCGGTCCCCTTTAATTTATGCAGGTGATCTAAAAGCAATTCACATTTGGGAGAAGCTGAAAAACAGTCATCAAAACTGATGTTCCTTAAACAAAGAGAATTACTTTGGAAAATTAGGACAAATTGTTGATGAGAGCAAGAAGAGCTGTTTAATTTCAAAGTATGTGCTTTTTCTCCAAGCCCATGCAGTGACAAAAGCTCATCAAAATGTGCATAATCAAATACTTTTTCAATGAATCACCAAATGCAATGTAATGTTGTCACAAAAAAATTGTTCATGGAACACTCACTGAAAATATTCTGCCTGCGGACTTCCACTGCTAGGCATAACTTTAGACAGAAACATGAAGTGGAGTTGTGGAAAATGGAATTCTACCTAGTGGGAAATTAGCTTCCCCTCTTTTAAATCTTCTAAATTGTGGCTGTCTACTTCTAAATCTTCTAAATTGTGGCTGTCTACTAAAGAAGACTCTCCTGTCGAAGAGATTGATTCTTTCATTCTGCATCACTGACCATCCAGAAAAGTTGGAGCAAGATCCCAGAATGGGATCTTAAGCAGATTTCACTGTAGAGACAAGTTGACTTTTAAAACTTTTGCACTGATATAAGCTTGATGTCTCATGCTTGTGATACAGATGAGTAAGTTGTTGCTGAAAAGATTTGTAAAGAACTATCTGTCATTACTTGCAATAATACTAGTAAAATCATGTTTAAGATCAATCAGTATTCTTTCTGTAGTATTTTACAATGTGTGCAATTTCTATTCTGGGACTCAGCTAAGACTCACCATTTAAGTCACCTTTTTCTTTATTATAACTCAGACTCACTCTGTTGCACAATTCCTGATTTTTCGTCTAAAAGAAGCACAAAACCCCAATCCTTTCTTTTTCTCAGCAGATGCTTTACTTTAATAATGCTGACTGTTCTCACTCCAGAGTCTTATCAGTCTGTTGCTACAGAGCACCTCTGTGGAGGTAGCTGCTTTGTGCTTGTGCATGCAGGTGCTCTCAATCCCTTCCATTTCAGCAGTTCATGGTGTTTTTTGCATGGCTGCAACAGGACAGCTTGCTCCAGCGTCAGGCTGGCGGGCGGTCACCAGTGGGGTCCCTCAAGGCTCCATTTTAGGGCCAGTACTTTTCAATATTTTTATAAACGATCTGGATGTAGGAATAGAAGGTATTTTGAGCAAGTTTGCTGATGACACCAAACTTGGAGGAGTTGTGGACTCGGATGAGGGTGGAAAGGCCTTGCAGAGGGATCTGGATAGGTTGGAGAGCTGGGCGATCACCAACCGCATGAAGTTCAATAAGAGCAAGTGCTGGGTCCTGCACCTGGGACGAGGAAACCCTGGCTGCACGTACAGACTGGGCGATGAGACGCTGGAGAGCAGCCTAGAAGAGAGAGATCTGGGGGTCCTGGTAGACAGCAAGTTGAATATGAGCCAGCAGTGTGCCCTGGCAGCCAGGAGGGCCAACCGTGTCCTGGGGTGCATCAAGCACGGCATCGCTAGTAGGTCGAGGGAGGTGATTGTCCCGCTCTACTCTGCGCTGGTGCGGCCTCACCTGGAGTACTGTGTGCAGTTCTGGGCACCACAGTATATAAAGGACATGAAACTGTTGGAGAGTGTCCAGAGGAGGGCTACGAAGATGGTGAAAGGCCTGGAGGGGAAGACGTATGAGGAACGGCTGAGGGCACTGGGCCTGTTCAGCCTGGAGAAGAGGAGGCTGAGGGGAGACCTCATCACAGTTTACAACTTCCTCGTAAGGGGGTGTCGAGAGGCAGGAGACCTTTTCTCCATTAACACCAGCGACAGGACCCGCGGGAACGGGGTTAAGCTGAGGCAGGGGAAGTTTAGGCTTGACATCAGGAGGGGGTTCTTCACAGAGAGAGTGGTGGCACACTGGAACAGGCTCCCCAGGGAAGTGGTCACTGCACCGAGCCTGACTGAGTTTAAGAAGAGATTGGACTGTGCACTTAGTCACATGGTCTGAACTTTTGGGTAGACCTGTGCGGTGTCAAGAGTTGGACTTGATGATCCTTAAGGGTCCCTTCCAACTCAGGATATTCTATGATTCTATGATTCTATGATTAATGAACTGTTTGTTAGCCCTGCTTAGAAGCCTGGTGTTCATGTCCTGTCCGGAGAGGAGAGCAGAGAAGCTGTCTCTTTAGGAGAATAAGATGACTGGTAGAGGTGATAGGGTCTCCTAAAACCCCAAGGGGGAGGGCTGAGCAGGTACCAATCAGTAAGATGGTCGACCAAGCAATAAAGAGGGTGGCTTTGAAGGCTGACTTGTCTTGGGAGTCATTTGTACATTTGTGTTTGAATGAGTATGCAATGTGTAACCTAGCCAAAAGACTAAGTTGAAGGAGCACTGAGGAAGAAACCAGAAGGGAGGAAATATGATGATGACCTCTTGGGGTAGTGTATGCAAAAATGTCATGTTTCACATGATTTTGCTACTCACATTCCTCATCTTGTTTTCTTTGGCCTTTTGTATTCCTGCATTACAAGCACAAAACACTTGGCTGTGCTTTCCAATGTTGTCAAGCCTTTCACAGTACTACATATTTACAAGATGTAGTTCCACCACTGCTGTGGTATGACACCAATGCAAAGTTGTGAAAGGAGAATAGGAAGCAGCCTAAGGACTTTTTTTCATTCTTATCCACCTACAGCTGCTTTGTACCTAGAGTAAATAAGAGTACCAATGAGGATATTTCTAGCTGAATCCCAATCTGGAAGCTGTTAATCCTGGTTTGGTTTTGACACATGCATTTTGTTTTTGGCATAGTGGACTGGAAAATGAAGACTAGTACACTAGAACTATTATTATTAACAATATTTTATCTCTCACACTAAGATCAGTCAACAAGTGATGCTCCACTCAGAGGGATGGTGAAGATAAGTTTCACCTTTATAAATTGGTCATGTTTACAAATGTAAAAGAACCCCTATGTGGTAAAAAAAAAAAAAAAAAAAAAAAAAAATGACCCCCAAATCTTTCTGAAATCTGGGCCATGTGGATAAAGTTGGATAAATTTTAAAAATCCATTTTAAGCCATGCCTGGGCAAAATGGTTGTGCCACCAAAGAGTGTCCAGACCTCCCCAAATGTGTGCCCCCTCTGTCCTTCAGCTTGCCTGATCTTTCCTGTTTGAGTGTGCTGGTGGTAGATGTGTTAAAGAAAATAGCTGGGCAGCCTGGAGCCCTGGAGTGGTTGTGTTTTATCTTCTCTGTGTTGCCTCTTGCTTCAGCTGCTTCAGTGTTTTGAAAGGTCAGGTTTAATTAGCTGTAAGGGGAGGAGATTCAGACAGATCTTGAGAATCTGTTTTAATTCGCTGAAGTGCTGAAGGTCTTTTTCTTCTTTCCTCAAACCTAGAGTAAGCATTACTTTATTGTATTACATTGCCTTTAAAACGTAGCATATGTAAATAACTTTCAGCCGTATACAAAGGAAAATGGTTAACAAGGACTACATCTTTCCACCAAGTTGAAATGAGTGTTAGGCTTTAAATAAAAATATGATTTTTCTTCATTCAAAGTGTATATCAAAACAAACAAAAACCCAAGCACAAAATAGTCAATCTCCCATTATAATCATCTTGGGAATTATCTGCTTTCCCGAGGCTTACAAGCTTAAAGTGAAATACATTCAATTATGCCAAGTATTTTTTTTTTTCCATGTAATGTTCAAAAGTACATTAACTGCCCTCACAAAATCCTAATAGGAAAACAAACTTCTACCTTTCACTTTCTCTCTCCTTCACCACATGCTATTATTTCTTTTTGCTTATTTCTTTGAAGTGCCGAGATTTTTTTTTTGGCCTTAATAGACCAAATCCATAGAGAAGTGAGAAAAACTATTCCATGTCTCTACATAGAATTATTCTCATCTTCCCCCCCTTCCCCTCCTCCCCTGCATTGACTTCTGTTGTTCCATCCAGTTCTTTTATCTCTCTTGTACAGTTTAAATGGAAATAATTGTTTCTTGACCTGTGCCTTCAAACTGTTTTTTTTTTTTTTTTTAAAAAAAAGTTTTTTTGGGGGAGATAGTGTAGTACACCTTCATTTCTGCTAGTGATGGTCAAAGCTGAAGATGCTTCCTGCTGTCTGAATGTCACTTGATTTGTTTATCCTCTTTTGCTTTTCCTCTTTCGTTTGTCACTTCATTTGTTTTTCCTCTGCTTACCTTTTTATTTATTTATGTATTTATATTTTCTTCCCCTTACTGCTGTTGCTTTTTCAACCTACTGGCCTTTTTTGGTACTGCTTCAGTCAACAATTTCTGATAACCTGTGTGAGCCTGCCTTTTCTGCTGTTTCAGATATTTAATGTCCTGTAGCTTAAGCAAAAAGCTGCAAACCTCTATCTTGGTGTACTTAAGAGCTTCAAAATTAGTGTAAAATATTTAGAAATCTAAAAAAAAATAAAGGATATAGAGCTATATGGTGTGTTGAAGTCAGCATGTGCATGCTGGCAAGTTGCTGATTTTGTCTCTGACCAGTTATTGCCTTGTAAGGGGTTATAACCAATGTAAATACTCTTGCTACTCATTCTGAAGGACTGTATTACTCCACATTTGCTTTGTGTGCTCTGCTTGTAAGTGGCTAAAGTGTGTGAACACAGAAATTGTGTTAAAGTTTCAGGTTATGTTGTTTGTTGTTTCTGATAATGACCGATGCTTTAATGGAGCTAAATGCAGCCTCTATTTTATTTTATTTTATTTTATTTTATTTTATTTTATTTTATTTTATTTTATTTTATTTTATTTATTTTTTTTTTTCAGAAGTTGATTTATGCCCCAAATATTATGCACCTTTCAATTATTTTTGTTGTTTTGTTTTTCTGCTTTTTTTCCTCCTCTTCTTTTTCCATTATGCATTCCTATTAGTTATATAAACATCTAATCCTTTGAAATCTTCTAGCTCTTGACATCAGTGATGTATTTTAGCACTAGTTTTCATAGCCAAATTGCACAATCATTTCCCATCTTGAATAGATCAGAGTTACAGAATTGTTATATTTCAACAAGCTATGCTTAGTGCTTGCCTGAATTCCATGGGCTATTATGCCAGTTTTTTAATTCTTCATGTCTCTGTCAATATTTTGTAAGCTATATTCATTTTTATCACTTATATGTTGTTGTTTTTTTTTCCTCTGAATGTGTAACTTTCAAGTGTTAAACTCCATGCTCTGAAGAGAAATTGTGTTGGAACAACTTCAGTTGCAAGGGTTAAACAATATGTTTCTAGCTGATTGCCAAGCTATGCATAAGAAGTTGCACTTACCTTTAGCCTTTAGCTTACTGTGTAGACTCTCAATGTCTCAATCTGTCTATACCCAGGTAATACAAGCACTTTTAATGTCTATTACATTGGAAGAAGAGCTGGTATCTTGGTTATCTGAAAAATGTATGTATTATAGTAGTCTCATAGATTTGATAAGGAAAAATTAGTACACTAAAATAGGTGGGTCCCCAGTTGATAGCTCTGAGGTTGAATACTAACAAATAATGATGAAATGAATGTATCTGAGTTTGCAAAGTGACCTAGGCAGTCCATTCTCCAGCAGTCCTATGTAGAACATTAGAATTAAGAACAAAAGAATTAAGATGCTGCATAGAGCTTAGGAGAGTTGCATTGGCTACTTTAAGAGTTGATAATATTTTAAAGGAAGAATCATTGAAGAAAGTACCCACAACAGTGTCTTAACATGCAGCTAAAAAATAAGAAGTGGAAAGAGAGAGGGAGGGAAACATGCCCCAGTTTTTATGTCTACTTGTAATTGCAGTAACCTTTGCTATGGCTGTTCTTTACTTCGTAATAAAGAAGTATACCAGAATTCAGTGTAATATTTCCATATTGAACATAGCTGGTCATAGCTACTGTTTTCAGCTAGAGTACTTGTAGGTATGTTTTGTAACAGAGAGACTGTCTTCCCCTCTTTGTATAGTTAAAAAAAAAAAAAAAAAAAAAAAAAAAAGAGAAAAATTCACAATGGATATCTGTAAAGTTTCTTATCTATATTTAATTAAAGATTAGGCAACGTTGCAATTTACTCTGAGGATTTCAGAATGTTAACTTCAAGATACGGTTTTCAAATAAATGTTTACAGATAAATCATCTGATTGTTTTATATTATGCCATTGGGGGTAGGTAACAAGGTTGTCCATGCCTCTTAGTTTCTGTACTAGTGCCATCTGGTGACTAAATGTTATTATGGATCCCTTCTGCAGCTTGAAGTATCCGGGATGGCTTTGACTAATGACTCAGAATTTGAGGATCAGGAGAAATTCTTCATGAGGCCCCCTTGAATTTTTTGCAGAGGGATCAAACCTAAAATACACTTTTGGTAAAAGCAATTCTATGACTTCTAAGAGCAGATATATGTCTATTGTGATTTAATTCTATTGACGGAACAATTAGCTGAAGCACTGAACTACTACAGTTTATAATCTATCAGAGCTGAAAAAGGTAATTTTGACCGAGGCAACAATACCATTTTGGAATCAGTGGACATCACCTTGAATTTAAGCTTGTAACTGTCTGGCAGCTGAGTTAAGGAGTGGACTTCTTGTTATATACTTGCAGAATATTTTTGCTGTAGAAGACCATAACTTAGTAAGCCCTTCAAACTATTTGAGTGAAGATGTGAACCTATGGTAATCTTTTCAGAGTCTTCTTGACTTTGCCTTAGCCACTGAGTTTGTGAGCTGTAATTTAGAAGCCAAAACTATGCAGGGAAAGCAGATGTAGCTAATTCTTGACTGTGTTTTATTTGAAATGAACTATATTATCAATAAAGTTTGTATTTTGGAAATTCTTAGTATTTAAAAACTACTTGGAGCACCAATGTGTGGAAACTTGAGTCTAGAATTCCAAGGAGTTTTGTTACAATGCAAACATTATGAAATCATTTACTGAAGGAGCTGCATTGTGAAAACCCTGGTCTTGACTGGGAATTAATTGACATGCAACATTATTGGAAAATATCCTTTAAGATCATAAGTTTTCTTTATTTTTATGTATATATTTCTGAAAAAAAAAAAATCTCTATATATTATTTAAAGAATACCATTCCTTAAAGACCTGCTGGCCTGGTTTGGAAAAGATATAGAAGTAAAAATGCTTGTAGGTTGTCAGTGAGCTTCCTCTCATTTCATGAAGACCCTTCCAAAATGGAGAAGAGTAAGCTTTAAAAGGCTACTGAAGGTCAGTGATTTAAAAAGCTAGAGAATCTTTCTACAACAACCACAGCAGGAGACGATGTACAGAGCAAGGAGAGAAACCGCTGGAAGCAGAGTTTAGGAGCAGTACAGCCTGGTGAGAGGCTGGGGTCACATTAACTATATCCATATCCCTATATGTCTTTCCCCAGAGAAGACAGAGCCAGGCTGGGCAAATGGCCAGTGCTGCTCAAGCAACTGATCTCAGTATCTTTCCAGGTCAGCCATAGAGAGGCAAAGAAGGGATTAGAGTGTGGGAGAAAAAGGGTCTTGCTCCTGTAGAGGTACACACTCCTGACAGCAGTACTCATCACACCCACCCTCCCAAGATGGCATCAACAGCCATGGCTCCTGTTCTTCATGCCACTCACAATGGGCAGAAACAGTCCTGGGGCTTGTTTTTTGTCCTTCCTTTGCTTTTTCACTTGGGCAATGACTCTGTGACAAGAGCAGACTGCTTCCAGGGTAGGGGAGATGTGGAAGGAAGCACGCTCAGAAGCACTGTCCTTAAGGCAAGTCAGCTTTAAGTAAACAAGGTTAATTAAGGGAAGAAAGACACACACATACACTCATGCTCCTCAGCCTTAATGACCTTTTCCTCCACATGTGGGCTGTGGAGGTTTAAAATTAAATGTCTTAATTAAGTGCCAGGGTGTTAGGCAGAAATTGGACTGTTTGAATTCTAACCTTTGTGTGTCCAAGTCTGTTGTCTTCCAAATAATAGGAATTTCTTGTCTGATGGCTAAGATTTGGAGACACTATACTGTGGTACTATGATGCAACAGGTACTGATAGTGCCTGTGATATTTTTGATTCCTTGATGCCTTAATTGACAATATTATAAGTGTTCCTTCTCTGTCTTATTTGGCATGGGCTGTCCAGGACTCTCATGTTTTGTGGAGTATTTTGACCCAAAACTCATTTGAAGCCAAGAGACCTTTATTGGATGAAGTCATAGGTAGGTTTCATTAAAATGTATAACTGGATAAAATCCTCTAGAGGTACTCAATCTGTTTGCCTTTCTGGCTGGATAACTAGATCTGTAAGTTAGGAAGTCTACAGGCAAATAAGAAGTTTCAGCTTAAATTCAGAAACAAGTTGCTTGAAAAAGCCTTACTTTGTCAGTGTGAAAAGTACAGTTTTATGATGATTAACTCTTACATCTACTTGAAAGCAATTTTAAGAGGCAGAATGTGGGCAGGTACCAATTACCTGTCACAATTAGTGTGCATCTTATTGTACATATTTAAGAAATTAATGACAGTGGGTGGTTAGAACTGTCTCATTACTACTAATTAATATGATAAGTCTTTAGTAGGCCATTGGCAAAATAAGAATACCAATTAAATGTGATGTCAATAGAGAGTCATTAATTATAAGAGAACAGATATACATGAAGTCCAGTAACAATAGTGGGAAACAATCTGTGCTTTTTTCAGAGACATTTCAATGCATTTCCTGCTTGAAAAGCAAGTGTATATTTTATCTTAAATATTTATTAAATGGAAATCATGCCTAAGAAGTGCATTCAGCTGTTCTTGAATGCTAGAATATTAAGTTTTCTGGCTGCTTGATAACTTTCTAATCCTGCTTCCCATTTTTGCACCTTTTTTAATGTTTTCACCAGTAGTATGTGAATACATGGTGTGCTTGTACATGTTAAGAAGGTTTAATTAATATAAATTCAGAGTAATGTTTCTCAAAGTATCTTAATTTGTGAACTCTTTCTAATATTCATCTCTTTCTCTTTCTCTATACTATTCAGAGTGGAAGGAACAATCCTGTCCCTTCACATGGACTTCTGGGGAAGTATGTCTGCAGATTTTTTAACAAAGTCCAAATATGACTAAATTACTATGAATATATAGAAGCTGAGAATGAATCCAAGAATGTCAGGAAAAAAATATCTTGAATTATCTGTCAATATTGGATCTATGATTAGTCTTGAAAAATTAAAAATTAAAATCAGGTCAAACTGAAATCTATTTTTTTATATTTCATTTCCTAAGCTGTAGTTAAAATGAAGCAATTTGTTTAGTTAAAAGTGAGTTACTTTAAAGCAAATTCACAGTTGTTAATCCTTATGTTTTAATTGGGAAGACTAGGATTCAAACCCTCTTTGCTTCATTCAAATGTGGGATTTGTATCCAGGTTTCCTACTTTGCAAGTGAGTGCCAAGCATATGATTGCCTAGGTCAGTCTGGCCCCCTGAGAAACAGTAACTGAATATTCATTGGATACAAAGACTATGCCACATGTCCTAACCTGCACGCCACTCATGGAACAGCCTCTCAGGATGGAAGGGACCTCGGGGGGTTTTGAGCTCAGCTCTCTGCTCAAAGCAGGGCCAGCCATGGGGTCAGATCTAACTTTATCCAGTTGAGTCATGAAAACCTCCAAGGATGGAGACTGCACAACATTTCTAAGCATCCTATCCCACTTTTTGACTGTTTCCATGGGGAAGAGGTTTACCATTGTATCCAGTCCGAATCTCTTGAATCAATTTGTATCCACTCCTTCTTGTCCTCCCACAGCTCAGGACAGAAGAGCCTGACTCCATATTCTTGATAAGCTGCTCAGAGATACTGACAGGCAGAGATACTCAGGCCACCTTGAAGACACCTGGTCTCTCAGACTACCCTCACAAGGCCAGTGCTCAAGTCCCTAAACATCCTGTTTGCCATCTGCTGAACTTGCTCCAGTTTGTCAGTGTCTCTCTTTTTTTTTTTTTTTTTTTTTTTTTTTTTTTTTCTGTGCGTGTCTATGTGCAGTTACTATTACTAAGTGGAGCAGATTCAGCAGATATCTCTAAAGACTTGAGTATTTTCAGTGAGAGTGCCTCTTCAGAGCCATGGAGTTTTCAGAAGAGTTTTCAGCTTGTCTCCAGAGCCCAAGCTCAATGTCTCACTGCTGGATGGAGACCTAATAATTTGGTGAATGAATCTCAAGTCACTTTAGAAGATTTTATGCAATGAACTTTTTATTTCTTCCTCTCTTTCCCTCTCTCTCTCCATTCCCTCTTTCAAAATAAGGCCAAATCTATTAGCTCCGTATGTCATAGAATGTTAATGTTGCCAAGAATAAAATTTATGGTAACTTTTCCAAACAAGCAAATAAAAAATTGGCCAATCTATAGGACATTTTGCTTTACTGTTCTCTTTACTACAACTTTCTTCTCTACTGTTCTCTAGGATTGAGACTTTGACATAAAATCTGAGTTTTCAGCTCTTTCTGAGAGTTACTTTGTGTAAGTTATGCAATTAAACTTCTTTTGCAAGTATGGATTCTTCAAAGAAACAAAGAAATCATCTAGAAAGTCCAAAATTAAACCTAAAAAACAAAAATATTCTTCAGCTCTGATATTGTGCCAGGACTGGAAGCAAGAGCTGTGTTTCTGTTGAGGAAAATGGAAACTGTCTCCTTTCCAATTATATAATTTTTCCTAAAAAAAAAGTCATGATCTCTTTTGACTTCAATTTTGCTATAATGTTGATAACTTTAATCATTTTTTAAAGGTGAGAAAGTGCACTAGAGAAAGGGTGTGCAGGTATTGCAAAGGGGCCAGAGGGTTGCAGGGTTGTGGAAGGCTTTCTCTGCTGTAGCTGCTAGTCCATCCAGCTATACATGAGTAAAAAGAGGATACAAAGATGGTAAAATGGCTATCTGGGCAGCAGACTTGCTCCACCAGCTCATGTGGATCTCTTCTAGCCAAGTGTAGTCCCTGACAGATGCCTGCTTGCTTGTTTTGAGCTAAAAGCTGGTACTGTCTGATTTATTTAAAAAAAAAAAAAAAAAAAAAGGTCTTTGAAGTTGCTTGGGAAGAAATCATCGGCCCCTTATTGGTAGGGGTCCAAAGATGAACCACAAGAAAACAAAGCATTAGATGCAAAGAAGCTTAGGGTTTAATGGTGCTTGGGAAAAGACTGGCCATTGTATTTGCTCTCATTATCCTAGGGCAGCATAAGCAGCATACATGAGTTAAGTGAATTACTTCAGAGAAGTGTTTTTGTAGGTTTGTAGATGGGTGAGGAGGGACCTACCAAGTGTGTGTGGTGAAGGTGGAGAAGCAGATACCTGTGCTGGCCTTCATTTGTTATTTAGGTGGGCCTTAGGGAACACAGTGATGGTAGTGGAGAGCAGGAAGAGCCTTGGGCAAGGTGTCTTGGACAATGCTGTGCCTATCTGTTGTTGGTGAGGGTGATTTGCACGGAGGATGGTTTTCCTGGCTTTGGATGACAGTGTGGGACTCCGCAGCTATGGAGGTGATGTGCCACAATGCATTGTCACCAGCTCTTGCTGGAGTAACTGCCCCTCAGCAGAGGCCTCTATCAAGATGCAGCTCCCTAAGAAGGATGCAGCCGTGCAGTGTTGAGGATTTAGACATGCCCAGGGCCTTTTACTGAGGCTGTGGCAAAGGAATACGATGTCCTTGGCTACCGGAGGTGTGTGCTGTTTTAGGATCCATGTCATCATGTTAAAGAGGTCAATGTGAAGGAGGTCAGCTGAAGCACAGCATAAGGAAAGATGAAAATGCAGTGGACAGGATCTTCAGAGATCCTGTGGAGATGAGTCTGACCTCCAACTCCTCAGAGAGGAGGCATCAAGGAGCTAGTTGGTTGTGGGGCAAATAGGGACTCCTCTGATGGGGAAGGCTGCAAGCTCAAGACTTTGGCACCAGGAAAATTACTCTTCTATACCTCCAGATCTGCAGCTGCAGGGTAGCTCCAGTGCCTTTGTAGCTGGTGAGTAGCAGAAAAGCTATGCCTGAGGAAACATCACAGTCAGCTGAACCTGAGCCAGGCACCAGCACCAGGAGGAAGCATAGCCACTAGACTGAGGAAGTGATTTTCCCGCTCTGCTCAGCACTTGTTAGACCAAATCTAGTGTCCCATTTTCCTAATCCACCCCAAGTATAAAATGTTGATAAGCTGGAGCGAGTTCAGCAGAGGGACTCCAAGAGGATGGAGTGCTGGAGCACTTGGGCTGTGAGTAAAGGCTGAAGGGCTAGACCCTGTTCAGCCCAGAAGAGACACAGCTTTAAGATGACCTAACAGCAGCCTGCCAGAAGCTGTGCAGAGCTTATCAAGAGGATGGAGCCAGACACTTCTGTAGTGATTCATGGGAGGGCAAGAGGCATAAATTAACTAGAGAACTCTTAATCACTCTTCCAATCTTAATTTTATGGTGATCTTACTTCTGTAATCATAATGAGATTCTCCCCATCTCCCAAGGGCCCATCCTTGCCCTACTATTAACATTTAACTGTGCGTTTTGTGCTGATGTAAAAAAGGTGACAGTGGCTCTCACAGCCTAATAACTGTCACTTTAGATGGAAAGTAGAGAAATACTGAGGCAGAAGCAGAAGGAGGAATTATGAAATTACAGGGAAAAGATGTGTAAACTCTGCAGGATTTTTAAAGGTGTATAGAGTGGTTGAAAACTGTCCAATACGTGAGGTGAAATGTTTCTGAGAAATTTATACTGCTAAAGAACCCCCTCAGTCTCTGAGCATTATTACATGCAGTTCTAATACTTGAGATTGCACTATTAATATTTTGCTGGATCCAAATATTATGACATTAGAGAAATAAGTGAAAAACTGCAAATAACATTTCCTGATGGAGGGGGAGAGAAGAGGCTGCCTGAAAAGCTGTGTTCCTGCTGGTCTTCCCTATTTTATGAGGATGTCATTTTGTGTAATTGGGAGAATCTTTTTTTTTTTTTTTTTTTTTCTTTTTTTCATCATTTTATTTATCTTCAAAAGCATTTCATTTGGCTTAGTAGCAGAGTAACAACCTTTTGCCTGAGGTTACTTACTGCACATGATTTTGAACATTGTTACACAAATGGTGATGTCTCTGGTATTAATGAATTTTCTAGTGTGAGGGCAGGCACATCTGTCAAGGTGCTTTTTAATATTTTATTAATTAGTAAGTGGGACAAAAGACATACTTTCCAGGGGTTCAATGTATAAATCATCATTCATTTTCTGTGTTAAATTACAGCAAAATCATTATTTTGCTGTAATTTAACACAGAAAATGAAGGAAGCAGCCTCAGCAACCTTCTCCCAAAACTTTGCAAAATCGTTTCTTTACTGCTGTGACCCCAACTACAAGCCTCAATCCGTCAGCTTTTAAGTGATAAAGTGTTACACCACTTTAAATTCTACTGTTCTGTACTGACTTCAGTCTGATGGCTGCAAGTATTCCCCAAACATGTAAAATGCTTCTTGTAAAAGGACTACTGCCCTTCTAGATATATGTAGCAAAAGATATCATTACAAGATATGATTAATATATGGGAATCTATTGCATGGATTAGAGAAGAAGATAGATCTTTTCTTATTTCTGTGACTGAACGCCTTTCAGTCTGGCAGAGGCTTTGAATGTAGTCCAAGTAAATGCACTGAGGTGGAAAACTGACATAGCAACTGTAGCTTTTCTGAACACTAGGGAACTTCAGATTAGCCCTTGAGGATGGATATATATACGTGTGTGTGTGTGTGTTTGTGAAGGTGTGTGTGTATATATATATATATGCATATTGTGCACTGAGATAGAGACTCCTGGTTGGAAATTCAGTGTAAGCAACAACAATTGTTGCCATTAACTAACTGTTTCAGTAGTCTCTCATTTGATCTTAAAATTATATAGAGAGTTTTTAACTTAAGCTCAAAAGTTTGGTTTTTTATTTGTTTATTTATTTTTCTCACAAGTTTTATACCTCTGAACTGTCATGTCATATAGGAGCAATCTGCTCTATATCATTTCATTGTATGGTTTTATGCAATAATTACCTTATGTCATGAATATACAATGATAACTCTTCCCAGTGTTCCTTAATTCATCCTTCTTCCTTTCCCTTTTCTAAGCTCAATGCACTTTCCAATACTACTAGTCACTTCAGGAGTCAACAATACACTTGTGAAAGGAAATTTTTGTCTCAAGATTGTCAATTGCAGTCTTGATGCCAATATAAGATATTTCAGGGGAGTATTTTGGACTGGCAGCATAATTAATGTTTTATTGAATAATGTCTAATGGATCACAGCAAATACCCAGTTTGGCATATATAATTTTTCAGTGTTCTAGCTAGTGATAGACTAATGATATAAAGCCGCAAAGAGCATTTTGATACGCTACATATTTACACTGCTCTGTAACCTCCTGGTCTCATTCTATTTACTGTGCAAACACACTTTCTTCCAGCAATTTCCAATACGTGACTTGAACAGACCAATTCTCCCTAGAAAGGTAACATTTCCACTCCCATTTCTCATTGCTTAAATGTCAAAGACAGTTTGATACTTGAATATGACTTGGAAGTTTTGACTTACAGGATGAAGTAGTAGAATTTTTCACATTCATTTTTCCAGAACAATGAGCACAATGCTTTTAATATATATAAATATATTTGTACTAAAACTTAAAATATTAATATAAATACAGGTTGTATTAAACCACTGCTTTGTAGAATGTTTCAGGAGTAAACGTCTGCATGGCCCTGATGGGATGCACTGACAAGTGCTCAGGGAGCTGGCAGATGTGAATGCAAGGCCAATCTCTATAATCTTTGCAGGAAGCATTTCTTCACTGTGTGAGTGATGGAGAACTGGCACAGGTTGCCTGGAGAGATTGTGGCATCTCCATCCTTGGAGATCTTCAAGAATTGTCAGGACATGGTCCTTGGCAACCTGCTCTCATTGGCCCTGCATAAGCAGGGGTGTTGAACCAAATGAACTCCAGAAGTCCTTTCCAACCTTAACCATTCAGTGACTGTGTGATTATAATAGGTTGATACTGTGACCTTTATTTTGGGTCACAATAAATGGGAATGGTTAAACTGAGACACAAATGTGATTTGACTAAGGTCTAATCTCAGGACAAGGAACAGAACTGTAGTTTTTTGAGTCCTAAGTCAGTGCTGTGTGCATGAGTTCCTCTACCTATTAAAGTAAACATTAGGTGAAAAGTTTAAAATTGTCATCTTTGAGATACTTCATGGCTTTGTAATTCATTAAAAAAAAAAAAAAAAAAAAGGCTTTTGACCTCTGGCAGCAGGACAGACCTCACTTCTTATTTTTCAATTTACCAGGTAGATGATCTTTTTTTCTTATTTTCTTTTTCTTTTTCTATTTTTTCTTTTTTCAAAATGAAAATATTAGCATGCTTTGGCTGCTACTCTAGGGTGTGTTTTTAAATGCTTCTGTCCTTTTAGATCAACTGCAGGTGTTGAGTTGTAACAATGAGGTATAAGCAATAATATCTGAAATGATGAGGTCATAACCATGGATTTCAGATACCTATAGATGGGAACAGTCTGCCTCTGTGCTATAGACAAATTGTGAGAAACAAAGTTGTGTTTTTGCAGCAGAGAATTGTTTTTCTTTATTCCAAGGTAGTAGTGAAGTCATAATAAGGGGAAATGCTAAGTAGATAAGTGCACAGTAGAAGGCCTCACTGTTCCAAAATAAGGTAGAAGCTTGAGAAAAACAGGATGAGCAGTGTGAGACCAGTAAAACCAAGATCACAAGTTCTCAAAACATGAGAAAGGCGAAATTAAAGGGTTGAAAAAAGGAAAAATGTACATATATGGTGTAGAGGAGCGTCGAGTAGCTTGTGAACCTGTAGTACTCAGCCAATGAGGAAACAGGGGAGGTGATCAGGTGTCGGGTAATAGGGAATAAAAGGTTATTAATTGTTTACTAAAATGCGCTCTTGACTGACAGGATGCCTGCCATTGCAATCGTGAATAAAATAGCTTCACAGAAGATCCTGTCTGAAGAAAATTATTTGAGATTTTCTCACAAAATCATTTGCAGAAAGCACTGCAAATGCTTGCTGAATACAATGGTGAAATTATAAAGGGGAGGGTTTTGAATATTACTTTACAAATATATATGAGTAATCATTCTGTAAACCATATGAAGATGGGGACATGTGGAGTATGAAACATGTCTTGGTGTACTAAGGAACATGTGCTGGCTGCTTCTTGGCTTGTGTTTTTCTAGACCATAGTATATTGATTTTTATAGCTCTTTTTTAAACTTTCATTTGGGAACAGAATGCCAAATGTAGTTATAGAGACCTGCAAATTATCTGGGCTTGTAGTAGCTTATTACCAAGGGGAAGAGAGCAGTTCGTTTCTTCCAGACTTCAAGTACCAGACTTACTCAGGAAAATGGAAGTGTGAATGTGTCAATTAAGTCAGAATGGAAGCAGTTTCCCTGAATTTGAAAGGAGACATGCAAAACCAGTCTTTTACCAGTCTAAATGTACCATCACACTTGTAGGGTGGCTATCTGGTTTGTATGTGCCTTTCCCTGGTCAGAAAAGCTTTTACTAAAGCAAAAAGAGAGAGAGGATAGATAGGTGATAGTTGAACTTGTACTCTTACATTTTCTGGGACCTTTAGCATTATAGAGCTGGTTGAAACCATCAGGATTCATTTTCTGGAGAAGTGGGGGAGCACTTTAAGAAAATGGTTTCTTAGCTGGAAAGCTGTACATGTGGGATACCAGCCTAGATAGGTTAGAGGACATACTTTACACTGCTGGTGGAGAAGTGAGAGGAGCATGCTTAGTGATATTGCAAAGTAGGAACACCTCTTATTTCCTGCCCCTGGAGACAGAAGGGGGTCAGCTCCTGCTGGCAGCTAGCAAACTTGAGATCTTAGACAGCGATGTCTGGTTTGGAAGCTGGTGTTCCTAGAGGAAAGAAACAAAACAAACAAACAAACAACAACAACAACAAAAGAGCAAGAAACCAACCAAACAAGAAAACTGTTTGCATATTGATATTCTTCATAACTCCATCCCAACTCACTACGTGATATTCAGATTTGAAACATTTTTTGTGTGTTTTTCGCCTTCTGTGTAGTTTTAGTAGATTCTCAGGATGGACTAATAGGATAGTTACTTTAAATAGAATTGTGCTTAGATGTTTTCTACTCAGAGTGGAAGGTCTGCCTGGTGTATGAATGCTATTACTGCTGGTAAAGAGGCTATTTCATGCTGTATGAAAACTATCAGGGCATCATCAATGCCACCAAATTACTCTAGGAAATTCTGCACTTATCACTCTGCTCCATATGGGCATGTAAGTTACATCTCCCTGGATTTTCCCTGACTTTCAGCTTTCACTTTATCTATTGGAGCTGCAAAGACTGTGGACTCAGCAGTGAGTGACTCCTTCCCAATTGGCTGGAGCACCACGATTTTCCCCTCACAGCTTTAGAAAATAAAACAACATATGTGTGTGTGTATACAGTCTACACTCATGATTTCTAGTGCTGGCAGACACACTGATAGCTTTTAACGATTGAACCCATGTCAGACCATCTGTGTGCACAACCTCCACGTCTGCTGAGAGCCCCTCTGAGACAGATCCTTTTTTCTAAGCTGCCTTCATTGGAAGTAAGGAGTTTAAGCATCAGTTAAGTGAATTAAAGTCATTTTTTCCTAGCACTACAGATTTTCCAACATTTACTAGTTAATGCTGTCTACTGTTCAACTTCTCTAATATTTGCTTACATAAATCTTTGTCCTGTTTTGTTGCATGAAATTTAAAAATGATTTTCGATCATTCCTGTGGTCTGTGTTACTTTCTCCTCTTTCAGAAGGTTTTTCTCTGGCTGTAGGGTAAGTTCTTACAAGTTGTTACTGTTCAGTCTAACAGAAGATTCCAGTGTTTTGATACTTAAAAAAGGCAAGCCTATGCTAAATGTCTAGCTAACTCCCCCAGAGATGCATCATGATTTCCGTCTCATAATGCAATCCAGAAGACTTTAATCTATTTAGCTACAGCACTGATGGCCAGCAAAAGATATCTCTGGTGTGCCTTTGATTTTCAATCATTGCTTCCCTGTGTCGTGTTACCACTCTTGCTGAATTGCAGTGCTGAGACTGTAAATGTTTTTGACCCTTGCATCCTATTCTTTTATGATTGTATAAAGCTGCTTATGTACAATACACAAATGGAAAAACAAACAAACAAACAAATAAAAACAAATCTTGGACTTGTTTGCAACACACCTGTCCTTAAATAAATGATTTAAAGGTAGTCTTCCAAGCCATCAAGGAAAGGATTTTCTCTAGATACACATAACATCTGTCCAATCCGTGCCTGACCCTTCCACCCTTGAGGGCTGGGGGAGCCTCACAGGCATGGCATGCTGTGTGACACAAGGCTTTGACAGGTGGGTCTGGTGTGGTTTCTTCACTTGCTTTGTACTTGCCCATTGGGTCAAATAACCATGGTTATGAGACAGCCTGCTCTGTGTTTAGTTCTGGGGATGTTATCAGAGACTATGACTAAGTCTGTGAAGGGAGACCATGGGATTTTTTCTTGTTCCCTTGTATGTAGTATGACCTCTTTATCTTGTGACTCTTCTAGTTTTGGCAGCTTTTTCTTTAAAATGAAGGTCTCCGTTTTTTTTTTTCTTTTTTTTTCTCCTCCCTTCAGCAACCATAAATAAATAAATAGATAAATCCTAAAAAGTTAAAAAGTTGTTGGCTAATATTATCTTCTAATGGAGACTTATTAAATGGTCTAAAGTTGTAGAATGTTTTACTTAATTTTTACAACTAATTGAATTAATTTCCATATCTACGGCTAAACATTTAACTTCTGGAAAAAAAAAATAATAAAAAGTCCCTAGTGTTCTGTCTTTTATAAATGTTATTTCTTCTAAAGATATGTCCTCTTGCTGCTGCCATTTTTCTTTGGCTGATTAAGTGATATCATTAAGCGAGAGTAAATATGGGTTGTTTAATGTTAACAATGAAAAATCAGTTTCTGAACAGTTTTAGGATAGTGAGTTTGATTGCAGAGACATTTGTGCTGTTACTGGCTAAGACTTGAAAGCTAAAAGTGCCTCAGCTTTAGCTTGCACATGTATTGCTAGCCGGGAATTGCTGGATACCTCATGTCACAAAGAAACTGAATCTGCTATAGCTGATTTTTGGCAGAGCTGTATGCCTAGTATTGGAATAAAACTGAAGGGTAAGCTAAAAGGCAGCTAATATTCTGCATAATATAAGCTAGTTAGTGTTATCAGATCCTTCTGTTTCTATTTGTGGTTTGTTCTTTTGGCAGCTCTTTTAAACCCACCCTACTTGTAATGTTCTGTGAAGGGTAAAAGCTCCTGTATGCTGGGCTCAACACTGCTTGGCAATTACTCACTGAGTAACACTTGTAATAAGGCCCCAGGTTAAAAAAAAAAAAAAAAAAAAAAAGTACTTAAACTTTATTTATTTGCTTGAGTATTTTCCAAAATAAAAATGCTCATAATTCTCCTCTGAACTGAGAATATAATCTTTGGTTTGTGCATGAGCAATCGGCACTTCATCAGCGTGCTACTTCTGAGTGGTTTGTTGGATGCACATGGTGTGTCGCGCAGGCTGGAAGAACATGCTGCCTGGTGACTATCTCCGGTCACTCCACCCTCTAATCTCACAAATATTCTTTGGTGCGAACTTGAATGATTGCAGACATGGTAGGCTGGCCCTCAGCTTGCTATTGGGAATTCACTAAGGCAAAATTCATTTCAGCAGTGACTGAATTGCCCAGCTGATCCTGCTGAGTTGAGGTGGAGAGGCAGGAAAGTTATATGTATATGCTGACAACACTGAATTGCAAACTATGTATAACATTTTATTGGATTCACATGGGTGCTGAATCCAATACTTGACAGCATTTAAATGCTCTGCTACTGAAAGGCAGCTGCTCTTAAGACAGCTACAAAAATCAGCCAAATTAACCTTTTCCCTAAGGAGTAACTCCTTAGTTACTCCCTAAGGAGTAAGACTTGCAAGAGTGGACAGGTTGACTAGGAATACAGAGGAATGCACTACAATTGATGGCACTTAGCAGATGTGCTGTATTTTTCATTGTATATCCTAGGTCTTGGTGGCTTACTGACAATACAGAGAACTACTGGAGTCAGTGTGTCATTGCCAGCTATTTTTTAGGAAATCTTAGCAAATATATACATACATTCAAATCTACTATATATCTTTATCATCTGCATCTGTTACTGCCAGCTTTTCATCGTGGTGTCAGAAAAGTAAAATGAGATCTGGGAATAGGGCAAAGTAGCTTCAGTCTTTTAATCAGTGCAGATTATTCACTTACACATATTTCTTTCTCTTTTGAATATTGTCATTAATAAGTACTATGATGGTACTATGAGAGTCAAGTTGGCTTGACTCTCTTAGCTTTACTTTGTGCATAGTGTTTCTAGACTGCAAATAATTAACAGGCAAAGAACACGTGCTACACACACACAATTAACCTTTGTCTGGGCTTAATTAAAACTGGTGACTGAAGTACTATATAGTATAGAATTACATTATCCTACTTAGAGTAGTAATAGCTTTGACTTCTGTGCCCATAAGAGGGCAGCAATTATTATACCTTTGCATAAATGGTAATAATTTTTACCTGAGTACTTATAAAAATTGAACAGTAGAAATTGCAATAGTCGTGTGCTTATTTATTTATTTATTAACCTTACGATGTTTGGGCAAGATAACAGGAGAGTTCTGATGGAATGGGTTGCTACCTCTAGTATGGCATCCACAGACACCCTATTCCTCCTCATAAGCAGTATTTCTTGCACAATATGCCTTATATGCCTGATACATTCAGATGTACAAAGGAAAAAAAATGATTAGTTGGTAATCTTGGAAAAAATAAGCTATTATTAAAAACAAAACAAAACAAAACAGTGAAATGACTGATTGAAGGTAGACAGAAATATGACCTGCCTGCAGAATAAATTAGAGAGCAGATAACCTTTCAAAATGAAATTATGTTCCATGGTCTGGTATATAACAACTCATGTTAGATGGATATATTTTTTTTTAATTATTTTTTTTCAAACTCCTTTGTAAGTTATCTGGAAAAACATTTGGAAATACCTAGAGAGGTATTACAGAAGATAATGACTTTGACAGTAGGATCTCAGTATAGACCAAAAAGCATGGAAGATCAGAGTTGGAAAGGATTCTCTGTCAGCATAACTAGTTGATATTTTGCTGGTGGTCTCTTTTGTTTATGATGCATATGCTTAAAGGCAGAATTCAATTTCAGGCAAGCTGATTTACCACTACCTTTTTTTTTTTTTTTTTTTTTTTTTTTTTTCTTTCTACTGAATGCATGGGGAGGAGGAGAATTGGAAGGAAGTCTGCAGGCATTCAGGAGGAGGCTTGTTTGGGTTACCCTCCTGTGAAGGACATCGGTGTGTACTAAACTGTGTCCTGAAATACTGCAGTCTCTTGATGGCTTTCGTTGAGGATTCCGTGTCCTTGAGCAATCCAAAACACAGCTTTCTATTATTTGAAATATTACAGAAAACTGTTTAAAACATACTGCTATACCCAGAAATTGTTATTCTACCAGGGCATACAGTCCTTTCTTGGATCTCTATTTGAAAGCAGTTTAAAGCATTTCTATTTACTAAGGATATCCAGAACGTTTCATTTTTAAAAGCATCTGTTCCTGCAACAGGAATTCCACAATAATGTCTATGTAATTCTTTATTTCAAAGGTGGAAAGCTCACAAGGGCTACCATGGCATGGAAGTCACAGTCTTTCCTTTTTTTGTTAGTAGTGTGCTCTTTCTTCAGGTGCTTCTGCTTCAAGTGGATCTGCTTTCTCATGGCTTCCTTCCACATCTTTGTTCCAAAAAGCTGTTTCACTCATGTACTATGGCTAGAACTCAGCAAGCAAGATATGATGCCCAAGTTTTCATGATTAAATGTTATCAGATCAGTAGAAATGCATGGTGAGGGTGGGAACTAAATTTTTAATTGTTCATTATTTAACAGTTTTTGAAAAATATTTTAAATCCATATGCTATTCCACTGGGGACCCAACAATTCCAGAGGCCAAAGCTGAAAAACCATCTGCTTGAATTGGTGCCTAAATCTGAGAGAAGCAGTTTTGTTCTCATGCCTCACTGAATTTCTTGTTACTTTTCTTTCTTGTAATTTCATTTTTCCTTATATTTTGCTGCTGTTATTCTACAGTTATCCCTTTCATTCTTTCCTGCTGTCTTACGTCTCTTCCTTATTCAGCCAACTTTAGTATTAGGGAGAAGCTATGTGTTGTTTGGGTGTATTTGAGCACAGGAACACTGTTTCATATGAACTTCCATACAGTGATATGCATGTGCAGAGTCTGCATTAATGGGCTTATGCAAAAGCTCTTTCTTTCTAAATACCATTCATCACAGACTTGGTTCCCAGCTTTTGTTGCCAATGCTTCCACTTTCAGTGCCAATGTTACTGCTGGTGGCACTTGTCCATTCATTTGTGATGAACTGAAAATTTGTGATGAACCTTCCATTTGCTTTTTAAAAAAGCCACAATCTGCCTTCATTGTAGCAGTGTGGATTTCCTTAATCATGGTCAGAGATGATGACATGCGCATGCTAATGGAGCCGATGAAGTAACATAACTGAGGTAACACAGAATGATAGATTTTCCTGACTTGGAAGAGACCTGCAGGCTTCATCTTCCTTTCTCTCTCTCTCTCTCTCTCTCTCTCTCTCTCTCTCTCTCCCACTCTTTTTTTCTTTTATTTTCTTTTTTTTTTTTTTTTTCTTTTTTGGTACCAGGTATGTTATAAGCTTTTTTTACTTTCCTCAGCATGCCCAGATTTTGAGAGATGGCAGTTCTGAGTTTCACATGCTTTTCTGTCTCATGTTTCTCAGTCTGTAGTGTATTGAATTCTTTCATACCCACCAAAACAGATCTCTGGTCTTTAGCTTCAGCAGGTACTCTGTTACCCTGCTACCCTGCAAGTTCCTGTTGTCTGGTCAAGCGTTAATGTTGGAGATTGGAACTGATCTGCCTGCAAGCTCAGGCTTCCCACTGGAGCACACTTAGCTTTTTTCCTCACTCTTCTTCACAATTTTGAGATAGTCTAGGAAGCTCTAGAGCAGTTGTTTCTGTTTTGTTCTTATCTTCCTCATGTGTCTTTCAAAATTATTTGTTTTTAGGTAGCATGCAGTACTCCTCTAATTCCTGTAATTCAATTGCATAGTTTTTTCTCCTGTGTGAGTTAAAAAGCTGTTGGGGAACAAAAATGAGTAAACTCTTATACACCAGCTACTATCAGGAGTGATATTATCTGTTCTTTTTGTTTGTTTGTTTGTTTTTATTTTTGTTTTCTTCTTTTTATTGCTTTAGAGTACAACACTGTTCTCAGTCTGTTTTTGCTGTTTTGTATACTTTCAGAGACCTTCAGCTACTTGTGAAGACTTTTTACCGCTCTGTTATTCTAATCAAGCTGTTTTCCTTGACTATGCATCAGGGATGTGTTTCAGAGTCTACTTGTTCTTATAAGTGAGATGGATGACGTCATACGTTGTCTCTTTTGGCCTAGGAATAGAGGTTTTTCTTCCCTTCAGAAATAAAGGGAGGGTGGAAGGGATAGGAGACAAATGCTGAGCTTTCAGATCTCACTTTGACAAAGAGCTGGGATGTTTGTCCACAGTCTGAATGTGTTTCTGGGTTCTGCAGGTGGCTATAACATAACCCAAGTTTTGTGTTAGTCCTACTGTAGTAATTATTTCAGAGTGTTGATAATCCTTCCATGTACTTTGTGCTTAGTGCAGATGGTGGGAGAGCAACATGGTATATTCTCTTGGTAAGCTTTAGCTTGGCAAAAATCAGCTTCCTGTGGCTTCCACATTTTAATGAGTCCTTCAGTCCAGCATGGTGAAAGCGGATATTGGAGTACTTTCTCAAATCCAGTCTAAATGGAACTAAAAAATTACTGTTCGTGTTGCTTTAACAAGATGAAGTAAAATACGTGAGTCTTTTCCTTTCCTACCCCCCTCCCACCCTCCCAGTCTTATGTGGCTTGCTTGCTAGCTAAGTTTGCTGGAAAAGCATGCATACCTTTATCATGTCATTTACCAAACAAAAGCTACTAAGGGCATTGTTCTACTGATTGCTCATTGCAATATTGTACACTGTTAATAGAGAGTCCTTCTTAAAGGAAAAAATATGTTTTTCTAATAGTGTATAATAAACACTTTTAGAGAATTCTCAACTGTAAACCCAGTTCAGAACTTGTATGGAGAAAATGGATGTTATATTTGAACATACTTAAGGTATTCAGTGCAAGTGTGGACACATGGAAAACATTATTCATTCTCCTTACTTACATGTATCCTATACGCCAATAAATTAATTGTGTGTTGGAAATAATCAAAACCAGACTTGACTGTCAAATGATAAAGATATTTTACAGACATATTGCATTACCTATTCTTCTTGAGAGCATTTTGATATGAAAGTGATATATGTAAATATTTCAAAATTAATGAGTCAAGGTTCCGAGGGCTCTGCTGTTGTTTTTCATGTAATATTTCAATTTCAACGAGTGAATTCATTGGTGGTGTTGTGTATTTCAGGTTTTGTTTTTCAGCTATTCTTTTTTTCTTATTTTGGCTTTTAGGTGTCTACCTTCAGAGAATATGATGCAATCCAATATTTCTGTTTTAGTTCCTTCATCCTGCTCCCATAGGCCCTTTTGCTGGCAGTGACAGCATAAGCAAGAGAGATCCCTTCACTTCTGTCTGCCCTGGCTCTCTGCCACGAGGGTCTGGTAATTCTCTATTTTCTGTGGATGTTTCCAGCTTGAGACCTGTATTAGGCCTTTTGTTATACTGATGCCTAGAGTAGCTGTTGGTTCTGCTGGGGTGGACCTTTAAAATTGAGATTGAAAAGTTCCTTGGTTTGAGAAGACAGATGACAGACAGGTCCTCCCTCCCTTCCTAATTATGAGTTGCTGGTGTTTTCCAGTCAATGCTGGGCTGCTGTTGCCCTTGTCCTTCCTATATCCTAGGCAGCAGAATGTGAAAAGGACTAGGACAGGGCTGGAGCTCCCACAAGCACATCTGTGCTTTCCCCTCCCCAGCCTCCCAACAAAGTGCCTGGAACACCATCAATGCCACAATCTGCTATTTTAATTGAGTCAGAAATGGCATGTAAAAAATCATCAGTTGCTGATTCAAAACCATGGGGAAGCACTGCAGGGTTTATTGCTTGTTTTTGCTAAGCATAAGCTCTTGGTGCCAGAGACTCTGTGGGCTCCTTGCCTGTCTCTTGCAATGCATCCATGGATGTTGCATGTTGCTATTAGAATTTGGCAGCAGGTGGTGAATTAAAGGATTCAGCTACCAAGAAGAAAAAGCTGTGTTTTATTATTATTATTATTATTATTTTTCCTACTGTTTCGTGGCTGGTAAGGAAAGAAGATGCAGCAGGTGCTACAGCCACTATTGCTGCCTTGGGGGCTCTTGTCCTTCATCTGTTACTGCCATTACTGTCTCTCTTCTTATTGTTGCCTTGTTCCTGCTGCTTGTACAGCAGAATCCTGTGCTTTGCTAGCAAATCATCGAACATATTTTTGGGGGTGGAGAGCTGACAGTGTTTTGGAGCTGACTGAAAAGCAAGAAGTGGTAGTAACCTTCTCCTCTTGTCTCTCTTTTCTTGTTGTTGTTTTTCCCCCCATATGTCTCCTCTGATTGTTTTTATTGCCACTAGACTGTCTCACACTGTCCCCAGCCAAATTCATGTTCTCCTAAGATTTATCCCTTCAGACAAAATAATGCAATTGGAAAAGGCTTCCTTATAGCTTTTCTTTCCATCTGAAATAATTTGTGAATAACAGTACCAACGTTAATGTTAATTTAATTAATTAATTCTGATATTTCAACTCCCCTTTTAATGCATATTTCTGCAATGTTCTTCTGATGTCCTAAGCAGACTTGTCCTCTCCTTATCTTTATTCTTTCCATTTAGGCTGATGGTTACATTTCTGGATTCCTTCTTATCACAGTATCTCCAGTCAACTAGGAAGACTATTTTATTTTATTTTTTTAAACATCTGTCCAATTATTTTGGCTGGTTGTAGTTATAATTTTATTCTGTGGTTACAGTTACAAGCAAGTGTGATTAGATTTTCAGTTTCATGGTATAAGTTCATCACCATAGAAATGAGGAAAGACTTCCTATGTGTAGGATGTTGGGATATTGATTAAAGTAGTGTTTTATTATATTTAAATGTGGTGATTCCTGTCCTGTTTTTATAGCTGGTGTGTGTATTTATCTTACTGAGTCAGATGCTGTGTATGCTTGTGGTAGCATATTCGCCAGCACTCGTCTGGAACCTCTTTAATTGCTAGTGATCATCTTGGACTGGGATTTTAGGCTTTGCATGAATTGATGTCTTTCTAACATCATCTTCCACAGGAAATTACCTCTGATTAGTAGTTGATTTAACTCTATTGAAATAAAAAAAATAAATATCTGGAGAGCTGGAGTAGAAGGGTGGAAAATCACAGGAACTGACATTTCCTTTGTACTGTATAAGCATAACGTTCCCCTTGTGTGAACGAAGTCTGGACTTGACAGCCTTGCAGACCTTAAGAGCGTAATGCAGAATTAAATCAAACCCTCCAATAATCCACATCAGAGGTTCTGAGATTGCTCTGGTTTTGAATACCAAAACACCAGTCATAATCAGATGAAGGATTCAGCACTTTCTGTCTTTGAAAAGAACTCAAACATACTTGGTCAAGATTTTAAAACCAAAAAGTTATAACTTTAAGTGATATTTATTTTTTAAGATCCACTGTAAATGGCACAATTTTATAAAAGTTGTGCCATTGCACAACTCAGCCTTTGCTTTGTTTCTAATACTCTGCTAAATTAAACTGGAAAAATATATATATATCCCTTAAAATATCAAGGAAACTCTTCTGGTCTTACTGTAATGAAAAGTGACAGAACCTCTCTGAGCACTTTGACTTAAAAACAAGGAAGCCAGGACAGAGGTCCTGTGTGGTATATTGCAGATTGGTATATGTTTTACTGACTGACATTTTCAGACTTTTATGATGAAGTAAAAGGAGCCCTGAGAAGGATAAGAATCAGTTTATCTGGTGAGATCAAATACTACATTTTTTTCCCCATTGTTTTTCCCAAAGTAATCATCCTCTGTGTGTTATGTAATGGCAAAATGAGGAATCTGAAGCGCTTGTTGTTTGGGCTTCGAGCAGGGGATTGCGGAGTGTTTCCTCCTGTTGCAGTGATGTGCTTTCTCACCTACTCCCAGTATGAGTTTTTGGAGCTTAGTCATGATGATAGTGGTGAAGTTTGAACAATAAATCGTATGCACACAAGATTTGTATAGCCCTATAGCATAACTGGCCATGTTATTAATTTTAGGAATACATAGTGGTCACTTGATATAAACATACTTCCAGTCAAGAGTATCAATGAAAGTAAATCCTTTTGGACCCAAATGTAATCTGTCACACCCAGAGAAAACAAAAAAAAAAAAAGTCATTGTGAAAGTCCCTGTGGATTTATAGCTGTATACCTGGATGTGCCTCAGTATTGCTTCCTTTCTTTATAAACTTGTAGATGTCAAGGTGTAGGAAAGATGACAAGAACCATTCCTCCTCTCTCATGCCCCAACATGCCCTGGCCAGGTTTTCTTTAGCAGGTTTCAGAGAGTGAGTGTGAACAAAAAGTGAACAAAAACTGGCATCTGATTAGTGAGGACATGGACAATGGTATCTTTTGTTGTTGTTGTTGTTTCATGAGCCCTGCTCTTCAGCTGATGAGTATGTATACACTTGTGGTCCCTAGCAGGTAAGTGAAAACATCGATCCTTGGCTTCTCTCCTGACATTTGCACTGCACAGGTTGTGGTATGCTGCTCAGATGGAGATCTCTTACTAAAGATGCAAGCTTTGCAGAGGTCCTCCCTGAGGACGCTCCTCTTGTGTGCAGAGTACTGTCCAGAGGGATACCTTCTGCAGGAGGGAACAAAGAACTGTTTTATTATTATTATTATTATTATTATTTTTATCCTGGGCTGCTATTGTGGTGTTTTTACCCAACTGGGCAGCTGAACTCTACTGCAACCATTCTCTCACTCCCCCTCTGCAAAGGAAAAGGGGGAGAAAATACAATGGAAAGGGCTCAAGGGTTGAGATAGTGATGGGGAAATCATCCACCAATGATCACCATGGGTAAAACAGACTCTGTATAGGGAGATTAATATAATTTATTACCTATCACTAGTGGGCTAGAACAGTGAGAAACTAAAAACAAACTAAAAAATACTTCCCTCCCCATCCACTCAAGGATAATTCTGGGAAGTCTTTGTCATAGTTAGCACCATATTTTTTCAGTTACAAGTTATACATTTATATGCTACCTGGCAAAAATGATTAATGTGTTGAGCAGTAAAGCAAGACCTACAAAGTGTTGTTCTTTTTTTTTTTTTTTCCTGCTGTATTTTTTATTTATTTATTTTTTTTTCTAATTTTGTGTCGAGAAGACAGAAGAACAGGCACTCTTGTAACTGGGATAAACAATTAGTGAGATTACAGGCTGCTCAAGGTAACTAGCATCATTCCATGTACAAAGGAAATTCTGCCCTGAAAATGCAGGAGGAATTCCTCGTCGTCTCCTCAGGAGGGATGCTGCCAACTCTGTACAAAGCACTGGGAATGCTTGCATCCCCAGATGTTTCCAGAAGATGGCTGCTGTGCTGTATATGGCTATCAATATCCATGTCAGCCCTGCATGATCTGTTTTATAGTACATAGGTATACAGTTGTGGCATATGAGCATGTGTTCTTTTGTATTCTTTGGGTACATTTGCTCTGTGTTTGCTTTGTGGCATGTGGCTTTCACATCCATGCTTTTTAAACAGCAGTCTGTAAGGGTATCCTTGCTCTTGCAAGCCTGCAGAGGCAGCTTCATTTCTGTATGGACAGTGGGGTTTTCTCAGGCTTATGTTTATGTATGATTTAGTATTCCAGCTCATGTCATCCCATACTATCAGTAATACAGGAAATGGTGTTTGTGGGTGGCAGGTGTGAATATGTGTCAGTCAGATTTGCTATCCCTAATAAGAGAAAGATCATGTTCTGTGGATTGATGTGCCTGTGCTTGGATGAGAGAGATTAGCACATATTATTCTCTGAAGACGGTAGCAGCTGAGCACATATAATATACTATTCTACCAAAAATGTAAGCACTAAAAAAAAAAAAAAAAAAAAAAAAACAACTTCAGATTGTCTTTTGTCCTTTCTCAGGGTCTCTCTTCATGTTCACACAGATTGGCATGAGAACTTCTTTCATTGCTGGTCTTCACAGCAGAGAGACTAAGCTGAAAGCCAGTTTTTTAACCTGGTAGAATGTGTCAAGTATTACTTGTAAATACACACACACACACACACACACATATATATATTTTCATGAAACCATAATTTACTTTTACTTAAGACCAATTTGGAATTGGCAGAGTGTTACTGATATTACTAACTGAAGTAAAAACTATGCCTTCAACATTGCTGTAAAATTTTCAGAACAAAAATTGGAATTATCTTCTCCTTTTCTAGGAAGCACAGAGCTCTGTAATATTTAAAGCAATATAAAAATAAACAACAGAACCTTTAAGATGATACTTTCATTCAAAAGTTTCCAATGGACTGCAGAAAGGAATGACAAGCAAGCCGAGAATGTCAAGGGGAGAAACACTTGGTAAAACCTTAAAAAGTGTGTGCACCTTGACAGACCGAGGAAAGAGGATCTGTCTATGATAAGTTCACGGGGAAAATGTTTTGATGCTATCATCTTGGTAGGCATATGCTTTTTAGACACCTTGTAAGAGAACTTTTGTTCTAATTTATTGAAAATAGAAAGAAAAGGTCTTTTAGGCTTGTCAGCTGCAAACCTGTGACAAGGAGACATCTAGAAAAGTCATTCAATCATGGTGGTTGTGGGGAGTAATAAATAAAAGAAGTGAACTACTGCAGGATGGCTAGATAGCTTCTGTAGTAAATATTCAGTATTTAGTCCTGTTTACACATATGATTCTCCCTAGTGTTGCTTTATGCAAAAACAATAAGCTAGAGTCAGCCCTATTTAAAAAAAAAATCAACTACAGAAGAAAAGTGAAACAGAGTTTTGTGTAATTGCTTTATCAAATGTAAATGATTTTAAAATACTTTAGCAATATATTTAGTAGATAGGATTGTCATAAGAAAAATACATCCTGGAGAAGTAACATTTGATAGATACTACACACTTATATTTTAATGTGCTAGTATATCTGAATTTAAGAGCACAATTAATTGTAAAGAATAGATTGTTTTTCAGTTTGTTCATGGTTCTGAAAAAAAAAAAAAAACACACAAAAAAAGATTTTTTTTTTTATTTTTTATTTATTTTTTTTCCAAGTCAATGTTTTTGATCTTGCATGAATTCATGGATTTTGGTTTCTTTCTGTATACTTAAAAAAAAAAAAAAAAAAAAAAAAAAAAAAAGTAAGCTGTTTGATGTGAAGAAACACTTATTTTTGACTACTTTAATATTTTGTACTTCTTCTGTACAGAGGATTGAATGAAATATCTGAGCTGTTCAAATTGTTCTGTTAAAATGTATTGTCTGTTTGCTTGCTTCTGTGAAGGAAGAAAGTGAAGTCAAAGTGAAAGTGGTTTAGTGGTGCTTTGCAGCAAGCATTAAGTCCTCCTGTGGCTATGTTAAAAACAGAGAAAACAACAATAACAAATGTTAGTATTCTCTGTAGGAAGACCACTAATAACTGCCATCTTAGAAGAAAGAATGGAAAGAATCAAAGCGACGTAAGAGGGAAAAAGATGACTGTTGGGAAAAAAAAAAAAAAAAAAAAGTGAAGGATACTAAAGGCCAGAGGAGAATCCTCTCACTAGAGTGGAGGTCACTACTGTGGTCCTATTCTGAGGTCCTCTCAATGCCTAGGATGTTGAGAGTTTGGGAATGGCTCTCAAAAAGATGTGTGACATCAACCTTTCATCAGTGAGTGGAACTAGAATAATCATGTCTGTATGTGCAATAAATCAGCTTTTCAATATTTCAGTACTATAAAAAATGCTCAATTTTCCTGGTTTAAAAAAACCTTTACTTTGTAGATATTCTGACTTTTGGATGGACTGCCCAGGTTAACCATTCCAGAGCTAGGAATGCCATCTGTGCACTTGAGTCAAACGTACTTTAGATCTAGAGAGTACACAATGTAATGTCAGTTACATTTATTTACCAAAGTATCTGTAACCTTTTGAAAACAGACTTTCTGTAACTTGTAAGACATAAACTGCATTCCTGTGTGGCATGGTGAGAAGGACATGGTGACAATTACTTTGTGTGACCTGCCTGCTTTGTTCAGGATTGTACCACTTGTGCCTTATTAAGAGACAGTGATACATCTTGTTCCACATGACTCATTAATTAAATTTTTGGAGTGCTGCACTCTGTTACATGAGCCAGCACAAACACAAACAGCTGTTTGACTCTTCCATAGAGCCTACTGTAGAAGCAAAAATAGTCATATTTAACCAGAAGTTAGTGGAAGTCATAAACAAAAAATGTGGAATTTGGTTGAAACTTAGAGAAATCTTTAATCAGTCTTAATTTCACTTAATTCATCCATTTGGATAGACAGAAACTTCAACTGTACCTTTCATTGCATCCCTCCATGTCATTTCAGCTGTTCAAGGACTTCTGACAAGAGTGGAAAATCAGCTTCCAGAATGTCTGTCCAGTAGAAGAGAAGAAATTGGTGGCTTTATGATGGTCCTGTCCCCAAAGGGTGCTAATATTGGATCTGGAAACCTGCATATACCTTTATAAACATGCACTTCTCTATATTATGTTTTAAAATATACTTAAGTTTATTTATCCTTGTTAAAAATAAACTTTTTTTTCAATAATTGCAAATAGGTGAATTAGAAATATGTGTGTATTTCATAGTATATAATCTCAGTGTCAAATGGAAAGTAAAGTAAAGACCGTCTTAGGATATGACAACAATCGCAATAATACACAATTTCTTCAATGGGCCCATGCTTTCAGGGGAAGCTGGGTCTGAGGGAGATGGGTGGATCTTTTACTGATTCTAAGGCAATCATTTGCACCTGCTTCAGGAAAAGGGAAGAAGTCATCCCACTGAGTTTCTTTCACTGTCCTTTCCTTATATGTACCTGCAGTTACTTAATCACTGTTATGTATTGTTTTAAAACAATATGTAATTTCCATACTGAAGACTGTTTTTTCTCAACTATGTTTTATGACATTTAATTTTAAAACAATTTGCGTATAATTATTACAGATGTTTAAAGTATATGCCTTGTAAAATTGAGAACAGATACAAGAAAATTAATTTAAGTGCTGGTATTGCATTTTCCATTTGGTTGAAACTTTGCTGTGTGCATTACTCCTGTGGGAGCACACTAAATGTGATGGAATTTTCATTTCATTTGTTATGACAGACAGTTGGTTCCTTAGATACTTCTCAGTCTACAATACACTTTGTTTTACCAGTCAGAGCTACTGCATTGATAGGAATGATGTATTTCATTTGAACTGTAGAATAGAAAAGTCATACTTGAGGTCAAAATCACCACTGATGAAATGATTGTTCCCTCAAAATCCATTGTCAATAAGAAATCTTTTTTTTTTTTTTTTTTTTTCTTGAGTATGATTTTAATCAAAGGCTCAAATTACTTAATGCCCTGAAGTTGAGGAATTCTATTGCTCATCTTCTGTAGAGATGGCCTTAATTCCAAAGATGATACTATCTAGTAGGATGAGCATTTGTCTGTACTCTTCAGTCAGCTACTAGGAAAATCACCAAATTTTGTGGTTGCAGATGGATTTTAAATTTCCATTTTTAAGTAAATGAGTATCCTATTTCATTTGGAAGAAGTGCTGGTAGTTACAGAATTTATTACCTTTACCCTTTTGTAGTGGTGCATATGCTATATAAAATGATTTCCCACTCTAACTACCTTTGTGTGCTGTAATAGCTCAGATGAAGAGCTATTGTATAGATGCTGTATGAACAGAGCACATTCTGGAGACAATATTATCATTCTGTACTAATGGAGAAGTTCTTAAAAATAAAATGGGAAAACTTTATGAAAGGTTATTTGTAACCATCCTTTTACCTGAACAGATGATTTTTTCTTTTGTGGAATGGCTCCAAAGATCTTGTAAAAGGACCTCATTTTGCATAAAATGTAAGCCTTGATTAATGCTTTTAACCCAGTGGAACTTTATTGTCTTCAGTGGAGTTATCCGCATTTATATTGCAATAATAGGGATGTCTTATTCATAAATCTCTTTCTTTTCTATAGGATGTGGTTCGTTCCCTCCTTGTTAAATTCTTAAGGATTTCTTGTAGAGGTGTTGGGAGAGTTGGAGAGAGAGGACGTTAGTAACTCTGTTTCACAGTCATGGTATTAAGATATGATGCTCTGGATGATATCAAAGAAATATGTTCTGCATGTCTTCTCTGTCTCAGGAAAGGATAGCTCACTCTCAGCCTGACTGGGAAACTGACCTGTCATATACCTACTTGGGTCATAAATAAAAAAGAGCTGGCAGGCCTGGGTAGGCAGATAAACTGGTCCTATTGATGGTGCTTTGGCTACCTTGAAATATAGGTGTTTTATTTCCATTTTGTGTACAGAGTCACTGGATGCAATGTGAAAATAATTTAGCTGATGTGTCTTTGGCTTACTGACACATTAAACATATAATTAGTGGTCTGAATTTAGTTTTTCATGACACAGAAAAGAATGTGCATGAAAGTGAAAGACTGACTCACCTTGACATATTGTGTCAAACTGACAAGACACTGCAGTATAATGTGTTGCAATAAGCTTTTCCCATTCAATTTTGGTACTGACCAGTCTGACATCTTCTGTGTGGGCCATATTCCTGTTTGTTGTGTCCTTGAGATGGGGAACCTTTGTTGATGAAGTGAAAGCAGGTGTATTCAGGGAAGACTCCTGTGCCTTGGAAACTCCCAGAACAGTGGTATCTTGTTGCTTCATGTGGCACACAAAAGTACTAAGTAACTTCAGTAACTTCAATCAGGAAACAGTTAAGCATTTGATTGAGCTGAATGGCCTTTCAAATAGTAGCCTGCCTTTGGAAAATATCATTTGTTGAGCAGAAACAAGTGGGAGTGAAGGGAAGAAATGGTCTGGAGGGCTCGTTGAATCTCAGTGACTCCTTGGTAGCACTGCTGAACTAAAAACTCCTTGAAAAAGTGGCAATTCTTATTGCAGAGAGTGGTGTTATTCTGGGTTGTGACAGAGATGGGTGATGATGGTATGAATCCACTGACTACTGATGACTGACCCACTGACACTGATGGTGTGATCCACTGGATCTGGTACCTACCTCCCTGCTGTCTGATTTTTAATCAGTTAAATGATGAAGATTTGAGTTGATTGAAGTCAGTGAGTGTGAGAGAGCCTATGTTGCAACTTTAAGATGCCTCTTTATCCCAGCAATCCAGAAAGGCTGTCAAGTGTGCAATGGTGGAGAAAATTTGTGCTAGGCCAGACAGAGAAAACAGGGAGTGGGAATTATGATGGAGCAGGAGGTCAAGGTAATAGCAACTGGAGGGCAGTAACAGCAAGATATTGATATGACTATACAGAAGGGAGAAATGGGGCATTTCCTTGTGGAAGCCAGGCATTCATTTCTTCTCCCTGCTCTTCTTTTCTCCTAACATATTGGAAAGGATCTTTCATGAGCATTTCTTTGTGTTCTGCTGGCTGTTAATAACCTGTGTTTGCGGTACACAGTGGGAACAGAGGAGAGAAAGAGATGTGCTTAAAAGGACATTTGTTTTGGGCCATTAACACCAGCAAGTGAAGAAGCTAAAGGAAGAACAGAATTAGGATAGCAGAATAGATAACAGAAAAAGGATAGCAGAATTATTGTGGACCACATGTTGCGATAATTATTGAAGATTGTGGGCATGTTTCTTTTGTGAATCTACAAATTAGCATGTTCTGAGAAATAACACTTGAAATGAAGGATGTTATTGAGCATTGAAGCATTGCTTAATATCGGTTCCTTGGGCAAGATAACTTTTAAGAGGGACTTCTGAAGCCTGAACCCAGACTCTTTCTACCATAAACATCTTCAAGTGCTCTATTGCAAAGATAAATCACAATGTGATAATACGCTGTGAATGTAAACCTTTGAAATAATTCAAAAATAAAACCTTTTATTTTTCTGATGTGAGAACCAAGAAAAAAGCTAACAAGAATAGTACAACATTTAGAAATCATGGCCTAACAGGAAAATTATAAAGATGTGTGGTTTGTTAGCTTGATAGCTAACAGTTCCTTAGCTGTTTCTGTTGCAGTCTATCCAACATACAGAGAAGTAAGTAAATTACAACACAATGCTTAACTTTTTTCTCCACCTACAAGAGTCTGGGGCAGGGAGAAATTAGCTTAGTTTTTATTTTGCTAATAGAAAATTGTGCATTTTGATTTAGTTCTGATAGTAGGAAAAAATATACCTGTTAATACAGTGAGACACCGGAAAAGGATACCTGGGGAGTGTCTGGAGGATGCTTCACTACAAAAAAATCAGGTTCAGTTCAGAAAGATTTTATGTGTGAATAGGATACATCCTCAGGGCAGGTAGGGTGTCTTGGGTGTTGCATGAGGGCTTTTCCATTTCTCTGAGACTTTATTTACTATTTTCTGTACTAGCTGAATCAGCTGTGTTGTACTTACTTGGCAGCTGTGGCTTTTACCTTCCATAACACTTTCTTGAAGATGGAAAGAGCTGTGTAGGAAGTCTTTTTAAAAAGACATATGATTAAATGAATTCAAACCATAAAACCTGAATAACCAACCAGAGGTTCAAGTTCAAACTTCTCCATCTGAACTGCCATTTCGTAGTACACTACTACCAGGGAAAACCTTATTTTCTGGTGACATTTTTCTCCCTAAGTCAAGTAAAAAAACAGGTTCTGCATTGTATTCTTTCTATTTTTTTTTTTTTTTTCCTCCACCAAAATTCAACTGAAATTTGGGTTGTTGTCTTCATTGCTAGGACCTATCTCTGTAACTAACTAATTGGGTTATCTTATTTGTTTGCCAGATGGTGAAAAAGAGGTAGATTGTGTGCTTAAATTAATCCATTAAAAATTGAGTAAAAAGGTGAGAGAGGACACTCTCTGAGCTCTCAAGAAGAGAAAGTAATGTGAAAATTGTCAGTTGACAGTTAATTTTAAAAGGTGAGTGCTTTGTGCATTCCCAGCAGCTAAAGCTTGATATTGAGTTGCATCTAATGTGCCTTTGGCAAGGTCTGCTTGCAAAGATTACCGCTTTGTATCAGGTGCTCAGCACTTTCAGTGTTACACAGAACTCTGGAACATGAATTTGGATGTCTGGGAGCAAGTGTTGATATGTGTACTGCTAACAGTGGAAGAAGAGGTACAGAGGGGAATGGGGCAAGCAGATCCATATAAAGGCTTCAGATAACTGAGCACTGTTTGGATAAAAACTAAACAGGGACATTTGCCAACTCTCTAGAAGCAAAATAACATTTCAAAGAGACAGGCTATCTGCTGCTGGGTTACAGCCTGATGTGAGTAAATTGCAAGCTGAGATAAATATGCCTAGAACTAACAAAAAGAGATGTAAAACATGCACAAGGTATGATTAACCATCAGGCGCAATTCATGCCAGTCCTAACTGTGTAAGCACTGCACCAGTGAGAGGATTATGCTGCTTTTGCAGTCAGTCTGGTTAAGGGGAGCAAAACATGAGCAAATGTATGGTGGTATGGAGGCAATTTAACTTCCATATATGTTAAAAACAAAGATTTCATATGAGGATATCAATAAGGCAGTATTTATTCAGGAAAAGAAAAATGGCTTTTGTCCAGGATATTGATAATAACAGCAAGAGAAAGTAACTTATGCCTTGATTCAAAATGCCTGTGTCCTTACAGGGCAATCTTAAACATGTGAACATTTGGAGCAGCACACAGTGCTTGCTCTGTTCACATAAAATACAGCAATTTAAGGTAGTGAATATCATTTATCATAGGCATCTGGGAAAAGATTTGGACTGAAGTAAGGATTTCCACAGGTTTGTTATCAAAAGAAAAGGGACTCACAAAACATCCCACAGAAAAACAGGAGTCTCTTTGTTATGAGCATGCATGCCTGATAAAGATCATGGCCTACTCTACTTTTCACTGCAGTCAAGGTAGTAGAAGAAAAATCTGGAGTTCTGTTGTTACAAAAAGGTGTTGGAACAAAGTGGTGGAGCAGAAAAGGTGTCAACTGCATTTTTAAGGGAAGCTAAACAATGTTCAGCCTGAAACACATTTCACCCAGACAGAATGCAGGTAGACTGAATGATCCATGGCCAGTTGCAGTGTTTGATCTAAACAAACAAGCCCTGAGATTCGTATCAGTACAAAAACAACCAGCACCACCAAAAAACAACAAACAACAACAATAACAACAACAACAAATAAAACCAACCAACCAAACAAACAAACCTGCCAAGACAACAGTGTTGGGAGCAGGTCTTGTATGGGTGCAGGGAGAGAGTTTAATTCCATTGCTCTGGAAAAGCCTTTAGCTTACTAGCCCTTTAAATACCCACATGTATATACACATCATACATCCCAAATGTAAATATCCATCAAACAAGAGCTTCAGTTGCTAGGAATATTGAAATGAAATAATTTTCTTTTCTGGGAATACCAGCAGATAATAGATAGCAGGTCAAATCCAAGGTGAGGATCAAAGGCAATGGATTGCAAGTTGAAATCTTTTGACTGTAGAAATCATATGACTTCAAGAAAATGGAGCAGAATAAATGGAGGGGTGCAGACTGCCAAGTTGTTTCTGAAAGCATTATGTACAAGTTCAAATGTTTGGCAAATAAATCTCTGTCTAGAAAATCTGATTACTTTGTAACATTGTTTGTAGAGAATGAAAGGAATCTGAAATAATGTAGATATAATGCTTTCTATTAGATATCAATTTACTTCTGCCGATCAAAATGAAGGCTTGCTAGACTTCTCATACTGTACTCAGATACTTCAGTATCTTCTCAGACCCACTTGTTTTGGAGATAGCAGCTGGGGGATGTTTTTTGTAGTGGATGCAGTAGTTAGAGATGAATTAAACAAAGTTGATAATTAGTGTGGGAAGACTATTAAATTACTTCTCTGTTAGTTTATGGAAAAATTGAGTATTTTAGTCTTTTGCTATCCAAAGAACTACAAATCTCGGGTTAGATATTGCTTTTGGTGCAGTCACTTTTCTTTTGCTCACACTCCATGTTTTTTAGAAGTACTGCCTGGGGCAAACATTAAGAATTGAAACTTCTCTTTTACTAGGAGAATAGTATCTCAGCAGTAGTGGGTAAAAAACAGCTGTTTTTCAAAGGCTGTATGGATTTTCAGAGTTTTGGAGCCACTCCAGTATTGATATGGTTAACCATCATTGAAGTAGCAATCACTTTATTTTATACAGGTGCAGATGAGTTGCATGTACTTGCTTCTCAGTGGCTGATATAGGGGGCTGTCAGCTTTGACAGAACTCATTTTAAATTATCCAAGATGCCAGTGACTGAGTGCCTTGCCATGTTTATCCTATTTTTTAAATGTCTGGCATTTCACAAATTTCCTTCACTCTAGTTCATGAGCAGAAACTGAAATAGCAGAATAAGTGAAATATAAATATAGCTTCTTGGCCTTTTCAGCACATTTACATTTAGTGCTGGAAAACAAACAAAAAACCCCACAAATGAATCGGGACTGGTACAACTCTTTTGCTTTGTCACATGGTTGTCCTGAGTTATGTTAGCAGTCATGGGAATATGTAGGTGCTCTTGTAACCTATATTAATATTCTAATCCTGAAATAAGAATTGCCATATATTGCCTCTCCTTTAAATATCAACCATTCATAAATGTGAGGAATATTTTTCTCACTTTATTGCCCGCAAAATCCAGTGCTGGCTGAGATGATATTCATATCTAGCCCATTAGAGAACTGTTGTCTTTATCTCAGGCAAAAATTTGCAGCACAAGAGCACATGGCAAAAGGGTTCATTTTATTTACTAGGGCAGGATAGTGACTATTTTTTTTTTCAGTGTTCCATGCTCTGTGTAATACTACTTTATATCTAGAGGAGCTTGGCCATAAAGAATCTCTAGTGGTAATTTAACCACAACCAGTCCTGCTTTCTCTTCTGTAAATGGTGTCAGAAACATTAGAGATTCTGAATCTCTGGACGAGCCCTTCCGTGGTCTCTGATGTAATGGAGGAATTCTCTGGAAAGTAAATATCTCTAAGGGCAACCCTGTAGGAAAAAAAAAAAATAAATAACTGTAATTGTCAAAATCTGGGGTTGTTTATTGAAAAAGGGCGTGGGATTCAAGTTATAAAGACAAAACTTGAGTTTGTTCTGTCCCTGTAATTGTAGTAGGTATCAGGGCAGTGCCAGTGTGCAAAGCTGTGCTTAAGTCAGTAACACCCTGGGTGGTCCAGGAATTACATGGACCTTGTCCTTTGTATAAATGACATAATGGCTGTTTTGAGACCATGAATTGATTTCAAACTCAAAGATTGACTGAACTCCTAGACATCTTCACAGCAAAATATTTGACTAGTATTTGGTGCAGTGGGTTTCCATGTGGATACTTCAGACTGCCCTGAAGATTGACCCTATGCAGCTTTTCCTGTGCTTAGACCAGTTCTTTTGCTTAGGTACTGTGTGTGATTAGCATGCAGACTGGAGAAGCTGGCTGTCCCAGGAAAACCCAGTTGGTTCATGCTGCAAAACTGACCAAATTATACATCGATAGATGCTTGTAAATGATTAGTAGAAACTGTTGTGGAGTACAATCTTTTGTTTGTAGTTTAGTTGGTTAGAGGATGTTTTTTACAAAGTTTAAGATAACCAATAACAATGGATCATGTGTGCACTGGAGAAGTCACATAGGAACATGAGCCAGCTCAGTAGAAGGAATCTGCAGAATAACAGTTTATAGTGTCTCGCCTGATCCAGTTGAGGACATCACTCCAGGGACCCTTGCAACAGACTCCCATCATCATCTGTACAGTGATCAGCCAGTCCCTTCAGATCAACCAGATTTAATTCCCCATGTGTCATGATCCTAGTAGTAAACTAAATGTTTTTTTTTTTTTTAAAAAAAAAAAAATATTTTACTTTTTATCATTATTTATTTATTTTTAACAAGCACTCTGTGAATTTCTGACCAACTGTTTATTTTTGAGTCTCCTTAAATTTCTCATCTTCAGATCAAAACCACAGATGAATGAATTGTGAGAAACAAAGTTGTGTTTTTGCAGCAGAGAATTGTTTTTCTTTATTCCAAGGTAGTTGTGAAGTCACAATAAGGAGAAATGCTAAGCAGATAAGTGCACAGTAGAAGGCCTCACTGTTCCAAAATAAGGTAGAAGCTTGAGAAAAACAGGATGAGCAGTGTGAGACCAGTAAAACCAAGATCACAAGTTCTCAAAACATGAGAAAGGCGAAATTAAAGGGTTGAATAAAAGGAATAATGTACATATATGGTGTAGAGGAGCGTCGAGTAGCTTGTGAACCTGTAGTACTCAGCCAATGAGGAAACAGGGGAGGTGATCAGGTGTCGGGTAATAGGGAATAAAAGGTTATTAACTGTTTACTAAAATGTGTTCCTGATTGACAGGACGCCTGCCATTGCAATCGCAAAGAAAATAAGCTTCACAGAAGATCCTGTCTGAAGAAAATTATTTGAGATTTTTCTCACACAAAGAGCTTTTTTTTTTTTTTTTTCTTTGTCTTGAAGTCTTGAAGGGTATTATTAGTTTATGTTACAGAGTTTCAGAAAGGTTGCTCTGAAATATCTTAGAGGAGAAAATATCTTACTTTTCTCAAGCTTCCAAGTAGTAGTGAATTATTTCAAACTCCAGGGAGTAAGTAAATAAGTAATAGTGTTGAATATTTGTAGATACAGGCTCAGGAAAGAGAACTACTCACACCTAAATGGAGCCATACTTTATGCTGCTTGTTAATACAAATGCATAAGTATTCAGATATACCTGTGGCTTAGGGAAAGGCATGCAAGATATGCATATACTTTGTGAACTGAGTTATTGTTTGCAGTTGAGAAGATAAATGTGACTGATTAGAGATAAAAGTAGAATTCCCATATCTCCAATGAATTTTGAATCTATTTTCTAAGTTATGGATTTTACTGATTTCAGAAAGTACTCATATATTGCAATAATATATATATTTTTTCAATTACTATATTAATCCCTGCGTACTTCTAATATCTTCTACCTCTTCCTTGTATTCTCAGGGATTCACAAAAAGACAGATAAATCATTTTAACTAAAAGTATTGCATTGAAGTGGGTGTTGTTTAGTGCACATTCTTATTTTGGTTTAAATCTGGTTAGTAACTATCCCAGATAATGCCATTTAAAATTTTAGCTACTAAACATTAATTATTTCTAATAGTTTTAAACATGACAGAATTAGTCATTACAGTAGAGCTTGGCAAATTATTATAAGCAACATTGTAGGAAGTTAGTCATCCAAATTTTAGGTAATGAAAGTTTGGAGCACTTGCAATCCCACACTGCTACTCTTCCAGTGAGATTCACTGTTCTTGCAGCAAAAAAATAAAAAAATAAAAAAAAATTGACCTTTATGTTTTCTGCTTTTACTAACCTGAGGTGAATTCATAGGGACAGGAGGAGAGACTTTCAGAAAAGTCTTAGATAGTGTTTTAATTTTCAAAGCTATAAACTCCTCCAGCCTATTGTATCCTCATCTAGAGGGGGCAAAGACTCTCTGTAGGAGCAGATGGTAAGTGCAAGGTTTGTCTGGAAACTGTAAAGCCTACTTCTTAGTCTTTCCCTCAAATAGTCATTTATTGAGACACTTTCAGTACCATTCAGATAATAATACTCATCTCCAAATTGTATATTTATCCTATTCCATTAACCAGACTCTTGGTAACAAAAGCAATTGAAATAAATTGCAAACAGATTAAAGTATTTTTAGAATGTTTTTGCATGTGAAATGTTTGTAGACAGACTTACAGCATTCCTGTGCAGCAACTGTAAAACAGATGTGCAATAGAATGTAGAATGTGTAGAGATATTGTATCATTTTGTTTGTTTTTGTTTTTATACCATAACAAACCACTGCTTATGATTTCAGCTTACCTACACACATAGTTCTATCAGGTAGGTTTTTTTTCCTTAATAGAAAGAATCCAACTTTTGAATTAGGGAGAGACTGAATCAAAACATCACAAACCAAACAGCATTGTAGAGATTTCTGTATAAGAAATGGATATGTTTTTTCATTTCTGAATTTGTTGGGTAGGTGTGTTGTTAACAAAGGGACAAGCTTGTTTTCAAACATAACAATTTTTTGATAGGAAAACATTGTCATCACAGAAATAAAATATTTCACAAGAAATATCAGTGTTGTAGCTACATCAAAGTTGGTAGCTATCCAACACACACACACACACAAACAATCCTTTCTTTCAAAAATGTCATCTTACCAAAAAACACAGAAACAGCAACAATATCTATTCTTGGCATTCTTTCTTTCTGAGGTTGGGATGAAAAACGTACTGCAAGCACTAACTTTTTCACTGGAAGGGGTTTCCTTTCTTTGACCAGTTTGGCTGAACCATGTATTGAATAGTATTGCTCATTCTTCACACTTTGCTCAGTCTTCAGACTAGGCAGGCACTGATTCAAGGATGAATAAATTTGTCAAGCTATTTTTTCACATGGGATACATTACTTGCAACTTTTCAAATGTGGGATTTTTTGTTGAGTGTTATTGTTATTATTATTTATATAATTCCTCAAAGATTTGCATCCTGTAGTATAAAATTATCAGCATTCATTAGAATTGTCTAACTGTATAAAAGGCAAGGACAAAGAAAGATAAATGCTGTAATTTTCGCATAGAGTTGTGCCTCTTCAAAAATCTTTTCCATCCCTGTGAAGTGGAATATCAAAACTCCTTTTTTTTTTTTTTTTTTTTTTTTTTTTTTTTTTTTTTAGCTGTCTACAAATTGCTTATAAATAGGAGGGGGAAAAGGACTTCAGGATGGAAAAATGGGATTGTTGATTAGACCAAATGTCTATCTCAGCCAGTATCCTGTGTCTAGTAGGAATTAATGCTGGTTGCCATAGCGTCTATGAACCAGACCAGTATACAGTAATAACTCATTGGTATATTCTCCCAGCCCTGATGTGACTCAGCTTGCAGATTTGTTTCTATTTTTTAAGTACTCTACTAGCTCTGCTCTGGTATCTGGAGAAGAAACATGTCTCCAAGCCCACTAATGCTCTTTGCCATAGTCCACTAGGACTTGAAATTCAATATTTCTTTTTCTTTCAGTTTAAGTTCATTTTTCTGCTGATCAGTTTTCAAGTATATTTGTTTTCTTTACTCCCTAAGAATTTATCTTACAAATACTTTACTGTCCCTGGAGATGTATTCTGTGTGAAATAGTGTGACTTGTTTTACACTTTCAATATAGTCTTCCTTATTATATGATCTCAAGTGTCTTTCTTACTGAGACACTCATTAGGAATAGGCACTCAATGAGTATGAGATTGTGTGTATAAAAGAGAGAAACTTTGCGATTTGTCTTGGTATTTGAGACAGGTCATGTAGGAAATAAGATGGAAGGCCTGAAGAGAATGAGTGAAACAAGACACTTATTTCTCGTGCTTACTCTTGAAGTTAATAAGGAAGATGGTCATGAGTGTGCTGGCAAGGCAGTCTGATGAAGGCTCAGAGGAGAACTTCTAGGTGATTAGTGATAGTGCTTACTTTAAAACAAAGAAATCAAGATAAATGTGCCTTTAAATATAACAGTGGTTGTTGATGGATTCACAGTGTTCCCTCAATGGTACCATCTTAGATGCTGAAATGTGTATTGAGTCTCCAGTATGACTGTATGTTAACCTTGTAATGCATTCATTTTTTGTCTGCAGCCTGGGGCAAAACCCCTAGACTATATATTCATTATATTATGCCAGTCCTAGTTTTTATTTATTCATTTAAAAATCATTAATGTTTGCAAAGTGCTTCGAAGATGACAAATGCTGAGTGAAGTGCTATGAACTGAAAGCTGAGAGGCAAGGAGAAGTGCTGTTGAAGGTGTGTATATGCTGAGCACTGGTTCAGGTGACAGGAATCCTACTTAACTGTCCAATAGTATGGCTTAGTGATGTCAGTATTAGTTTAATAATTAAATATCAAATTACCTTTCCACGTTTTTGCCTCCTGTGAAACTGGGAGCCCAAACCTTTTTAAGTCCATCAGTGAAAGACTGATGCTGAACAATCTTTCAGAAAAGGGTAAGTATGCTAACTCCTGAACTGTAAAGTTGGCAAGTCCAAACAATTGGTTATTTCAGAACATCCTGTTTCCCAGAGCCAACCTCAGTCCTGCTGCTTTCAACACAATGTGCCATTATACTCCAAGAATTATATAAAGCTTAAAGGGTGCTGTTATACAGGAGGTCATAAGTCACATCTTATCTAGGATGAAATTTGTTGAAGATAGGGAAACATATTTAATACTCATAAACCTTAAGAACATTTACATATCAAATTACGCTGAACCATAGGTTTTGGGGCTTTGTCCACAGATAGGCTATTCCAGGGGAGGGGATGTGCATGCTTTGTTGTTGCTGGCAACTTTATGTGGTTTGTTGGGTTTTGATGTCAGTTGGAAACACCGGAATATGTGCTTTGTGTTTTGGCTTTACATGTTGTCTAGCAAAACACATTGGTTACCACATAAGGCTAAATTTTACATGGTAATCTGAATCTTCCAATTATATTGACTGTAGTAGTTGTTGCTGCCATGTATTCCCCATTCTTGTTTTCCATGTACCACCTCTCCCTCTGATTTGTTAGCTTGGTGGCTATACTTAGTCCTGCCTAACCCCACTGCAATTTGTACAAACCAGGTTAGCAGAAACTTACAGTTTGAAACAGTGTCATAAACATGACTTATTTGACTGAAACAAGCAGTTCAAACAGATAACCTGAATTGAATAACCTTTTGTGTGTTGGATTTGCAAATGTTGGCCCCAGGACAGCCAGTGGCAGCATAGACTTGCTCTTTTATTGTCCTTGGTCTAACAGCGGTCAGTGGAAGCATCTTCCTCTGTAGAAACAGCCTTTGGTTGCTACAGTACTTCACAAAGTGCAGACATGGAGAGGCAAGTTCTCCAGTAGTTCAAAAAGAGGAGCTTGACTTCGTTAGATTTCTTCTACATGTCTGAAGCTGACTTCAGGTTTAATTTGGCACTAGTTCATTTCTTTCCCTCATCATGACTATTGTGTTTGAGGTTCCTTCCTTCCTTCCTTCCTTCCTTCCTGTCTCTCCCTCTCTCCCTTTCTCCTCTCTCCTCTCCTCTCCTCTCCTCTCCTCTCCTCTCCTCTCCTCTCCTCTCCTCTCCTCTCCTCTCCTCTCCTCTCCTCTCCTCTCCTCTCCTCTCCTCTCCTCTCCTCTCCTCTCCTCTCCTCTCCTCTCCTCTCCTCTCC
>CM021732.1:49675371-49720534 GCA_011075105.1 Heteronetta atricapilla
TCCCCTCCTCTTTCCATAAGTAAGAGAAAGTAAGATGAATCTATTATTTCTTGTTTATTTACTTGCAAGAGACATTGCATGCAAAAGTGGAAGAGATTTTGATCCTTTGAATGAGAAACTTTTTTTCTTCCTTGTTCACTTTGATATCTACACCAAAAGTTTTGAAGGCAGTAGTACAGCTATTGAAATGTATCACCATGGTAGTGTTTTTTTTTTGTTTTTTTGTTTTTTTTTTTTCTCCGTACCTGATGCAACAGTTGCTTTTCCCATATTACTTTTCAAAAAGGATTTTGGTAAATAACAATTATAGACTCATTAGTCTCATTATTCTAAATGGAATAGATAAATTGATAGTACTTTTGACAAATATGCATGTAGTAAATGACAGATAGATGGAACTTAGAAGAGGTTTTGGTTGAGATATTTCCTAGTAATCAAGCTACTCAAGAAAATAATTTACTCATTCTTATTGATGGGAAATTGGAAGTTTCCATGCTACTAATCTATTATGTAATACACTTAGACATGTTCATTGTGAGATTTTTGCTTTGAGTGTTTTGTCTAAGCATCTGTGATTACGTTGTTGCAGTAATGAGCTTAATGACAATCATCAAAAGAGATGACCCTTTCTGGGCCAGACAGAGTGGTTTAACTGTCTGAGTCTTTTAACTCTTGCAAAATTGGCAGAAAGACACATGCAACTCTCAGTAATAAAAAGGTTGTGCAAGAAATAGGGGAAAAATGGTTCTCTGTGGAATGTGAATTTGTCTTTTCTTGAACTTTGTGGAATTTAATGACTTTAGAGATTCTGCTAATGACTTTGGAGATTCTGCTCATATTTTGATGATTATTCAGCCTTTTAAAACATACTATGACAATACCAATGAAAAGTCTGAATTCCTGTTTATTCACAGAGTTAGATGCACAGTAAACAAGATAAAGACTCTATCCAGTGGGGACAATTTTAACATGGAGGGAAAACATTTAGTGAGGACAAGTTTAGGAGATGGGCAGCAGTAGATTTAACTGAGAAGGTTCCCATTAGAGTTGTCATGTGAATATACATTCAGGAATAGAAAAGGAATATAATTTCCATTACCTCACATATTGTGAACACGCCTCTGTAGGTCCTGTATAAAGATATATTGACTTTGTCTCTAATGTTGAGTCTTTCGATTGATGAGTCAGTTGATTTAAAATTGAACTATCTATACATAGGCTTTGCACAGATCTAACACTTAACCTTCAGAATGGAAATAGGTTTTCTTGAATTCATATACAGACCTGGAGCTTGTGGCTTCAGAGAGCTATTAGTTCAACATATTAAAAAAGATTGTCATAAATTGGTGGGATTTTGTTACTGAAAATGGTTTATTTGGGGGATGAAGAACATGAAAATGAGACCAAGTTTCATATTTACACTGTGACAAGTTCTCTGATCCATTAACTTTCTTTCATGATGTATACAGAGGTAGATGTATTCCTTATGTTCTATTTCCTGCATTTGGACTTTGGTATGACATGAAAGGTGAAATCTTGAAGTGTATAGGACTCGTGCAGAATCTGAGAAGTAGAAGAATTTTCTTTTTCAGTCTTTTATTTCAGGAAATCTACAAACTTGGTGTTAGTCCCACAAGTTACAGTCTGAGAGACATCCAGCCAGCTCCCAGCCAGACTATCCACTCACACGGGAGAATTGTATAGACAATCCCTAGGCAGCTGTTTTGCTTCATTTGGTGAGGACTATTAGTGCAGGATTAAGGCTGTGTGATGGTTGATGATGTGTTGTGTCTGCAAAGTGATTGAAAAATGGAAAGGGTAGATAGATTTTGTAAATTGGGGAAAATTATTGTATCCAAACCAAACGACTTTTTTGTTTGTTTGTTTTGTTTTGTTTTGTTTTTCCTGGTGGATTGCTGTGTCCTGAAGGACAGCAAGACTTCAGGTTTCTATTTTCCTTATAACACAATGTAACACTTGTGGACTCTACTAAGTGTTGGATAGAACTTAAACAAGTAGATTGTATGATTCATAAATAAGTTGATAAGGAATTGCCCAGTAAGAATCTGAGTTTTGTGTGAGACACATGGTGGTGGATACAGAAAGTTACAATTTGTTCATGGGGTATATTGCTGATGATGTGGATCACCCACAGCTTTGTTTTCTCTCTGTTATCTTCATTTAATGGGTGGTAGACAAAACCATGTTCTACAGGGTACAACAGCCTCAGTGAATGTCTGAGATAAACGTGCTGAAAATGCCCATATTCGTAGTTTTGTTAGGTAGAGACTGATATTTAATACCTGAAAATTGTCATGGGCAGTGAAAGTTGGAAGCATTTTCTGACCCTGTAAAGGTGGGACACTGTATTATGTATCTATTTCCAGCCCCACTGTCTTGGGTGGAGTCAGAAATATATATATAAAAAAAATAATGCTAAATAAATAGATAGAGTAGTTGAGGGCTTTGAATATTCTACCTGCCCTGAAAGCTTAGGGCCACTTACCATTCCAGAGTATTTCAAGTTCTTAGATTTTTAGATATGTTTTAATCATAGAGTTGGGGCTGATTTTCACAGCTCAGGGATTGCTTTAGAAGGACTAATAGACATTTCTCCAACACCCTGCAGTGAAACAGCATGTACTGCCAGGTGATGCTGAGCTGTTGCAACATCCTGACTTCAAATGACTGTTCCTACAAGGAAACCCAGCCCTGGAGACTATAAGTCTCTTGAAAATGTATTCATGAAGTCAAAACAGTTTGCAATCATGTCCTCTTGGGTGAAAAACTCATAAGCTTGTGGATTGCATCAGCTTCAGCTGTATCAGGCATGGGTAACCCCTGGCTTGGTGACTGCTGGGGTCACCTGCTCAGGTCTGCTGGGACCAACTGAGGTGGGGGTCCTCAGGGAGCCTGGGAGATGAGCCAATTAAGCCATTTAAGTGGACACAGGACAAGGAGCAGTGAGTAGGGTGGGTGACCTCCATGGGGAGATGAGCCAGGGGAGGATGGAGGTAGTGGGCTGACCACAGGGAGTGCTGACCTCTGCAGCCAGCACCTGTAAGCTAGCATGTGAGATTCAGCCCCTCTACACAGAGGGCAGGGTGGAAGCTGTGTGCCTATCTCCAGAAGCAGATACTGAGGTTTAAAACTCTAATAGCTGAATAACAGAGTCAAATTCATGCTGAGCTAGGAATTTCTGATACAGCAAATCCACATAGAAGAGGGCAGCATAAAGTAAAGCAGCAGGCACAATTTAGATGAGATTTAGAGCAGACACAACTTTGCTGAGATTTATTAACACATACTGCTAAAGGCATGGGCCTTTAAAAGCAAAAGGCTACAAACTCATGCTATTTTTTCTTAATTCCCTTTCCCTTCTTTTTCTTTCTTTCTCTTTTACTTTCTCTTTCTATTTTTTGTTTTTCCCCTATTCCTATTCCCTGTCCCTCTGTCCCCTTGTCCCTCTCCTTCCTTCCTTTCTTCTTTAATAATAATAATAATAAATAGTGATTCCATTATGTGAATAAGATCTGTTTACCATGGTATAAATAAACAACAAACTTTTCCTTAATTTTGGCTGTTGCTGACCTTATCTGAATATGCATGCTTATTCAAGAGTATTATTTTTACTCTAGACCTTCTCTCTTCAGAAACAGCAATATTTTCTATGTAACTGCTAGTTTAAATGCACAGTATCTTGACCTGAAACATGTTTTTTGATCTTTTACAAAAATGATGGGAAGTTCCCTAGTGCCTTAATGGATTCAGGAAACTCAGATGAGTGACTTCCAACTGTAACTTAGATTTTGTTCATTTGTCCCTGAACAGATTACTGAATAACGTTAAACATTCTTGGAAAAAAAAAAATGAATCTGCTTTAATATAGAGGGAGACTAGATTTCTTTGTGTGTGAAACTGGGAATTTCTATGGGGAATGAGGAAAAACTCTAAACAAAAATTTGGAAAACCAAGGAAAACAAAGAAAAACTTGACAAAGAAAAATTTTGCATTCAAAATAAAATGTTCTCAGACTTTCAGATTTCTGACTACATTTTAAAATTAGCTATTTGTTTTAGCCATTTTTGTACAGCTCTGTTTAGACACACACACACAAAATAAAACAGGACTTTTCAAACATGGAAGTTGCATAGAGTCTATTTGCCTATGCATGAATTACATTCAGCTAATGAACAATCAGTGTGCTTTGCAGGATGCTTGGAGTCACCATATCCTTGATTTGAGAAAGCCGTGACTGACACTGAAGGACAGGGTGCCATCAGCTCTTTAAAACCCAGCTTCCCGAGTCCCGTTTGCTGCCCCTCTCTGCTCTGGATTAGGAGAAAGGCCCTGCTGTTCGAAGCCCCACAATTCACATTCCCGCTGGCATTGGGAATGCCACTGGATGGCAGCATTTTCCCGTGCAACTCTGCAGAGGCAGGGAAGATGATAATTAAGGGAAAAAATAGGTTAAAAAAATGAGTGGAGAAGAAAGAAGAAACCATATTGGAGATCACCACTTTGAAGACCAGCATGTATCTTCACTTCAGTGTAACTTATGCAAATCTTTGTAGTATTGCTGCTCTTAAATCCCTTGCAGGTAGGATATGTAAATTGAAATGAGCAAATCAAGGTTCTGACTTTATTTTTTTTTCCAATGCTTTTTTAATTAGGGGATCTGTTCCAAAGTTGGGAGCAGGCTCATGTCTTTAAGAAGATGTGCAGGCAGTGTTTGTAGGTTTTCTCCATTCTCTCTCTCTCTCTCTCTCTTTTTTTTTTTTTTATTATTATTATTATTTTTTACCACTATAACACATATTTTTTCAATCCTTTTGGCTTCTGCCTCAGAAAGCACCTAACAACTATTGACATACTTGCCTTGAAATTGCTTATGCACTCACATGCATAAACTTTAATGCAAGCACTATTACTCAGTTCCAACAGCTTATTGGGATTACCTTGTGGATGACATGCTGTCTTTTCCACTCTTGGTAAATACAAAGGACCCTTTTTTTTGTTTGTTTGTTTTTTGTTTTTCTTCTCTATACTTCGGGAACAAACACCTCCAACACGTTCTGTTTTCAGTGTTCCCTCAGATATATTGCAGGTATCAAGCTTAGCAAAACATTGGCAAAAATAGGTTCTCATAAATTATGCAGTGTTATATTTCACTGAAGATTTATGGAGAAAAATATATGTAACCTACTGTTGTCAGTTAATGATTTGAACTGATTAGATAAGATGTATATATTAGATAAGAACCATATATATATATATATATATATATATATATAAATGCATAACTAAAAACTATGGATCTTCTATGCTGACCCAGATGGAGACTCAGGAGGAGTTAGCAAAGTCTTATGCTTTGGAGGTGTTCTTTTTATTATTATTATTTTCTCTGCAGCTTTCTGTAGTTAGGAAGATGTAATTTAATTTGGTCTAGCCCAGTGGGGGTGGAGAGGGGGCAACATTCAGTCAGATCAGCTCTGATGGCTGCAACAAAAGGTGGAAATGGCTGTGAATAATCAGGGATATATATTTCAGAATGTGATTTTCTCTAGCTTAGACTTAAGCTAACTTTTTAATGAGAGCAAAACTCTCTTGCTTCCCTTTAGAGTGCTGGAGCTTATGATCTGTTTTGGTATTAGAGAAAAACAAAAACAAAACTTACAATATTTTAATGGTCATTGTTTTGCTTTTTTTCTTGTTTTTGTCTCCGCTCTCTCACAGGCCTCACCATGGCCTTCTGACGCTTGAAAATATTTGGTGTTAGGCAATGTGGGTTGATTTGAAAAAGGTTAGTGGTTTAGAGCAACAGCACTGTTTAGTTCTTCAAGGGTAATTTAGTTCTTCAAGGAGTGGAAGAGGGGAGATAAAATTTACCTCCTTGTAACTTTTTTTTTTTTTTTTAATAACTTCTTCTCTGTTCCTATGAGCTAGATTTGCCTATGCTTGATACCACAGGTACACACAACTGATAAGTGTCTGCCTAACATTCACTCCTTCATCTCAGAGATACTGTTTCATGAACCCTTACCCTGATTTTTAAGCGAGTTCTGCACATACTGCTGGTTTCCAGACTACACTATCATGTCTGGTGATGAGATCATTGCTAACATTATTGCTAAGCACTCAAGACTTTAAAAGTTACATGTCTCAAGCTCCTTTCATCCTTATCCTTTCATCCTCTGACATATATTTGGTCTCATTTCTTTTTTGCTCTCCTTTGCTTTCCCTACAAAGATATGTATGTTGAACTGACCCAAAGTTGTTCCCCTCCTGACCTTATCTGAGAATCTTAAATAACAGAGAGGGCTGCAAATGTCTGCAACAGGGTACCTCTTGTTTGATCATTAGGCTGGAAAGAGAAATGAGTAATATAATGGTGCAGGTACTTGATTTAAAAAGAAGGAGACTGCAATGCATTTTGGGTCTTTAAGGGTAAAGAGCAGCCCAGAATTCTTTTTATTTTATTTTATTTTATTTTATTTTATTTATTTTATTTTATTTTTATTTTATTTTATTTTATTTTTTGAAATGTCACTTGCAAAAAAAGAATCCTTTGAATGATGTGTCTTTTTTGTTGTTCAACAACAATATAAAGAGCTGTGTGGCACTGTCAGTTGCCATCAATTTTTTAAGCACTGCTAAACAAATACATGCTGTGTAGAAGGGTTCTTGTATGCCACCATAGGCACATGCAATTGCAGGGTTTGACTTGCCTTCCTAGATATCAAGCAGCTGATTTCTGAGGAAAGAAAGAGGAAATCTGACAAATCTTGGCCATTGATGCAGCTCATGTCATCAGCTGTTTTACCCTTAGAACATAGTGGGCTGGTAGAGTGAAAATTAATGGTGTTTTGGCCGGTCCATTTATATAACTGTGGTTTGTGGTGAAAATAAAACACCAAAGTAGCTGTAAGAAATGTAGAACTGTGGAGTTAAAAACACCTGTTTTCTCTGTAGTGGAGGTCATTCTATGCAGAAAAAAAAATGCATTTTTTCTGTGTTTAAAAAATTGCTGTTAGTATTTAGTGGTCAAAACTAAAAACTAGCATACATGACAATTTTTAAAGATGATTAAATTATACCTTATCTAGATGAATAACTCATCATTCCTATCAGCCTTACCTTGCAATACCTTATAAAGCAGGTAAACATGCACATGGTTGGTTAGACTCCTACCTCTCTCCTTTTCATTGCTTGCAATGTCATGCAGCAATATTTTAAGCTTGAAAGCAAGCCACCTCCAGAAAAGCAAACAAACAACAAGCTTTGATTGTAGTAACATCAGATCTCAGAAGTAGCTCATGCCTTTACCCTGAAAAAACAGCCAGCTCTTACAGTCAATATTGTCTAGACATTGTACATTAAGTGGAAGTGTTATATGATTAACATTTTTGAAGTGGTCTCCTCTGCTGTTTAAGTGACCTGCTTTCCACCCAGTGATTTAGACAATGACCCTGACATGTGAGGGACAAACATCATCAGACTGCTCAGTCTCATCACACTGCTCTCTGCTTGTTAGGATTAGAATTGTCCTGCCTAGCATATTCATATTCATAGACAGTAACTAATAAATTCACATTTAATTGTTGGTATACAGGGGTCTGGAGCAGGAGAAAACTGGATCCACGCCCAAAGCAAGTGAGAAGTCCTGAGTGGTCTGAGTCCTTTTACTGGTAAAGTCTGGGCAGGGTTAGATTTATGGTCCTGGGCTCTGTATAATTGTGACCCTGGTTTATTAGACAGGTAATCATGCACGTGATTAAATTCCCTGTTATAAGGCAGTGTGGTGTAGCTCCCTTGCTTTTTCCACATGAATTATCAGCCAAGATATAGGTGTGAAGGTATGCAGGCAAAGACTGCTTTCAGAGGTGTTGTAGGCTCTTTGAATGTTATGAATGGAAGGGACTGCTTCATTTGTGTCTGTAGCACATAGACCTTTCCTAGATCACTTGCACTGATCTCCGTGTTTTGTTTTTCTTAATTGTGTGCAAGATGGAGGTAGAAGCAGCAAGTATTATTAAATGGTAGAAAAAAAGTAAAGGAAAAAACAAGTACTACCATGATTATACTGCTCACTTGTCTCTGCTTTTTACATGTACATGTTTAATTGTCTAAGCTTATATACCTTTTAGGATAAAAAAAAAAATATATATATATATATATATACCTTTTAAAAGTTTTCTAGAATAGAGATCCTAGTTATTGGTCTTGGACACATCTCAACTCCTGTTTCAATAGATATACTAGCAGACTTCCTAACATAAAGATACTGCAATCACAAGTTGCATGATTGAAGACAAGAAATAGAAAGCCTGAACAGGAAGGCAATGTCACAGAGTTTACAACTTGCTTCCTCTTACCTCCACAGCCTTAAAAAAAAAAAAAAAAAAAAAAAAAAAAAAAAAGATTTTTATGGGACCCAACTTGTGACTTTGACCGAGGAAAATAAATGACAGTGGAGTGGAGAGGAGCTTTTACCATGTCCCTGGCACCCAGGCTTACTTGTCTGCCAAGGACACTTGCTGCTTTCCCCTTGCAGCCACCTTGAGCCCAGCTCGACTGCTGGGCAGCTTCCAGAAGCATTCACAGCGTGCAGGGAGGAGATGCTATAAAAGCAATGCCTTGTATTTCTGCAGGGTGGTGCTCCCTGCATTTAGTGTATGCTTTCTAGCCTTTTTGAAAGCACAAACTAGGAGTATAAGGACTGAAGTGACAGCTGACTTGTGCACTTGTGTGCAAAAGTAGAGGTCTGTGCAGTTCTTTTACAGCACAGCTGTACTCTGTGCCTGAGAATAAATCAGTAAATACCCAGAGGTAGTAACAGGCACCAATTCTGTGACCAACTTGCAACCTGTGTTTGCAACCTTGGCAAAACCCTGTAATGGTGATTTTTCCTAGCTATCTTACTCCTCTTGTAACTGTGAAGAGAGGGATTTGGAACTTGCTGGGGAAAAAAAAAAAGAAAAAAAAAAAAAAGTTTTTTTTTTTTTTGAGGAGATTGTGGCTGTGGCCAGGTTTTGAGAAGCAGCTACTAATGTAGGCTACTCCATATAGCACTGCCTTTGTGCAGAGATGCAGCAACCAGCTACCATGCAGCTCTCCAAGGCTGTCTTAGCTTATATGATCTTTAAGGCTCATTTGGACTCATAAAGTTTCAATAGCTGTCAGTGACTAGTGAGAGATAAATTACATGTTTATTCAATGCTGTCCTTTATAACAATTATGCTTTAACAGCAGGAGGAAAGGGAATATTTAAAAGTAGGTTTAATCTAAAAAAGATGGTTAATTTCCTCTGACTACAGCACTTGCCAGTAGCTCTGGTCTTCCCTCAGCCTCCTTCCCTCCCTTCCTCACTTTCCCCTCACCCCATCCTTCGGCAAAGTTACCTTCACAGTCATGGCCTGCTCATGGCAAGGATTAATGGGTTATTGGAATCTGTGCACCTTACGGGAGTACGGCATATATTCTTATGAGTTTCATTGCAATGCACCACTGTATATCATTTCATTAAACTGCACATGCCATGGTTATTTGCTGTTATTCCCCAGACCTCTATATGCAGTTTTATTAGTCTCAAATGCCAATAAAATAAAATAAAAAAATAAAATAATATCTATATACATGCAGAGGGTTGAGAGAGACTATATGCTGCCTACAACAACAAATTTATTGTCTCATTTATGTGTGAGTGGGGGAAGGGAGCAGTTTCTTCACTGTATTTTAATTAACTGTGTTTCACTGCATGGTAGTAAAGATAATAACCACAACATTAGTGCAACTACTATGCTATCAAATGCTTGTCACAGCCTAATATGTTTCAACAATATAGCTTCACAATAGAAACATGCACAACAAAAGAGCAGCTTGTTTTATTAATTTACTAAAGCTCCGTGGTTTTGGAAGGCCAGTATTTATTTCTGGGGGACTGATTAAAATAGAAAGAAGTATACATGGTAGAGAATAATATTTTTACTGGTGTGGGATTCATTTAACAAAAGTGTTCCTTCAGGAAAACAGAACCAAGATGCTAATGTTATACCTCATTTATTGCCAGCATATTCAGTGACATTTCATAATGTACATCTGTCAGCCAGAGATATAAATGGATGAGGTGAACCATGCAATTTACCCTCAGGAAGTTCCATTAGAGCCCCCAAAGTATAATATTTATGAGGTCAGAATCAATTAATCAGATAGCTGTATTTGCTTTTCAGCTCAGCATGCTCTCCTACACCAAGCTGTTGCATTGAGAAAGACTTTCCTATATGGTGAGAGGAGTCTGTTTGTATTGCATGAACTCTGTTTTCTAAATGAATTGCTATTCTCACAGAGCTTATACTCAGAAAAATACAAGCTATAAATTAAGGGAATGCAAAATAAATCTCTATCAAAATATATAGCGGAGTAGAAGACTTCCATATCTCCTCCTTATTGCTGCAGCCTAGCCCCATGGAAATGTGTTGAAAATGAGAAAACAACATGAGAGAAAATGGTGTACCTCAACCAAAGGTAATTCCAGTAAATGTAAAATCTTGTAGAGAAGGGAGAAAAACGTGGTTAATTTTATAAAGTTGTAAGTTACTGATGAAGTCAAAGGACCACAACTTAAGAAGAAAATCCATAGTACATTTTGAAATGTTAGCAAAATGATTTTCCTTTGCAAATATGTCCTGGATGTTTGATAATTTAATTCTCTTGTGCTCTGTTTGATTTATTGGATGGGTGCATATTTGAGAATGCATGGGGTATAATTTTTAATTTTTGTTTTAAACTGGAGTTGTTTCCTGCTATATTTTCAGCCTGACAGACCCCTTCTCATCCTCTAACCATAGGTGGAGAAGAAGGTTCTTGATTCTGCCATGCAGTTTATTGTGCTCAGGCTGGGCTCCTGGGAAAGGACAGGTCATGGTGTTTGAGATGTATGCTCTCGGTTCTTACGTAGTGGAGAGTGTTTCTTGTGAAGGGATTTTCAAATCTTAACTGTAATTTAGATTTGGGAAGGTTTCACTCTGTATACCAAATGAGTATTTATCATACTGCAATGTCTTTTTTTTTTTTTTTTTTCTATTTAGATGACAGATGCAAAAGAATTTTGTTGTGAAATCTTTGTCAGTATGATTGCACTGTCATAACTGATGCCAAGATTTGATCCAGCATTTCTTAGTTTCTTTGAAAAGGAGTTTACTTAAGATGGTTCAAAAATTACCTGTTATATAATAACATGATCTTTCTCTTCTGATAAAATTTCTTGAGGATAATAGAAAAAGCAGGACGGGTGTATCTGAAATTAGTGATAGAATATTCCTAGCAAAGCATTAGCTAAGAAAAAAATATTAGAACAATGTTTTACTCAAAGTAAAACTGTTTTACTTTCACCTCTTTGTATAAAATTCTTAACTAGTGTATTTTGTATATAGAACTTCCTATTTCATTACCAAGAGATGAACTTTTCACACTTCTTCAGACTTGGTCTTTTGCTCTTCTTTTTTTTGTTGTTGTTGTTGTTGTCGTTGTTGTTGTTGTCACAAAATACAAAAAAGGAAAAGATTACATCTCGAATCAATATATCCCAGGAAGGGATTTCCAGAACAACGATCCTGTTTACTGATCACAACTGTACAATCCTCCCAGGAAGGAGGATTAAACCCCATGTATCACTTAGTCCAGTGTTTGTACATCCTCACTTCAGAAATGATGACTCAACACACGTTGGAAAGACCAGAGTATACTAGGAGAATCTAGGAATATCTAGGAGTAAAGGAGAAAAATAACAGAACCATCAATCAGAACAAGGAGGGGCAAAAAGGAAAATGGTTCGGTTGTAGCTTCAATTGTGTATTCCCGTGCAAGGTGCCCTGACTTGTCACAGCGATAGCAGTTGACTTCACTGGTCTTGCTGCAGCTGATGGCTACATGGCCAGTTTCACCGCACCTCACCAGATGCTTGCTGGCCAAGTGAAGAAGCAAGAAAAAAAAAAAAAAAGTGTAGACTTACAATAGATTTTGTAGATGATTGCAGGAGAAAGTTATCAGCTGTAGAAGATACCAGCAGTCTAATTTACCAGGGATATAGAAAAGCAAGTTCAAGTAGTTGTTTTTTAAAAGTCAGTGCCAATGACTTGAATGCTGCTTCTTACATTCCCAAGTAAACATCCCAAACATCCCCTAGAGAATTTTTCCTTTCTTTTTGTGGCATTGTTTTGCTCCTGTGCATCAGAATGAAACAAATGACAAAACCTCAAAGGAGCAATCTGCCTGTCCATGTGGCATTACCTAATTGTATCAAGACATCATGAACGTCAATGAATTTCTGTCTCTTTGCTTCGAATTTATCTTTGGGCTGGTTAATATTATTGATGCAGTATCATTGACCAGCTGAATTCATGATATTTTTCTGCTTTGTGATTCAACTACTGAAGCCTTGTAGACAGAAGGTAAGCACTTTTTGAACAAGAATGAATACCCTTGTTTGCATATGAATAAGTATTTGTACAGCCTTGTTCCCTCCACCTATGCAAATACAAACTCATACATGTGAATGGATGTGGAAAAATGAACAAACAAACAAACAAAACATAATAAAAATGAGGAGCTGAATTTATGGAATTGTTTATATTCCACTACTTGTCCTGCTCTCTTCTCTTCTGCTAGATGAGGGCTTAAAAAATTGCCCACAGCAAATGGTAGAGAATTTTTGGAATAAGGCTTTTTGACATGAAAAGCAAGTAGAAAGAAAGAAGAAAGCAAATTGTTCAGCTGCATGGAGGAAATGCTGTGTAGCTGGTTTTCAGTCAAGACTCCAAGTCTCCCATTGTAAGGCAACTTGGACAACAAAAATCACTGATTTTAGAAGACACTGAGGAAGTAATCGCTTTCTTGTCAGCAGTATTATTAGAGAGTATGTTATGCTAGAAGATAAGGCATCTTACTCTCTGCCCTCTTGTCTTGAAATGAGTGGGGTACATTTCTTATCTGTACAGGTAATGTATCTCTGAAACTAGCTAAGACTATCTCATCCACCTTTCCATTGGTACATTCCCTGCTATACACTACCCTGCACCATGTATCTGGGAACTGACGAGTATACTGTGAACTGGCCAGTACTCAGGCTGTAGGGTCCTTGATGGCATATTTTTATCAATAACTCTTCTTCCAAAGTTGAATAAAAGAAACAGAGTTATGAATTAGCAAAGGATTAAGAGACACTACAGATAACTACCTCTGATACTTGCACAATACTTTGTGTCAAGATCTGAAACAAGTGAGGTAAGGTGTTGCCTATTGATTTAGTACAAGATCCTTCATCTTCCAGTGGGCCATTTCTTGAGTGATTTATATATGCTCACCTAGAGTTTATGTGCACATTAGTTCTGGCAGCATTTCCTTTTTTTTTTTTTTTGTCTCTAGGTCTGCCTTTTAGGAGTCTACTTTTGAAATTTTATCTGTTTTAACTTTTAATATTAGCATGTACAGCAAATAATTACTAAGACTCCACTATGGGAATCCATCCAGTAAATGAAGATAATACTTTCTCTGTTTAGATATATTCCCCTTTACAATATCATAATTCCCAGTTTTCAGTTGCTACGCTCTCTGACTGAGAATAACATCTCCTTTATTCTTGTATCCCATGACCTCTTTTAACATTTTGAGATACTGGTTAGCTGTTTGCATTACAGCAAAGGCTGACACAGACATCTTCTCAAATGTCCTCCAAAAGTCTTCTTGCATACTGCAAGTAGTTCTTGGTGGCTCCTGCGGAGCTACTCAAGCTGTATCTTTAATATTTGGCTTATTTGACAAAGAGGGCAGGCAAAGATAAAACCTCTCTAAAGGAGAAAGAAAGGAAATTCTGATAATGACCCATTCTCTAGACAAGATGATAGGAAAGCTAAATGATTGTATTTAACTTGATTGATAAAATCTGTAAAAGAAAATCTTAACAAGACTTTGGAAGTTAGGAGTTAGGTCAAAAGAACCTTCTGATCTTTTTTTATTTAGTTATTTAGTTATTTGTTGTCCTCATCACGGAGAGCAGTGTTAGAAAGTTTGTGAAGGTAAGAAAAGAAAGAAGAAAACATTTAAGTAATTTAAAATGAACTTATTTTTTGCCATCTGGGAGAAGGGATGATGATATCACAGAAAAAAGGATCTGAAGATTGAAAATCAAATAATACATGACAACAAGCTGAAAGAGGAGTCAGGGATTTGTTAAGAACAATCAAACCAAAACAGAGTAACTAGCTACTACATGCTGACAAAGATGCTGAACAAAACTGATGTTACTTAAAGGTTCTTTTAAATTTAAGTAAGAAAAATAAACTTCCTACATCTAAAGCACTGTACAGGGAAAGTAGAGAGCAGTACAGGGAAAATACTATAATGCATAAATATCCCAAGGTAATTATCTCTGACAATTTTGAGAGGAAGGTAATTTATCAGACTGCTCAAAAATTGAAGGCATTAATACTGTCAGGTAGGACACTAAATCAATTGTAAAGCTACCAAGGGTGTTCTAGAGACTCTAGAAGAAAAAAAGAAGGAGAAGAACATATGTTCTGTCCAGCTTGATGAACAAGGGAGAAGGTGCCCATGGGTCTAACATTCTTCAAGTGTTTCTGTAGAGAAGAAGAAAGCCAGCAGAAAGCCATTCATTTCAGTGACTACAAGAGAGAAGCGAGACTGCAGAAAATTGGAATGAAAGATTCAAAAAAATGACTTTGTATAAGATTAAGATTGTGCTGAGAACTGGCAGAAGGTAGTTGGAGAACAGTACTGCACTAGCACAGAAACATGGCTTTTGTATTGGAGCCAATGTAAAACTAATATAGAATAAGCTAAGTTTACATACACAGTCTGCAAAAGACTGTAGGGATAAATGCACTTTTACTTATCTAAAATAATCCAGAAAGCCAAATACAATGGAAATTCTGTGGAAGTTGTGCAGAAAGTCTGTATCTGTTTTCAGCAAAACACATACATCTTAGTGAAGTTTGTCAAAAATATACTGTAATGGTACTAGCATGTGATATTAAAATGAAGTAAGTGTGCCCCCCTTGTACTGATTAAATTAGGATGTAAATAGAACTATGCAGTTTCTGTATATGGAGGTAAATTCAGATTATCCCATAGTTTGAATTTATTTCATGTGCTTTAAAATTTTAATAAGAGAATGGCCTTATTCAAATTAGCTTAATTCTCTGTGTGATAGTTCCATGAATGAAAAAGTCTATCCGCTATTAACTTTTTTTTTTTTTTTTTTTAAAAAAAAAAAAAAAAAGAATAGACTATATATGATAATTTTGTTTGTCAGGACTCAGAGCAGAGTCAGGGACAAAGACCTGATTTATTACTGCTCTTCTAATTGGAGATAATTGGAAAGATCTTCCTAGTAGTGGAATAAAAGATTTTATAAAGACAGCTTAAAGCCCATCAAAAAGTGCCATTATTTGATAGCTAGCTGAATGCATTTAAGTCCTGTAAATAAAATTGTTGGTTAAGTAAGCAGCTAGGTTTTCCAAGTACTGTTATCACCAACCACTTTTCCTATAAATTAAGCTGTTTTCAATGAAAATTCTTATTCCAAGATTGTCTCTCCTTTTGCTTTTTGGTGTTTTTTTTTTGTTTGGAGCAGAAACTCCACTGAAATCTAAAGAGTCACTGTATTTAATCTGATAAAGCTAGGAGAATAGAATTGGGCTTGGGCTTTTGATGTGTGTAATCACCAGGGTCCTGAACAAATTCCACTGTTGTGTAATACATCAAAATTTGTCCAGGCAGATAAAATGGGGGAAGAAAGATATAATAGATCTAATTTTTCCAAACCATGTATTCAAATGCAAAGTAGCCTTACTGGACTGGGTTTGTAAATCGGAGCTGTAGTTGAGTAATCCAGAGGGTTGGTGTGCTTTACTTTTGTCCAGTATTTTAAAAGAGAAGTTTACATGAGTGCAATGATGCCTTAATGAAAGAAACAGTTAATTATTTGTGCAAAAGGGTGGGGGGAAGCTTCACAGCAAGTTTTTTTTTTTTTTTTTTTTTTTTTTGGCAGTGTTTTTTTTTAGCACCTGTTTGAGTTCTGCTGCAACAGTAAGCACATAATATTGTATAACTTTCCTGATTGAATATTGCAGCCAATAAGTACCTACTGTTAATGGCTACTAAACTTTTTTTTTTTAATGTATATTATTTTGTAATATATTTTATGTAATATATAAAATAAAGATCTCTTGAGACTTACCATACACTATCCACTAACTTGACTCATTCTTGGTGCCTGTGTTCTTTGCTTGTTGTAATTTCTGTCACACTTTACCATATCTTTAATCACTTTCTAAATAAACTTAAAATGTCCTGTACCAGCGACTTCCCCTTAAACTTATCTTGTAATGTATATTCCTATATGCTTTTTATATGTATCTATTCTTTTACAAATTGAAATATTTCCTTTGGATTTGTAGTAAGAGCATTTTCTAATACTGTATTAATAGTTACGTTTTTGAGTAGACAGGCTTGAATTTATTACGTCTCTAGGTGTGAACTTTGCCAAGCTGAATCTCAAAAGGTAGATTTAAACTATTTAGAGATCACTGCTACATCTTTAAGCTGAGATGTAAGGTTTGTAGTCCTAGTTTCCAGACTATGAATGGGACCTGGTTTTCTCTCCTTTTACTTAAGCTGGTGTATGCCTTACATACAGTGATGGCTCCCGTGACTTTTAGAGTGATTATACACAGAGGGGTTTGGAAAGTATGAAGCCAATAGGATCAGACCCTTGGTGATTTGCTTTTTGTGCTGCCTCCAAGTCTGAGAGTCTTCACCTACCTCTCAAGCTCTTGGAGCCTAGGATGCTGCAGTATCCTCCAGTTAAACTGAAAGTAGGTAGAAGGGAGAACAGGTCCTCTTGTGGGTGCTCCAGTGGTACCCCATCACAAGCTAATGAAAATAACTTTGTCACTGCCATACTTTGCCAAAGCAGCACATTGCATGAGGAGTGGGGTAACACAGAATCCAGGAGGCAATAGTGCTAGTAAGCATTTCTTGCAAGTGTTTTAATCTGGGCTGTGTGCTGCAGCCCAATGAGAAGAGTGAATTGCCAGATGGTACTCATCTCACCATTTTGTCCTCCTTACCTGTCTGACAAGAAGTCTTTGCAGCTTCTTGCTTTTCTGATGATAGTCTCCTTTGATTTGATTTAGCCCATTTCAGGGATTGTAATGTGTACAGAGGGGTGCATATGTGTGAACTGGGTTTTAGTGAATTGTATCGTAGGGGCATGTGTGAGCAGTGCCTTTGCCCCTTGAATAGCAGCTTGTGTCTGAATTAAAATGCTAGGGCCTTGCTTGTAAATGTATCAATTTTTAACATCTAGGTACAATCATTTGATAATATCAATACTGCAATAGCTATTCAGAGTCTAGTTTCAGAAGCTTTGTCTGTAGAAATCTTTTCCCTCTGAGATGCTCTGTGATTTTAACAGAAAAAATATCTCTAATGGCACCATGTCCCAGGGAGTTCTGGGGATCTGTTTTGGGCAGGCAAGGAGGGAAACATTTCTGTTCAGACTTCAGTCTTGCTGCTCCTGCTAAAATGTTGATAAAACCTTGTGTGAAGGCTGAGGCATGATACCTGGTACAGTGGATTATACAGCAAACAGGCCAATCTTTTTTCATGCAGGGATTAGCCCTGCTGCTGCTATAGAAACAGCTTTTAAAATCATGGTCAAGAGCTGCAGCCCCTTAGAAAAGTTTGCCAGGTGCTGGGGTAGACCTTGCAGCTGCTTCTCCCCACATCCCATGGCAGCTGGGGCTGGCTGCTGTCACCAGTACTTCAGTGAATGCTTCAGGCTGATTATGAAATGACCCATCTCTCACTTGCTACCCTCCTGTTTTCTGGCCATTGGGTTAGAATAGAACAGAACATACCAGAACAGAACAGAATAGAACAGTTGGAAGAAACCTCCAAAGATCATCTGGTCCTACTGCCTGACCACTTCAGGGTTAACCAAAAGTTAAAGGATATTAATGAGGGCTTTGTACAAACACCTCTTGAATAGCGCATGGCATGGGACATCAACCGTCTCACTAGGAAGCCTGTTCCAGGGTTTGACCACCCGCACAGTAAAGATTTTTTTCCCAATGTCCACTCTAAATCTTCTGCTGGTGCATCTTTTTGCCACTCCTGCGTCTTATCACTGGAGACCAGAAAGAAGAGATCAGCACTTTCCTCTTCATTTCCCCTCCTCAGGAAAGTGTAGAGAGTAATGAGGTCATCTCTCAGCCTCCTTTTCTTCAGACCAGTCAACCCAGCTGTCCTCAGCCTCTCCTCCCATGACATGCCTTCCAGATATCTTACCTGCTTTATCACCCTCCTTTGGATGCTTTCAGGGACTTTAACAACCTTTTTATTTTGTGGATCCCAGAAATGTACACAATATTCAAGGTGAGGCTGCACCAATGTTAAATACAGTGGGAGAATGACCTCTTTTGATTGGCTGGCTATACTGTGTTTAATGAACCCCAAAATACAGTTTGCCTCTTGGCTGTCAGGGCACACTGCTGGCTCTGTTGAGCTGATTGTCAATAGATTCCTTTCTACAGGGCTGCTCTCTAACTGTTCACCTCCTAGTCTGTACCTGTGTCTGGCATTACTACATTCCAGGTGCAGAACCTTGGGGTCAAATTTACCTTTGTTGAATTTCATGCCACTGTTGATGGCCCAGTGCTCCAATCTATCTAGATCCTTCTGCAAGTCTTCTTGTCCCTCCAGGGAGTCAACATAACCTCCCAGTTGAGTGTCATTGGCAAACTTGTTGAAGATGCATTTCACTCCTGCATCCAGATCATTGATTAAAATGTTGAACAGAACTTGCCCTGGAGCTGAGCCCTGAAGAATATTGCTAGTGATCTTCCACCAGCCAGATGCAGCTCCATTCACTATGATTCTTAGAGTGCTACCATTCAGCCTGTTCACCACTCAGCATTGTATGAACCTGTTTATCTCACAACTGGACAATTTGTCCAGAAGGATGTGTGAGGCCACAGGAAATAATAATAATAAAAATTACAACCTTCCATTCATCCACCAAATGGGTGACATTATCATAGAAGGAGATCAAGTTACTAAGGCAGGACTTTCTGTTAATGAATCCATGTTGACTATGCCAGATAATATCTTTGTTCTTTACATGCCTTTCAATATCCCCCAGGACAATTGTCTCCACAACTTTTCCAGGGACCAAGGTTAGACTGACAGGTCTGTAGTTTTCTGTATCTTGATCTGTATCGGTCACTGCACCAAGCCTGACTGAGTTTAAGAAGAGATTGGACTGTGCACTTAGTCACATGGTCTGAACTTTTGGGTAGACCTGTGCGGTGTCAAGAGTTGGACTTGATGATCCTTAAGGGTCCCTTCCAACTCAGGATATTCTATGATTCTATGATTCTATGATCTTCTCTCATGCCCTTTTTCTAGATGGGTATTACATTGGCTAGCTTCCAGTGAGTAGAGACCTCCCTGTTACTGCTCCCCCAGTCATGGTCCTCCAACTTTGAGTTCCAGTCAGACCAAGATCCATTGTTACTGTTAAATACTAAGGGAGAAAAAAAAAAAAAAAGCCTTTTTCTGAATTAGGTTGAATTGGACAGGGTCTGTTTTATAAGATGTACAGAAGAAAAGATCTATAAACCTGCTGAATGTTCATTAAGCCTTATTAAGCCTTTCTGTGGTTATCTGAGGAATTGTAACATTTAAAGTATATGTTGCAAATTACACAAGTGGTCTTCAGCCATTCAGGCTTGTAGACATGAAGGCTTGTTTGTGCAATTGCTAAACCAGAGGCTACTGGCTCTTGTGTGCATTGCAGTGCAATCTGCTGTAATGCAACCAAGACATTAATCACCAATAAGAAAGAGCTGAAGTGTTTCAAGCACTCACCTATTCCAACCCTTGCTAACCAGTTCATAACACTCTCCAGTGATGGGGATTCCATGTGTTAGAAATGAGTTTATCATCAGGTCCTTCCAGTTTTACCTTCTGTCTTTTGGCATACCTATGAAATTTTCCATGTTAGTATTTCTTGCAGATGTTGATTTTTTTCAGTCTCTTACAGGGGCATCTGATCTGTTTATGATCAAAGTAGAACAAACTCTAGCATCCATCTTTTGTACAGTGGGAGCAGCTCTGTGTACATACTGTACAGAGATCAAGATTAGAGAACTCCATCTCTAAGGGGAGAAAAAGGAAAGAAACAGAACAAAGTAACCTGACATTTCTTTTTAATTTCTTTGAAATGCAGTGTCAGAAATGCTAATAGTGGTCTCAGTGTATATAGCTGCCTTGAAAAAATAAGAAAAAATAAAACGTTATTTCTAATTCTTACTGTACCATTGGAGTTGGATGATATTTCAGTGTGCTCTGCCGAAGCTTTTGTCACAAGCAATGATATTTGCTGTGAATCTATTAAACTTCAAATTATAGAAGTATTTAGTAAATTAAATCATTTCAAAGAATTAGACTTTCAGTACAGATTTTTTTTTTTTTTTTCTGCCTTATTTCTCTTTATTTCTCTTGAATCTTATAATTGCATCTCTCTCCTGTACCTACAGCACATTAATAATCTTCCTTTGCTTTCATCACACTCCAGTATCTTTGGTTTGTTTTTGTTCCTAATCCTTTTGGTTTTCTTTGCTTAAATCAGGTATGGAAGCTTCAGTGACAAGGTAATATAGTAAGTAATAATAATATGTAATGATGCATTCATTCTCACTTTTCCCTGCCTTTCACCCCCACTACTATAATGAATATTAATGTCTGACATTCACATGAGAGCAAATGTAATCAAAGAGCACATGCTTACAAAAAAAGGAAGGGACTTCATATTTTGCTGAGCTTTCACATTGCTGAAATGATACATGCTGGGCTCTCTGTACATACTTAAGGAATGAGATAGGGACCTGTAAATTTAAGGGCTGTGAGGTGATGCCCGTAGTCTACAGTCTGACCTCCCATGTAGCTGAGACTAAATTGACATTCTTGCACTTGCCCTGAGAAGGTGGTAACTGGGAGCATATGTTGTGTTTTTCAGAGCATTCTTTTCTCTATTCCCATCCTGGAGCTGTTCTCACCACCAGTGCATTTCCAGCATCCCTCAGGAACACACACTGCAGTAGGAGAGGTAAACACCACCTAAGGTCAGGTTTGTTTTGGTGCCAGAATAATTTTCAAATCTATCTATTACAGAAAGATCAATGGTACCCTTCACCTCAGAGAGAATGCAGATTCTGCTTGGGCTCCAGACAACTCCTGGGACCCAGGCAGGTCCCTGTTTTCTTCACTGCTTTTGTTTCATTTGTCTTCATAACTCCTTTCAGTCCCTTTTGCAAGTTCTCTGATGATTTTAGTGGATGGGTTGATTTTCCCAGGCATTAAACTGAGGTAATTATTTCTCAGTTAGGGATGGCCCCTTCCAAGTGTATCATATACTAGCAATGTTGCTACTTAGAGCAACAAGAACTGCCCCTGGTCCTTCATTCTCCACTTCTTTTTTTTTTTTTTATTCTCTTTTTTTTTTTTTTTTTTTGATAGGAAGAGGCAGACCTCAGCTCTTTATTTTTGCAGCAGTCAGAAAATTTTCATTTTACCTGTGTTGCTGAAAAGCAGTGAACCAGCACTGGTGTATGGGGTGTGGCTGGGATGTTAACTTTCCCTGCAGCAGCCCATACAGTGCTGCGTTCTGCGCTTGTAGCTAGAACAGCAGTGGTATCACACCAGTGTTGTGTCTGCTGCTGAGAAGTGCTGGCACAGCATCAGGACTTTCTCTAATCCTCCTAGGGGATGGGCAAAAAGGAGAGAAAGAAACATCACCAGGGCAGCTGGCCTAAACCAACCAAAGGGATATTCCATAGCATATGATGTCACACTCAGCAATAAATGGTAGAAAAAGGAAGAAGAGGGGAGGGGTGGGCTCTCATTGCAAAAATGTCTGTCCTCCTCCCGAACACCAGCTATGTGCGTTGAGGCCCTGCTTCAAGGACATGGTCAAGCATCGCTCATTTGTGGGAAGTAGAGAGTAATTTCTTTCCTCTGCACTTCCACATAGCCTTTACTTATTTTGTTCTGTTATTCCCTTTTCCCCTCCCTCTTCCCCTTTCCCTTTTTCCGTTTAGTTGAATTGTTTAATTAATAATAATATTTCCTTAATATTTTTTTTCTCTTTAATTAAATTATCCTTCTCTCAACCCATGAGTTGTTCTTTCCTTTACTTCTTCCACTCCTCATCTGAGGAGGGGGAGTGAGAGAGTGGTTGTGGTGTTTAGCTACCTAGGATGGTAAAACCACCACAGCTGGCGATAATTGTATTACATATTTGCACCCCAGTTTGTGGCTGAAAATAAGAAAAGGCAATTTAGAGAGGTGGAAGCTAAGGGAAAATCCTTTTTCTGTAAACTTTCCCCTGTAAACTTTTTTTTGATTACTGCTTATTGATTACTGCTAGTGTACTTATTCCTGTGGTATCTAGAAGCATTCCAACCCCACTGAAATCAGTGTAAAAGATGCTAGTGGTCTGAGTGGGACTTTGACTGGACTATGTGCACACTGATCTCATCTAGCTGATAATGCACGTGATTTAGGTACAAGCATTTGTTTTGGGGATCTAAAATTATGGTCATGTGGAACATTTTCAGTTTTGGAGTTTCAGTAGAGAGTGGAGTTGATTTGTAAATAGCAGAATATTATAACCATGATGTCACAGTTCTCTGATGGTGTTTTGTAAGAAATTTCTGACCAACATGGAATTTACTTATTCCTGTTGTTTTTCTTTTTGACTGCAGTATTCTGTCCCTGAAAGGGTTGTGCACATTTGTTTGGACAGGTATATATGTTTTAACCTGTAGATACATTCAGCTTGTTTTACATGGACAGCCTCCTGGGTGGTTAAAATCAACTGTTAGTGTAAATTATATTTGAGATTTTTGAATGGATTTTAAAAACATTTTACTGAGAGTTTTTTTTTTCCTGTTTGTTTGTTTTTTAATATAGGGTGTATATCACATTGTCAAAGAGTAAGAGACCATACGTTATCTATGAGTTCATTTTTTGACTCTTTTGAAGTAGCTTCTTGTCCACAGATTAAGTACTGATTTAAAAATCTTGTTTCTACAATGAAAATATATCCCTTAACAAGTAATGTGTGGGGAGAGAATAAGAAACAAAGGTAATCGGTCTTTTAAGACAGGTGTAGTAAAAGAGATGTCTCCTGTGACACTGTGTAGATGAAATAATTGTGTGAATTTTTCAACATTATATGAATGATATGGTCTCAGTCCCTCATGTGGCAATTTTTTTATTTTTTTTTTTTAAATTTTTTCTCTTTAAAGCTTATATGTACTTAGTGGATTGGCTTACAACAGTTTCTAAATAACAAATGGACCTGGACTACAGAGAAAACTCATGGTAATATCAGGTTTCCTTTTTTTTTAGTACAGTGAAAGCAGGTGTAAACTTGAGCAGACAATGGGATTAAGTATATATAAATTATGAAGATTTTCTCTCAAATACATCACAACAAAAATTACAAAATTAAAAAAAAAGCAAATGAAAACTGACTTTTTTTTTTTTTTTTCTTATTGTGTTTGGTCTCAGAGACTTCAGTTTTCAAGGCTGTGAACAGGAATGTTTCAGGAACACTAAATGAAATTGAAATTCAAACATAAGCTGAGAAAAAAATAAATTAAATGTTAAAATTTCAAAACATAAATAAACACATTTGATCGGATTGTCCTGTACTGCTGAGTGATTTACATCTTCCTGCATTCAGAAATCCAGAGATACATGGCATTTGACTGACCACTGCACATACAGAGAACCACAGCCTGTCAGTCATCAGTTCTGTGTTCAGAATTGTGTGATGGTTTGTACCTCCAGAGCTGCAGATAGAAATAGGAAAAAGCAAGTGGGTATGATGGGCACCATCTACAGGCAGCAGTCCACAGTATTCTAACAATGCACTTTGAAAGTCTGATGCTGCATTGTTTGTAAATGCAGCCTTTTGTTCTCTCAGATTTAAAGACATGTTTGGGCAAATAAAACATCTAATTTGAGTGATCTAATTGCTGCCTCTAAAATGCTCTTTGCACATTATACTGTTTAATTACTTCAGTCTTGTAGTTGTTTAGCAATGTCTCAATCTGTTATATCTACGAGAATTAAGGGAAAAAGGGACTTCATTTAGTCATCTTTCAACAGTTGTATGAAGCCATAAATGGAATACCAATGTCTGTCTATTTTAACATTTTTCATAACTGTCACAACTGCAAAAAATAAGCAAAAAAAATCAGAATAAATTTTCTGTAATGTTTTATGGTTCTTGATGGCAGTAATATGTAGTCTGAGAGAGCAGTTTGTAAAATAGATGTAACAAAATAGAAAAAAGCATAGTCTCTTCATTACTTCAAAACATCTCTAAACATGAAAGGAAATTTTGTGTGAACATAAAGGGAAGAACATATAAATTAACCTCATTGAACATATAAATTAACCGTATAACTTTTCTCTACTTCCTTCAAATTGTGAGAGGACAACTTGTATTAAATTTATTTGTAGCCCCATGTAACTCAAAACTCTCAGTAACCCTGCTGTAGTAATACAGATTCTGTACAAGGTACTTAAAAAAATAATAATAATACAAAAAGCTTGCTGTCTTTTCAGGTCATCACACCCTTATGTGTGTGTAATTTGTTGTTCTCAGGTAAAGAGGAGAAGCTCTAAGAAAAGAGCTGGAATGGGAATAGAGACACTATGTAAAGCTGTCTATCTGTCTTTTTAAATCAAAGACTACTTAACCATGTGTGGAAAAATAGAGAACATTACCGTGGTATTTTTCTTTTGCCAATATCTCAGTTGGTTATGAACTTTTGATGTTCATTTATTACTTTGATCCTTTCCAATATCAATTGTTTGCACTCATGGGAACATAAGACATAATGCATTGTCTTAGAGCCTGCTAGATTTAATGAGAGGAGGAATACTGATTTGTTAGAGAATGCTTTTTTGAATATATTATCTCACATAGGCCATGCACATACAAAGCTTGACATACTTGGAGTGCTCCATTGCTGTCTTCTATAGTCAATAGTCATTATATATGTCTTCTATTTAATGAGATCGCCACCCTGGTAGATATGGAGAGAACCAAAAGAAAATGTTTCCTTTTTTTTTTTTTTTCACTGAATTGGACCTTGAAGTCTGCCATATGTTTTGGGGATCTGTACAACTGCATTCTGCTGCTGCTTGGCAACTTTGGATATGAAATTACAAATTCTGAAGGAACAATGTTATAAATATTTTTAAGAGTGCTGTGCAGCATGTGCATTATTTTCAAAGAGCTGCATGTTTAATGGAAAGGTCTGACTTTTCTCTAGGTTCTCAAATCTTGGCTCCTTTTCTCTCCTCCCTTCCACAACCTCATTTGTTCACAGCTGAAACTTTAGTCTATACTATAAGTCATATTCTGTGTTTCTTTCTGAGGGATCTTTCCCGCGTTTCTTGTCTTGCAAGACAAGAAGTAGCAAAACTATATACACACTGAAGTGTATTCTCTGAAGTGTCTCTAAAATGTTTATGCCAGTGGCAAAGATCTTGTTTGACATTTTAACACAATGGAGTTGAATGCAAGAGCTGCAGGCAACTGCCACACATGCTGCTGACATTCAGTTGCCTGCAGTGGTTGGAGGAGGAAAAAACTCCCACTGCACTTGGTCTCTGCTCCTAAGTTAGCAAACATGAAACTCCTGTCTTGGTTAGACGCTGCTGTTAAACTCAGACTGCTTCTTCTTTACATCACTTGGACTGCACCTTAAGTAGCAATCACAGAGGCACTCCTTAAGTCCATGCCAGGCTGCAGGGCACATGTTCATTGTGCTGTAGGTGAGATGTACTCTTGCTTTCTGCACAAGAAAATTTGCAAGGGTGAAGCCTGGAGAAAGGGCACAGGATTTTTGTCCAGATCTGTCTGGAAGAGTTTCTGGGGAGATAGGTGCTTGTTTAAAAACAAATAAAATAACATCAACAAAACAAAAAGAAACAGGTTGGCCTTCAGCGAACAAAGTAATCTAGGATAACTTCAAAGCACCTGACCACCTTAGATACAGTAGTTATGGTGTAATTGAAGTCTGCCTTTTCTCTTACTGCCCATTTCTTAGATCCTTTATGCATACATCTAAGTCCTTTCTATATTGTCCCATGCATAAGTCATCTCTTAACCTGCATCTAGGGGCTAGTTTGGCTTTGAGTTTGCTGACCTGTCCATGGGAACTGACTAATGCTCGAGTTGGTGTGCTTACCAGCTACTAGTGCGACTTCTCCACATCATATATGACCCATGTTTTCTGAGATATATATATATATATATATATATTTAACAGTTTTGGATGGCATTGGATCTAAAAGTAAAATATTTGCCAAGCAAGTTCTCTCTTCATCTCACCTCTAAATAATTTTTGAAATCTGCAAGGTTTTATCAGTACAGCTGAACAAATTTACATCCCAGATCTAGGGATTTTCAGACCTGGAAATAATGAAAAGAAAAATGGTGGCAAGTAATAGTAGTAATGTCTTGGTTCTGATTATGCTGGAGACTTGGAGTCTCTTTGCAGTCTTAACTCTGATACACATGAAAACTTTCTCCAGCAATGACTCTGGATTTCATTATTTCTCTTGTACTTAATAAGAGTCCTAGTGGTATGAATCACATTCATTTATTGTTGTTGCTACAGTGAAAGATCTTCTAGATTTTTCCTTCTTTTCTCTTCTCTCTCTAAATATGTAAATTCTCAGTCATTTATAATTTGATCAACTATATTTATTTTTATTTCAGTATAGTATTAGCACTATCTCAATTAGTTAATTAGACTATAGAAGTGCACAGTTGTTCTTTAAACAATATATAGTTTAAAAGTCTACTGGTGTTTATGATATGTTTTTGTTTTTCTATTAAACATAATTTTAATACACCTCCCCCAAATTTCTTACTTGGGATTTTTGTAATACATTAAGATATTTTCCAGTCTTTCTCTGACTGATTTTAAGGTTAATTTTGAGGTCTTATATCCACTGTTAGATGTTCTCTATTGCTTTGGTGTTATACAAAAAATAGATATTAGAAGGTCTCTTTCTTTAAATATGTATTGTAAGAGGTACCAGCAATACTGAGCAAAACAGTTTGGACAAAATAGAAATGGTTTTGTTTTTAAAACTATTAATATTGAATAAACAGAAGAGAGGAAGGGAAAAAGGTAGTGACTGAAAAAAAGGACAATTCACAGACAAAATATGTTTATCTAGCTCATTCATGAAAACGTTTCCATTCACAGATCTATTCTGTTTAAAAAATTGATCAGTTTGGTGGGAACATGTGGTAAAACAGGATAAATTCAATAACCACATTGCATAATAGAAGTTTGCTTGGATTTCTTAATTAGCCCAAATTATATTTTTTAATTAAACATAGAGTTTGTGATATGTGAGATGGTGGCTTAGGACTTTTTCAGTCTCAGACTTAGAATTTGTTCTGAATTTAGTTTAAACAATATTATTTATTGTTTAGTATAAAGGCAGAAAACTATACATGGACTGGAGTAAATAGAATAAGTTCTCAAAGTGCTGACTCTGAAATTTCATAACCAATGTATTCAGTTGTGTAACTATCATTAAAAAAATCATATTTCAACCATTGTGCTCTATTAAATGGATAAGACCAATACTCTTGAAGAGCTGACACACTGATTTAGTGTTGAAGTTTATAGTTTATATCTAATTCTTTTCTGATTTAGGGTTTCATGGATTGCATCTTGTACTGTTGAAATCTGTTACATATGTTTTTCTTGGCGTCATTACAAGTAGAACCCAGGTTTTCCTTGGCTAAATTATTAAACATAGACATTAGTCATGCATAACGTAGGTTTTTCTATGGAAAAAGAAACCTGTTACAAATAATTGGGTATTTCATAAAATATTCCAAATAAATGAGTCTAAAACTGAAATGTGTATAAAACTTTTACTTTTGAAAATTTAAAATTATACTCCCTGTATACATTTTAAAATGTGGGAAAACAAACAAAAAAAAATCAAACAAAAACATAGAAACATAGAATCATAGAACGGTTTGGGTTGGAAGGGACCATAAAGATCATCTAGTTCCAACTCCCACCATGTCCTGGTTTCAGCTAGGATAGAGTTAATTTTCTTTCTAGTAGCTGGTAGGGTGCTATGTTTTTGATTTAGAATGAGAATAATGTTGATAACACACTGATGTTTTACTTGTTGCAGAGCAGTACTTACACTAAGCCAAGGACTTTTCAGCTTCTCGCTTTGTCCTGCCAACAGGCAGGCTAGGGGTGCAGCAGGAGCTGGGGACAGACCTAGGATTGCTGACCCAAAGTGGCCAAAGGGGTATTGCATACCATCTGTCATCATGCTGAACAATATATAGGGGTGGCTAGCTGGGGTGAGGGGGCCGGATGCTTGGGGATAGGCTGAGCATCGGTCAGTGGGTGGTGAGCAATTGCATTGTGCATCACTTGTTGTTGTGGTTTAACCCGGCTGACAGCTAAACACCACACAGCCATTTGCTCACCCTCCCCCCTCCCTCTCTGGGATGGGGTAGAGAAACAGGAAAGAGAAGCCTGTGAGTTGAGATAAAGACAGTTTATTAAGTTAGAAATAATAATAATAATATGTACAAACAAGTGATGCACAATGCACCACCCTCATAGTAAAGAACTTCTTCCTAAGATCTAACCTAAATCTGTCCTGTTTCAGTTTAAAGCCATTGCCCTTTGTCCGATCACTACATTCCCAGATAAAGAGTCCCTCCCTGGCTTTCCTGCAGGCCCCTTTTAGCTACTGTAAGACGGTGTCCACAGAGGAAATAAGAGTCAGGGGAAATAAGGGTCACAGAGGAAAAATAAGGTGTCCACAGAGCCTTTTCTTCTCCAGGCTGAACAACCCCAACTCCCTCAGCCTGACATCACAGGAGAGGTGCACCAGCCCTCTGATCATCCTCATGGCCCTACTCTGGACTTGCTATAACAGGTCCATGTCCTTCTTATTTCAGGGGCCCCCGAACTGAATGCAGTACTCCAGAAGAGGTCGTGTGAGAGTGGAGTACAGAGGAAGAATCACCTCCTTTGACCTGTTGGCCATGCTTCTTTTGATGCAACCCAGGATACAGTTGGCTTTCTGGGCTTCAAGCACACATTGCTGCCTCATTTTGAGCTTCTCATCCACCAACACCCCCAGGTCCTTCTCCTCAGGGCTGCTCTCAATCCATTCTCCACCCAGCATGTATTTGTGCTTGGGATTGCCCCAGCCTGGTGCAGGACCTTGCACTTGGCCTTGCTTAACTTCATGAAGTTCACACAGGCCCACCTCTCAAACCTGTTAATTTCCACCTGGGGGGCATCCCTTCCCTCCAATGTGTCTATAGCTCCACACAGCTTGCCAAACCCTGAGGAACATCACTCATCAGTGGTCTCCACCTGGACATTGAGACAGTGACCACAACTCTGTGAGTGCAAACATCTAGTCAATTCTTTATTTACTGATTGGTCTATCCATCCAACCCATGTCTGTCCAATTTAAAGACAAGGATGTCATGCAGGACAGTGTCAAATGTTTTGCACAAGTTTAGGTAGATAGTTTCACCTTGCTGAGTTTGTCATCAGGGCTCCTTAATCTGCCAGTTTTACTAGTGTGAGCTAGTTACTGAAAGCTAGAGACTACACTGGAAATATATTGTTGGTGTTGCACATTGTATGTAAAAAAAATCAGCAGTCACCTGATTTGTCTAATTATGTTTTTTTTTTTTTTTTTTTTTTTTTTTTTTTCTGAATCTATTGTATTTAACCATACATAACAAAAGATCACAACTGAAAATGCATGGGATATTTGTTTTGCATCCTTTAACAATTCATCTAATAAATCTTAATCAACATCATAGTTACGCTGTTTAGAAATATTCTTATTATCAGTCCAGAATATTCATAAGGATAGCCTGAGAGATTTAACAGAGGAGGTGAAGGAGTGGTTCATTGAGTTTCAACTTTGAAATTAGCCTTAAAGAAAATGGTTTGTTACTTACAAATACATGCATCTATTGAAATTTCTGAATTGAATCACAGTTGATATTTAGAATCAAAATACTCATGTGGGGACTCAAGAGTGTATTGGATTGTAAAAAAAAATATCAGAAGAAAGAAAGAACCATTTATAATATGAAATTAGAAGAATTGCTTTTTAGACTGACAAAGATAATGAACTTTACAGTCTCAAAACTAGTAACAGAGAAATAAATCCCAGTTGATATTATTTTTTTTCCTTTCATATTATGAACCCCATTTCATTTTTTTCATTAAATACTATGTATTTAAAATATTACTATTACTTCAGACTATTACTTAATCATTGTAAAATATTTTCCATAATTATTCCATAATTATTTTAAATTTCTTTCTTTCAGAACATATAGAAATTCACAATTTCTATATGCCAAGGGCAAATTCACTGTTCTTTTTAATTTTATGCATTGTAGTAAGTACCTATAAAAGTATGTTTATTTATTTATTTATTTTCCCTCAGATTTTGATTCTGACACGAAAAGTTTCTTTTGTATCCGTATTAGCATTTGGAGTCCGTTCATTTGGCAATATCTGACTCTCTGGATAATTCATGAGCAAGGACTCTAGGAATAAAAGTTCCTTAGAGATAATATATTAACACTGCAGCTGTTGTCAGTTTGCAACATTTTAATTTTGTACTCATTGTAGAGATATCAATCAATACTTAGACCTTGAGCATGCAGCATTACAATTTCTTGCATATTTCTCAGATAAAAATAATTTTTAAAAATGGTAATGTTCTAAACATACCTACAAGATGCTAATGAATCTGTACATCTTATAGTTTTCTTCTGAGATTCATTTTAATAATTTACCACTATTACTTTTATTTGAGAGGAAAAACTCAACAGAACTTTATTTATTTATTTTTGTCTTCAAAGTTGCTGGAAATCTTTCTTTTCTGAGAGCGGGAGGCAATCAATTTAGAGATTGATTGAGATTTCTAGAAAATTGAAGTGAGTAGATAGTAGCAGAAACTTGAGAAAAGTAATACACTTCTAGAGAATATCCTGATGTCTTGCAGCATTCAACCTTGCTATCTTTAGCCATCCACAGATAGATGAGTCTGGTGTTTCTATATTAAGTTCAGAGACAGCAATGTACTTCTAGTCCTATGCTAAGATAAGAGGAATGAATCACCTTTTCGCATGCCAACTTGATGTACAGTCAGCCTTGACAAGTGATATTAGGTGTTTAGCTTCTAATGAATTAAGTTAGGTAGAATGATTCTTGTCTTTACAGATGCTTGTGAAGAAGGCTGCATCTGTAGAAGCACATAGCAAAGTCAGCTGGACAGTTTCATTTGATTTTCTTTTATTCTACTTGCAACAGCTTACATTTGAGGGAAGAGGAACAGCATTAAAAAGTACAAGTAAATATTGGCATATGTTCACCATCACGTGACTTAAATGTGTCCCCCAATCTCTTAAGGTTTGTTACATAAACAGAAAGAGCAGAGTAGTATGTCTAAAAGTTAACAATTAGCCAATTATAAATGCTTGGCCAATGAGTGATGGATGGTGTTTCACCAGTCAGATGACCTTCTTGTGGCAGTGGTGAAACAAGTGTTTTGAGCCAGTCATTAATATCTAATAGAACATTTAAATAAACTAATCTATCACAGGTGTATGTTTGGGCAGCAGTTGCCCAGCTGTGCTTAGATTGTGACTTGCACCACCTTGCACAGACAAGGCCAGAAAGAAATTCCCTGTGGCTGTTAATATCCTACTGCAGGTGAAAAGACATCTTTTGACAAAGTGAAGGTGGGAGGTAAGGTAAATGTGCTGTATTAGCTAATATAAATTCATGCTGTGCAAATATCCCTGTGGACTCCAAAGCAGAACTGGTGTTTGAGGAGGATTCCAGGTGGTCTCTTGGTGATGGAGGATGAGAGGGATGATCATCTGACCAGGTATAAAGGGTTTAGCAGATCAAATGCTTTACTTCTGTCAAACAAAACTCAAAAAAAGGGCTTTTAATTAACAGACTGCTTAATGAAGAAGCATAGAGAACAAAAATGTTAGCATTGAACCTCTGCCCCCCTGTGAGAGGTTTTGAATCTCTGTGTGTTCTTGCTTTATCTTTGCAAAACAGACACAGTTCTTTCATAGGAAAAACTCTGGAGGTGAACACTGATTACATTAAAATATTATCTAACAAGCATGGGTTTTAAAATGGGATTTTAACAGAGTATTGCCCAAACAGGCCATGAATAGTAAGCAGACACATAATGCAACAAGAGACCATCTTACTTAAATGAAATAGATTTCATTAGTCAACGTTTAAACACACTAGTTAAAGATAGACTTAAATTATGTGTAGCATTTATAAGCTTGTTTTTCTACAGGTCCATCTAGCTTTTTCTGCTATAGATTCATACTTAATATAAAGTTTTCAGAATCACTCTAAGTTTAGATGCATACACTTTTCTGAAAGGTTGGGATGATAGATAATCTTTTAATTTAAAGAGTAGTATGTCTTGTTGGAATTAAAAAATTAAAGATAAAAATCAAATGATCATGGAAACTGCTATAAATGGCATCAAAGTGAATAAACCTGGGTCTTCAGTCAAATATGAATTCATTTAAATAGTCTGCATCTCAGTGATCCTACTGTTTGCACTTCTAGAATGTTTTTGTTTCTGCTTTTTACCTTTTCAGTATTTATGAGGATTTATTTATTTATTTTATGAAATACAGTCTGATTGAGGCCTTACATTATGTTTACTACAGTTCCCATATCTCTGAGAAAATGATGATACATCTGTATCTTCTGAGGGGGCTCAGTAGATGAGTAAACTGGAATGTGTGATCTATACAGAAGCCAGACAGATAGCACATAACTGGATACATGACGTTGTATCATGGTACATAGCAACAGATACCTGGACCTCTGGATGGTAATGTCCATATACAGCAACCTCTATTGTATCTGCAGTAGCTGCAAGAGCAAATTTAATCTGTGTTGTACTAATTTAAAAATCATTGCCTATGCTTTTTTTCCCCTTTTTCCTTTTTTCCCCTTTTTTTCTCCTTTCTTCCTTTTTTTTTCCTTTTTTTTTTCATTTTTTTTTCTTTTTTTTGTCCCCCTTTTTTCCTTTTTTATTTTTTTTTCCTGTTTTCCTTTTTCCTTTTTTTTGTTTTCTTTTTTTCTGTGGTGTTCCACAGGCTCTGCACACTACATTTTTGGCAGTATCTGTCCAACCCTGTACATATGGCTAGGTATGTGTAAAGGGTGAGAATCAGGGGAAGGAAGAGAATCATTATATTACGTTACAAATATATACACATTTATATCACAGTCAGAGCACTGACTGTAAAAAGACAAAGGTACTTAGAGATTTCTGATGATGAAACATCATCAGAGGTTTTCCTGCACTTAAGATTTATGGGAAATCTGAAAGTGCACTTCAGACTTATCCACTAGCAGTCCTCCCATATACTAATTTGTCCATTTTCCTTCTGTTTGGGTTTTCTGTTTCTAGATTTATTTATTTACTTTTCAGATTTGAATATTATTTTTATCTTTTTCTCACTTATATATTTACAAGAAAGGAGTAGGTCTAGATCTCTGAAACAAATACAACCTGGAAGTCTTTCAGTCAGATCAGAGTCAGCAAAGGTGTTCCCAGAATTCAGACCTATATTTGGCTTCAGATTACAAAAACATCTTCAGAACAAAACTCCTAAGATTTTGAAACATATGCTAATACATTTGCTAATTTGAATAGCAAGCCTTATTTCTGTATTTGGGTTGAGTGTCTTAAACCAGTACTGTGGCTTGCGGATTATTGTTAGTTGAAGAAAAATTATTAGCTACTGTTATGTAGGTTGCTGAGAATTTTTAAATCTAGAGGAAAAACCTTTATTAGAAATAGCAGCAAGGAACAAAAGAGGGGGTGGCAGGGCTTTAGGAAAAAGTTGCATCATCCTGCCAATAAATTCTCTTGACTTCTTAAGGTTTTCATGCTCTCCCTGCTCTGCTGCTCACTCATACCCATATGGGTGAGATGCTCAGATGGAACCTAACTGAAACTATCAGGTTTGATTTACCACTTTCACCAAATGCCTGACAGCTAAGAATCTGATTCAGGCTGCCTTTTCCTGAAGGTACCCATGTGTGATTCTAAGTTCTGTGGACTTTGGTGAAGATCAGACCTGGACCTGCAGGAATAGGCTAGAAAGTGGAGATCCTAATTCTTACCTTGTACTAGTGCAAGCAAAACCTAACTCCCCTGAGATAGGAGAATTAAGCCTTTACTGAAACTGCAAATGAAATGAGAACCAATGGTAGGTGTTTAGTAATAATCTATATAATAGATAATCCAAGCTGTGACAATGGATATTAAAGGGTGAATTCTAGTCATATGGTCCCCATAAAATATATGTATTTTTATGATAAATGATCAGAGAAACTACTATGAGCTAACAGTTGCTTGTATGTCAGCTTAGATAACAAGATCTGTTACTGAAAGTGTAAACACTGTCTGTCTGTGAATACAGTGCTGTTTGTATGACTGAAACACCAGAGGGGACAAATCTGGTATTAAGGAATTGGCAATAATATTGGCAGTATCTTCAACCCTTAATGTTCAAAAACTCCTGAAATTGGCCTAACAATGGGACCTGACAAATAACCTTGGTATCCTTGCATTTGCCTACTGAGCCCTTAGATTGGGATCAAATATTGTTTTCAGTTGTATAATCCCAGGACTCTAGTCCTTGCAGCTTGAAAAATACCTGTTATTGTCTGTCTCACAATGCAACTGTAAGAACTGGCAATAGCCTGAAAGTGACAGTGAGTCTTAGAAAGATAGAATCCAATTTTATATTTCTTCAAAAAAGCTGTTATTCAAATCAATAGGACATCAGCGAAGCAGATGATTAAAAAGGGAAAAAAAATCCTTTGATAGCTGAAACTAAAATGAATGCTTAGAAACACAGATATAAGAGTCTTGGTCAACTTTCAGCTGCAGTCTCTCTTCTGCCTAATTCAGAAACTACTATTTCTTAAGGATGACCCCTGAGAGGATTGGTCTGTATGAGCCTGTATGAAGGCCAGAAGTGACTCTTGGTTTCACACTGCTGCCAGTCAAAAAAGGCAGAGTCATTGCAGCCAAGACTGGTTTCCACGGCAGTCCTGGTGCCATCCTGGCATTAAATAGTTTGGGCTCATCTTTGTCCTCAAAGAAGCTGCACAATGCAAGCATTACTCTAGGTTGAAAAGCCTGATGCTTGGACCTTCATAGAACATGGCAGACGTGATGGTTATGAGGCACAAAGTCTCTCTCCTCACCTGTTCCCTGCTCTCTTACCCTGACTCTGCTGAGAACTGCTATTTCCTGTCTCCTCTTGTCCCTCACTTTCCTTTCACCTCCGTACTCTTCTGCCTTTATTTATTTATTTATCTATTTATTTATTTATTTCTATAGTCTATCTAACACCTATCCCGGCTTTTGGAATCTTGTGATAAAAAGGAACGAATAGATTGCTTTCCAGCTGAAGCAAAAACCAGCACATACAATCATCAGGCTGCATTAAACAGAAACCACTGCACGAGCACTGGGCAAGTGGCTGCGAAATGTGTGTGCATGCACATCTCCACCATGTCACATGTGACCTACTAGGATGTGCTTTTTTTGGCCATAAAATACTCTGTTCATAGGTCCTGAGCCAGATCTTAAGCTCCCTGTACTTGTAACTAGAATTCTCATGATGTAATTCAAATTTGATCTAAATTCTTTACACTATATCTTTTTACCTGCCTGAAGCCACTGTGTTTCTCTGTTCTGTCTTTATGGGCCTAGCATGGTGCCCATCTCTACCGTATATGAGTCTCTCCCAGACTATTTCAGATTATCACCACATTTCTGATCAGTACTTCTATTTCTTTTACATGTCAGAAAGGGACCATTATGGCTGATAAAGTGACAAAAAGTCACAGCAAGGATACAGTGCAGAGCAGCAGCACTACAATTGTGTCTGTACAAATGCAGCAGTGCTTTCTTGGCTTTAGTGGAGGCTAGTCAACTGAAACAACTGCTATTCAATCTCCTTCAGACTACTGTTGGTTTTTAGTGCCCTAATGAGAGGCAGAAATATGGACTGGCTACTGAGAGAGTTAGGAATAAAGTTTTAAAACCCAGATGGAGAAAGATGAAACATCTACTGACATTTCTTTGTCAATGTCAGAAAATAGGCACAAGAGTGAGGAGGACTGAGGTTTTTTGAAGGACACACAGGAACATAGTTGTTGTCTGTCAAGAGTTGTCAATAAAATGAGAAGTTGAGTAGAGGGGACTGATAAACTTCCTTGTGTGGGCATCATTGCTAGCCAGCTTGGAGATGAGGAGTTAGTAGATGCTGAGAGGGGAAAAATGGGCAAGGAGGAGATGGCAAATTGTGAAAAGAAATGTGAAAAAATTCACGTCTGGGAGAACAAACTAAATAGCATATAGTTGTAGCATAAAGTTGTAGAAGGCTGGACATAAGATCCCTACATAGACATTAACAACTCTTCAAAAACTCAGTGTTCTCTGGGACAATAGGGAATTTTGTTTTTATCTGAAGTTGATAAGTACCTGACTTATCTTTTTTTTTTTTTTTTTTTCCTTCTGTTTTAGGGATAACAGCAGTGAAGCTCAAGAGGAAAATATTATGAACAAATGACCGGTCTATTAATTGCAATGCAAGTTTAAGCCTTGTGAGGTAAGGCTGGCTGCATGCAGTTACAAAACTTCAGTGTGCTGAGAACCTTACACTGAGAGGTAGATGTCTGAAAAAAATGTGTAATTTTCTTCTGTCTTCTGCAGCACTGTGTAAATTATGTATAATAGCACAATGTTATTCCTGGCAAGATATTCCTGTCAAGATATTGCTCCTTGTAAATCACTGTAGAAGGCGAGAAACAGATGCTTGTGTTGCTAAGACAGGCTGCTCAGGTCCCACTGAGGAAAAAGTTTATCTGAAACATCTTGGCACATTTGGGAAGTTTCAGGTCGCTCTGTACCTTGTGTGGTAGAGGCATAGCATTTTGGTTGTGGTGCACCCTTGCTTAAAATCACCAGCTTTCTCAATTCATCCTAATCAGAACCTGGTGTTGGGGTCTGTGCTACAGCTTTGCCTTCAATATAGCTCTGGCAAGGGTTCCTGGCACTGCACAGATTCCTTCCATTCACTGTTGCCCTCTGGAGGAGGAGGGCTTTGTAGAAACAAGCCCTCCTTCATTTCCATCCATCCTTTACCTAGACATCAGCATTGTAAAATCCATAAACAAAATGTTGCCTGCTGATTTCAAACCTGCAATACACAGAAGACTATCAGGTCCCCATGATACAAGATGTTTGAGCTACAGCTGATTAACTCTTCTACATTGATTTTTTACATGGGATTTGGGGAGAGGCACAGGCTGCCCTGTATATATGGGCTATATCCAGAGCAGTGAGAGTCATGGTGCAGAACAGCAGTGGGTGCTGTGCCTGTGGTTTGATGACTTTTCTTAAATAATAATAAAAAATCCATTTTAAGGAAACAAAGCAAACCCTGTAAGGCTCGTCCAGTGGTCTTATGGGGCTGGCTGTACGCTGTCATAATTCTTCCCATTGCAACTCTTTCCAGATCTTCCCTGGAGCTATTTTAGTAATTACCTGTTTTGGGTGCCTATGATATTCATAATACAAAAGCACATTCCTTTCACTGCAAAAGAGCTTCTCCACCTCCTGGTGGGCTGAAACTCAGGGCCCAAGTGCCTCAACCACTGTCACAAGGTTGGTCATCCAAGAACAATTGATTTCTAAATGTGCCTGAACTTAGGGTGACCTGAAATATAGCAGCAAGTATTACAAGCTGGGACATCTGGTGGACAATAAAACTTTTTTTTTTTTTATTGCTTTTTACATGAAGCAGCTGTATTTGAGCAGATGACCAGGGGCTGTGCAATCGAAGTGTGAATAGCTGAATTAGCAAATTATATTCGTCTTCTTAGGCACTTATTTGAATGCTGCATGCTCCTTTTAATTTTTGCTTTATTAACATCTACAGAAAAACACAGCCGTGTTGGCATTATGGTTATTAGTGACTTATTTGCTTCATTAAAATTTACAGCACATTTTACATTCACCATCTGGGGCAGCTTCTCCCATATTTATGGTTAAAATGTAACTTAAAACCAGGCTTAATAGTCTAAAATAAAATATTTCATAGATAAAACTCTTTTGTTGGGTGCCAGTTCCCTTTATTTTTCCTGTATTGTCCTTGTGCAAAAACAGTATGCTAATTTACTTAGTCACTGTAGTACAACTTAGTGCTAGGATACAGACGAATATTCTGCTTTCAATAAGAGGTGTTGTTGTAAGGAAAGATCGATTGTGATATCACTTTGGAAAACCACGGCTTATGGAGAATGGTGAGAGGGAAATAGAGGATCTTCAGACAAAAGGACCTTCTGGGTCACTGAGTCTAAACCCTTGCTATTGCAAGTAACTACCTTGCATAATCTTTCCAAAGGGATGAAGCAAGAATAAGCAGTACAAGAGAAATGTGAATATGTTGAAAGGTATCACATACGATCACACTCTGAACCCAAGCTGATGTGCCTCTGCAGTTTCTGGATTTGAATTACCTTGCTGCTAATCATGCCAGTGTGGGCAGAGCAGATCACATATGTCTTCAGTTAACAGCATACACATAGCTTTTAATTCTTCATCCCTTTTCCTGCTTTTCTTTACTGGAAGATGGGAAACCCACTTATACTGAGAACATGTGCCTTCCCCACCATTTGGAGTCTGAAAGAAAAGTCAATTCAAAACAGTATTGTTATATCTTGATGTTGCCTATTGGGATGCTAAACACTGAAAATTCATTCACAATTCCCCCCCCACCCCCCCTTTTAAAAAAAAAAAAAAAAAATCCCAAAGGAAACCTTCATTCTCCACAAGGTCAAATTAAAAACAAACAAACAAAATGTTTGAGTGTTAGGCAGGTCTGTGAGTGCCCAGGTCTTCCTCAGGTCACTGCCTGAAAGTAAATCTCCCGGGTGGGACATCCAGCCAGACATGTTTGTGTATCCCAGGATTTTACAGGCTTACATGTTCACTTGCAACTTTTCCCTTACCTCACTTGGAATTTAGGTACATATCCCCTGTGATAGAGGAGTGACAATAACCTGGGTATTATTGGAAATCTATTCCCTTTTATGTGTGTGATTTCATACTGATATCTCCTCATGACAAATATTTGCAGATCCTTGAGATTTCAGCATCATCTTAGAATTGCAGATAAATGAGTAGACATTAGAAAGGTCTACCCTTGATGCTTCAATTCTCCCTTGGCTTCAGCATGTAGTACATCCAACTTCTTCTCTTATTTAAAGCAGTTGATGTGGCTGATGGATGTGTGTATATATATATATATTTCTTGCAGCTTAAAATCAAGTATTTTCAATTGATGGTTTACAGGGGAAACTGACTATAATCATTTCAGAAGGGAGAAAATTATGAATATGAAAGACTAATAATAACTTGATTAATTCCTTAAATTATTCTCTTTGAAGCAGATTTCCTATCTAGCCACCCTTGAAAATTCACATACTGGTAAATTATGAATAAACAAGAAAGGAACGTGTGGAACACATGTAATATTAATTGTGCTGCCTAAATTCAAATGGGGAGTAATATGGAAACCTATGGTCTTTCCGCTCATTTTTAGGATATAAAGCTGAAATTGTGCTTGGCCATTTGTAAGTATAAAACTGAGAGAATGGATGTTTTACAATTCTTTAATCACAATTCTGTATTACAGAAATAAGATAAACACTGATATACACTGCTGTTCTAAACAGTATAATGCTTACCTGTTCTGCTTTATAATTTCCAAATTCCATCTTAGCACTAATTTTGAGGAGTAAGACAGGAGCAGGGGAGAGGTGAAGAGAAATGACTATATGGAATAAAATCAAACTAGACCTGACCCCTTCTCCTCTAGATTTAGTGTAGAATAGGAGCCAGGAGGTTTGAAGTTCCTACTGTGTCTTCTAGGGTTGTGATCTTGGACAAATCATTTTGCTGCTCAACCTTTCTCCTCTCTTCCATTCCTTTGTGTGTTTCATTTATTTGGATTGCAAATTCTCCAGTGAAGATTTGTTGCACATTTATTTATTTATTTATTTCAGAATTTTGTATGCATACAGAGGAAAGTTTTGCCATGTGTCAAAGGTGGATGCTGAGTATACTGCTCTCCTCTTTTATATACATAAAAAGAAAATACTAGCCTCTTATTCCTGCCATGATATCCCATTGAGGGATATCAGGGAGTGTGAGCGGGAGATAGATTGGTGGAGTGACTCCCTACAGGGCCTCAAGGAGAGGTACTGAGGTGAGACACCCCAAATGGGGGTGGACCCCCTGTCCTGTTGCAGTCAGGCAGAGGGAGGGGATGTGGGAGTTGAGGAGGAATGGAAACAGGTCCCTGCTCAACATCACAGGCAATGCCCTTCCCTTCCGGCCCCACCTTCCCAGGTGCCCTTACACAACACGTTTGAGGCCCTGGAGCTTGAGAGACCGGTGGGTGAGGAAGAGGTAGCAAGTGTACCCAGGAGGATGCCTAGGGCGAGGAGGTCGACTCCACGCCTCAGGACTGCCTCCACCAAGAAAGACAGAAGGGTTATTGTTGTGGGAGACTCTCTTATCAGGGGAACAGAGGGCCCTATTTGTTGGCCTGACCCTACCCGTAGGGAAGTCTGCTGCCTCCCTGGGGCCAGGGTCAAGGACGTTGCCAGGAAGCTTCCCAACCTGGTTCGCCCCTCTGACTATTATCCTCTTTTGATAGTCCAGGCAGGTAGTGATGACACTGAAGAGAGAGGGCTATCAAACGAGACTTTAGGGGACTGGGATGGTTAGTGGATGGAGCGGGAGTGCAGGTGGTGTTTTCGTCCATCCCTACGGTGGCAGGGAGGGGTACAAAGAGGACACAGAAACATGTGGCTCAGAGGCTGGTGCCAACACAGAAATCTTGGGTTTTTCAACCATGGGGCACTTTACTCGACACCCGGCCTGATGGCCGCAGATGGGTCCCTATCTTTTAGGGGAAAATGGATCCTGGGCCAGGAGCTGGCAGGGCTCATTGAGAGGGCTTTAAACTAGGTAAGAAGGAGGATGGGGCTGAAGCAAGGATTGTTGGAGCTGTGCCAGGGGGAACAATAGCAAGGCTGGGGGATAAGGCAATGGCCCAGCTGAAGTGCATCTACACCAATGCACGCAGCATGGGTAACAAACAGGAGGAGCTGGAAGCCATCATGCAGCAGGCAGGCTACGACTTGGTTGCTATCATGGAGATGTGGTGGGACCACTCTCATGACTGGAGTGCTGCAATGACTGGCTATAAACTCTTCAGAAGGGACAAGCAGCACAGAAGGGGTGGTGGTGTGGCTCTCTATATTAGAGAGTCTTTCAATGTTGTAGAACTCGAGGCTGGGAATGACAAGGTTGAGCCCCTTTGGGTTAGGATCGGTGGGGCCAACAAGGCTAGCGTTCTGGTGGGGGTCTGTTACAGACCGCCAAACCAGGACGAGGAGACGGATCAGGAGTTCTACAGGCAGCTGACAGAAGTTGCAAAATCTTCAGCGCTGGTTCTCGTGGGGGACTTCAACTTCCGTAACATATCCTGGAAGCACAACACAGCCCAGAGAAAGCAGTCTAGGAGGTTTCTGGAGAGTGTGGAAGACAGCTTCCTGATGCAGCTGGTTAGTGAGCCTACCAGGGGTGGCACCCCGCTAGACCTTCTCTTCACAAACAGAGAAGGACTGGTGGAGGATGTGATTGTCAGGAGCTGTCTTGGCCAGAGTGACCATGAAATGGTGGAGTTCTCTATTCTTGGTGAGGCCAGGAAGGGGACCAGTAAAACAACTGTATTGGACTTTCGGAGGGCTGACTTCGTGCTGCTGAGGACATTGGTTGGTAGAGTCCCTTGGGAGGCAGTTCTGAAGGGCAGAGGAGTCCAGGAAGGCTGGGCGCTCTTCAAGAGGGAAATCTTAATGGTGCAGGAATGGTCTGTCCCCACGTGCCCAAAGATGAGCAGGCGGGGAAGAAGACCAGCCTGGCTAAACAGAGAGTTGTGGCTTGAGCTTAGGAGAAAAAAGAGGGTTTATAATCTTTGGAAAAGTGGGCAGGCCACTAGGGAGGACTATAAGGACGTTGCGAAGCTGTGCAGGGACAAAATTAGAAAAGCCAAAGCTCATCTGGAGTTCAATCTGGCTACTGCCGTTAAAGATAACAAAAAATGTTTTAATAAATACATCAACACAAAAAGGAGGACTAAGGAGAATCTCCATCCTATACTGGATGCGGGGGGAAACTTAGTTACAAGAGATGAAGAAGAGGTGGAGGTGCTTAATGCCTTCTTCACCTCAGTCTTTAGTTCCCTGAACTGGTGGAAGGGGATGGGGAGCAGGATGTGGCCCTCACTATCCACGAAGAAATGGTTGGTGACCTGCTACGGCACTTGGATGTGCACAAGTCAATGGGACCGGATGGTATCCACCCGAGGGTACTGAGAGAACTGGCAGAGGAGCTGGCCAAGCCGCTTACCATCATTTATCAACAGTCCTGGCTATTGGGGAAGATCCCAGTTGACTGGCGGCTAGCAAACGTGATGCCCATCTACAAGAAGGGCCGGAGGGCAGACTCAGGAAACTACAGGCCTGTCAGTTTGACCTCAGTGCCAGGGAAGCTCATGGAGCAGATTATCTTGAGAGTCATCACGCAGCACTTACAGGGCAAGCAGGCCATCAGGCCCAGTCAGCATGGGTTTATGAAAGGCAGGTCCTGCTTGACGAACCTGATCTCCTTCTATGACAAAGTGACGCTCTGGGTAGATGAGGGAAAGGCTGTGGATGTGGTCTACCTTGACTTCAGTAAGGCTTTTGACACTGTTTCCCACAGCATTCTCCTCAAGAAACTGGCTGCTCTTGGCTTGGACTGGCGCACGCTTCATTGGGTTAGAAACTGGCTGGATAGCCAGGCCCAAAGAGTCATGGTAAATGGAATCAAATCCAGTTGGAGGCTGGTCATTAGTGGCGTTCCCCAGGGCTCGGTGCTGGGGCCGGTCCTCTTTAATATCTTCATCGATGATCTGGACGAGGGCATTGAGTGCACCCTCAGTAAGTTTGCAGATGACACCACGTTAGGCGCGTGTGTCAATCTGCTCGAGTGTAGGAAGGCTCTGCAGGAGGATCTGGATAGGCTGCACCGTTGGGCTGAGGTCAACTGCATGAAGTTCAACAAGGCCAAGTGCCGGGCCCTGCACCTGGGGCACAACAACCCCAAGCAGAGCTACAGGCTGGGAGATGAGTGGTTGGAGAGCTGCCAAGCAGAGAAGGACCTGGGAGTGATGGTGGACAGTTGGCTGAATATGAGCCAGCAGTGTGCTCAGGTGGCCAAGAAGGCTAGCGGCATCCTGGCTTGCATAAGAAACAGTGTGACCAGCAGGGCTAGGGAGGTGATTGTCCCCCTGTACTTGGCTCTGGTGAGGCCACACCTCGAGTATTGTGTTCAGTTTTGGGCCCCTCGCTACAAGAAGGACATTGAGGTGCTTGAGTGAGTCCAGAGAAGGGCGACGAAGCTGGTGAGGGGCCTGTAGAACAAGTCCTATGAAGATCGGCTGAGGGAGCTGGGATTGTTCAGCCTGGAGAAAAGGAGGCACAGGGGCAACCTCATTGCTCTCTACAGGTACCTCAAAGGAGGCTGTAGCGAGGTGGGGGTTGGTCTGTTCTCCCACATGCCTGGTGACAGGACGAGGAGGAATGGGCTTAAGTTGCACCAGGGGAGTTTTAGGTTGGATCTTAGGAAGAACTTCTTTACCGAAAGGGTTGTTAGACATTGGAAAGGGCTGCCCAGGGAAGTGGTAGAGTCACCATCCCTGGAGGTCTTTAAAAGACGTTTAGATGTAGAGCTTAGTGATATGGTTTAGTGGGGACTGTTAGTGTTAGGTCAGAGGTTGGACTGGATGATCTTGAGGTCTCTTCCAACCTAGAAATTCTGTGATTCTGTGTGATTCTGTGATATGATCTGTTGGCACAATCCTTCAGCTATGTCTGTTTTATTCCTTTTGAAAGCCCTAATGTGTTTCTTTAAAACCAGATTTTAAGAACTCTCTTCATCTGATATATTGATATATTACCTTATTTTCTTTGCTGAATGTTCCAGAGCTGTTCTGCCATTCTGTATTCCCAGTCACTGCTGTATTCCCAATACTGAAGAGCCCTATAAGAAGTCTTTTTTTTTTTTTTTTTTTTTTTTTTTTTTGACAGAAGAAAACAAGTCAACCCCCAGTGCTTAGAGAACCTTATTCTTTTGGAAGAACATACTTCTTTCAGCAATTTTTATTGACATTTAGAATTCAAACATAAAAGCACCAAGGCACAGAGGTTTTTGTGACTGTATAAAAGAAGATCTTGAGAGAAAGGTTGCTTAGTTTTCAGAAGTTCAGAGGAGTACAGAAAGCTGAATGGGGTCAAAGATGAAATTTGGGTTCAAGTCAAGCCAATGGGAATTTTGCAACAATGTTTGCAACAAATCAAAATCATTGTCTTTATGAGTCAGATTTTTTTTTTCTTGAAACAATATTAGACATACTCCCAGAATGAATCATCTGGTGCTTGAAAAAAAAACATTTACTTATTAGACTGTCTTTTTTCTCTGTCCTCTCCTCATTGTACAACCTGCTTGTCTATTTCTTCAGGACAGTGTTTTCTCAGTGCTTTTAAAGAAAAATATGAATTCCTTAAATGAAGAGTTAAGATATACAATTATCTTTTTTTCCTCCTACGTTTCTGGGATGATTATACACTCCCTCCTGAGATCTCTGAGGGATTAAGAGAAGGGCACTTTTAGCCAATATCTTATGCATGACAAATGGTTCCATAACTAATGGTGACCTGGAGACCATTGCTACTTTTGACTTTTCCTCAACTGATAGCTT
>CM021732.1:49720634-49756653 GCA_011075105.1 Heteronetta atricapilla
CTTCCACATTTAAGCTTTTGCTGTAGGGCATTTGAGATTGGACAGGGAAAAATAAATTGTGAGGTTCTTTGCCATTATTGTAAAATTAAATATTGGAGAACTTTATGGGGTCTACCAGCAACTGTTAATGAGGCTTTATTAACCTTGGACAGTATAGCATGAAATATTATGGTACAAATAAATGTAATGCCAGGGCCAAGATGCCTAATAAATGGCATGATAGAGGGACCATATGCCTAGAGGGTTATGACATAGAACCTTTCCTGTCTAAGTCACTATTTTAAATTCACCATGGGTTGGCAGTGACTGAAGGCCGTTATTATCTAGTGGCTTTTAAATAGGCTATGTGAAATAAAATGGAGGTCTCGGTTCATTTCCTTAGGGAAAGAGGTTCATGTTCCATCTGACAGTAATTGTCATCTAAGTTCCAGACTCAGCACAAGATCTGTGCTTTGAATGGACATGGTCACTGAAAGGCTCTTTCACCTCACACCCTGTACCCTTGCTCAGGGCTTTAGAGTGCTGTGATGGAGTGTTGTTAGAGTTAATACTGTGGGCTCTCATAGAGGTTCATTCTCTGGATAAGCAAAAAGCTTTGTTTCAGCCCATTACCAATAATACCCTCTAAGGACTTCTATCCATACCCTGCTCAGATAAATTAATACTATATTTAATAGTACTCTTGGTACAAATAAATGAGATAACTTACGGAAACAGGTATAGCTATGGTGAATATAATGAAGAATGAGGTCCTATGTAATTATTAAATTCAGTTATAAGGCATAATTATTTGTTATAAAGTCTTGCTTATAGGAAGAAAATAGGCAGTTTAAGTCTATTTCCAATTTTTTAGTAGATTCTCATCATCTAGTCTAATTAAATGACATGTTATTAGTTTTTAATAACCTAGGAAAATGAAATCACAATTGTATAAACCATTGACTAATGATATCTTCAAAGATCCCCCCTACTCCCCACCACTACCAAGAAAAATAAATATATAAGTCTACAAGAAAACTAGTTTAATTTTTAAAATAGAAAACAAACAGCAAGGTAGATGAATGGAATATATACTCAGGCAAACAAAAATGAAATGAAAATATTAAATAAATAAATAAATAAAAAGTGTATAACTCCAAACACTGTGATTTATTATTTTCAAGTTTGTCTGCCTTTGTAATTTCATTAATTTTTATTTATTTATTTATTTTTCCCAAGTAGTCTGTCAGCAAAAGGAAAAATAGGAGGAGGGGGACTGGAATTTCTAACTTCTTCCTCTTGAAGCAAAGTAATCAGTAGCAGGCTGAAGCTTTTACTTTGGGAGAAAAAAATCTGAAATTTAATTCAGAATGTAGACTTACAAGGTAGATTTAAAATTTTCCCAGTTTTGCCTTTGGAGCCTTCTTTTTACTTGCTTACAATGAATAATATTTCATTTGAAATGTCATGCAGAAGGAACTTATAGATCATTTGTACCATTAAACTAAAACAAACAAAAACAAACAACAACAACAAAAAATACCAACAACACAACTACTACCACCAAAGAAAACATCAGCAGCAAACCAAAAGAAAAAGGGAGAGTGGCAGGGGGGAGACAGAGAAACAGACACTTTTTTTTTTTTTTTTTTTTAATTATGTATTCCACTCGGGGAACTGGAAGTACAATAGCCCCATTAGATGCCATGAAACCAAACAATTATGTTGGGTCTGGGCTATAACGTTACTTTCATGGAACAATTTTTCCTGTGCTCTTGTTCTTCTGCAAGTCTTGGGTTATAATATGTGAAGTGAGCCTAAAAGGCATCAAGTCCTGTCTAGCTTCAGGGTCAGTTGCATTCTAAAGTGTGAATGCTGTCTATCAGTTTCAAAATAGGGCAGCAGACAATTCCGAGATAAAAAATCATCCAACCAACCCCTTCAGATCAAAATGAAAATCCCCCTAAATCCTCCTAAATGCCTGGTCTTCTTGACTTGGATAGGACTTAAACTGCTTTTTTTTTTTTTTTTTTTTTTTTTTTTTTCATTCATTTTCAATTTCAATCCCAGCCCCTGCCACCCCCCTGAAATTAAGACTAAAGACCTGAACAGGACACATCAACTGGGACTTAATTAGAGGAGTTTGGACTAGGAGATGACAGTCTCAATACTATTATATTTCTGTGCCTCAGCCTTTGCTTCTGTTTCTGCTATGAATATAATTAATACATTGCACCTACTCTTAATAGTGGCAGTAACTCTGCCACAGAGACATTATTTCTTTATGGCCCAAGGAGAACATTCATGCATTTCTGGGCTTAGTGTCATCCATCACATAGATTGGCCTTGTCTCTGTGAAGGGGCATTATACAGTCAGTTAAGGCAGTTGTTATCATATGTCTTGTGGGAAAGCGATCATTTTCCAGAAATATGTTAGATGCATGGGATTTTTTTTTTCCAGTGCTCCACCACTCTTTCTCTCTCCCAGCTTATTAACCAATGTACCATTAAGTTATTTCCAGTTTCTACAGAGGCCACAGAGAATCTCTTTTTATGTCTCATAGGCTACATTTTCTTCTTCTGGGACACAGAAGACAGAATATTTGCTTCCTCATGTGGAGCAGCAGCAGCCGCAGAGCACCTTCCCAGACACAGTAAAGAGCAAAGTGGCAAGATCTGGAATACTAATAAAAGAGCAGTCTCTGGGCCCCACTTCAATCTCCTCGGCAGTAAATTAGCCACTGGGTTCTGAGTCTTAATCCCTAATTTGTCACTTACCTGGTGTGCAGAGAGTGTGTCGCTGTAACCTGCCCTGATTTCCCCTGCTACAGCAGCAATAGTTGGACTCACGATAGAGATGTTCCTGCAAAGAAGCCCCAAAGTGAGGGACTGCTCACCAGGCTGGCATGGTTGTGTAAGTGGTTTTGTGTCTGGTTTTCTTTGGTTTTGGTTTTGTAACTGTCCTGGTTTCAGTTGGGACAGAGTTGTTTTTCCTCCTAGTGGCTGGTGGGGTACTGTGTTTTGGATTGAGATGAGAAGAGTGCTGATAACATGCTGGTGTTTTAATTGCTGCAGAGCAGTGCTTACACTAAGCCAAGGACTTTTCAGCTCCTCACTCTGTCCTGCCAGCGGGCAGGCTGGGGGGACAACAAGAGCTGGGAGGGGACAGATCCAAGACAGCTGACCCAAACTGGCCAAAGGGGTATTCCATACCATCTGATGTCATGCTGAACAATATATAGGGGTGGCTAGCCAGGGTGGGGGGCCGGCTGCTCGGGGTTGGGCTGGGCATCGGTCAGCGGGTGGTGAGCAATTGCATTGTGCATCACTTGTTTGTACATATTATTATTATTATTATTATTTTCTATCTTAATAAACTGTCTTTATCTCAACCCACAGGCTTCACTTTCCCGTTTCTCTCCCCCATCCCAGAGAAGGAGGGGGGAGGGTGAGCGAACGGCTGTGTGGTGTTTAGCTGCCGGCAGGGTTAAACCACAACAGTAACTTTCAGGCAAAAAGTTGAAAGTCTCAAGCCTAGGAAAGCTTGTAATGACAACAGTGTGACGAGGCCTGGCAGAAGACTAGAAATTTTCATTTTCAGATTGTTAGTTTCTCAGGTAACTAAAGCAAATTCCTACTGTACAAAGGGTGGATTGTTTGGCCAGAGAGAGAGAAGGAATTACTTATCTTTAAGGAATACGGTTAGAGTAGAAAAGTATGGGGCGTGGAGAAACAATGGGTGGGTACTCAGACAGCACGTATCTGCCATCAGTGGAGATGACACATTACAAAGAAAAATGGAAGAAATTCTTTTCCATTAGCTTGATTTCTATCTTTCCCCCTTCTCTACTTCTCCCAGTGTGTAAATGCTCAAAGACAGAGCAGAAGTACCTTGCAACCAGGGATTTTTCTCTCTGAAAGATGGTATAGCTGTGGATAAGCACCTTCTTCCCAGCTATCCTCACCACCTGGGTATGTATGATGGTGACAGAAAGACATATGCACATGCATGCACAAGTGAAAGCAGTGGCTGTGTTTCTGTCCCACCTCTATACAGAGAGCATTGCTGACTCGTGGTCTTAAATGTGAGTTCAGAAATTGTCAGAGAATTCAGAGAATTACTGCATTTTTATGCAAAATTGTGAGAATGTTATGAACATATGGCTATTTAATTGCCAGGATGCCTTGGTGCAATACATGTGCAATACATGTTCCTAGACAGAAGATGATTGAAGTTGATAGGCAAACTGAGATATTCTCCCAGTCTCAAATAGGACAACCTTAAAATACTTTTGAATATATTTTTTCTGTGCTCTTGAGCCAATAACTAGCCTTGAAAATACCTAGCATTTTTAGTAGAAATATATGGTCAACACATAAAAAAAAAGAAAAAAAAAAAAAGTCTTGCCTCATTTTTCTTCTGTTAGAGATTTATTCTCCTGTAGCTCCTGAAATAACTGGAAAGTAGGAATGACCTTTGAACTCTCTTGTACACTAAGGTAATGTTATACTATTCTGTTCATTATTTCTGGCATTTTCTAGTAGAGTCACATAAAAATATGGCCTTTACTGCTCATCAGAGCAGCACTGATCAATATCTAGCATACATATGCTACTTCTGATAGCAACAGAGCAATTCGCTTTCTCTTGAAGCAACAGAATACAGCACCAACTTGTGTTGCTGTTGATCTCAGTTAATTGGAACATACAAAACCTGACTTTTATTCTTGAGCTGCATTTTCTTCTTCTTTGTCAAACTCAAGGCACGATGGAAAATCCCAAGATGGTGTTTTCAAGGCTAATAGATAAGAAACCTGAGCTGGTTCCTCTACATTTCTTTGAACTAGAAATAAGCTGTGGTTTCTAAAGGTCCATGCCATGTCTGACATGCTTAAAGGTGTACAAGCCAAGGAGATGACAATTCCGCAAAGAAACCAAATTTAGGACTCAGATGCCCTCAGAAACTTTACTTAACAGTCTTTAGAAGGTATTATGTTTGACTGAAGTGAGGGAGTGTTTATCTTTGTCCGTATTTATTCCCTTCACCACACACATGTAAGTCAGGGTAAAAACTCATCACAGTATTCTGATATTTAAATGTGTATGTCAAATGTTTGCATTTCTAATTTCCACCCCCCCCCCAGTTTTTTTTTTTTTTTAATTGCTTGATTTTCTCATGGTGATCTATATTTATGTTTAGTAGTCAGAGTTTATATATTCTACATTGTCTATTCTCTGAATGATCTTTAACATTACTGGGACTAACCTGGAAAATTGACTTTAAGATGAAAGGGAAAAAAAAAATGAACTGTAAATCAGTCTTCTGTGATCTCTGGTCAAAACAGAGTCTTGCTGAGTGTCTTTAAAGAACAACTGGGAAGGCATGGACCTTGAGAAATAAGCTTTCAGAGACAATCCAGCTGCAATGTCTCTTCTACTTCATTAATAATTTTTCTAGAGTATTTACTTGCATGTTTTTCCTGATATAATCATACAATTGCTTTCAGCCTCTTATTAGGTATGTCTCAAAGCAGATTGGCAAAAAATGGCTAAATAATTACCCTCCATATCCAGCAATATTTGGTTGAAAATATGTGCTGTTTGTGCTTTAGCATAGCCCAGGAAAGCTGAAGAGTTGTTCTCAGCTGAAGCACAGCATTTCAGAGGTCTTGTCAGGACTGCTCTATTTAATGAATGTCATTGCAACCAGGTTTTTATAGGGGCTACTTCAGGACCATATCCAAGTATTCGCATGTTAAGATTGCTTCTGTAGTACAGATGACCTGAAAGTACCTCCACTGTTATCAAGCCAGGCTTTTACTTTGGATGAAAATATCTAAACCAAAAATCACCATGAATTTAAAGTGGAATGACCAGAAAGGTAGTTGCCACTTCCTGTTCATAAATTATAATCCTGCTAGGTATTGTTCTGTTTATAATGCAGGACTGAAACTCCCAAATTTTGGTGCACTGACAGATGTTTAACATATGTGCACTGAATTTCTAGCTTTTTCTCCTGCAGCTTGTGTTGTGCAGGAAGGGCATATTTGCACCAGAATTTGTTGAATCAAATACACTCAGTTTGCTTAATTATCTATTAAATGGAAAACACACTGCCTTTTATAAGCTGGCTTCTCTGTTCCATTTCTGTTTAAATCAAACATCAATTTAGATTAATGAAATTAGCAGGCACACTGCACATTCTACAGACTCACAGGCCATTGTGTAACCTTTTCAGATTCCAAATATATGTAATATCCATGCACCACAGTGGTAACATTACTTATCAGTATGTATAGTATGACTATATGATTACTATAAAATCAAAATTATTTTGAAGAGTTTGGACATAATGTATTCAGTTAAACTTTTTATCTCTTGGGTACTGATGGTAAATTAAGCAGATACCCATTTGGGCATTCTTTGTGCTGGTAGAGCAATTTATTGCAATGTGTAAGAAGGTGTAGTCATTAGTTAACAAGATTTTAAAATCATGTAACTGTTTTATTGTTCAGCTCTTCACCTTGGAAGAAGGACAGGTTTTGTGTTAAATGAGAATGGAAGTACTGCATCACTTCTGATTAAACAGTAGCTGCACACGAGACAAAACTGTAGTGTCAGGCAGAACAGTTTCAACATAGCAAGAGGAGAGATGTTAGAAAACCTACAGATTAAATACAGGTAGAAGCATAGCCAGCAACATGGAAGGTTTCACTGAGCCCTACAGAGTCAGTGTGCTGCCACTGTAGAAAAGAATAGATCTCTGAGATTTCATTGTAATTTGGACATCTTTCCTCATCAACTGCTTCACCAAAAGGGTGGATGTACAGCTCCCTCTACAGACCAGAATCTTTACTTCTGGAAGCATTGGCGTCACAAGAAAGAATGCTTTTAGCTTTTGATGACTTTGTCATTGGAAGAGATGTTTTGCATCCAAGTCCTTCTTGCCAGTAAGGACTTTTTCTTGTCCGTAATGAACTTGGGATTGAAATCATTGCTGTCAGTGCATTAAGGATTCCTATCTCTATCTCTCTCTCTCTCTCTCTCTTTTTTTTTTTTTTTTTCTTCATTTCCTTAAGTGTCTGAAGCCAAAGCTGGCTCTCTGCCTACTGCCTATTGGAGCCGTTCCCAGACCACCTCATATTTTTCATAGAGGATTATATTTGTTAATTTGAAAAATACATATAAAAATAACTTATGTGTCTCCCCTATCCCCTGTCTTCCTTTACCACATTGTATCCTCTGGCCATCCTTGATTTTTAAGGGTCCTCCTGCTAACTTAAATAGCACAGAGAGGATCCCCCTGTTTTTGCTTTCTGTTGAAATGACAGGGTGTTTCTTTTGCCTCTGTGTACTTTCAGCAAAATTCCATTCCTTTAATTTGTGTTAGCTTTTTCTCATTTTTGAAGTTCGTTTGTTTTATTTTATTTTATTTTTCCAGGAGAAGAGGGTCTCAGAAGGTGGAGGTCATAGAATTTGGGCATTTAGAATATGAGAATTCAGTCCCTGGTTTGGCTGTACAGAAGATCCAGGGGAGCAGCTTGTGGATGGAAAATGGAAAGTGGTACTTTGACTGCTCTGGTATGCAATCCACAATCAAGCAACCCACCATATTCCTGAACTTGCATTTATAGCAAAATTGCATTGAATATGTATTCTTGGATTGTAAATATTTGCTGGTGCAGGATAACAGAGGTATAAACTTAGAGTACATTAGATAAACCATATTACCTCTCTGCAATATCACATATTTAAAATAAAAGGGGCCTGATTTAATTTTTCTTAATTCATTTCTGCAGCAAATTAAACTAAAGCAAATTCACTTCACATTTGCTCTGGGTTTTTAATGTGGTTCAAATAATTCACTTGAAAGGATAATTCAGATGAATCTTCCCAAGTGTTCCATGTGGACACGTCATGATGCATAGCACCATGCTGTCAAGTTATCTTCCCTCAGGAGGCTGAAACATATAGTTATGATAATGAACAACAAACGACTGTGTATGGAAAAAGAATGAGTTAATAAATAGCAGTATGAGCATTGGTTGCAAATCAGAATCAGATGAGGCAGGAGAAGAGTTATGGTGTATATAAACAACCATATTGCTGGGCAAATCTCCCATGCTATGGCCTTTCTCACAACCTAGGAAGTCCTTCAAAAGGACTCTTGACTTGTGGCTCAGCTAAGAGAAAGAACTAAGAAAGTAAGGATTTGGTGGCAGATGCTGGAATCTTTATTGTGATCACAGAAATTACTTTGTGCAGGAAAATTAAATAAAATTGAGAGGCTGATCCTGAGTCTCTTTATGGGGTTAGCATCACACTGGGGGAAGAAAATGATATGCAGAATTTTTAATTGAGTGCTTCAGACATCTCTGCTCCCCTTCATCCTACCAGATTAGTGTGTGAAGAAAACCTCAGGAGCATGGCTTTTTTGAAACTCATAAAAGTACTTTTTTTTTGTGCTTCAGCTAAAGGTGATGCAAATAAATATTCAAATTTTGGATTAAATTCCATGTATTATATTTTGATGTTCATTATAAGAAGAAATGGAAAGTGCATATCTGCACTGAAGTTTTGGTTCAATTCCGATCTTGTCAGTTTCCTAAAGTACTGTTGTACTAATGAGTACGATTTCTCCAGATTTAGAGATGGTTAACTCTGCTCTGGTGTGGGACCCAATTAAGCACAAGTGGGCACTTTTAGAAGAGGTAGCTGCCATTTTGTACGAAGCTATAAATACAAACTTCAGAGAAAAATGATATTCCGAATGTTGGCTTTCTTATATTTCTGCTCAGTTTTCCCCCTGACAGTTGAGATACCCTAAAAGGAAAAGAGGAAGGTTTACAGTGGTTTAGTATCAGAGAAACAGCAGCCGATATACTTGCAGTTAATCTTAGAGAGATGAATGATCAAGATATTTTGTCTTGTATGCCTTGTTTATTCTAAGTGAACCCTTGCACAGTAATATGTATGATGGATGATATAAAATATTTTATTTATTTACTTTTTTATGCTTCTGTGTAAGTAATGCACAAATTAGGTGTTTCTTTTCAAGCTTATTCTCTTCTCACAAAGGACAAACAATATAGGATTAGAAGGGTTGTCAAACCTGTTATGACTGCATCATTGTAAGCTGCCTGCTGGGGAAAGCCAGGGGTGTGGAAGATATATCCGATTGTGGGGTCTTTTGTTATAGATCAGCAGAAGGCCATTTCTTGAAGTAAAAGTCTAATCCTGTTTGCTGGATTGAAAGGGCTTTTAGTTTGTACAGGTTTTCTGTGTAAGTGTCTAATTCCTAACAACTCGTGGCAATAAATAAAATGGAAGAGCAAGATTTAAGCTGGCTTTTAAATACCATGTAGCTGTAGATACATATTAGTAACTGGATAATAAAGGAGTATGCTTTCCTTTGGAGCCATATGTAACAATGTAAGAACACTAGACAAAGCTACCTGCATGTGTAATTCCAAAAATATCATCTTAGAGTCCCCAGGGTTTAGGTCTGTAGTTCTATGACAACTACAATGAAATCCCTTCCCTTTGCATCTATGTTTTTTCCTCTCCTTATACTCTGTGTGGATGGGTTCTTATACATACACAGAACAATGTGATGTTGTTCCTTATAGTTAGGGCATATAAATCAAAGTTAATTGCCCTTCTTGAAGAAGGCAAATTATTTTCAGTAAGGAAGCCACACAAAGAAGCAGTTATACAGATCATCCTCTGTAACTTAAACAGCCAAAAGAGCAAGAGAGAAATGAAATAATGTACAGAGGAGATGGAATGCCCCCTTCTTTGATTTTAACACATTTTTCTTTTTCAAAACAACAGGAATTTATGCAGAGGAAAAAAACTCAAGAACTAGGCTAATACTATTAAACATGTTCCCACCCTCTGCTTTTTACATGATTTATTATTATTATTATTATTTATTATTACTTTTACCATACAAAAAAAATATCATTTTTCTCTCCTTTCCATCAGAGTAAATAGTTGCATTTTTTTTCTTTTCTACAGCCTGGTTATGGTGAATTGAAACAGTCTTAATAAGAGTGGCAGCCAAAACGAAGAGCATTTACAAAGGATAATTATTGCTTAGGTTATGAATATCAACTCTCTATTGACGTGTAAAAATTGCATCTTACAGAGATATTATAAGCATTGTCATTTACAATGAAGCATGACAGAACAGATTTTACTTTCAGCTGCGTGTAGAATCAAATCATATGAGCCATTTATTTTTTACAGAGAAACATGAAATAGTAAGTTTGAAGGGTGCAGATTTCTATTCAGAATTAACGTTATTCCCCTTCCTGATGTGTATTGCAACACTAGCTTGGCGAACTAGGATATATGAACCAGAGGTGGGAAATGTAAAATTCTCTGGGAGCTGTAAGAACTTCCAATTCCCCATGCAATTTTTATCTGTTGACCTTATTTCATTAACAATATCTCTGCTAGGTAACTGGGTTGGAAACTTCCAAAATACTTCCTCCAACGAGAGATTGAGATCTTAGATCTGAAATAGCATTTGTATTTTGAATAACAGCAGCAGTGGCATCCTCAAAGTCCTAAGGGATCAAGAGAATAAAGTTACATACATAGCCTTTTGCTTCAGTCAGAAATAATAAAAATATAATTCATATACAACATCTTGTACATATGGTATTCTGATATTCCTTTTGTATCAAAAGTAAAAAACAATACATTTCTCCGACCTAGGTTACAGAAGTCCTTCTGTTACTGTCTACATAAATATCAAACTTATTCCATCTATATAGGTATTCATTAAGACTGTTATTAAGAAAGAGATGCTGAATATTGTCATTTGTAGCAATTGCACATAAAGTTTGTCATAAAGTTTATTACCTATCTTTGTCTAAGGCATTATTCTCTGTGTGCTGTGGTCCATAAGGCATTATAACATTGACTATGATGTCAAGAAAAAATTTCACAGAAAATTTATAGGCTTGTATATGACCACAAGTTAAAATTGGAGAAAGTAATAATTGAACATTCAAAGTAGGGCCTAATTTTGATTTGAAATGAGAAGCAAGATAACAGTATTTCTTAAAATGGTCTGTGTTTTCTTTTCCAAAAACTTACGTGATCCTTCAAATGAAAGTTAAGATATACTGGGTTTAGCCCACTTATATGATTTACTTGCATTTACTTTTCCTAGTACAGCTTATCTTAACATTTCACAATCTTAAAATTTAATCTGAAAGGTGCGGAAGCAACCTTTGGAAATGAGAATCTGATGCACAGTAAAGAAGGGTTGCTTATCTGCTACCACATAAATCCTCACCAGAAATCAATGAAGCCAGCTCTCTTAGTCCAATTCTCCATCTGCTAGACAATTGCTCTGTATCATTTTGGAGAAGAGACAGTTGGTCTGGTGTTTGGCTATCTTCTAATTATGTGGAAGACTCAAATTTAACGTAGTCAAGCTCTGTATACCTCCTAATTTCTTAAAGACGAGAGACTATGGGATGGCTGAAGTACTCCTTACCTCATCAAGGACTAGCATAGATGCTCTACAAGTCTTTACAGAAACTATATTGAAACACGTTAAGCTTCTGTCATCTTCCAGTACATCTCTTCTTAACACTTACTATAAAAATTATGTGCTCTTCAGAGATTTTATCCAACCATGTTACCATAGTGGTTGATTCTTTAGTTGAGTAAAACAGCTCTTTCTGAATGTTTCTTTCAGAAACGATGGGATCTGCTATAGAGTATTAATATTTACTCCCCATTTTTTTCCTTTACCTTTGTTCTATATGGTATACCAGAAGGAAAAGTACAGAACAAATGAAATGAGCAAAGGATAAGAGAATGATAGAAAGCAGAACAAAGACACAAAAGTCAGGAATACAGTAGATGCAAAGAAGTTATAAAAGTGCACACAAGCTGTTATGGACACTATTTTAGTGACAAATCCAGGATTAACAAGTAATATTTCCATTTCCTGGCCCACTTTAGTCCTGAACATGAATACAGAAGTAAATAAGAAAGATGAAAGTCTCTTCTTGCTCTAGGAGCAGATTGACATCAAAAGTCTAGAAGCTACTTCTTGGGCTTCTCTCAGGATGGAGTTCAAAAAGCAGCAGTGCACTTAACATTAAAGGAAACAATCCATTGGATTGTTGATAACACTTTCAGGTGAGAAGCACTTTCATCTGACTTTTATTTTGATGATGTTTTCATGGCTGGCTTTTTGAAACCTTGCAGACCTGGAAAAAGATATGTAGAAATTTGTGTCTTATTTATTTCTTTATTTTCCAGAGGTGCTGGTATTTTTATCCATTATTCAGAGTTCAGTCCTGCCAGCCTTTGGGCAGCTTTGGGGTCTTTAGATGTCCAAAGGACAGAAAAACAAAACAAAACAAAACAAACAAAACAAAAACAAACAACAACAACAACAGAATATTCTTGTTGTCTGTGTTTTTGGTCCTGACTTTTAGGTTTTGGATATTTTTCTTAATTAGGATGTACCTTTGCCATCTCAATAGTATTTCAGCTCAACAGCTATCTGTAGAATTTTACCTATGACAGCTGGGGGACTCCAAATAAGTCTGTGTACAACAGTGAGCAAGACTATTCTCCCTGCAATGGGCATATACCATGAGAGTCACTCATATGCTGAGGGTGGAGGATATTGGGATCACAGAATCATAGAATATCTAAGGGGAATGGACCCTCAAGGATCATTGAGTCCAATTCCTGGGTCCCCAGAGGAACATCTCCCCTCCCCCCCCCAAAAAAAAAATAAATCAGATCATATGTCTGATAGCGTTGTCCAAACGCTTCTTGAACTCTGGCAGGCTCAGTGCCATAACCACTTACTTCCCTGGGGAGCTTGTTCCAGTGCCCGACCACCCTCTTGGTGAAAAATCTTTTCCTGATATTCAGCCTAAACTTCCCCTGTTGCAGCTTCATGCCATTCCCTTGGGTTCTGTCGCTGGTCACCAGACAGAAGATTTCAGTACTTGTCCCTCTGCTTCCTCCTCATAAGGAAGTTGTAGACTGTGATGAGGTCTCCCCTCAGTCTCCTTTTCTCCCAGCTGAACAATCCAAGTGGCCTCATATGTTTTCCCCTCCAGATTCTTTACCATCTTTTTTCTTCCCTCCTTTGGAAACTTTCTAACAGTTTTATATCTTATACATTGGTGCCCAAAACTTCATACAGTACTCAAGGAGAGACCGCACCAGCACAGAGCAGAGCGGTACAATCATTTCCCTTGACCGGCCAGCAGTGCCATTCTTGATGCACCCAAATATATGGTTGGCCCTCCTGGCTGCTAAGGCACACTGCTGGCTCATGTTCTGCTTGCTGTCAATCGAAACCCCCAGATCACTTTCTGAGGAGTTGCTATCCAGCATCTTGTCCTCCAGTCTGGATGTATAACCAGTGTTGCCCCTTCACAGGTGCAGAATCTGGCACTGGCTCTTGTTAAACTTCATATTGTTGGTGATTGCCCAGCTCTCTAATTTGTCCAGATCTCTCTACAAGGCCTCACCACCCTCAATGGAGTCAACAGCTCCACCCAATTAGTTATTGTCCACAAACTTGATAAAAAAATCTTCAAGCCCTTCATCCAAATTGTTTATGGAAACATTGTAAGAGGACTGGTCCCAAAATGGATCCCCGCTAGTGTCAGGTTGCCAGCCCCATTTACAAGAACCCTCTGGCCTGATCCATCTGCCAATTTTTCACCCAACTTATTATGCTTTTATTTAATTGTATTTTATCCTGGGATCCTGGGATCCCCAAGATAGGCTGCTTCTTTCTTGGTGTAGTCTTTTATAGTGACGAGGACTGGCCTGGAAAATCAACAGAGTAGAATTATATTTTTCCTCCTATTTTTTTTTTTCTTACTGTTGTTTTGTTTTGTTATTTTTGTTTTGTTTTGTTTTTCAACTCTGTTTCATGGATTAAATGTTCTTCTAATATGTTTGAGTGGATCCAAAAACTGTGACCTGAATTTCTGTAAGGGCTGCCAAATATTTTATTGTATTCTATATGTCACTCTAATATATTTCATATTTTCTGTACTTTATTAACCATAATTACACAGTTTGCCATTTTAGCTGTTGAACAAAGAGGATCTTATTTATCTCCTGGATAATTTATTTCTCTTTTCCTCTTCATCATATGTATTCTTCTGTAAATATAGCCTTCTACCTTTGCCTTCTACCTGTCCAAAGTCTTTAGGGAACAATCACTGATCTGTGAAGTTCTTGCAGTGAATATGTCTCCTCCAGTTTGTATTTCCATTAAAACTTTTAAACTGATATATGCTATTCTGTGTCAGTTCCACATTTTGCTTTCTTTAAGATGTTTACTGTCTTTGTATTCTTTTGATTATTTTGTAAGAAAAAATAAATCAATTTCTTTCTAATGAAACAGCATGTTATAGGGAATTGTTTTTGATATTGTGTTATTTTTCTTAGCACAATTTATCACTGAATAGATAGTTACTGAGTTGCTGAAAGTCTTAAGCATGTGAATAACAACATAAATTACCTGCTTGAAAAACATCATCAAGACAAGACGATTAGAGAGAGAAAAAGTGTCTGCTTTGATAAATTAAGGTTGAACAATTTCAGAAAAGAATTGGTCATCTAATTCTGTTCCCAGCTGCATGTATAAATCTAGAGTGCATCAGTAACTTCAGTGGTACAAATCTACATTTCCACTGCACACAATGCCATTGGTCACTGCAGGATTAAGTACAGCAGCATTTGAACCAATGGGAGATGTCCTGTCTATCACTCTGTAATTTTGGAATTTGATTGGTTGACATTAGAAATTTTGAAGCTCTGAACACTGATTTTTCCTACTAAGCCTGGTATTTTTGAAGGTAGAAGAAATTAGGTCAAGTCAAAGGAAACATTTCAGTGCTGGAAATAATGCTTGTGAATTACCGTATGATCTCCCCTGTTACTCTTTAACTGTAGGTTAACAGATTTTTTCTAGTTGAAAAGTGATATGCTGGAGTTTGGAGAACATGTAAATATTAAAATTATTAAAGCACTGAAAATCTGAGTACCAGATTTCAGTTCTTTATGTTGGGGAGGTTTTAACTAGGATAACTTTTTCTCCATATTGGTTACAAGAATTGTTGCTGTACATACAAAAATCAATGCAAATTAAAATTAAAGCTACCATTATAAGAAGATCAAATACTTTAGCCAGTGGGTGTAACACTGTTTTTCTCCTCTTTCATTTGTTAGTTAAGAAGATGTTCACCGCTGTCTTCCCACATCTTTTCTTTACATTATCTGATATAAAAAGTATATCATACATTTTGTGTTACGGGGCTGTATTATCCTGGCCTCTGAAATGAATTTCCTTTCTGGTAAGGTACTTACTGTGGCCATGTTGTACCCATAATCTATCCTCTTTACTTTTTCCAAGCCATGTGAAATGGCCAGAACAAAACATGGAAACGGCCCTAAGAATCCATAAATAGAATTTTGAAAGTAATTGTAAATAATGGAAAAACCAATTCTTGAGGTTTGGGGTTGAACTTAAAGAAAATTCAGATCCAAAAAAGATTGGGGCACGTCTGCTGTCTGGCTGTTTGGATCATGATACTTGCCTAGCTTCTACGACATCATATTAAACAGACAGTTTAGCTCACAGGTGATCTAGAGCTTCAACAGATCTATCTATGGCTACACTTTAGATGATTCAGGACCTGCTGCCATGGAGCAACTTGGCAGTTGTGGAGATACACAAGCCAGCTCTGAATGTGCTAGCCTAGCTACCGGATAAAATACAGTGTGTTTATCCTTTGAACTTTTTCTTCCAGAAAGCTGCAGGGAGCTTCTCCTAGTACTTGACACTTTATTAATAACCTACTCAAGTATGCTGTTAATGGTCTGTTTTAAGCAGGGATTGAGCTTGATATGAGTGTCAAAGTGCAGATATTAGATCTTGTATAGAGGAACTGGTGGCACAACCCAGATGTGCTGGTGAAAAAGACACTCTTCAAAACAAATCCCAAGATCCCATTATAGTATGTTTTTTCCTATCCTGTCTGACTAGCTCATAATTCTTGCCCATATTCCCAGTCATGAAATTTAGCTTGCTAGTACATAGTCCCATTCCCAAGGTCTACGGTGAAGCAGTAATAATGCTGAATTCTCTTTATGGTGGCAGTTAAAAAGAAAGGAATTGTAAATTCAAATTACTTAAGCAACTTGATCAAAGCTGATATATACTTTAAAATAATTTTAAACTTCTCATGCACATGCAAATTGAACACCTTTGACTTATTTTTGTGTTTCTTTATTGATTTCTTTTTCAGTGTTGAGCATTAAACTTCAGTTCTGTGTTTATGTTCAACACTGAAAAAGAAATCAATAAAGAAACACAAAATCAAATCCTAAATTAAGCTAAATCTCCAGCAAATTATGAAAATGCAGAAATATTGAATTACTCACAACTTGTTGCATATTAATATACCTTCTGATTGCAGCCAAGTTTGTTGTATTTTACTTTATGGAAGGAGGGCAGTTTTGACAGAGAGATAATTACACTTCTAGGAAGTCATTGGAATATATAACAATGTGCAACATGGAAAAATGTTGCCCTGAAAGTCATTAAACTTGGTGTTTTACAATGAGAATGAATGGGTGAATTAATATTTTTATTTATCCCAAAACTGTACTGAGAGAGTAAATCAATATATTAAAGCTTACACCTTACGCATTTATTTGTGAGTCAATGATAGCCTTAGATTTGTAATAATCCATCTTAATCCATAAAGTATAATCCATAGTCTATTTAAAACTTTGTTGTTTTGGGTGGCCTGTGGATGGGGCACTTTGTTACTTTCTTTTTTTATGCATTACTTCTGTCAAAGGAATTGACTTGTTTGGAGCAATCTTAAGAGACTTTTTTAAGAGCTTTCTCAAGAGACTTAACTGGAGCCTCTCCCATTCAGTGCTCCTTTCAACCAGTTTTGCCTGATTGGAAAATAATGAATATTTATTTATTTATTTATTTATTTATTTTTATTTATTTTAACTTATACTTTAAAAAATCATGTTTCTAAAACACATTAGGCACTTTGAATCTGGAGTCAAAAGGGCAGCTAGCAACAAGAAATATAAGTAAATCAAAATCCTCATTTTGCTGTGTAATATTAGCTCCACTGCCCAACATCCTTCCCCTTTTGATTTATTTTTTAGTAATTACTTCAAACCAAAGCTTTTTGACACAGAAACAAAAACTTGAAAGTTTAGCTTTTGTTGCTTTCATGGGAATGTCAAATACCCTCATTGCATTGTAGTCTTGTGTTGCAAAACACACCTGTGAATAAAATATGAGGGTTTGTTTTGTTTTGTTTTGAAACAAATGCCATCCCAAATTGAGCAGGGTAGATACTTTCAAATCTGCATCAAATGTTCCTGAGAGGAGAAAATGAGAGGAGCAGCCTGTGCTAAACTTTGTTCATGTCATGTAGATCTCCGCTTTCTCTAATAGCTCATTTGCTGTTTTGGGAGAAATATAAGAATAAATGGGCTTTAACACATCAAATGAGTTTCTTCTCTTCCAGGGCTCACTGTGTGAGATTTGAACTGGTCACAAAAGTGTTTCAAAGCTGATTTCTTCCTCCTCCACACTCGTTTATTTATATATATATACATATATATGTATGTATACTGCCATTTCAGATGCTAATGTAATTGTTACTTTCAGTCTCCCTGCTGAAAGACATATCTGAATCTCAAGAAGTTTGGGTCTAGACATCAGGAGGAGATTCTCTTGACATCAGGAGGAGATTCTTCACAGAGAGGGTGGTTGCACACTGGAACAGGCTCCCCAGGGAAGTGGTCACTGCACCGAGCCTGACTGAATTTAAGAGGAGATTGGACTGTGCACTTAGTCACATGGTTTGAACTTTTGGATGGACCTGTGCGGTGTCAAGAGTTGGACTTGATGATCCTTAAGGGTCCCTTCCAACTCAGGATATTCTATGATTCTATGATTCTAGGGAAGTGGACAGGTGGCACCTGGTACCAACACTGTATAAAGCAGGACAAAGATCACTCTGGTGGGAAGATGACAGAGGGAAACATTGTTTTCCAATTGGCTTCAAAGCTAATTGCCTCAAGCCAGAGACAGTTCACTCAAAAGCTTCATTAAAAATAGTGGAACTTCTTGAACAAGGGAGGCAAAGAGGGCTTCCTTACAGTATATTCAAAACATCCATAAATGTAAGCTTTGGTAGGAATTAAGAGGAATGTAGTTATAAATAGATGTTTTGTTTCTACAAGTTTGTATCCAGGCTTTTAACTACTCTAAATCAGATAAGTTCTATTGGAATGAATGTTTTCAGTAGAGTTATGCTGATTAACAGCAGCTGTAGATCTGACCCAACATAGTCTTTCAAAGAAACAGTGATCTAGCTAAGTATTTAACTTTCCATTACTAAGTATCCACATTAAAGCACTAGGTAACTCTACCATAAAAATCACATCCTGAAAAAAGTTGTCAGGAGATATCTCTACATGAGCCATTTCTTTCTGCCTTTTGGGAGCTATTTTTCTGAATGTACACCAACACTCTTCCAAAGAAGAAAAGTACCCCACAGATCTACCATTTTTATCACATAGGAAAAACAAACAAGCAAAGTCTTAGTCTTTCTCTTCCCTTTTCCTCAGAAAATGTACAGAAAATAAGCCTTCCCTAGGTTGAGCATCCTTAAAAAAAGAATGTGTCAGTCAAAAAGATTTAAGACGATTACGAAAAGTTTTCCTTTAACTGTCAAATTTTTCAGACAACATACTGTTTAATGTACAATTTAGACGTTGTGAAGGTCTCTTTATCAGAATTTGAAAAGTTGGTTTCTTCAAAGCTGACAAAAATGATACTGCTTTGCAATCAAGTAGTTTTTTAGGGCAAGATCCAAATCCTCCTTTAACTTCAGTAATGAAAGAATAATTCTTTATTTTTTTATTTTTTTTAATTTTTTTAACCCTGTGGACTGTCTTCAGCTTGTAAATTTTCTCAAAATGAGCTTCAGCTTCAGTGTTATAAAAGAGCATGGAAAAATTGGCAAACGTAGAGCTATATCCTCCTACAAGAAAATCTGTGGGTGGAAGACCTGAGGAGCTATGGAAACTTACTTTCCAGGTTTCTGATTCTTATTCTCTTCACTGGAATGGCTTTTGGGAAAATATATATATATATATATATATATATATATATGAAAAAAACTGATGTACATGTCCAAATTTGAACTGGGTCTCCTGAGATGTTTTTTGCCTAGATCATATTGTTGTTTTTCATTTAATCTCACCCTCAAATAAAACCTCAGATAAAAAGATCTATCAGCTTTTTGGGTATCTGGAACACAAACCCTCAAAACTCAGCTGCCTCTGCAGTTATGGTGGCACATGAAATTTATAGGTTATAAGAAATTTATAAGTGTCTCTATTTTATGTTTGTTATTTTATTTGTATTAAAGTAAGCCTTTGCCTATTGAAGTAAGCCTATGGCTACTCTTGTTATGCCCATAAATGTGTTGACTAAATACCCACATTTGGTGAGAGGGAGATTTACTTTCTTTGTCTTTCTCATACTGATGGTTGTGGCATGTTGCTTCATTATGAGAACTATGCACTGCGCTCCCTTCCCCCCCCACCCCCACAAGTCAAAGAGGGAGCCCTACATTCTAGTGCCAGGCTAGAGTATATTCAGTAAACTAAAATTGCTCTGTCTGTGGAAGAAAAGATAGATGTGAGTGGAAGAACAGTTTGTGGAGCCCAAGTGAGAGAAAGTGACTAAGCTGTGCAGAGGAACTGAAATTAAATTTACTGTGCAGGAAGCCTGACCACTTATCCTTCATCCAAGTACAAGTCCCTAAAAGTTTATTGCTATGACATGAGCACCTTCAGGAGCACATACAAGACTTACTCTCTAAATACTTTGAATCATTCTGAGCCATGGTTATTGGGAAGTGTGAACTGCCTAATAAGGTCTCTGCCTTCTAGGAGGTTAGTTTGTTAGCTCATCTTTATCTTCCTTATCAAATATATTCCTTGAGGTGATGTTCTTTCTTGGTTGAGAGAACTCCATTTTGTTCACCTGAGCAATGGAAAATATGTCTAAGGCTGCTGCAGGGCTGGGATCTCTGCTCCCAGGGAGCCAGACAACTGTCTCAAAGTCAGTGTGAAATGTTTGATGGGATCCTCAGATAGAAGAGGTTACTTTGTTGTGCCTGTTTCATTCCTGTCATTGTTCTTCTGAAGAATTGCAAAGAACAATGCAAAATAATGTTCTTTCAGTGGGAAGTTTTTTTTTTTTTTTTTTTTTTTTTTTTTTTTTTTAGTGTGTGAGCTTTTACATTTTATTGTACTTGTGAAAGTTTTTATATCTCAGTGGGTGATAACTTTCTGTACTGAAACTTTTAGGATACAGGGTGTGTAAACTTGCCTCAAAAGTCGTTCCTGAGTTTCAAGTAGAGTCTTATCCATGGCCTATAAAACAGAGGTTGATTGAGCACAGATCATGTTTGAATATATAAATATATTGTACTATATACCTTTTAGATTTAACTAGTATGTATATATATAGGTAAATAGACAAGCTTGGCAATAAGAGGAAAATGTGGCCTATGGTGACATTAATAGTAGTCCTTATCACAATAAAAACTGATGTACATGTCCAAATCTGAACTGAGTCTCCTGAGATGGTTTTTACCTAGATCATATTGCTGTCTTTCATTTAATCTCACTCTCCTTTCTTAGGGAGGAGTTTTTAATCTCATGCTGAGTAAATGCTAAGGGTCTGATGTAATTCAGGAAGTTTTATGCCTAATTTGTGGGATCCAATTTTTCTCCAATTTGAGAATGGAACTGAATTTCTGAGAGAGAAATTACCATGTTTCAAGTCAATGAATACAACTCATCAAGGTAGTTTTTGAATGAGAAAACTTTTAATTGAAAATAAAAGCCTTAATTTTTATTTTTATTAGTATCTGCACTATTTTTTAAATACATATCAAAATTGAAAATGTATGGGTTGTAATTTGCTGGAGATTGGGGCTTGGGTAAATTTCTACATATCTGTAGGTATTGCATCTCCTTTTTCTTCTTCCCCTCTCTGTCTCCCTTTGTTTCTTCCCTCCTATAGATAAAACAATTTCATGAAAAATAAGTCTTTAAAAGCCATAGAAATCAGAGCTCTGTTTTCTGATTATTATAATAAGATTTTTGTGTCTCATAAAGGATGATACTGTTCATTCACAGCAGTGAACTACTTATTTCTGAGAAAAGTAAAATAGTTTTAGGTCATGCTGCTGTTTTACACATAGCAATAATGAAGATTGCTCTAGTATTTGTTGTTCCCATTGCTATGCACCACCACAGCTGATACTCAGAAATTATATGGGCCCTCATCTATAACTTTTCTCAATTGTTATTAGTCCCAGTTGCTTCTCAATGACCCTTCAGCACATACAAATAAGCACTTAGGTTTTTGCAAAATGAGGGTCTTAATATGTAACTGCATACGACAGTCTTGCACTGGACTCCTGAAAAAAAAATAAATCATTCATAAGCACAGAGCTCATTAATATTTTCTTGAGTCCTTTCACCCTCGTTCAATCACTATCACTAATTTGTTATGATTGCAGGAACATTTCAAAAGTCTATGTATTTTTATTTTGTCTGAATGTCTCCATGGGATCCTGGTTATTTTATATTACCTTGACTGTCACAAACAGAATCAAACACATATAAAATCATGTAAATGTCAATGTCAATAAAATAAATTATTCTATTTTTGCAGATGTTCTTCATCTGGATTGAATTTGATTGTAGATACTTGTCTCTATGCATAATGATCCAGAGCTAAAGGATGAAAGTGTTCTTGGAGCAAAGAAAACACATTCTGAATCTTTACTGTAAATTATACACTATACAAAATCAGTCCAAATTGTTCATACCCTTGGACGATTACAATGTTATTCTACTCACCATGCTGAGTACTGTGTAATTATCATGGTTAGCAGCATTTTGCTTGCTCTCAGCCCTGAAAGGAGATGCAAGCTTTACTGAACAAAAATAAATGCAGATGTGTGGCCTTATTTTGTTTTCTGACTCAGCAGCTGAAAATACCCAGAAAATATGAAGGATTTTTTTTCTACTTATTTAGTTGATATAGCATTAACAAAAACACCACTATTGATCAAATATGCACTGTGATATACATAATGGATAGTGTGGTTACTTGGATGATTAAGGAATTTGCTAGGTTGCAAACCCAAGCTTCTTTTGTTTAAAAAAGAAAAAATCAGTGAAATTATTTCCAAAGCAGGAAGATCCACTTATTAATAACCTCTCCTCTCCTCTCCTCTCCTCTCCTCTCCTCTCCTCTCCTCTCCTTTCCACTTTTTTTCATTAGAGGAACTTTCAAGTTTATAGTCTCACCCTTCTTCTACTAAGTCATTGATAGATTTGTTTGTACAGTTAATCATGCATGAAACATACTTCACCTGTAAGTCTATTTGTTTTGTAGAGTTCGTTTGCCAGTTCTCTTCATAGACATGATCTGTCTTCCTGACTAAAAGCTTTCCAAACAAATTAACTTCCAAGAACGTGTTTATCTTATGAGCCCAACTTCTGAACCTCAAAAACTTTGATATAAGTGCTGAAAGGCTTTAATCTAAAAGCAAAACACTTCAAATTTGGGGTGCTTAAAAAACTCCCCAAAACCTACCTTCTATTTGACATAAAAATTTGGAGCAAATGGCACAAGAAATTAGTAACTGAAGATTACTTTGGGTTGACAAGTTAGAGAACATGAGTGGGATTCCAGCTGGCATCAAGCAATTTTGACCAGAAGATAATATTCATATATTATTTATGGTTTTATATAAGTTCTGTCCAATAAAAATTAACTATATATATTACACACACAAACATACAATTAGAACATTAAGGAACAGGCTATCATTCCACTTGGATGCCCTGTTTGTTATTATAAAATCTTTCTTTCCCCAGAGAGGAGTGATCTCTGAGATGGGAAATCATCAGTGACTTGGAGCTCAGATATAAAACCGAGAAGCAATATAGTTTGTGAGACAGCCCAGGTTTGCCGAACTATGCAGGTGTATCTGGATCTTTTTGAATGCCTTACTGGTCATGGCGTGCTACCATATCTAGACTTGAAAAAACTAAGGCACTGTGCACTGTACTTACACCATTGTCTTAAGGATAGCAGCCAAAGGAAGTAGATAATCTTTACATTTTGCATTGTACAAATGATAACCTTACGATATGTAAGGATAATAGTGAAACTAGTGGTTCTTAGTATTTAGATTTTTGTGATACCTCTTGAAAATGTTTTCTTCTCTTTAGTGCATTTAAAGCTTTGCATTTGCTAGAGCACAGATGTTCTTACCTTCTTTGACTAGTTGTCTATGTCTTTATGTATTTCAGTAGCTCCTGGCACCAGCTCCACAGTTGAAAGCCTTTTTATTTATCTATTTATTTATAATTATTATTATTTTCCATTTGGAGCCTTATTATTAATGCTCAGACCAAGTTCTTAATTCCATGTCTTTTTAATGTTATATGTAAGTTGGATTGGACCATTCAGTTTTATAGCTTTGCTGTGTGAGTTGGATTAATCTGGGTAGCTTTTCCATGTGTCAGAGCTATCGAGAGTCAAATTGGGCCTTACAGGCCACCTTTTTATCGTGGTGGGATTTGAGAGGGTTAGGAGCACTTTTGTAAGTGTTTCATAAGCAAGTTTTGTGCATTTTGTAACTCCTAAACATTTAAATGCATTTACTATAAAGAGCCTTGAAATCTAAAGATTTTTGGTGCTTAATTACAGTTCTGAAAACCCAGCTTTTCCTACCTTTGATAAATCTTTATTCAAAGACAATAAATGTATCTCACTTTAATTCCATATCCTGTACTGTTCTATTCCTTTCTGCTTTTTTAATTTTAATTTTTAAGTCATTTGGCATTTCTCTTCAGCTTAAAACTCTTCATTTCCTTTTATGGCATCATTGTCTGTAACTGCCAAAATACTACATTAAAAGGTGGTTTACTCACTAATACATTTTGTTTGAGTGAAATTTCAGTCTCAAAAAGAACAAATGTATTTTCCAGAGGCGAAAAAAGAAACATGTTAATTGGTACCTTAGTGATATATTCACTGCATCACGTTTTCAGCTTTGATTTGCTTAGAATGGAGCACTCTAACTTCTATTTTTTTATTATTATTATTATTATTTAAAAAAAAAAAAGCACTAATGCTCCTGTGTATGTATACTTTATAAAGAAATGGACTGAACACACACCACCACCACATACATTGAGTTGCTATTGTGTAGGATATTTACTTCAGAGTGCTGCAATTAATCACACAGAAGTGAAAAATTAACCTATCAAGTTCATGCTAATAATGAACAGTTTTCCGAGCTGAACAGAAAAAAAAAAAAAAAAATGTCATTAGCAAGAAGCTTTACCGTGAGTATTTATAGGTTCTGTGAACAAAATCAGTCATAAATGCCACAGTTTAATACCCATCAAAGCCATTCAAACTAAGCACTTTTTCACTTTTTTTTTTTTTTTTTTTTTTTTTTTTTTTTTTCCTGGGAAAGGGCCTTGAACTGCAACTTGGAAATAAGGCAATTCCATAGGCTTTCTGTGGGGGAAGCCAGCCCCATATAAAACCATGAGGAGAGTAGAAGGGAGCCTTTGCTCCTGTGAAGACCATAGAATAGACAAGCTCAGGACACAATGCTCGCAAAACATCTGTTTGCTAGCTGAGGATATTTTTTAATCTACAAGTGACAAGGGTCCTGGACTCACCGTCCCTTTCATGTTCAGGACTCAGCTGGCAGATTCATTGTGGGTAGTGCTTCTCCCCCACTTTTGGCAAAAATTACTAATTCAATGCAAAGAGGGAGAGGTGGAGAATGTCTTGCACACAGGGGAGATTTACCCTGGGCTCTTAGTACCTGTTGAACACAACAACAATCCACAGTTGCACCTTGTACTGCAGGGATAGTACACAACACCTTGGCTGAGCTTGGAGGACGTCCACCTTTTTCAGGTCATGGTAGTGCTGCTGTGGAGTATAAAATGTAGCAGAATGCCCTGACATATAGGACATAAAATTGTACTCCCTGTTGCATATATTGTTTTCTCTAGATGTGTAACCAGTTAGTTGCTCTCACTATGGATGTGGAAAAGTCCTGTGCAAAGTTAAGCTGAGACTAAGTATCCATAGCTGTGTAATAACGGAGATGGATGCAGAACTGACCACGCTCCACAGATACTGAGCTTATAATTTCTTCTGATTTGGCAGCTTTTTTCCACCTCCAAGTCAGAAATTGGAAATGGGGCAACTGGCATGTGTTTCTACTGTTCTGCCAAAAAAAAAAAAACCTTGGTATTAAGTAGAGTTCTGTTCACCAGGCTTCAGTGAAATCTGGCACTGATTTGCTGCCCCCAAAACTCACTGTTAGTGTTAGTTGCTTTAGCCAGCTTTAACAACCTTGTCCAAACTCTGTCTTTTGAGATTTAATTTTGTACAAAGATGCTTGTGCTGCTGAGCAAGCATGTTTTCTGAGCTAGCTATGTCTGAGCAAACTTACATCATTCAGGACCAGAAACATCAAACTGGTGAAGCTACTTGTGCTTTAGCAACCATAAAATTCACACAGCCAAGTTTTGAGATCTTTTCCCCAGCTACCAGGTTCCTTCTGAAGAAGTCTACCTGGAATAAAATCAGCTCCTTGAGTAATATGGTTCTAAATCCTGAAATCTGATCTAAGCCACTCTGAGTGTTTTCTATCTACTTAAAAATAGATTTTGTACTGAAACATTGGAAAGCTGACCTTTGAACATCTGTTATTGGTAAGTAAATATTATTAATGAATAAGTAGTTCCTCAAAGACTTGTCAGTGCTTATGCCTTGTACTTTTATCATTCTTCTATATATTTGTTTTTCTTTCCTTCCTCTTGTAAAAAGGAAATGGTTCCCTTCCCTGAACTGTGGATAAGAGAAGAGCTCTGAGGAATCACATTAGTAAACTTGCACCCTGTATTGAATGAACAAGAACTTCTCTGTGGCCCCAATTTTTCCCCAGATTATTTGTTGTTTGCTTTCCACAGTACTATCTGGTGAATAAACATTACTGTTCCCTACTTCCTACCCCTCACAGCTCACTGCAGGTGACCAGTCAGTCTGTTGGTGCCAAATTAATGACAGAAAACAGATTTTATTGTCCATGTCAGCCATGAATAGTGGGGCTTTCTGCTAATTTCCATGAAAGCTTGCTAATCTGACAATTGAAATACTATATTTACAATCCAGACTGCCCACTGGGAGCAGATTTGTTTTCTTTTTTTTTTTTTTTTAATTTATTATTATTTTTTAAAGAACAAAATAAACCATACACAAAATCTTTTTACTGATTGTTGGTGGGTGGGTAGGTGTAGGGGAAGAGCCATTTTCCTAAATTCTATATCATTGAAACCACTTCTTTACTCCTAGTGGAAATGTGAAAACTCTGGGTCATCTGTCAGCCTTTCTTCTCATGGACACACAGCAGTCTCTACTTTCTCTTTGCCATCTCCAACAACAGCAAATTCAAAATATAGGGAGTTTTTGTTTGTTTGTTTGTTTGTTTTTGTGAGTGGCTGTGCAAGAGCTACTCAAATGCTGGTTTTAAAGAAGTTAGAACTAAGTGATGCATTCTTGGCATAAAAATATTTAAAAATAGAATTAAAAATGACCAAAACATTAATTTCAGTGAAGCTCCTATTACTTGGTATAATTTTTTACTTATCTGTATCCAAACTTATGGATACCTGTGTTTTTACAAGGATATCTTTAAGAATATTATCCTTTTTCAAGTGTGAATATTTGAATGATAAAAATAAATACTGGCTGACTCCAAATGAAATTCAAAAGTTAAAGGAAACATTCTTGGTAAATATTCTTCTTATTTCATACCATCTCTGTCTTCTTTGGTGTTTTGTCTTAACTTAATGCAAAGCAAAAATCTTTCCTATTGTCCCCAGCAGGTATTGGAGAGTATCCCAGGGAAATAGTGTAGCAGAATTTCTATCTGTCTGTCTGTCTGTCTGTCTATCTATCTATCTTTCATATCTATCTATCTATCTATCGATCAATCGATCAATCTATCCACCCATCTATCCATCAATCAACCTATCTATCTATATTCCCCTGAACCTTGTTGGGAAGTAAAAATCTTGCACAACCTGTAACACAAAAATATAAAGATTACTGACAGTGGAGTTCATTTTTCTTTCACAGGAATGGTTCCAGCCACTAAGCTATAATAGATTCAAGCTTGAAGCAAACCTGTATTTTCCCCTTCTCATGTGTGCAGAAATAGGTACTATACTTGAAGGAGCAGCTTTTGTGTATATACGCCCACATACCTTTATTAGCAGCAGACTATTCAGGCATGCCTTTTGTGGACAGCTGTGGACAAAGAGACAGTTCTGGCAAAAAGGCAAAAAAAAAATATATATATGTTTTGTGGAAATGTGTTTCATATGGGAAAACAAACAAACAAACAAACAAAAAAAGTAAATCATGGCTGGTCATTAAGGATCCTGACAGATACTTCAGCCATGGACTGGACTGGACAATGCTGCTCATTATTTTTTGTGCTTCCCATTATCCGAGCAGCCTTGGGAAAATACATGCTATTTAATCTCTTTGCTACTTGTTTGTTTGTTTATTTGGTTGGTTTTTGTTTGTTTATCTGCCCTGTGGTCTGGAAAAATCTTTGTCTGACAAAGTCATTTGGGATGAGTGCTGCAAGTTTTGTCTCCTGACCAACTCCAGCTTACTGTGCCTTATTCAATGACTATTTGACCCTGTGTAATGGTCTTAAAGGTAGCATGCAACAAAATCAAACAAAAGGAAATGGATGCCCTTTGTCTCTTGGTAAGAGTATAGGTGCTGGAGGTAGCAAGCTGCCTGCTTTGTCTGTGATAGAAAACAGACTTTAAGCTGCCCAGACAGCCTGTTCCTGACATCCTCCTGTGCAGACCTCTGCTTCCAGGGCACTGGAAGAGCCTGTCACTTTTGGTTGCATTAGGATATGTTCTTGAGAGGGTGGCAGCACTTGCAGTCACTATATGGCCAAAATTTCCCTTACGAAGGTTAGGAGTAGGCCCTGTTTGCTTGTTTTCTGTGCATCCATTTGTGGTACAGGAAGGTCAAGAAGGTGAATGGGAATTGCCTGGAAGGGGAAGGTAGATATCAGAGTGAAGTATGGCTGCTTGCAGTGGAAAATCAGAACAGGCAAGTGCTGGTTGTGGAGCAGGGGTGGTAGTCTGGATCCTGGAAAGGGCAGATATTATGTTCAGCAGAAGGCTTAAAAAGCCACCATCAGAATTAAAAAGGTTCTTCTAACAAGCCAAATCATTTCATCATGTTAATATATGCAATAAATATATTTTCTATGTAATTAAGTCAAAGCACATTATTGATAAATTACTCTGTTAATGGCCAAAGATTTTGTAGAATGCTTATGTATTTAACAAGTTAGAGATAATTAGCTTATAGAGATATACATGTACAGATAATTAGATATTAATCATTTAAAGCGTGAACTGTAATTTAGGAAGCCTCTTAATTGTCATGCAACTTTGTAAGCTATCATTTTAACTGTCAATGACATTCACTTACATTTCTCAGCACCTCACTGCATCTTTTTCTGTTAACATAACCATAGGGGAAATAGTTCATAAACAAATGTCAGACGATGATCCTTTCATCTTTAGGTTACGGCTTACTGATCCCAACCCAACTCAGCAGTGAGTAAAATTTGTTGCTACAGAACAATACTGGCAGAAGAAGAAATAGATCCCATGAATAAATTTACATTGATAATTAGAAGAATTTTTCTAACCATCTGGAATAACAATCAGAATATAGAGGCTTGTGTAACAGTCTTCAGACAAACAGTGGAATGAGATCGTTGAAATTTTTTGAAGATGAAGCTTGATAAACTTCTGCATTTCTGATTGTTTGGGATGATTGTCTGCAACAACAGGGGGCTGAAACAAACAAACAAAAAAATCATGATGTTGTATGCAGTCCTTTGTGCAATTTAAGGGAAAGCCATGTTAGTCCTTAAGGATGAACATCTGTGTTATGGAATGAGAATGATGAATGCAGAGACCAAGAACAGGATAGATATGGATCACTTCTCCTCACTAAGCAGAAATGAGTTGGTGCCCACCTCAGGCCTGATTTATTGCATATAGTAAGAAATTTCCACTGACATCAACATAAAGAGGAACCATTTCTTAACTGAGAATTGGCTTCTAATATCTTCGGAGATTATTTTATTGTGCTCATCCTAATACTTGGACTGTTGTCTCCTAGATGCATATGACAACCGGGTTAACATTACCAGAGAAAGCAGAAGTCTGTGGTTTCACTTCAGCTAACACTGGAAGAAAATATGTATTAACTAAGATAATGGCCCCTAGCACTTTTTCCCAAAGTCAATACTTCTGTGTCAATGGAAGTTGTCAAAGAGAGTTTTGATACAGAAATAAATCTAAACCTAAATCTTTTAATTATTTAACAAGCTTGATATTTGATTCAGATAATTGTTAGATCAGTAAATGTGCTTCAAATATTGTGGCATTGTTGGTAATATTAAAAATGCCGTAGAAATGAAAGTTGTAAAATGCTACTGAATAATGAAGTCTCCTGACCTTTTGCTTATCATGGTCCATTACTTTTAATGGATAACATCAAAAGCTTGTAGTAGGTGAAATTGTTTTTGTTCCTTCTCCCCCTAACTGATGCTTGAAGCCCCTTAGGTGGTAGAAAATGGATTATATAGTATTTGCTCATGCTCTAGGCTATTTACTTATGTTACTTATCATGTGTTTATGTTTTCTCATGGTTTTTAGAACCCTGAATCTATGTTGCCTTTCCAAGTAAAATGGAATATTTAAAATAATCTGTTAATTTTAAGGGAATACTTTTTTATAAAGAAAGGTCTTTATATGAAGGGGAACCAAAGTGTGGGGTTTGGTGTTTTTCCTTACATGCAGTATACACTTGGAAGGGCACAATCTGAGAACAATCATTTGTTTTCTCTGAGTTAATGGCTTTCAGCTCTATATATGTCTGCTGGATAATGACTGAGCTGGTACATCAGTCAGTCTTCTCCACTGTAAAACATGTTCAGCTAATGACATTGACACACTGGAAGTTGGAATGAAACTCCCCACTTGAGTTATTCAAGCATGATACACCCAACTAGAGTAAAATTAAATAAGAAGCTATGACAGAAGATGAGATTTCAAGGAAGATGATAGCATGTTCTGAATGTGCAGGATCAAAGGCACTTTATTTTTGACATCATTTGTGCTCATTGTTTAATCATTCCCATCCCAAGTAATTATTTTCTAAAGGGAAAATTGGTTTTCAGATTTTCAGTCCTAAGGTTTTGATCTTTAGTGTATTTGTACTACTGAGTTATGTCAAAAAAATAATAAACAGTAGAAAGACTGGAGTACTCTTTCTAAAATTGCTGAGAGCAAAATTGAAAAAATACTTCAGCAACATGTAAAACTTGCATGTCCCTCTCTCACTCATGGGATTAAGTTATTTATGTCACAGAGACACTTCAAGAAAATCTTCTGGTGTTTCTGCAGCAGGGATCAGTGTCTGGGCATGTGGATAACAATAAATTTCTTCACTATACCTCAAGATATACTCTTTTGTTAAATTGTTTTTTTTTTTTTTTTCAATGGAAAGACTTGGAAAAATGCATTTTTAACAGCTGGCAGTAACAAAGAATTAGCCTCTAACAGTACAAGGATTAATTTGAAGACTTATTGGTTCACTTTGGTTTGATTTTTGACATTATTATTATAAGATGAAATTATCTGCCTCCATGTTCCTTGCCGTTCATTGTTTCTAACTTGCATGGTGGAGAGTGATTGTACGGTTCAGCCTGAAAATGGTTATTACACATGCGATGGATTTCCATTTACATGGGCTAGTTTTTGCTAGACTCCTTTTGTTTTGCAGTCAAAGGCTTCTGTCCACATCTGTCAGTCCCTGTGGTAGGCAGAGGTATTCCAGATAATGTGTGCAATGACATTAAGCGTGCAAAAATGGGAGTGGGAATTCAAGAGGTCCCACGTGAAAGTTCATCAAATGCCCAGAACTGCATTCCAGAAATGACAAAAGCTATCAGTCTTCTGGATGCAGACTCTTTTGATTTAGTGACAGTAATAATTCCACCCCCAACTCTTTGGTAATGTATTAGCATTAACTGTAATTTTTGCCTTTAAACAAGCTCTGCAGTACAGCATGACGGTTCCTACCCTGTAATTGTAGGATCCTCATTAATCAAAAAGAATATTATGACATTATGAGCTCACAAGAAAGACAATTCATGACTGACAAAATAAAGGCCTAAATTATGCTGCTTTGATGATTAGAGGTGCAAAATTGCCTTTTTTTTTTTTTTTTTTCTTGTGAAAATAGATTTAGCAGCTGTAAGAAAAAGCTCTGCATAATGAAAGCAGAGTGTGTTCAGAAGCAAGCAACAGCTTTATCTATAAGAGACCTTTATGTAATAAATAATAATAATCAAATCTGTTTTGGTATTGTTCTTTATTGATAAACCTCAATTTAAGTCAGGATCCTGAAGGAGAAAAATATATGTGAGAAACACGTTACTGTAGCAGTGTGTTTAGTAGTTTGCTGCTGTTACCCTTTAAAAGTGCAGAAATGCAAATATGATTTTGGTCAGCTTGCAAAATGTGTTTTGACATATATAAAATGATTAATACTAAAACAGTCTCATAAATTGAATGCAGTTATATATATTCTCCTTTGTTCATAAGGAGACAGAGAATCTGGATGATAAATGAAGGTGAGAAGAAAAGATTATTAAGCCATTTTTTTTTCTACCACGGATTTGTAGGCAAAACCATTGATATCAAACCTGAAGGCCATTTCTAAATGCACTGGTTTAAGTGAATCCAGTCCAGTATTGTCTGTGCATAAGCACAAGTGACAAACTGGGAACTCTCTGGAAGACCAACATTCCCAAGGACCAAAGACAGAAGGGGTGCTGAGTAGGCAGAGCATTCCCAGAGGAGACACTTGTGTGACTGCTCAAGTTTTGATGTGCTGTGACTAACAGGGAAATTAATAAAAACAGTGTTTTCTCCCCGGGGATTCCTCCCTCCGGAACAGACTGTTTGCAGCACTTAAAATCCAAGTAACCGATAACTTACACAAGTGTTTATGTCTCTGCGAGAGTCCCCAGAAATGCCTCCTGCTCCTGAGCAGGAGTTAAGTGACTATATTCAGGCACTCCTTTCTATCTGTAGGTATTCAAATGTGTTTTTAAGGATAGCCCTGACTACTAAAACAGTCAGATTTCTTCTGTGTGTGTTAGAAATTTCTCCCCTCTCTGAAAAAAAAAAAAAAAAAAAAAAAAAAAAAAAAAAAAAAACCTAGTTGAGGAAATGAGGAAAAAAAAAAATCTCTCTGAACATTACCTCAATCCCCACCTTTTCTCAAGACAAAATTTTTGGCAATTAGCCCCCAGGTTCATTACTTTTCTTTACAATCAAAATCAGTTGTTGAGTGTAATTGAATAAGAAAGTAATAATCTTTGTTAAAATTAATATTTAATATTAAAATTAAGGGCTGGAACAACTCATCGCTGAAGAGAGGCTCAGGAAGTTGGGGTTGTTCAGCCTGGAGAAGAAAAAGCTCCAAGGAGACCTTGGAGGCCTTCCAGTACCTTAAGAGGGCCTACAGGAGAGTAGAGTAAAAAGTAGCACAGGGAGTGCAGTGATAGGACAAAGGGGACTGGCTTTAAACTAGAAAAGGGTATGTTTAGATTAGATATGCAGAATAAATTATTTACTCAGAGGGTGGTGAGGCACTGGAACAGGTTATCCAGAGAAGCTGTGGATGCCCCATCCACCTGTTCAAGGCCAGGTTGGATGGGGTTTTGAGTAACTTGGTCTACTGGGAGGTGTCCTTGCCCATGGCAGAGGGTTGGAATGTTGTGATCTTTAAGGTCCCTTCCAACCCAAAGCCTTCTATGATTTTATGATCTTAAATCCTGTCAGGTGTCTTTATAGATACCATTAATAAATAACCTCAATATATATATTTCTTTAATGTATATATATATATATATATATATATATATATATATATACACGGCATTTATTTATGTCTCATATTCTTGTAGCTGTTTCTTGTGTTTTTGTTGTCTTCAGTACTGGACCATGGGTAGTGATCTTATGTGTCAGCTACCTTTCTAGTTTAAACATTAGTTCCTTCTTTTGAGAGGACTTGAAAGTCTCATAGCATTCAGGCTGTGGGACTTCTGTGCTCATTCCAATGACCCCATAGAGACAGTGTTCAAACCAGATGGTCCCTATGGTACAAAAGTACGTGGAATGGATAATTCCTTCTGAGAGGTTAAAAAGTTAAGCTACATCTGCTCAAATCTCAATCCCTGGTTTATTTATTTATTTATTTTATTATATTGGACCTATCTCAGCAGTATCCAAGTGAGAATTTTGTGACAATTTATCAGTGTTGTTTTCTCCAGTTCTTCTATTTAGAGGCAACTGCCACATATGCTTGCACTTATCTAGGTGCCAGAGAAACATACGACACAAAGATGGCCATCCTGGTCCTCTTCACCTTGAAGAATCCCATGGCAAAGTCCTTTTATTCAAACTTTGACTCATAATAATGGACCCAACGTAAAATAGGATTTATCAGAATACACAGATTGATCTCTGCCAATGAGCTGCTATTTTCAAATTCTAATTGAAAAAAAAAAAAAAAAAGAATCAAAGAATCGAAAGAAAAATAAAAACCCTCTGCAGAGTCTTAAAGTGGAAAAAAAATGACTGTTGATGTGGCCAGATATTTCCTCTAGAGAAGAATGCTATCTGCTTCAAACTGGGGAAGCATATGAGAGGATCTGTTTCCCAAAATCTGCAAACTTGGAAATGTCAGTAACATAGCCCAAGTGGACATATACAAAGATTGATGCAGTGTTGTTTTTTGTGTTTTTGTTTTGTTTTGTTTTCTTCCTTTGATAGTGCATATTGGTCTTCTGTGATCTTTTTCACTGGATTATGTGCTGCTTAATAAAGTTTTACTGATGTCAGAGAGAAATTCACACAAGTGTTGAAAACACCAAAAGGGCATAAGAATTTGAACAGGAATGATTCATATCGGGTTGTGGCAGTTGCAGCTGTACAGATGTCTGTCCTTCCATTCCAAACATTGACATTCAAGCTATATCAATACACTTTGATTTTTTTTCCTTTTTTCTTTTCTTTTTTTCCTTTCTTTTCTTTTTTCTTTTCTCTTCTTTTCTTTTCTTTTCTTTTCTTTTCTTTTCTTTTCTTTTCTTTTCTTTTTCTTTTCTCTTTTCTTTTCTTTTCTTTTCTTTTCTTTTCTTTTCTTTTCTTTTCTTTTCTTTTCTTTTCTTTTCTTCTCTTCTCTTCTCTTCTCTTCTCTTCTCTTCTCTTCTCTTCTCTTCTCTTCTCTTCTCTTCTCTTCTTTCTTTTCTTTTCTTTTCTTTTCTTTTCTTTTCTTTTCTTTTCTTTTCTTTTCTTTTCTTTTCTTTTCTTTTCTTTTCTTTTCTTTTCTTTTCTTTTCTTTTCTTTTCTTTTCTTTTCTTTTCTTTTCTTTTCTCTCTGTATTTTATTTTCTTTAAGGATTGTATCACTTTCTAATAATGTTTTAATAATATGGTTATACAATTTTATGAAAATATTGTGAAATGTAATGCTAATTTATTGAATCACATTTTGTAAAGTAAGTATAATAATAACCATATGACTAAAATAATAGTAGTTTAAAAAAATACAGAAAGACAGCCCAACTGTTTTTACTCTCAGCTGGATTAGTTTTCTTCTTCTAGGTCTTATCAACTGCAAAGAGAAACTAATGAAAACCTCTGGAAATTTACTGGTTGCAGGGGAGAAATTAATTCTATTGTACACCACAGAATGAAATCTGTTTAATCTGTTTAACTTCTGGCTGCTCAACAGCCAGAAGGCTGCTTGGATGTGTTGATGATTTCAATCTATGTATGTAGAACAGATACTATTCTTGGTTTTATTAAATGTGTCTGCTGTTCAGTAGATTCTTTCTCACTTGCCCAAAACTTAAAGTGGTTTTATGAAAACCACTATGCTTTTTTATGCCAGCTATGTATCTGATAGGAAAGAGAATAATTTAATGATGATTTATAATGATGTGAATACAGTAATACTAATGGAGCTAATTACTTGCCAATAGCCCTTATTAAAGGATTAGTGTATTAGTCTCCATAATTAGTCACCATGTTTGAGGACAGCATCTGACTCTTCAAATTGTTTCCAAGGAAAGCACTGACTTAGAAACCTGGGTTTATACAGACTGACTTAAATTCTCTCTGTGTATATATACTTTTTGAAACCTAATAGGACATGTTTTTTTTTTTGTTTGTTTGTTTTTCTTTATTGTTACTTAGATGTTCAGGTTTATATGTATCTCCAGATGTATTCATTTACCCATGATCTATTAGACACCCCATCTCTTTCCCACTTTTGTTTTCCTTCTCACAGTTCTTCCTAGTTCCTTCTCACAGAAAGCTCAAGTTTAATTCTGTTTTATGACATGAATCCCAATTACAGATAATCATATTAAAAGCTATAGTTACTTGAAGAAATGTTCATTGGCAAGAAGCTTAAAATGTAGATATTCCTGTGAGGAATTTGTGATTTGTGAAGCCTTTGCAGATATTTTTGTTTTATTCATCGGTATATCATAAAAAAAAAAATAGCTAAACAGGTAGCCTTTTGGATTATTCCACCAGCAATGGGGAAGTTAAAAAAGAAGTCATTTTTTAGCACAGTTCTTGGAAATATTTTTCCTCTCATGTTCATTTTTCCCCTTCCCTTCCCTTCCCTTCCCTTCCCTTCCCTTCCCTTCCCTTCC
>CM021732.1:49756663-49791514 GCA_011075105.1 Heteronetta atricapilla
CCTTCCCTTCCCTTCCCTTCCCTTCCCTTCCCTTCCCTTCCCTTCCCATCCTTTCCCTTTCCTTCCCAACTTCCTCTTCCTTTCCTCTTCCTTTCCTCTTCCCTTCCCCTTTCCCTTTCCCTTCCCCTTCCCCTTCCCTTTCCCTTTCCCTTTCCCCTTTCCTTCTTGTTGCATTTTAATTTTATTTCTCTCTTTTTTCTTTTTCCTTCTTTTGAGTCCAATGAAGGCCAATATCTGGCAATGAAAACTGGACAGATGGGTCGAGCTTGCCATCCTGTTCATCATACTAAAGCAACAGAGAATTATTCAAACTCTGCTACTTTCAGCACTAAGACAGACTCCTTTATTTTCATAATGGAACTAAAATAACTTGGCAGTCTGACTGAGTTAGTTCACAAACCCATATTTTTCCATTGTATATTTTATCTTTTCACTACATTGTTATAGACAAGATCATCAGTTAAGGGGCAGAAACAGCACTGAATTTAACAGAAAATGCTGCAATAAAGATCTTGCTTGTGCTGACCTGCCTTGGAAGTGCACTGTAACAATCACAGCCTTCTAGCCACATAATTACTGCTCCAAAAGCTTTATCATTGCAATAAAAATTTCCGTTGCCCCTCAATTGTAAATACTTTTTTTTTTTTTTTTTTTTTGCCATGCTAAGTGTATTGTATGAAATTTCATAATGGAGATGACACTTTATTATGCAATAAAAGATTTGCTAGTATCAAGTCTTGCTGAAATAGAAAATTGGGTTGCATTATCATATTATAATAACAGTATTTGGGAATTTATATAAGGAACTCTTGTTCATACAAGAGTGGCTGTTATTCATAATTAGTATGACATCAGCTGGAATGACCATTTAAATGATTAAGCATAAATAATTTTAGCATTTTTTATTTGCCCCTTTCTCTTATGTGACTGTGACCTGAGTAGTGCCATGCATTCCAGAAATAACGGATTTAATAGATCTATCCTTCTACTGCAGTTTTGAAAAGGAGTAAGTTAAAATATTTTTCAACTTTTCAATAATTAGTGTTTACTTCTAGCTTACCCATCTTAAAGCACATCACATTTACCGATGTAGTTATATCTAAAAGATTTAAATCAAACTGCTCCCAAATAACCTTTGTTTCTTTCTTTCCATATTTTGAGTGTTCAGTGTTTTAAATTAGAGGCTTTTTGTTATCCTCTATTCCCCATGTAGTTATTTAATTCCTCCTGGGGACAATGATATGTAGAAAAAAAATCTTAATGGCATTTGAGCTTGGTGATAGTGATAAAAATATGGTCAGTTTGAAGTTCTGAAAATCGTAAAATTGCCAACTCTAGTTTGTTTTGCACTCCTTGGAGCATTAAGCTGTTTAGCACAAATCTAATTTCCCACCAAACAGCTCAAGGCAGTTAGTGCTCAGTTTGGTTCCAGAGAATTAAGCACTCTGTTATAAATTGTGAAAGTCAGTGTGACTCTGTAGATAAACCCATTTTCCAATATACGTATACCAAGCATGAAAAAATTAGAGGGTGTTGTTTTACAAGGGGGATTACTATGGAAATTAAGGTGTAATTAAAGGAACATTTATTTCAAGGCTAATTAATAACAATTAATAAGAGAGAAAGTATTTGTAAAGCTCAGTAAGGGAAGGATAAATTGAAAGAGTTCATAGGTGAAGAATATTCAATGTACTAACCCACATGAAATATCAGTCTCACCATGGCTAAGAGACTACCTCTCTAAGTCTAAATCTCTCATGTCACAGTGATGTGGATTGAGGTGGATTTTCTAGGCCACCTAATCTGCCACTATCTAGAGTCAGGAAAGAGGACGTGGTGGTTGTAACCACAGTGTGTTAATCAATGTATTAATCTGGACAAAAGAGGGCAGATGAGCTGAGAAACTCAGTTCTGCAATGGGTAGTATGAAAAAAAAAAAGTATCAAAGACTATGAAATCTGTCTCAAAACATACAGGGTGTATGGTGAGAAAGATAAGAATTTCAATTTTCTAAATTCAGAGCCAGGAGGAGACCTGTATAGCAATAACCTGAAAATCAAAACAGAAGTTTTTTATCCACACTGCATATGCTGTGGCCTTTATGTGATTTATATATATATAAAATACAGAATTACCCCAAGTATATATATATATATATATATGTATATGTATATATATATACACCCCATATATATATATGTATATGTATATATATATACACCCCATATATGTATATGTATATATATATACAGTATATATGTGTATATATATATATATGTGTGTGTGTGTGTGTATATATATATATATATATATATACACGGAATTACCCCAAGTGTGTATATATTTTTATATTTGTATATATTTTTATATATACACACTTGGGGTAATTTGGTATTATATAATAAAAAATAGTATATGCATTACATAGTACACAAAAAATGTGGCAATTACACTGGCACAGAAGGATTAATATTTTCAAAACTACATTTCAGAAGAGCACTTACTCTTACTCTTTAACATGAAAGTGCTCTTTTACATTTATGAGTTCTCTGCCTGGCAAGAATAAGCAGAAGAAGTTTGGCTGTTGGACCCAAGAGTTTCCAAAAGTCTAATGACTGTTCATGGCTGGGATTCCCTTTTAAAATGTTACCTATGGAATGTCTCTAGTAATTTCTGGTGAAAAACAAAACAAAACAAAACAGTTAAAAACAGTTTTAAGATTCTGTAACATACCTTCTTCCTTTGAATTACAGCTAGATGTCTCTGGATTTGCTGAAGCTGTATTTTCTTTTTCCCGAAAGAAATGTTTGTTTCACAGCAACAGGATCCAGGTTGAGTATATGGCCTGTCTGAGGGAGGAGAAGTATTCCTAACCTTAATAGGTTTGGAGATTGCCTTATAGAGTGCTGGTATCTGCCTCCATTGGCCTTGGGCTCAAACAGTATCAGAGCTACAAAATACTAGACATTGTAGGAGATTGTCTTCTGATGAAGACCTGGAGGTCCTAAACTAGGAGGGATGACTTCCTGGTTTGACTTCACATTCCAGGGATGGACCTGGTAACTGAGCTTTGTGTTGTGACTCCTGTTTTAGGGCACATGTTCACTGTGCTGTGCTTGCAGTTAGGCAGTGAACCTCTGCATGTTGCTTTTGGTCTTTGGTGGTTTAAGATAGTTTTCAGCAAATCCTATTTGACTGGGTAAAATTCACTGGTATGCTGAAAGGTCACTTTAGACTCAGAGACCATCCAAGCCTCACTACTTGCCTGCATAAGTAGGATGAATGTATGTTGGATGTTTTGCTTTGCAAAAGGGGGAGTTTTGCAAATCCTGTGGATCAGGCTAAATTCTTTGAATGCATTATTGTTCCTTAATTTTTCTCTGATTTTTTTCCTTCTCTGTTCTCCTCTGCCTTAGTTAATGTGCCATGCTTAATGCAATTTCATAGTGTTTATTAACCTTACCAAGCAAGGAAGTCAGAGTTCTGTTTTGTACTGCACATTGAAAGTTTCTAACGAATCCAGTAAGTTTCAGCTTGTGCTACACTCGCTTAATGCAGCTGAATGGCTAGTATACACAACAATAAGTAGCACTGCTAGCACACTTCACTACTCCTTCGACTCCAGCCTCAATCTCCTTCCCAGACAGATGGCCACTGTGCATATAGTACTGCACCACATTGAATAGTCAGATACCTTCTGTTTGAGGTGTGTTAACTGGAAGTTAGATCTTTGGACTTTATTTCAATTTGTACAGGAGCTTTCAATGGAAATTTCTAGATTTTTCATCAGAAGTCATGTGTCACAGAGAGGAGTGCATGAGAAAGTCAAAATTTCAATTGGCATGTAAAGCAAGAAGCTTAGGGTTCTTGTTTCTTAATGCTTTTCTCCTCACTTTCTTCAAGAAGTTATTCTCATAGGTAGATACTTCATAGCAGGCAGTCTCTGTGTTGTACTGGAATATACAATGTCAAACATCAAAGAAAACACATACAAATTCCATTCTGAAGCCAACCCAGGACTTCATCTGAAATATTTACCTTACAAATTGTCATTGTTGGTATCTTTATTTTTCCCTTCAATCTTGCCCTTTAGTTGAAATAAAGAAACTGGGTGAAGGCTGAGTTTTGCTCTTTGCTAATGTATTATCCATGAAGCTAGGGAAGTGGTGATTTTCACACTAAAAAAGAAGCATTTTTATTTTCTTGGTGATATGTTTTCTAAGATATTTTTGAGAATAATTATGTTTAAATGTCAGTGTATAACCCATTTCTCTACTGTACAACAGCAATAAAACAAACAAGCAACAACAACAAAAAAGTACAGACAATTGTATAACACTGTCTGTTCTCAGAATACGTTGCTTTATGGTCAGAATGGAACAGTCTAGTTTCTGCTTGTATCCCTGTACTTCTGTTCTTTTACCAGTCAGGCATCTCTTCTCTCTTGAAACTTAATGAAACTTAGTAATTAAACTTAGGTGGTATTTATGCATTGTTAACATCACCCCAGTTATTGGGGTGAGCAAATTATTCTATGTGCTGCACACCTATAGAGTGAAGTGTTCAAAAAATCAGTTCCCAGTTTCTGAAAACCTAACCAGTAAAAATAAGGCTTGGGATATGAGATGAAATTTCCAGAAGGTGCATGGAATGGCAGGGAGACTCAGAAGTTGAAGTGGGCAGACTGGCTTTGCACCAGGGAGCAACTGTGCTGGGGTAGGGGATAGGCATTTCTGGGGTGGAAGACAGCTAAGGCAAGATATAGTCAATGAAAAGCATTTGAGTCTGAAGGGAATGTTGCTGCCTCCAGCATATCAGAGAAATAGATTAAGACTACTCTTCACCAGGGAAGTTATGATTTATAAGTGCTATAAACTGTTGTCCCCACTGCGTATTTGAGAATAGGTTTTTCAAACTGGGTTTCCTGCTGGTAGTGCTAGGTGCTTACGGGTAAACCATGTTTGCATTTTGCTATTTGCAATGAACAGCTGCAAAGACTTATCTTTATATACCCAATTTCCTGACTGAATCATAGCTTTGTTTCTGCAAAGAACTGTGGGCATTTCTATGTCAGAGGACATTTCTTTTAAATGTTATATTGTGAATGAAAGAGAGTTCAATATATGGAGTCTATAGGCTTATAGTGTTATAGTTAGAAGACAGACTTTGTATATTTCTTTCTGGAATGCAGAGGCCTGCTGACGTGTACTTGTATGGGGTGGAAAGTGAGAAGAGGGAAGAGAGAGTATTTTGGGGCACTGGTATTCTCTAAATGCACACAGCTCTCTGACCAAAATACAACAATTGGGTTAGAACATGAACGTCTCTTTGACCTTTCCATTCAAAAGATCAGGCATGACAGAACCACAATAATAAAGGCTTTTGGAAACTCTCTTGAATTGCAAGCTTTTATTAGCCATACTTAGGTCTAAGTAGTTTAAACCTCCCCCAGGGACCACTGCTTTATTTCACATGATTAAGTATGCTTTGTGCTTGCCTCCAAACTGTTTTTTTTTTTTTTTTTTTTTTTTTTTTTTTTTTTTTCTGAAGATATTATCAAGCAGAATTATGTAATATACTGCATGTTTCTTTACAGTAGATAACATTAACGGGCCACAGTGCTAAAAACTTCTCTTAACAGCACCCTCCCCTATTGACTCTCTTTCTCTAGCAGGTATATTTATCATTTCTACCACTCTGACATTTCAAGCTCTGCTTCCCAGGACTGGCTTGTTTCTCTTCTCTCGGTAGATTAGTTTGCATTCTTCAGGATTAAAAAGGTTTAGAAAGCAATGGGGAGTTGGCAGGAAGAGCATGAGTTGTTTAGAAATGTCAAGAAGTGTCAAACCAACAGCCATGTGGGGGACAGCAGCACTTTTCAATCAGTCTGCACCAGAAATAGCATCCCTAAGAAAGGGCCTGAGTGTGCCACAGAGATGGTAATAAAACTTTCTTGTATACTGATCTGAGAAGGAAGAGAGATTTTCTCACTCCTTGAGGCAACCAAGGCCCAATAAATCAATCAGTGGAGCTTAAAATATAATAAATAGCCAACCTTGCTAAAATAGCTCCATAGGGGTGCCTAGAGGGCAGGACAAATGTAGCAGAGTAAGAAGATCCTTAGGGACATGGTTCTTTTCCTTTGGTTTATTCTTTTCACTGTCCCACCTTTCTTTTTTCCTCTGTTACTTTAGGTTCTCCTCCTTTCAAAAAACATGCAAAATTTGCATATCATGTTATAAACTCCAATACTTCCCTCCCATGGCAAATATTAACAGCAGTACTATTGCTTCATGTGGCACAGCAAACAGCAGCAGCATCCTGAGAAGCCTCAGAGTCAATTTCTTTGTACTTTGGCTTCAGGTGTAAATTCTTCACAGTGGTAAATTAAATCCCTGGCATCTCTTGTGTGATGTATTGGTTGAATCTCTTTCATAGGTAACAAACTGTGGATGGAATAGCTTGTGGTCATGCGTCCTGTCTGTGGCAACACTGGAAATGAGGGCCAGGTCTGACTTGCCAGTCTGTGTTTTTAAACCCTGGGCACCTGCTCACTCTGGTTTCTCTATGTGACATTTAGCACTGCAGATCTCCTTGGCATCCTTGACTTGGTGTTATACAGTAAGATAGAACACATCTAGCTTGTTGTGTATCTATCATCTCTTCTAGCCTGAATATAACCTGGTGGGAAATGGAGAGAAGGAAAGAAATTTAGTGAAGGAACAGTGAGGTTCCCTAGAAAGCCAAACATGTCTGCTTTTCTTTTCCCACCAAGGCTTAACTAGATCCTTTCCTTTGCCAGACTTGATTCCTCACAACTTGTATGTAAATCATAGAATCTGAGCTGGAAGAGACCCACAAGGATCATTGAGTCTGCACAGGACCACCCAAATGAGAGCATTGTCCAAACACTTATTGAACTCCGGCAGGCTTTGTGCCATAACCACTTCCCTGGGGAGCCTGTTTCAGTGCCCAGTCCCTGTTGCAGTGAAGAACCTTTTCCTAATAGCCAGCTTGAACTTTCACTGATGCAGATTTATGCCATTCCTTTGGAACCTATCAGTGGTGACCAGAAAAATGAGATCAGCAAGGCCACTTTCTGACTGTCTCATCTGTCTACCAAGAATCCTTTACATACTCCAGGACTCCATTTGTCCACTTTTCACCTAGTGATAGGAAGGGTGATTCAACACTCATATTGCAAACAAACACCAAGTCTTTTTTTGTATTTCATTTGTAATTTGGAGTCACTTTTTTGAGGGGAATCTGGCAGAACGGCCTCAAATTTTTATTCTGAAAGCTGTCTCTGTTTCTTGTTTTTTAACAAAATCTCAACTCGGTCCAGGTTTTAAAGGTTGTTTTATTCACCTCTGGGTGAGTGCCATCTGTACTTAGAATACAATTTTTGGCCTGATAAGGGTTTACAAATAATTTGCTTCAAGCATTTAGCATCTGTAATTTGTTATTTAGGGGTGGTCATGATTTCACACCTGTGTTGGATAGAATAGGGACTGTTGCTTGATTGTCTGATTTATGGGAAGCTGGCATAATAGCCAGCTTGTTATATTGCCTTAAGAAAAAGCTGATAACTGTCTGTGAAAATGTCATGATTTGCAGACACTTTCCTTGTATAGAAGATAGCTAAACATAGTGCACACAGATATTTTTCTACCAGGTCATAGCAATGCTGCCTTGAAACCCCAGTTTACAAAACACAGTCCCAAGTCCTGCAAAGATCTACACATCTGTTTAATCTTGATATTGAGTCCAAGTGTACTAGGCTACGGCCATAAAACTAAATCTTAATAAGCTGTTGCAGGATCAGAGCACAAGAGTGAATACATGTATTTAAAAAAAATAAATTAAAAATGGCAGTGTATGAACAGTTGCATTCTCAGAGCCTTGATGAGCCTAAGAATAAATGAATGAAACAGAAAAAGAATATTTTCTTAGGAGGCCCATCATCCCAGTGCAAACCGAAAAACATACCTCTCTAAAATAATAATTTCTTCAGACCAGGACTGGGAGCATCCTTGCCGTTTCATGCTGGGACCGGCAGCGCCGCAGGTGAGGGGCTCCGGGGCTGAGCCAGCCCCTTCCCAGCACTGGCAGGCGTGAGTCCGTGTCCCGGGGCAGAGGCATCTCGCTAGATGGCAGTAACCCCCCAGTTTTATGAAATAGTCTCTGGGCATCCTCCCCCTCCCCCAGATTGCTCCTGTCTAGAACAGCGAGGTTAAAAAATAATAATAATAAATAAATAAATAAATAAAAATAAAAAAATCCTTCTGCTGTGCAAGTCTCGAACAGAAGAGCTGTGATAAGCTACATTCTGCAGAGCTTCATCATATCTGTGTGCAGTGACTCTATATACACATGTATGTTTTTATGCATGTGTGGATGCAGAGACACGTGTGTATATGTTTATGTCTACATTTTCTGATAATTAGGAAGCAGAAGGCTAATACCAGAAAATTACTCCCTCAGGGTCATAAGAAAGGGAGAGTGAGAGCTAGGGCTGGCCTGCGTTTCGCCAAAGCCACCTTTTCAGAAGGGAGGCCTCGTCAATGCCCCTCCCCAGCAGTAGCCCTGGTAGTAGCAGGAGGGGGGGGGAGCGAGGCAGAGTCCTTCGTCACCGGGTTTTGCATTGCAGCCCAGGAATGGCAAAGTCTTTCTTCCCTCCCCCACAAAACATAACACTAGGAACCAGCCCTCCAGCTATCGGCTGCAGTGTCTCCTCTAGTGATGGCACTTTGTGATAGAAACGTATGATAAAGTGAGATAACTGCTTATTTGGAAAAAGCTAAAGTTTGATGGTGATTTTCCTTTCCTATTAAAAAAAAAAAAAAAAAAAAAAGAGAATGAGAGAGAGAACCTCCACTTCCCACATCCAGACTGGTTCACAGTGTGCCAAAACCACAACTAATTTCTGCTGTCATAGGATGGTACAGGTAGCTAATAAATATTGTGCCACACATTTCATTAAGCCCAGAATTACACTTTGCATCAAAGTGAGAGAATCACATTTTCTACCAGCTGGTAACTATGTCCTCATTCCTGCTGTGGTCAGTTGCATATGGTGATGCCTTAAACCTTCTGCAGCAGATAAGCAGGGTGAGAAATACAGAGGTTTACAAGAAAAATGTCCTTGGGTTTGCTTGACAATGGGACTCATCCTCGTGGGGCAGTGCAAGGACTGAAGGGTGAGCTTGGCAGGAAAGAAAGACAGAAAAAAAAATATCTTAATGAATCATTGGCTCACTAATGCATTATAGATAAAAAATACTTAACTTGGGACAGGCACTTTGAAAAATAACTTCAGCCATTGGGGTTGCATGCACACTACTTATGTGTGTCTATAAGTCTACTGAGTTTGGATGAGAGCAATAGAATTTTTGAAAAAAATCTGCACTGGTAATTTGAAATTAGAGACTCACTGATCATATTTGGTACTTGCGTTTTAAGCTATTTGAAGTTAAGAAGAAGATCTATAGGGCTAGGCCAGTGAATCATTTTATTTTATTTTATTTTATTTTATTTATTTTATTTTATTTTTGTAGATGTAGCTTATCTCCATGTTGTCTGTCCTGCTTGTTTGAAGAATGAGCGAAACAAGGGACAATAGCCTGAGGAATACTGTTTGCAACATGCAGCAGTCATATGGATGGCAACAAAAGGAGAATTTGTGGAAGCTTTTTATTGAAGTGTGGTCTCTTGGAGAACAAAGGTCCCATGGGCCGCTCATGCTGAGGGGTCCCTCATCTTTGTGAGGCTGAGGAAGCTGCACTGAGGACCTGTGGTACTCCCTGGCTGCTCTCAGGCCACTGCCCATACTGACCTGCCTGATTAGATGCAACGCCAAGCAGCTGCTTCAGGCACTCATGTTTCCCTGGGATCCCTTAGGGCCCCAAACAAATGATCTTGTATTTGGCAGGGACAAATTCTTTGGGAAAAAAAAAAAAAAAAAAAAAAAAAAGACAGAAATTACTCCTGTCTTTTGATCTGGTACCTACAGTAAAGTAATTGCACTTTTATTTGGCTTGGTACAGACACAGAGAATCATATAGCTCTTTTTCATACATTGTATATATGGCTTGTTTATATGAATATGTGTGAGGAATTCTGGAAAACACGTCTGAACTCAAATTCCTCTACTAGGCTGTTCAGATGAACATGTTTTGTGGTCTCAGATGACTAGATGACAAGTGACCAGATGACATGACTAGATACTCACTTGAATGGGTGCTCATTTAGAGGCCAGAGCTAAAGTGTTTCATAAAATAAAATGTACTATACATAGCACTCAGTCCATGGAGACTCCAATTCTGTCTTTACTGTAAGCATAATTTGTAGTGAAACAGCAATGACATTATAGATAAAACAGTTGCTGGATTTCTGTCATTGCATTTCAGCTGAGGTGAAAAAGGTCAAGATACTGAAATGTAGATTTTAATTTTTAAAACATCAATTCCAAAACTGTTATAGTTTGTGAGATGTCTGTGCTAATGTGTGGTTTAAAAATACTGTAATATTACTTGTTGGCACTGTTAAAATTCCTCTTTGACCAACATTTCCCTTTGTCTGATATATTTGCAGACTCTCTACTGTGTATGATAGAGCTATTTTGATAGTGAGATTGAATGTGTGTAATTTTTTTTGGTGTGAACAGGTTGTATGAGAATTTGTTTAAAACATGTTTCTTGAATATATACTTAGCTTAGGTTAGGAAAAAATCCTGTCTCTAACATGGTGCTACAGAAGGTCAGTGTTGTTACACATGATGCAAAGTAAAATGGTTCTATCCAGGGCAGTAAGTAGTTTAAGAACTACATGGATAATTATGTCAGGTTTTATCATGATGTCATGGGTTAGTGTCTAGCTAATGTCTTGGTTACTACAGATACACTTGTATCATGAAATAAAGACTTCTATTCTCTTTCAGGAAGCAGAGCCTAGAAAAGTAAATTAATAGACTTGCTCTTATCTAGGGACCATGTCTTTTGAGGATGGGTTAAACACTTGCAAAAATGCCCACAAATTGAAAAACTACAGATCACTTAAACTTGGGACCATCTTCTTCCCCACCCAGAAGTAGCTCTTGGTTAGCCAGCACTGACTGAGAGTTATTAGAAATGTATGGGTTATCTACTGCCCTTTACACAATCCACATGGCCTTTTACCAGCTAAGACAGTGGTTCATGTCATGGTTACACAAAACAGTCAGTGAGGTATAAGAATGAGAGATTACTCACAATTTCACATGCTCAAGAGGCTGAGACAGGTTATTTGTTGATAGGTGCTGGAAAAAGCAGACAATATCTCTCCTGACAGCTTGTGTGGGTGATATGAAAGTGGTACAGAATCCTGGAAATTTTCCCCAAACTTCTTCTTTATAGATTGTGACGCCATGGGGATTCCTATAGTCCTGGACTATGTCTTTATCACTTGTCCTTTGCAAGAAAACACTGGTTAGTGTCTCAGTGGAATGACTTTCCATGTCTTGGCCCTTGATACTTTTACCCTTCTTTGCAGGTTGGCGGGAAACACACCCCAGCTGCTAAAGTACTCCAAATTTGCCTTGGTTCCTAGGCATCAAAGGGATTTGTCTGTAACAGTGAGTTATTAAGATTTTGTTTGTTTATTTCTGTGTCTTATGTTTTTAGTGTTACTTGAAATCTTCCTCAAAAACTGAAATAGTGTTTAAAAATACAATCACAAGTGTGTCAGGTGCATCAAAGAAGTAAGTTCCTTATTACAGAATTGGAAGCAAAGGTATGAGAAAACCATTAAGAGCAGGAAGACTCAGAGAGTGCCTGACTTGAGTCTTCTGTTCCTGCTGAACTTGAGGACTCCTCTGGGGCATCTCTCAGCTGCAGGAGGGCACCACAGCACTGCTGATTCCTACAGGGCTGCCTGTTAGAACATCTCTGATCCAAATGCACTCACTCAGAATGCACAGATGGTACTAACTTGAAAACTAAAAGCCAAGATCTAGAATAAGGTCGTTCAGCTTTAAGAACTTGTTGGAGCTTCATTTTCTTTAACATGGCCTACTTTCCTCTTTCTCTGTGTTCTCCAGCCCCATGAAGGAGTCTGCTCTGAATATATGTCAAGTATGTCTCTGTTTTATTCTCTTGCATTCTACAGGAGTGGAATAAAAGGCAATTTCAGAAAATATAATATGTTCTGTCCTTTGTGAGACTGAGCCACTGAGGGAAAATGCTCTTCCTTGTCCCTGCCTGGAGATGTCAGGCAGTTTTAAGTGCAGGAATGGTGTTCATTTCTCAGGGTAAGAAAGGAGTGGCTTTGGCCCAATGCCTGCTAACCTTGCGAAGATTAGACTCAGAGATGAACTTGGTGTTACAAGCTCACAAAAAGCCATAGACAGTTTAAAGGAAAAAAAAAATCACAAAAACAAAACAAAAACTAAACAAACAAACCCAACCAACAACAACAACAAAAGGAAGAACCCAAAGTCCCAGTACACAATCATACTTAAATACAAACAAACAAAATCAAGCATTAAAACAGAAGGGCAACGTTCATTCAGGAAGAACTGACTGGCAGAAGAGAGTGAAATGAGGTGTGAATAAAAGATGTCTACAACAAAATAGTCCAACTAGTAAGGACAAATTTGATAGTCTTCAGGTCATGGAAAAAGGAGGAAAGAACATGAATATTTTCATGGTAGATATCTCCTGTATATCTGTAATAAAGTAAGGGAATTGCCATCACACTGGAAGGATCAGATGGATAAGGATTTAACCTTGCAAAACTATTCAACATCCAACTGTCAACAGAGATTTTTAACTACCTGTTGGGGATGGGCTGCAGCTGAACAATAGGAATTGTCTAAAATGCTATTGGACCATGCTGGAATAAACTTTTTTGTATGGATGGAGAACAAAGGAATTAACTGGGAGAGCTACAAAGTTTGATTTTGACAAGGAAGTCTTGCAGAGAATGTGAAGGAGAAAGACAACAATTAGGAAAGGATACAGTTCATGGTTAAAGAAAATCAATTTCAAGAAAGCAGACTTCAATAAGTTCAGGAGTTTGATTTATGTTAGATGTTGGGAAAATTATTTAATACCGGAGATTGTTAAAAAAAAAGAAGTAATAGTGCCAAGGACCGTGGAGTGTTCATTGCCAGGAGATCTGAGAGCATTGCAAAGATGCATTAGGGCACTAGTAATCCTGCACAGAGGCAGAGGTTGCCCACTTTTAGTACCTCCTATGCCTATTTTTAATGATCTAATGATAAAGGGATGGTTATTGAGTTTAGTGGGTGAGTCACATCCCTGCTTATGCCTAATTGCTTATAATAGTATTCCATATTCCTATGTATGTAGCTAACTGTTTTGTAAAGCACTTGAATCGTCAGATTACATGAAAAATGCCATTAGCATGCAAGTTATTCCTTCATAATAAACAGCATTTTAAAAAAATAAAAGTAGTAAAGTTAGTTGCCAACGTTTTTTTTCTGATATCCCTGACTTTTTTTTTTTTTTCCATTGCACTCACCAACTGTTGTTTTTCAGATTGAATTTGATGAAGAGACGTCATTATTAAAATATATATTTAAGTAAGGGATACATTCAGATTAAAGCAGTTGTAGAAAAAATACATAGCATATTAAGAGAGCACCATAAAAGGTGGCCTGGAATAGTATGGAAATACCTAACAAATGTGAACCTGCCAACATGGAAGGACACTTTTAATGCATTATTTATAGATATTGCTTTAACACCACAAGTCATTGAGAGCAAGGTCACTCAGTGGACTTCTGGGCAATGGGTCAAGTTTTGAGAGGCAATATTGATAACAGCAGCTGACAGTTTCTTGGATACAGCTGGTATTTTTCTAAGCAGAAGCATTTTCTAACTTCTAATGAACAATGGAAATCTGTTTGCTGTGAAACCGCTCTTGTCTGTCTTGGTCACAACTCATTAATAGTGGTCAGTTCCAGGCTTGGTGTAACTGCCCTCCCTCTTCCCTGCATCTTTCTGGAGATCAGCCAAGTAAATACATCTAATGAATACAACAATGTGCCCTAGGCATTTTTTTTTTTTTTTTAAAAAAAAAAGTTCACCGGACACTGGTTTTCCTCTTTTCTAGTTTCCTGACAGTCGTATTTTTTTAATATTTTGAAGCTCCAAAGCTGGACACTTTCAGTGTACTGGGATGAACAGTAACAAAATGTAAGCTGTGACTAAAGAAAACGTAAATTGTGTCCATGATTCTCAGCACACTGATTTCTCAGATTGGTTTTAAATGTTTCCTCTCCTCTGTCTAACCTGTTCTCCCTATTGATTGTCATGACCTATGCATCTGTGCTTTTTTTTTTTTTTTTTTTTTTTTTTTTTAATTGCTATTTATTTATTTGTTTTACTGCTATATAACATAACTTCTTCTTAGGGGAGATAGGTAGAAAAGCCATTTGATCTCTTTAGCTAGATTGCATTCTTATGACATGTGTCTTGGATTGCTAAATAATGTGTGCTGTGAGAGTTTTTTTCTCCAAATGCTTTTGTCTGACAAGATCTCCTGACCATGCAGAAGCTTTCCTCAGTCTTCTTGCTTGGAGGTTCTGACTTCTTTCTAACCTACTCCTGTTTCTTCAACGATCTGTTCTTAGTGCTTGGGTAGTACATCAGCTTACAGTCCAAAACAGATAGAAAACTGCTGGTGGAAGGCTTGATCAATAATTTATAAAATTCCATTTTTATTGATCATTCCTTTTGTATATTTCTCTTACCGTAACATTTTCTGTAGCATTAAACTAACCAAGTTTTATGTTCATTTTGCATTGGATAACTCACTTTCCTATTCCAAACAATCCATCAGCTTTTGTTAATATAAATAATGATTTTCATAGAGAACATAAGAGCAAAAAAGGTGACATCTTTTAAGAAGATGCTTAAAGCACTAGGGTAGTGTTAACTTCTGAATGACTGGACTGCATTATATACTCAGCATCCAATTTTAAGAAAGAAAAAAAAAATCTTGAGAATAAATTACCACTTGCTGTATTTCTTTGAGAAGAGACTTTGGAAGGACTTCATTCAAAGTAATAATCCCTAAGAGTAATCAGAGAGAGGTGAAAATTGATGGATTCTCTCTGTACTTTAATCACTGGGGAAAAAAAAAAAATACAAGATTTTACAAAGGAAGCTGAAGTCTGGGCACTGCATCTGCCAGAGCTACTGGGTTTCCATTAGCTGCCAGACATTGTGACATATTTTGCTCCTAGTAATAACAGTGTAAATTATTCTTACTGAAATTGAGGGAGTTGCACTGAAATTAATCTGGCATAATCTAGTACAGACTTCCTCTCCTTCCTTTTCTGAAGCAATTTTGTGCACATAATGTATATACAATAATTAATTTAAACTAACATGAAATAGCCCATTTATGCTTGAAAGGATTTGGGATTAGAAGACTTTTAGTCCAATTTTCAGGATGATTTCTGTTTTTATGGCAAAACCGCTTACAAAAATAAGCCAGGACAACATCATATAAACAAGGAACTCCACCAATAGGAAGTAGAGTCAGTTGTTTCTTTGTAAAAGCATGCCACATGAGTTTTTTATTATTTTAATTGAATTATTTCCCCATGTTGGTTAGAAGTAATCTTTGGTGCTCCTTTATGGCTCTAGGAGGCAAAAAAATGCCATGTCTATAGTCTGAAGGTAGTGGTGTGTGTTGCACCACTCATCAGTCAGTGATTTTATATTGCTGCAGTTGAGAACAATATTTGCCAGTTGTATACTGTGCCTTCTATTCCAATATTTACATTGGTTTTGATGGCTAGTGACTACATGCCTGCCTACAGAAGAGAGAGGGTTCTCTGTTTGCTAGGGCAATGGGGACCTGAGATAGGCTGACAAGAGCAAAACACTGATCAAGCTAGTTCTACTGGGCTTCGTAGGGAATTTATCCATTCTGGCTCCATTTGCTGTGCTCCCTCCAGAGCTGAGCTGGTCTGGAAGCACTCACCCATGAATGTGTGCTAGCCCGATCCAGTGGAACTCGGAAGTGATGATCCAGCAGGGGTCAGCAGGAGTTAACTGCACGTCACGACTCTGGTCAATATGCAATCAGGCCTAACACGGGAGGATGGAGTGAGTATTAACCACCTGGTTAATTTGGACTATGGAGATGGTGAAGGGTCTAGAGAGTAAGATGTATGAGGAGCAGCTGAGTGCCCTTGGTTTGTTCAGCCCAGAGCAGAGTAGTCTGAGGGGAGGCCTCATGGCGGCCTGCAGCTCCCTCACGAGGGGAGAGGAGGGGCAGGCGCTGAGCTCTGCTCTCTGGGGACAGTGACAGGACCTGAGGGAACGGCATGGAGCTGGGACAGGGGAGGGTCAGGCTGGGTGTTAGGGAAAGGTTCTGCACCCAGAGGGTGGTCAGACATTGGGACAGGCTTCCCAGGGCAGTGGTCATGGCACTGAGCCTGTCATAGGTCAAGAGGCATTTGGACAATGCTTTCAGACACATGGTTTGAATTTGGGGTGGACCCATGTGGAGAAAGGAGCTGGACTCAACAATCCATATAGGTATCTTCCTGCTCAGATCTTCTATGATTTTATAAATTGATATTTTAATAATTCCAGACAGAACTTGTCACCCCTGTTCTTTCTAGCTTTTACATGCTCAGAAACTAAGTTTTAACTTATGTACTTGAAGGAATTTGAAGCTAAAAAAAACTGGGGGGGGGATGAATAGTGTCAGGGGATTAGTAATGAACAACCCGTGACGTGTCATTCTCTGTCAGTTCTGAACATGGCAGCAAATTAAAATCATGAGAGGACAGCTGTTTAAATCGCCAAAAGGAAACGAGCAGCTGGCTGGTATTGGCTGGGGCTGACACCACAGCAGGGTTGTCCCTGGGGCTGCCCCTGTCTGCAGCAGGCAATGGGTGTTGCCTTCCAGGGCTGCCACCTCAAACAGCTGCCAGCAGTGCCAAATGTACCAATGAAACAGAAAGTCTTGTTTTATTTCAGTAATTTGCTGAGTTCAGGGTCATGTGCTAAAGATCAAAATGTTAGGTCCAGAAACTGTTTAGCAAAATTTATTTTAAGTGACAGGTGACAGGTAACGAGTACCGTCAAGCAGCTCACAACTGCATCATCACCTGTTCCCTGCCAGCACTGACTGTACCTGCGGTCTCTGAGGCTAACACTGGCTTTACCCATACACCTGTGTTGGGAGATTGCATCATCTGATACCAAGAATAGTGCCTGCAGTATTTCTTCATAGAAATCAAGAATGTGCTAAATGGATGACACCTACATTTCTCTTTCTGTGATGAGGACAAGTCATTTCCATTCTAAAAGTCTGAGGCTTGAAAGCTTATGGACAAAGAAAAGGTGAATATTACCAGCTGCTTGTTTATAACACCAGGCAGGAACACATCCTTTTGCTTGCCGTTTAAATTAACCTTGCCCAATTTAAATCTTACTCTTAATTTTGCTCCAATGTTTGTGTGAAGTGTTTTAATGTAATTTGGAAGACCTGGTGATCAGTCAGAACGGTGTAGTGAATTTGCTAATTTCCTTGAATAGAAGTATCAACTGTTCCTTCACTGTCTGCAAGGTGATGCTGTTTTCTTCATGATCCTGCTCATCGAGATAAAGGTATATCAGCTAACCACTGCAGGGGGAAAACAATCACGATAATTTTCAGCTTGTCTAGTTTTAACTGATTTCATAAAGTTTGCTTTGTATAATTACTCTTTAATAATAATTTTAAACTAAATCATATAAACAAATAAATACAAGTTCTCTGTACTAAGCCCTGAAATTTGGATGAATATATGCAAGCTGGAACTATAACGTTTATTTTCCTAATTGTCAAAAGTTTTGCTCTGCTGTATGTCACTGTGGGGAAGAAAAAATTAGCTTTAACTGCTTTTATGCCTCTCTCATTCCAGGGCTAGCTGGGAACAACATTGGTCTCTGGCCTAGATGTAGTAACCTCTGAGCTCTCATTTATGCCTTGCCACCTATGACTCACAGGAGGCTGACGTCCTGGAGAGGGCTGTATTACCAAGGTGTAGACTCTCTCTGGTACTCTTCGTTCCCCTTGGTCATTGAGGGTAAGCGCTTTTGCGACAGAGGCTAAATTAAAGATTTTATGTTACTAGGAGTCAGGCATGTGCACTGTGAGGTGTTCTCCAGCTGGGCCAACTCCTTTGTGCTTGGGGGTGTAGCTCAGACACACTGAGATAAAGCAGGGAGGGCAAAGTTAACAATTTGCAGCACCACTGAAGACAAAGGTCTGCTGGCCCTGTGTGTTGCATGAGACCTTGGTGAGAAGTTCTAGCAGGAACTAGGCTTTGAAAGTATTTATTTATTTTTTAATCTCCTACCGTGTTTGTTTAATGGTATTTCAAAAACTCTTGCCACACCAACATACTTCAGAGAAATGAAAACCATAAAAATCAGAAAAAGAAAGTGCTGCTAAGTCTAGGCTGAATGTTGAATCAGAAAACAGAACTTTTTTTTTTTTACTTTTTTTTTCTTTTCTAGATTTGAACATTGCATCACCAGTCCACCTATAATTAAAGCACATGCTAAGGCAGATTTATTCTTGCTATATTCTGTGGGCTGATCCATTGTATTGTTAAGGCATATTTTTTTCCTAACAGATGATTCTGCTTGAAGTTTATTTATTTTACTTAACTTTTTAATCGTATCTATCTCAAGATCTTTTCCTCTCTTTGTGATCATTCTTGGACATTTTATCATGTATATTTGCTGTAACAGGAAAGAGATCATTTGAGAGTGGATTTTCTATAATAACAGAATGGAAATATATTTCCTATGCTTGTGGCAGAACAGCTAATGACCAATCAACCCATAAAATATGCTCTATTCACTACTCACATTCTACCCACTACATTTTTTTAAAAAAACTGTTGACCCTTTTCCCATCAACCATATTGCTCTTATAGTTCTTATAAATCCTGGGGATCCTGAATGAAGACATGCCAGATGCAATACAAAGTCAGGACAAGATGAAGGGCTTGTCCCCTACTTCTGTGCAGGAGATCTCACATATGAATTATAAGGCAGGTGGAGAGTGATGAGATCAGTCCAGAGGCCAGGGACTATACTCCAGTTAAAAGCAGCTGAAGCTTTGTGCTTTAATTATGATGCTAAAAAAAAAAAAAAAAAGTTTAAGTGAGCTAGAGTGGATGTTTGAACAGTGGCCAACATGACTGGCAGGACAGTTGTAAAATCAGGAGTTTCTCGAAGTGAAAGTAAGTGGTCAATGTTGCAGGTGACAGAGGAAGGGAGGTAATGAAGAGTATATAGCATGGATAGCTGTGGTCAAAGAAACTTCAGAGACTGTAGCATTCTGGACAGATCTCAGCTGTGCAAGATTACATTTTTCAAGGACAGTGAGGGAGCTAGATGTGTGGAGTTTCACGTCTGTACCTGTATGGGAGGATCCTTATCTTACTAAGTGTAGAAAAAAAATCCAGATGTAAGCACTGGTGCTTAGACTGCATGATTGTTTCAAGGCTGAACAGGCTGTAATCAAAAGTGACACCCCACTGCATGTGCCTCCCACTTCCATTAGTTTTCATAGAGCAGTGCTGCTGCAGGGTTGGGGTGCTGATCCAGTTCCAACCTCACCCAGGAAAATTGAATTGCACTTTTTTGGTGGCAGTTCCTGCTTCGGTTGGCTTAAAATGACTGAAACTGCCAGCTTAGACTGCTCCCTGAAGGTGATACCCATGCTACCAGCCTGAGTGACAAGCAGAATAATGGTGTTGTCTACAGAGATTGAGAAACCAAGTGGGGGAGGAGGCATCACAGCTCTATTTTAACCACCGTGAACTTCAGCTGACAGCTAAACACCCATGAGGAGATGTCAGAGAGACAGCTCCAGATTTTTGCCTGTAAAGAAGGAGACAAGTCTGGAGCAAAGAGGTTTATGGGTCATCATGATAGAGAGAAGAGATGAGTTTGGATTGGTGGATAAAATTACTTGCATTTTTTTCCTGCTTTTGTCAGATTTTTTTCCAATATGTTACTTGATATATTTCTGTTAGAGAAATGTTTCACACTAAGCATATTGCAGCAGACTGATCTTCATCAAGATCATGATATGATGTCCTGTATCTGGAGAACTAAACTGTACTGGCCCCTCCTCGGAGTTTGGGGTATTGTAAATTCATGCTCCCTTTGCTCTTTTTCGTGCTTCTACTCTGTGTTTCTATACTTGGGAATATTTCTCTTCTAAGAATTTAGCTGATCATTTTCCAGGGTGATTTTTTTAATTTCTCCAGGGCCTCTGAATTATTGCTTACTATCCTTGCAGTGATATATGCAGTGCTTCTCATTGTGTGAGTAAAATGAGATTTGTATAACCTCATTATATGTATACCTTATAGTACAACCCTCATGAGGTGACCACATAAGCTTAATGAACATGGACAATAAGATGCTCTTTTTCATTAATAATGACCACCCGAATCTTTCAGATTATATAATATATTGTTTAGCCTGTCTGGCATTTTCTAATCTCTGATTCCTACCCATATAACTTGTGACATACTAAGTGTTTGGTTTCTATTCCCTTCATCGAGAGTGAATTAAGCGTCTTACAAGTAATTTAAAATGCATATACAGGACATAAGTTATACTGACAAGCATTACAGACCACTGCAAACAGACTGTATGCTATATTATAAAAATCGGCCTTTTTTATAAGTGGCTTAGACATGCTCTCAAAAACATAGTTAATAAAATGAGTAGCCTTTATCATTGAATTAAAGTAATTTTACTGGTTGGTGACAAGTTATAACTATTTAAAAAACATTCAGAATAAATGACACTATTTGTGGATATACAATGAGCAGTCTAGTGGAATATTAGTAAAATGCTATGCATTGAAAGGGTATTTTGTAATTTCATTTAAAATTTGTATTTCCATTATGAAATTTGCAACATCCTTAAAAAAGTATGCAGAATAAAAATTGCCATGACATTTTAGATTGATTTGATCATATTTGAATATGTTACAAGCAAATTTAGGAATAGTGTATATGTTTTCAAACACTTCAATACAATATGAAAATTTCAAAATTATATCATGCAGTAGGTGAAAAATATTGAATAAACTATTCCAAAATTTCCCCCCAAATTAGTCAATGGGGTAAACTGATATATTTTAATCCACCATAATAAAATAGTTTTATTTTAAGGAATAAAATCCTTTGAATTGTTAGAAAATGAAATTTTCCCTGGAATAAACAGTGGAAGTAGAAGATTTATCTTGTTTAATACTCTGGAAGATGGATTAGGAAATGCATGAATTGAAAGCCTTCTTCCGGGACAATCCATGGCAACACCGGTTTGTGTGTATGTGTTGTAAAAGTAAGAGAACCCTTTCAGCTTAATTGCAAAAAGTTTCCATTTTGATTAAGTCCATTTTGCTGTCAAAACTATTTTGCTAAGAGGAATTGTAACTAATGTTGCAAAAATTTGATAGCATCCCTACCTGGATATTAGGTTAATTCTCTGCTATTTATTAATAGATGGAATTGCAAAATTATAAATCAGTTCCCTCCCCTCTCCTCCCCATCCCCTCCCCTCGCCTCCTCTACCCCCTTCATAGGATCACAGAATTATTTGAGTTGGAAGGGACCTTGAAGATTAGTTCCAACCCGTGTCCCAAGGTCAGGGACACCTCCCACTAGACCAGGTTGCTCAAAGTCCCAGTCAGTCTAGCCTTGAACAATTTGAGGATGGGGCATCATAGCTCCTCTGGGCAACCTGTACCCATGCCTTACCACCCTCAGAGTAAATAATTTCTTCCTTAGAGCTAATCTAAATCTACCTTCTTGTAGTTTAAAGCCATTACTCTGTGTCTTATCACTACTAAATCTAAAATGATGGGGTTTGATTTAATTGTGGCTTATTTCAACTGATAAAAAAGAATGTTGCAATTAGAACAGGACTAGTTTGTTATGAGGTGAAGGGGTTGTCCCAGTCACAGGAGCACAGAGACACATTTGGAAGGGGGCAGTGACTAGATCACAACTTGCCCTTGGGGCAGACTGAGGCAGCCTCCAAATATTAGGTACACCCAGAGGTTCCCAGTGCACATTGGAGTGTAATTGTGCATGACCTGCAGCACCCAGTTACTGCCAGCTCCTCATGCCTGTGTATTTGGGCACCACACTGCTAAAATGCCCTAGGAGCACTCAGAAATTGGATCTCTGGGTGAATAACGTTTTTGGCCAATGCAACTGAATCTGAGGCAAAAGGCAAGATGAGCAGGAGACTGGAGCATAATAGTTTGCCTGCCCACTCCTGACCCTGCCTGCTGACAGCTCGGTTAATCTGTCCCTGTGTGTATTTTACAATCCAAATTACTTAGACTAAGTACTCCTATATTTGGAAGGATCCTCACCTCCTGCAGTGTGTCTTATCAGGAATAGCAGAGAAGTGACTTTGTACCACCCTGTGTATGTAAACGTAAATTTTATATGCAGAAAATGAAGATAATACCTTAGAACTGACCTTGGGAATTGATTCTTTTTATTTTGTTTTGTTCTGCTTTTTTCTTTCCCTCTCTTTAAAATTCCATACAGGTTCTGAGAGACAAAGGCAGCTCTTTGCTTTTAATTATTTTAAGTATCTTGTAAGTAGCTGGAACAGCTTTTTATGCAACCTGATTTGAATATATTCCAGGCTGCAGATAGACACCTATTTTAAAGGCACAGCATGCTCATCGTGGCTTTCTGCCAATCAAACAGTTGTCACTTGCTAGACAGTCCTAAACAACTTCTGCTCCTTCCTCAATTTTCTGTCTGTCTGACTGATGGAAATTGCAAGGCTTCTCCCCTTCCCCCTCCCCTTTCTTTTCCCCTCAACCAATGTCACCACATGGCAGGAGGATTCAGCCACTGCTGCTAAGAACAAGGCACTATTTGTGCTGCTGGCCTCAGGGCTTGGCTCCTGAAACAGAGCAGAGCAGACTATCAGTGTAATTCCCCAGGAATTCCCCCACTTTCCACAGGTCCTTGGGATGGATATGGAAGTGAAGAAGATTTAGTTAGTTTTATTTTGCTTTTTAAACTTTTGAAGCTCTCTAAAGACTGACAAAAATAAAATTCAACTCTGTTTTTTCTTAACTTTGGGCAGCCAGATTATGTATAGATTGTGTGAGTATTGTGGTCTGGCCCTGTAACAATAACACTCTGAGACCTAATCTGAAGCAAAGCTAACATGACAAGTGTATGGAAATATTTATTTTTCTGTTTTAGCTCCATGGCACAGTTATGGTGCAGCTTTGCTGCTGTATTGGGTCAGCAGTGAAGCACACAATGTAGCTCAGCAACCCTACAGAAGATTCAGCCAGAAGACTCAACCTCAACATCTTTTAATCCATCTGCTTCTTTACCTCTTGCTGAATTCCTTGCTTGCTTGCTGGGAGATAGGCACCAAACATCTTGAAGAAAATCTCAGAAATGGTCTCTCTGGACTACTGGAGATACTTCTCAATATCAGGAACTTCTCATTCCTGATATTGAGACTGTGACCCTTTCAGATCCTTTATGGCTTCACGTACATTTCAGAAAAGTTTATTTTGCCAGTGACTTTGTTTTAACATGGTCAATTTGGCCACTGGCCACATGGGGCAAAAGCACATAGTGGTATCAATCCTGTACTTTATGGTTCATGATTATTTATGGTTTCTAGAAATTTTCCATTTAAGTTTTCAGGCAAGTTTTGCACAGCCAGCCTTGCTAAACTTTTGGCCCTGTGATGAAGAAATAAAGTATTTTAACTCAAGAAAGTAGAACACAGAGCTCCTCCTCTGAAACATTACTTCTGATGTTTAGGATTCTTAACTTTTTCTTTAATACTTCCTAATATTTTTTGTTATTGTTGTTGTTTTTTGTTTGCTCAATTGTTTGTTTGTTTCCCCCATTTGGAAAATGGGGCAAATTTCCCCTTGGAAATGCAAATTATTATTGATTACCAGTTATTACTAATGATGTCTTCCATAAATAGCCATAGACTTTGGGTACAAGATACTTTTTTTTTTTTTTTGGTCTTTTGATTCTTGCTTTGCTTGGCTTAAGTGAGATGCAACATTCCTACTAGCTGGTAAGGAGAAAAAACAAGGAAAAGAAAGGTCTCCCTCCATGTCTCTTCTCTTTGCTGTACATTTTCTTTCTGACTAAGCATTTTTGAACAGTTCAAGCTGTTGAAAGAGACTGGTCATGCCACGAAGCACTGTTTCTTGTTTACTGTTGCCAGTTTTAGCTATTGCCTATGTCTTTTCCTACGATTTTCTTTGACGGATGCAATGGCTTTAATTTAAGTATCTCCAATGATACTGACTGACTGCCAAAAACTCTTTTTACTTCTCTCTGTATATGCTGTCCTATGGCCTGAATTGAGTTTCTTTATACTGTGGTCTCTGGACAATTATAGAATGAAGAATCTGAAAATGTCCTTTGAGGTTGTTCTGCACATTTCCTTGTCAATGTAGAGACAGGATATTCTATAGGGTTTTCTATATTTTCTGTATGGTATCGACTATATTGTTTAGTATTTCAATTTCTTTAGTTTTTCTATATCCGTTCCTCTAAGTCCTAAACACTAAGGTAGTGCACTTTTCAACCTTTTCCATTGGTCTACTACTGTTAGTAAAATACAAACCACCAATAAAAATCTACTGCACCTCCTTGACTTTTTCTCCTGTGAAGTCACGCCTTGATGTTTCCTTAATTCATTCTATGACAGTATGTATCTGACTACAGAAATTCACTCTGTGCTTGATGTTTATGCAATTCAAAGATGTCTAAATATCTATTTGTCTTTCCAGCTTTGTCAAATGTTTGTCCTCAGCTTTTTCAATTTTGCCTTTGCAAAGCAAGTTTTCCAGGCCTTATGTCATTGTATATTGGGGTAGTTGTTTTATTTTTAGTCTTTTTTTTTTTTTTTTTTCCTTAGAAGTTAGTCTGTCAGTGTTAGAGCTGATTGGGAATTTTTGAATAAAAAGCTTCTTTCTTTTTTTTTTTTTCTTTTTTTTTTAAATTGAAAAATGATTTTTATAAAATTTGAGTCAGTTCTCTTGGGGAAGGTATTTGCTTCCCCCCTCCCCCTAGCCAGACATTAGCCCCTCACCTGGTTGAAATGCTGTGTTGAATGTCACACAACAGTTGAAGATCCTCAGAGATATAAATTGGCCAAGGCTTCCTTCTTCAGATAAACAAAAGCAAGCTTTATGTATAGTGGCAGGTAAGGAAGAAAGGGACAAATATCAAACTAAGATGAATTTGAGTGGTATTGGTTGCCTTTCCCAAAGGCATTGTTACAGAGTAATTGTGATCCAGGAAGCTGTAGGTGTTCTGTAGTTTCGAACTCAGAAATGTGAACGGCTTCTCTCTGCTGCAGGTCAGCAGCAGGTTTATTCATTACTATTACTACTGATTTCCCAGAGACATGTGCTTAATTAAGCTGGCTGCTACCATCACATGAATTTTAAGGCAAACTGTTAATGTGGGCTGTTTATTCCATGCACAATTGAACACACTGCCAATACTGCCTATAATAATACAAAAATGTTGTTATGATTATTAAGAGTGTGTGTTAAAAGACTGAAGACATTTTGTCACTTGGCATCCGTAAGGTTTAAAATATGTTGGCTGGGGTTTAGCTTTAATAAGGCCTTAAAAAATAATAATAATAAAAAAAAGGATCACTGTTACTAGATTTTCTCACCACTCCTAGTAGAGCAACTGGGCAATTGTTTTAGCTGGCTCTAGCACCCATCTCCAGGCACTCTGTTTTCTGTATTTCTCTGCTTTTGACTGTATTGATTTGACTTTATATATATTTACTGCAATACATGGTATGTTGGGGCAAATCAGAGGAAGAAGAAAGCTGGTGGAAGGAAAATCAAAGCCTTAGGATTAGCAATAACATATTATCAATTATACTGCACTGTGTTTCTTCAGAGATCCCTTTGCATACACAGTGCTCGTTGTGTGAGCTCATTATCTGCTGTTTTGTAGAAATGTATTTCACCATTGCTCAGCCAACACTGATGTATTATTTATTATTCATCTGATACTAGAACAGGATTTAAGCTGTGTAATGCTTTCTTTACCATTTCATTGTTTATTTGTTTTAATGAAAATCCATTAGCCAGAGTCTGAAGGCAGACCTGCTTGGCAGGAAAGACTTAACCCACTCTCTATCCTCCTGCCCCTCCCCTTCTCCCCCCCAGAAAACCCATAACTACTTCATATTTTCAATGTGCTAAATTTTTAACTGGAAAAATTATTTAAATTACAGTATTATTTATTCTGGTTTTCCTGATATTCATGCAGAAATATATTGGAGCACTTATCACTTTGCAAAAACAACCCCTTTTTAATGTCTTGGTGATAACACAAAACTAGGCATTATGAAAATTTTAGTTTATCACTGTTCGGATTCACTTCAGAAAGTATATGTATACAATCACCGCTAGAATTGTTAATGAATTATCAATTTTGAAACAGTGTATTATCTCTGAAAGCAGTGCCTCTGAGCAGTGCTCAAAAAAGAGCCAATTGACTATGTTCCTGTATGTGTTTGGATCTATGAGAGCCAGTTTGAGCCTTAGAAACCAAAGCAGGGAATACCATAAAGTTAAGCTAGTTCTCTAACTCATTCTAATGACACGTAGAATAGCATTTTTTAGTCCCATTCTATATTCATCAATAAAAAAAAATGCAGGAAGATTTGAACATCTAGATCACCTATTTCCCCTAAGGAAATCTAACCTATTCCCTTCGTACAGGAAAAGAGAAGAAGCAACAGCTAAAAAAAGACCAGAATGGGAAGAAGATTATTCAGAAAGAAAGGTCCCTAATTAATGAAGTATAGTGTGGTACAAAGCTAAAGCAAAGGTATAATACCATGAAACAAAACAATACAATGCAATAAAAAACAACAACTACAAAAAACACCACTACAGGACTGTGGCAGTTAAGCAGTTAAACTAAAGGGAGGGGAAAGGATCAGGCCACCCAAGTGACCCCTTTCTATGAACACAGTCCTTGAATCCGTCTTTTGGTGCCAGCTAGGCCAGACTGTACCTCTCTACCCAGACCCAGGCAGAGCCAAGCAGATTTCCTGCATAAGAGATCATACACTATGAGCAGCAGCATAGCCAGGTAAAATTGGACTCCTTTCCATCTGGGGGTCTCATGGAAAATGGAATGACCACTTTCATTTTCTTGTTCTTAGGCAGTTTGACTGACTGGGCTCACAGTTGGGACCAATGAGATTATTTCTGTGTAAGCAGATGAAGTATCCAAGCTTGGCCTATATTCAGCTCCAATTGTTTAAAATCAAATATTGAGAGAAATCAGCAGGAGAATGGAAAAATCATGCTGTATAAGTTCAAACATGTTCCCCCTCTGTGAAGTAGAGGCTAATGATAATAGGCTTGCACATTGGTAAAAACAATAGGGTTTATTTACAGTGTGTTAAGTTTCTGTTTTTGTAACGCTAAAGCGTATACAGGCGTGTAAGTGTGGTGAAGTTACATGAGCCAGGCCAGTCTTTGATAGGCGTGAGAATTGTGCCAAAATGCTTCAATATGACAACTGGAAAATGTAAAGGACAAGATTGAACTTAGAGAGAAATAAACAATGGGTGAAGCTGCAAGGAGTGTGTGCTCTGTGAAGCAAAAACAGCTTGTGTGGGAACTCCCATGTAAATATTCATATTAAGTCAAATTCCATGCACTTTGTTATAGCAAAAAAAAATCCCATTAAGGATGTAAATGAAAGGTAATAAATGGTAAATTAAAGGTAATAATAATGATAATTAATAATAAAGCATGCTGAGGCTGACTACATATTCTTAGGACAAGCTTCTCAGTGTCTGTATTTCTGTCAGTAAACTGCCCAGAGAGGTTGTGGAGATCTTCAAAAGCCATCTGGACATGGTCCTGGTCAACCTGTTCTAAGTGTCCCTGCTTGAGCCAGGGACAGTTGAACCAGATGGCCTCCAGAGGTCCTGCTCTACCTCAACCATTCTGTAATTCTGTAATTTTGTGAAACCAGATCAGGGGTTGTTCCCTGGCCCTGAGGCCAGAGCAGAGAATGACTTAAACCCAGGGAGCTAAACATTTTGTTACTAAAATAGGCTGGCTGACTCTGGGGCACCTGTTGGGACTGATCCTGAACCCCTGAGCCACCACCAAGCACAGGTCTGGGTGACTGGTCTTGACTTGACTGTGCCCATGCTACCAGTTTTGCAGTATGGATGACAGCACATAAGGGCTTGTGGTTCTGATCTGGTCCCTTGCTTCTGGAGCTGTAGCTCCCATCTTCTGCCACGTGGCCAGAGGGAGAAGCTTTAGGGAATCTTGGACCGTGCTGACAATTTTAGTTGAATGTGTATTGCCTGGTATGCACTGAAGCCAAACCAGCACCTCCTGTACAGAACTTCAACAAAACACTTATGTATTCTTTTCCAAAAGGATTATTGGGTCTTTTCAAATACTATTCTCTCAACAAGAAAAATTTAAAGATTGCAAAAGACTGCAGTACTGGAGACAATATGAAGTCACCACTACAGCTTACTGAAAATGATCTTTGAGGAAATATTAGGTTATTGAGGAAAAAGTGCTGGTTGTCATCCCCCTGCAAAACAAACACTCACAAACAAAACAAAACAAAAAAGACTAATTTTTCTTGGGTCTTTGTACCCAAGGGGAAATATACTGAGTTAGACTCTGACCCTTGTTATGAACTCCTCAGTGGTTTGTTCCTTTTTTTTTTTTTTTTTTTTTTTTTTTTTTCTTCAGTGATTCTATGATACAAAATGTGTAAGTGAATTTCTTGTCTGGGACCAGAAATCCTTAAACTGGAGTCTGTATTGATGGCTAGTTTACAAAGTCAGGCTGTGCCTTTCTTAGCCTTGGTCTCTCACTTCCCCATAAAGATGAAGCTTCAATGAGAAATGGAAACTGATCTTAGCTCAGTCTTGTTTGCCTCTTGGGATGTGGGAGAAATGACATTGTTCCCTCAGGCTAAGGGGAGCCTCCAAACAGTTTCCAGATCTCTGCATGAATGCTGTACTTATGAAATTATTTCACAAACGTGGAGAGCAGCAGAAGTATACTCATCATGATGGGCAGTAGGATTGAAAAGTCTGAGTGAATTAATGAGAAATCCAAATGCATCAAGACATCCTGGGCTCTGAAGTGGCATTTGTGAATCTCTGCTCAGCTGCTGAAGGAGCTCTGTGGTCAAAGCAGAGAAATCAATTCCTTTTAGGTACTGCCAAGGCTGAGGAGATGTCTGAGAGCAGCTACTCAAAATTTCTCTCCAAGGCTAAGGCTCCTAGTTCTTTTCTTCACGTCAAATTCAGGATAACAATTAATCTCCAAATTTTTATTTTATTTATTTTTTCTTCTTATATTCTGTCCTCCAAAAAAGAATTGTTCCTAACACCTGAAAAACAATGTAAGTTGTGTAAGGTTTTTTTGTTTGTTTGTTTGTTTGTTTTTTTCTCTCCAGTAACTTGAAGAAAATAAAGACTCCTAAATGTGGCCTGCAGGTATATTGGCGATATTCCCAAGGTTCATCATGGCCATGAATATAGCAAATTGCCAGCACAGAAAGGTGAAATTATCACTCTGGTTGTCATTATTTTATAATGGCTGACAGGACTGATGTTGATGTTGCACCAAACCCTGCAAATTTTTCTTTGCAGCCCCTGATGGTCTCTGCAGTGTAGTCATTGCAGCAGGTAACCCCTGCTATCCTGGTATCTCCCTCAGGGTGCAGGAGGGCACAGCCCTGACATACACTGGGATGGATACCTTGCTGTCTGACTAGCCTAGGAAGCCTTTCCCCAGGATATGAGATGTTGTTTTGTCTGTAAGACATGCTGCTCCTATTAGAAGCAAGTGCCTACAGCCAAGAATCTTGTCTTCTCAGCAGCCAGGCAGGAGAGGTGGAAGCATGACATTGGTAGGACAACCTGGTCGCATGATCTCTCTCTAAAGCTCACAAGTCCAGCAGGCTGAAAAGAAGGCACTGACTGGGCTGTTAAACAGACACCAGGGTGTGTACTCAACTTCATGATCAGTGATTGCTGTGTATACCTGGTGTAACTGTAGAAGACCTGACAGTCACCCCCAGATCCAAGCCTCCTCCTAGACACTGGTTTGGTCCAGCGGGCAGATCGCTGGGCTAGGACCCATGAGGTGTGGGCAGATCTTGACTGTGCCATGGCACTCAGCACCTTGAAGCAGGAAGCTGGGCTGCCTTGTAGAGCTATTTCCCCTCCTAGCCACTTGGGTCAGTTTGGGCTGCAGCCTCTTTCAGTGTCATCCATCCAACATGGGTGAGGCCAGCCTTGGCCACTGACACTGAATAGTAGTGTAAAAGAAAATGTTTTAAATCACCCTAATTTTATATAAGACCAACAAAGACCAATAAATAGGCCTTAGGAAAATAGATGTATTTAAAAGGTTTCTGAAAAATTTTGAGAGTCAGTATATTTGATGTGAAATGGGGACAAATTGTTTAATGTGCTTTTTATCCACAGTTTAAACGGAGGATTCAGAAAAATGAAAGGGACACCTTTAAATGAGTGCTAGCCATTTTCTACAGATCTCTGGATATGTCTGCTTTGGAAAATAGTAATAATTATTTTTCTATGATTTCTTTCTCAAGTGGTTTTGCTATTTAAAAAGATGCTTTCATTTGTAGAATGGAAACCTTTTTTATTTTCAATAAAATGCCAGGCTTTAGTGAACGGAAAATGCAAATCTAAAATCACTCATCTTCTCTTTCTTGCAGACACAAAAATCTTTTGTTCCTAAACAGAAATTATGTGTGGGAGAAAAAAATCCCAACCCCATGACTTGAAAGAAAATGTAGCAATACTTATCAAGCTCTCTCTCTCTTTCCTCTAGTATTTAGAAGGCTCAATTATATTTTCTTGTTGGCATTACAGTTCTTAATTATGCAGTTGTCTGTTTATTTTGAATAACTGAAAGACTGTGCCAGAAAAAAAGGAGCAGAGAGGGGAAACAGAGAGAGGGAGAGAGAAGGAAAAGATGGAATCTCATTACCTTTTGCAAACTGCTAATCCTTGTAAATGGCCACAGAGGCCACAGGAGATTGCAGAAAATTACTATCAAGCATGAAGGAATAAAAATACCCTAGACTATATTACAAAATAAATAAATAAATAAATAGGATCTTCTTGGTACTAAAGCAACTAGACTGGAAAGAGTAATGGAAATGAAGCACAGTAAGGGGTCCTGGCAAGTTCTGTAAACAAATAAATAAATAAATAAACTGAGGTAGGAAATAGAGAAAGAAATATCTTTTATCATTTTGTGCCAGATATATTGGCAGAACCCATCTCTATATCAGAGAGTGCTCTTAATCTTTTATTAGCAGGGCTCTGTGAAGCCTTGTTATTACTTGTTTTTAATGTCACCTTCCTGTCTCTTTGCCACCTTCTTTTGCTGGCTGTGAGCTGAAGTGGGGAGAGCAGCTCTGCTTTCCAAACAAGACAGTGGTGGGTGTCTCTGCTGAGTCAAAAGGGTGGAAGGCACACACACAGCCTTCTTGAAGAGGGCTATAGTGATTTCCAACACTGGTTTTAACCTCTGGTTCAAACTACTAGCCTACAGCCATGCTCTCTTGGATGGATCGATGTCAGGGATAACAAAAGAAGCTTGGGCGGATGCAGATAGAAAGCTCCAGGCACTGAAACTAATATCAAGGTAGCAGCCTTTGCAGGCCCTGCTTCATGAATTCTTTACAGTGCTGGCTCTTGTGGTCCCCAAGCCTCTTAGGGGTTTTATTGCTTATTTGGCAACTCAGGCTGAAACAGTGAAGCTACCAGATGAATTCTGTGCTAAATATTAGCACTGTAACTAAGGAAGCCTTCCCTCTCAGAAATTACCTCTATCAGTATTAAAGAAATATTTGGATGGGAATATTGCTCCTAGAGTTCAAAAGAGAGACCTGCTGAATCATAGACTATAATTTAACATCTTATATTTCATAAGAAAAACAAACAATCAAACAAACAAACTACCTCTGCAAAGCAAAAGAACTTCATTTTGCTAATGAACAATTTAGAAAAAGAGGGTCAGAGTGTTGAAAAAAAATGCGTCCTGTGGTTGGGGATTTTTTTTTTCTGGCTGTGTTTTTGTCTTTTTATATTTAGAGGTAACATGCTCAGTAATTTCTTTTGTTTGGATTCTGTTCTTGAAAAGGCTAAACTGATATAAAATCATGCAAAAAACTCCTGATGTCCTTAAGGACATCATATACACAGAAGGACATCATATACACAGAATAAATGTTTATATTAAAAAATCTGAAAATATACATTAACATTTTAGGTTAATGTTCAGCTAAGTTTCCAAAAGGGGTTCCTACAGTTTCACATCCAAACTCTTGTATGTACAGATGTTTTTTTTTTATGCATACAAAAACTAGAAATACCCAGGCACTTCGGTGCAGTGGCAGGAGATTTTTCTTTTCTTTTTTCTTTATTCTTTTTTCATTTTTCTTTTTTCCTTTTTTTTTTTCCTTTTTCTTTTTTACTTTTTTTGTTCTTTTTTATTTCTTTCTTCTTCTTTCTCCTTTTTCTTTTTTTTCCCTGTTTTCTTTCTTTTTTCTTCTTTCTTTTATTTTTTTCCTTTTTTCTTTTCTTTTCTTTTTCTTTTTCTTTTTCTTTTTCTTTTTCTTTTTCTTTTTCTTTTTCTTTTTCTTTTTCTTTTTCTTTTTCTTTTTATTTTTCTTTTTCTTTTCCTTTTCCTTTTCCTTTTCCTTTTCCTCTTTCTCTTTCTCTTTCTCTTTCTCTTTCTCTTTCTCTTTCTCTTTCTCTTTCTTTCTCTTTCTCTTTCTCTTTCTCTTTCTCTTTTTCTTTTTCTTTTTCTTTTTCCTTTTCCTTTTCCTTTTCTTTTTTCTTCTTTTTCTTTTTCTTTCTTTTCCTTTTCCTTTTCCTTTTCCTTTTCCTTTTCCTTTTCCTTTTCCTTTTCCTTTTTATTTTTTTTTCTTTTTTATTATTATTTTTTCTTTTTTTACGTTTATGTGCAGAATTTATTTGATCAGTTTTCTTCTTTCAGAAGAAATCTCTTTAGTCAAAACCATTATTACCTGTTTTGACACAAAGTTTCAGCCAAATTAACATCTAACATGGACTCAGCTTACTTAAGGCATCAGTGGGTTACATACGAATTTTTGCTCAGACTCTCTTTAGTGTCTGTACTATCCTTATGATGGTGTCAAACCATGTAGATTCTGGATAATTCTCTATCCTAAATCATGGATGTGCAAAACATGATGTCAAAACTCCAAGTTTCTTTATTTACTTCCTCCTTTCATCCTGGAAACATCCTTAATACTGCAGCCTCTCGTGGTGGCTGGGACTGGTGTAAGGAGCCTGGGATAGATGTGTGAATGCTACCTTGTGGGTAGATGTGGTAATCCTCTGGGATGTCATTTTGAATTTCTTTTACCTATATTTTGTGCAATGCTGAGCACTTCCCACTGGTGATGGTGTCACACTGAATCTAGCCATGTTCAGCTGTTCATCACAATGAAGCTTCTTCAGAGAGAACATAAAAAATGGATGCTTACTGATGACACATATGAGGCTTATGCTTTCCATGGCAAGCTAAAGTAAACACACCTGATACATGTATTTTATGTTATCATTTTATGCAACACAATCTGCTGACTTATGTTTTAGCAGCTACATGTTCCTGGAAGCAGGACCCATTTCCAACACCAGCATCAGGATCCTGACCAATTTTCTTGTGAGAACTAAATTCTATTGTGAGGCCATGGAGGCCAGTGAGAAATGCATTGTGTGAACAATTTATTCTGTATCAGCTGGTTTAGCATAATGCTAGTTATTATTTTGAAGGGTCTTGGGAAAGGGGTGAAGAGATTTACATGGAAAACTTATTAATAAAGAGTAAGGGAATAAAAAAAAAATTGTTCTAATTCTTAAATTTCTGCTTATGAGAAAAATGCATATGGTGTAGAGAGATGGACATGTGAGTTTGTGTTAATTTTTTGTATCAGAGGCCAGTGGTTCATTCATCATTCTTTTAGGAGATAGATGATGCATTCTTATAATGGGAAGGAATTGAAAGTGAGGGGTTTCTGGGGGAAACCTTGTTTATCAAGCTGTGTTCTTCACTCTCTTTTGGGAACTGTTGGATCTGCATTGCCACTGTGGGACTTGGGATAAGTGCTTCCATATACATTGATTTACTGAAAAACAGAAGTCCTCAGGTAATGGTCAGCTTTAGGTCCAGTTTAACAAATGCAAGATCTGACACTTTCCTTTGGCTGATTTGGCTTTTTCTTAACCCAAATCTACTGGTTGTTCTGCTTAACAGAACATCAGAAAGCTCCTTGGACCCAGGTCAATAGCATACTTAACTGACTTGTGCATTTTCTAACCTGCACCTCTTATATTTTCTTTTGCTTTTACTTTCTCATCGTGTTGTCCCTATTACATTCTGTGGTTCAGTTCAGAAATGTGTCTGAAATGGAGCACAATTTACCAGTCCCCAAAAGAATAAGGAAATGGAAAGTGCTACCCCATTGCAATTTTCTAGTTGTTCATAACTGATTGCAGTTCTGTGGCCTGACATCCTCTTTCCTGTGAAAAATGGGAAAAGTAAAATAAATAAATACAAAAGAACGTTTGAAGTTGTCACCATGCCACTACAAAGGTACAATCTACTGCTTCTTCAGACTCCTGCAATCTCTTCCTTCCTTCCTTCCTTCCTTCCTTCCTTCCTTCCTTCCTTCCTTCCTTCCTT
>CM021732.1:49791914-49827473 GCA_011075105.1 Heteronetta atricapilla
CCTTCCTTCCTTCCTTCCTTCCTTCCTTCCTTCCTTCCTTCCTTCCTTCCTTCCTTCCTTCTTCCTCTTTTCTCTTTGTGGCTGACTTAACAGCTGTTAGGTTTGTTTGTTTGTTGGTTGGTTGGTTGGTTGTTTTTGGTGGTGGTGGTGGTACAGATTCACTTTTGTATCTTCAAATGCCTCCTGCTTCTGTTCTCATGTACTCTGTGCACAGGTTGTTATGTGCTAAGCACAGCACACCAACCAATGTAACATGGAAAAAGTCAGCAAGGAGATCCAGGTAAAATACCCTGCTCTTCTTACCAGGAGAATGTCAGGTAACTACAGCCCCACTGATAATGATGAGCATGCTGTTTTCCAGTGTGCTGGAGCTTCCTTAAAGCAGTGCTGCAACTTTGTTTTGGAGAGGTAAGACCCATGTCCTATGCAGTTGACCATCTCAGAGTCACCATGCATATTTAAATGGTGATATATTAAGATGCAGAAGATAACATGAGCACTGAGTAGTTCAAATATAGTTTTTATTTTAATCATCACACAGCTCATTACAGATCACCCTGGATACGACTGATGTTTTCCATGAACTACTATATAACAGTAATCTTTATTTTATATATCTCAGGTTTCAAGACATTTTTCTAAAAATCTGTTTCCCAAGAGAAGTCCTGCTGAAGAGATGTGCAGCCTTGCCAAAGATCTGCTTTATGTAAATCTCAGACTAACAAATCAGCCTCAATATTTTAGATCTGATACCTACTTACCTTAATAATATAAAAATAAAATAATTAAAAAAAAAGTTGGCCTTCAGGAAGTTTACATTCTGACATGGTGTGGAGTACTATAAAGTAGTGTGACTTTCCCTTAACCCTTCCAAAAAGTCACTCATTTCCTTCCAGATTGGAAGCTTTCCACCAGTAGTAGTAATGTGGGCTGAGTATGTTTGTGTTAGACCGTGCAAGAGTAGAATAGAAATATTATGATAGCAGAAACAGAGTGGTGTGTTCCTTGGCACAGATACATATATATATGTAGATACAGATATATATTTATATATTTATATATTTATATATATGTAGATACACAGATATATATTTAAAGATCTTAGGCTCAGACTCCTGTTCTATATTTTGGGAGACTGTGCCCACAACGTGTATATAGGGGTGACCTGTCACAGTGCTGTCAGGTTGCTTGCAGTGGTATCACTAAATACAGCGTGATAGCACAAGATACAGTGAGGCTTGGTTGTGCTGAGCAAGTGAAGCACTGACATTTGCACACAATGAAGTTACTGTGCTCTCTGTGCTGATGCCTTATGACATCTCTTCCACACAAGAATTTGTAACTGGACTTGCATCACCAACTGGAAAACTAAGTATTTTTCATTATCTCTCTCTCCAATAGGGTCCCCTGCATGCATCCTAGTCTGAGCCTTATGCCTTCCTTGTTACTTCCCCCTTTAATTTCTGACCCAGCCACACTTGTAGACAGTGCTGTTCTTGACAAGACAGAGTAAATGTGGCTCTCTGCATTGTGAAGGTCAGTTCCTTTGGTTGTTTGGAGAAACTGAGCAGTGCCCAACTCTCCCACTCTTGCTGGCACATAGAGAAAGGGAAACAATGGTCAGCGATCAAACTCTTTTCTGCCAAAATGGAGTTCAGATCAGCACAGTTAGTTTGCCAGAAGGTTCACACATGCCTTGCTGGGAAAAGAAAAGGCAAAATATGAACTTGTTCAATTTCCAAGACTATTTGAGAACCCATTGAATAAGCTGTAAGAACTCCAGTAAATCTGAATTGCTGTTTCATCTAATTATTCTGATAAACAATGGAGAATGCAAAGTCCAATGGCAACAAAAGATATGGACATATCCCAGAAAGATGAAGTGAAACATGGATAAAATTATGTAGTCATTAAACAATATAACATTACCCTACTATATTTAGATTTTTTTCAGCAGCTAGTCAGAGACAAAATGTGTTCTTGATAGACTAAATCCAAGGCTTAAAAATGAGATGAACTTTACAGAAAAGGTTTTGTTCAAGTGAGATTAGGAAGGTTAGATGTTGTTGTCATTGTTGTTTTTTTTCTCCTTAATGGTGTTTTAGGTAACTGGCATCTAGACTACTCATTGGAAAACAGCTTATGAAAATAGCTGAACTGGTGATTAGAGAGTTCATATACTTCAGCCAAACTCTATTGAACCTTCATCCTGACAGCTTCACTAGAGAAATTAACTACTGGCACTTCTATAAAAAGATAAAGCCATTTTCTTTCTGAGTGGTGATATTATCTGTTAGTATTCTACTCCATATTAAAAACAAATATACATCAGCCCAGATTTCAGTAGTGCCATCTTTCTAAGAGTGTTTCTTCCATGCAAAGTGTTTATTTTTAAATAAACACTGATTTTAAGTCAGTCTTGAGATTTTGTGGTGTGTCAAGGTGACTTTTAAGATTATGTGTCTGTTTCTCAGGGAGCTGCATAATGCCCAGTGGAGTTACACCAATAGTTTTTAAAGCATATTTTGTATGAAGAGTGATTGTACCTATGCAACCCCAGGTGTGATATGTGCTGCAGTATGATGTGACTCAGAAAAGCGGAGTATTACAGACTTTCTTCCCCCACTGTGGTCTTCTTCCCCTGTTTCCTTTATGTGTCTTTTGTACTATAGGACTTTATTCTTATTCCCTTTCACTTGGCTTCACTAGTCTGGTAATCAGACAGAGAATATCAGAGCCAATCTAAATCAAGAAGACCAGATTGGAGATCTAGAGTAAAACCAGTCTGGGACCAAAACAGATTGTAGAGGGCAAAGGAAACCCAGCTCTTCTGGGCTTGATGAAAAACATGATTTGGAAGCTTCTGTCCTTTTGCACCTAAGTGATGAGACAAAATCTTCCTGGTGGAAATTAAATTATAATACCAGGATTTTGTTTTTGTAATCTATAATATTTTGATATGTGTCTTCTTCCTGTTATGGTAAAACAGGATGATTATTGCTCCTTTATGAAATTCAGACTTACAATCCCAGGCATGCTTATGGCCCAAATGAAGTAGGTTGGTATGTAATGCCATTTTATACTGTAAGCATAGCAGAAAAAAATATGATAAAAGACACTTCAGCATTGTAGAAGTGATGTTCTGAAATAAGGGTGAGTATTCTTTGGAAACATAGTGCAGCAGCAAGGTATGCACTGAAAAGTGAATAGCGCATCAAAGACATGGTTCAGTCTCCCAGTAAAAGTTGTGCTCATATAACTTTGTGTGAGATGAGTGACTCAAGCTTGTTGGATTTTCGATTTTTTATTTGAAACTTTTTCTTTACTTTTGTACTCAAGAAATCTCAGGGGGTGTTCAGGAATACAGGTGTACAATATACCATTGAAACACAGTGTATGAAATGTTCATTTATAATTTCTGCCTATAATCTGGCATGATAAAAATAAGTCACATTTATGTGTGACAATCTTGTCTTGATCCATCTTTTACTACACAATTACATCTGAAGAGAACCAAAATTTGCAAAGTACACTTCAATACTCCTAAAGGAGGGTTCCAGAGCTGGCAAAACATGTAAGTGAAGTCATTGATATTCTTTCAGAAAAATATCATTTTAGCTACTATGTCACTGTTCTCAATGGCTACAACTGACCCTCTACATGGGGTATAGCAGAATAAACTAACATTTATCTGTTAGTTACATCTCATTTATAAATTCAAACAGGTTCCAAATTAGCTATAAGGTAAATATGTGCTTGCCCTTTCTTGTATGTGAGACACACTACACATTTAAGTACACGTGTGACCTACAGTTTTACAATGATAGAAATTTTACCATAGATGGACAGTTAGATAAATGAATTGATATAGGAACAGTTATGGAATAGATCTGGATTTAGTAAACAAATATGTTGAAGGCAGATAATGCTCCACGTTCATTAAAACAAAGACAATTTAAATTATTTTGAACATAAGAAGCAAGTCAGGTGTTCAGACAGTACCCATAAAAAGCCAAGTCAGATAATAATTCAGTAGGGTACATCTTAAACTCAGATAAGATAGATGTACTCTGGGGACAAAGAGATAACTTCCAGCCCTTATAAAATGTTAAACATCAGTAAGATTAGCAAAATTAGGCAAGCAAGAATAATGTGAGCCATTTCTTTTCCTTCCATTTGATAAAAAAGCAATAAGAATCTAGGAAATTAACCTCAGTTTCATAGCTACTAATAAATTGTTGTTTTTTATTAAAACGGAGGACTAAGGAAAATCTCCATCCTTTACTGGATGCGGGGGGAAATCTTGTTACAAAAGATGAGGAAAAGGCTGAGGTGCTTAATACCTTCTTTGCCTCAGTCTTTAGTGGCAATACCGGTTGTTCTCTGGATACCCAGTACCCTGAGCTGGCAGAAAGGGATGGGGAGCAGAATGTGGCCCTCACTATCCACGAAGAAATGGTTGGCGACCTGCTACGGCACTTGGATGTGCGCAAGTCGATGGGGCCGGATGGTATCCACCCGAGGGTACTGAGAGGACTGGCGGAGGAGCTGGCCAAGCCACTTTCCATCATTTATCAGCAGTCCTGGCTATCAGGGGAGGTCCCAGTTGACTGGCGGCTAGCAAATGTGACGCCCATCTACAAGAAGGGCCAGAGGGCAGACCCGGGGAACTATAGGCATGTCAGTTTGACCTCAGTGCCAGGGAAGCTCATGGAACAGATTATCTTGAGAGTCATCATGCGGCACTTGCAGGGCAAGCAGGTGATCAGGCCCAGTCAGCATGGGTTTATGAAGGGCAGGTCCTGCTTGACGAACCTGATCTCCTTCTATGACAAAGTGACACACTTGGTGGATGAGGGAAAGGCTGTGGATGTGGTCTACCTTGACTTCAGCAAGGCTTTTGACACCGTTTCCCACAGCATTCTCCTCAAGAAACTGGCTGCTCTTGGCTTGGACTGGCATACGCTTTGTTGGGTCAGAAACTGGCTGGATAGCCGGGCCCAAAGAGTCATGGTGAATGGAGTCAAATCCAGTTGGAGGCTGGTCACTAGTGGCGTTCCCCAGGGCTTGGTGCTGGGGCCGGTCCTCTTTAATATCTTCATCAATGATCTGGATGAGGGCATTGAGTGCACCCTCAGGAAGTTCTCAGATGATACCAAGTTAGGTGCGTGTGTCGATCTGCTCGAGTGTAGGAAGGCTCTGCAGGAGGATCTGGATAAGCTGCGCCGATGGGCTGAGGTCAACTGCATGAAGTTCAACAAGGCCAGGTGCCGGGCCCTGCACCTGGGGCACAACAACCCCAAGCAGAGCTACAGACTGGGAGAGGAATGGTTGGAAAGCTGCCAGGCGGAGAAGGACCTGGGAGTATTGGTTGATAGTTGGCTGAATATGAGCCAGCAGTGTGCTCAGGTGGCCAAGAAGGCCAACGGCATCCTGGCTTGTATAAGAAGCAGTGTGGCCAGCAGGGCTAGGGAAGTGATCGTCCCCCTGTACTCAGCTCTGGTGAGGCCGCACCTCGAGTACTGTGTTCAGTTTTGGGCCCCTCGCTACAAGAAGGACATGGAGGTGCTTGAGCGAGTCCAGAGAAGGGCGACGAAGCTGGTGAGGGGTCTGGAGAACAAGTCCTACGAGGAGCGGCTGAAGGAGCTGGGCTTGTTCAGCCTGGAGAAAAGGAGGCTCAGGGGCAACCTTATCACACTCTACAGGTACCTCAAAGGAGGCTGTAGTGAGGTGGGGGTTGGTCTATTCTCCCACGTGCCTGGTGACAGGACGAGGAGGAATGGGCTAAAGTTACGCCAGGGGAGTTTTAGGTTGGATGTTAGGAAGAACTTCTTTACCAAAAGGGTTGTTAGACATTGGAATGGGCTGCCCAGGGAAGTGGTAGAGTCACCATCCCTGGAGGTCTTTAAAAGACGGTTAGATGTAGAGCTTAGCAATATGCTTTAGTGGAGAACTGTTAGTGTTAGGTCAGAGGTTGGACTGGATGATCTTGAGGTCTCTTCCAACCTAGAAAATTCTGTGATTCTGTGAGATGTTCTTCTATTTAATTTATTTCTGCTCAGTTAATCATTTAAAATAGATACAGCTGGTAATAGAGTTTAGCCAGTTCATGAAAAGATAATCTGATAATTTACACATCACCATGTCAGTTTTGCTCAAATATGTGTCTACCCAACATAATGGTGACCTTCCATGCTGTATTTCTGCCTAGGTATAATTTACAACTAGAATAGTATCATAGACTCATCTCTGACATTTTTGAGCATATTCAAAGACTGATTTCTCTGAATTCATCCAGTACAATCCCCTTTGACAATCTACAAATTTATCAGTAGAGTTACACATTGATGAGATTTGCCCATATCAATTTATTTATTTATTTTTTTCATGCATTCCAAAAGAAATACCTTTTTGAAGCATCATTTTCATACATAAGGTTAATACTAATTTAATTCCCTTTAACAGTAATCTAAAGTAAATGTCTTCAAATAAATGAAGAATTAAACAGGCTTGTTATGAAATCCAGTCACATTCCCGTTGATTCAGTTGTACAGTTTTATCAAATGATGGGTAGTTAGCAATATTGCTTTTGTTTTGTCCATACTGTTAGTGTGGGGAGAAAGTCACTTTCTCTAACTGGGCTGAATTACTGGAGCAACCAGCAAATGTTTGAACTGCAATACCCAGTGTCCACAATCACTTGCAGGAAGGAATGTACAAATCTGGATATATCTATGTAGATGTAGCTGTAGATCTATATAACTATAAATATCTATCTATATGTATATATATATATATCTATAGAGATATACCTGTAAATATCTATATCAGTCTAAGTATCTCTCTCTATATAGATATGGATATCTATCTATATTCCCCCACCAGGCTAGATATCCAGATATCTGTTTATATCTGTATCAGTATCTACATTGATGTTGATATCTAGACTATCCAACTATATCTAGATATCTCTATCTATCTATCTATTTATCTATCTATCTATCTATCAGTTTATAGACAAGTATTAGATATCTATATAAATCTAGATAACTATCTGTCTAGGTCAAGATCTAGATATTTGGATTTCTGCATCTGCATCTAAATTCTGTCTTTCTAGATATAGATACAACTACTCAGATATCTCACTCTATCTGTCTGTCTTTCAGAAAGTAGTACCTCTCTCCATCATGGAGGAGTGGGTGGTGTCAGGAAGTTCCTTAGGTACTGATGATCTGTATAAGCGTGGCAGGAAATGGATTTATTCGGTTCTCTCTGCATCTGGATTCAGAGCCATGGCTTTGTTCACTGGACCAGTAGAAGGTTCAGGATCTCCAACAACTTCACTTAAAAAAAAAAAAAGAAAATAATTCATGATGTGAAAAAGCTTAAATTTAGTGCTTTCTGATCCCTTGCTTGTCATCAGTTACTGTGATGCCTTTCAATAAGGAAGGTAAGTCAGGTGAAAGTCATATCCCTTTCCTAGGAAATCCAGTTCTCAGGAAACAAGAGTCCCCAGTGGTGAGATGCCCAGTGTGCTGTGGAGCTTCCAGTGAATCTGATATGGGCTAACCAAGAAGTCAATTAACTTTCGAAAGCAAACAAGCTAAGTGGAAACAATTATCTTTAAGCAGTGTTTTAAGTGTGGTGGGTTTCATGAAAGAGGCACAAAGCTGAAGGTAAAAATGAAGATCAGGAGTCCATGCTCTCTCATTCAAATCTTATCTCAGCCTCTGAATAAGCACTTTTAATTGCAGTTTCTCTTCCTCTCTCTATTTCCCTCTCAGCAACTTACCCCAGTAATTAGCATGAAGCCTATGGGACTGCAAACACTGCTTGTTGGATTCTGAATAACAGCTGATAACTGTAATGTATCAGTCTAATAATGATATGAGATCTACTTCAGGGACTTTTAAATAGCATCTCAGGACTGTGCAGCATCAGGTTATTAAACCTGAACAAACAAACAAAAACACAACTGAATGAGTCAGACTGTAGTAAGTATATATTTCTCCATTCTTCATGCATAGCACCATCATCGACACTAACTGGAGTTGTGCATGTAGATATGACATCAGAAGTGACTGCTTGCTGTATGGCTCTGTTAAGTTATTTATAATGCTGGAAAATGGAAATCCTTGCAACTTTCACTGACAGACTATAGTTTTCACTTTCCTTAAACCAAATGTCTCAAAGCCATGAATTATTTATTTAGTATGGATTTGTCAAAGAAATGATGGGCTTCAGAATGTTGAAGGGACAGAGTTGCCATGTAGAAACAGAATAATGTTTAAAGAATTATTGGTGCAAAACAACCCTAAAGCGTATCTAGCCTAGTATACACATCTGGCTTAGCAAATGTACACACAGATACAATTATAATGAGTTCTGCACATTTTCTAGATATACTCTCTCTCCTCCCTCCCTTCTCTAATTTGCTTGAGTGGCCTCTTCTCAGTGTTGAAAAAACCCAATCAATGTAACCTTAAGTCTGGCTTTCTAGCTGAAACCCTCGGGCCTCAGATAGCTACCTCCATGTCTCTCCTGAATACAGTTTCATCTTGTCATTACAGAACTGCAGTGCTTTTCTCTTACTGTTCTTGTCCTCCAGTGTTGTGAAGAACAACGGTAAAAATGCCAGATGCTTCTGATGGGAATGCAAACAGTCCTTTGAGCCTGCTCTCTTCCAAGTTTTAATGGCTCCAACCCATAAATAACATATATAAAATAGATACATTTTTTTTCTTGAAAGTTGCTCCATTGCAAGACACATCTGTCAGGCTGCAACTAGGGCAGGCTGTCATGAAGAGCCACATACAAAGTAAGACATTTAGAAAGCCTATAAGGCAGAGAGCCCAGTCCCTCAGCCACAGGAAGAAATCCTGCACTTACCCTCCAAGAAAAAACACAACTTTATTATCTCATTCTGTGTGCTGAAGTAATAGTATTTTAGATCCCCTGCTCACTGCCTTCCCCTGAAAAATGATGTTACTCAATAGAGCTGATAAATAGAGAAAACAATACAAAGTGTTTTTTTTGTTTTTTTTTTTTTTTTTTGTTTGTTTGTTTTTTGTCACTAAGCAGTTGAAGTAGGCTTCTTCTGAACCCCAGCTGGCTACTCTGTGTTCACATTCCTCTCCCACAGTCCGAGTGACTTGGCTTCCCTTTCCAGTCCTTACCTCTTGAATTTACTAGGTCTGCTTTCTTTGAAAATCACTCTGGTTTGGTGTTGCTGAACCACCAAAAACAGCATTGCCTGACTGGATGACCTTCAGTGGAGCTCACTGGCTGGTTACCAAGATAGAGCCTATTACCTTCCATGACTTGCATTGTGTGGGAAGTCAGAAACACTTTAAATTTTGAACTAGTCATAATGATGACTCCATTATTACAGCTTGGAACAAAAAGTCAGTTTTGCAAGGCCATTCGTAAGGAGAAAAATTAAATTGTTTATTCTGTGAGTGCATTTGCATCCATTCCATATTCAACTCAACTAAACATTTATTTTCATAGGTATATTATCAAATGACTGTTATTTTGAGTTCCCCTTTTGTCCAACAAAATGTGGATTTCATAAGGAGACTGAAGAATAAACATATTGAGATAAGTATCATTTGGATATTTTTGAGTCAAAATGAGCAAAAACCTTTGAAGGCATTTTGTGGGGCCCAGCTGTATTTTCTAATTGTTCACATGAAAGATTGTGTATGTGGGAGTTTTATGTTAAGAGTATTTACAGCATTAGATGACATTTAATATATTAAGTAACTGTATGTCATCCATGAAGTATTACTTAAAATATTCATATCTCTTTGGTAACCTCTTTTGTTGGTCCATGCAAAATATTTTTCAACAAACTAATATTTTCTTTAAGAATTTATCTAGCATTCTGCAGACATGGTACGTGACCTTTGTTAGTAAAAGAAGATACACATACTTGTAAGGCAACAACTGGGAAATCTGAGAAATGAGGAGTAAGAAAGTCTCCATTTCAGCCAATGTAAGTGTTGTGGTTTAACCCAGCAGTCAGCTAGGCACCACACAGCTGTTCGCTCACTTCCCCTCAATGGGATGTGGGAGAGAGCCAAAAAAGGGAAAAACAACACTACTTTCAAGTCAAGATAACAATAGTTTAATAAGAAAGGAAAAAAATAAAAATAAAAGCAAGGAAAATAATAAAAAAATATGACTCACAATGCAAGTGCTCACCATCAGCCAGCCAATCCATGCTCAGTCAGTCCTGAGCAATGACAACCTTCTCAGTCAGCTCCCCCAACTTCTATTGCTGAGCATGACACCATATCATACGGAATATCCCTTTGGTCAGTTTGGGCAAGCTGTCCTTGCTGTGTCCCCTCCCAGCTTCTTGTGCACCCCCAGCCTCCTCGTTGGCAGAGCAGCATGAAAAGCTGGAAAGTCCTTGGCTCTGTGTAAGTACTGCTCTGCAACAACCAAAACATCAGTGTGTTGTCAGTATTATTTTCATCTTAAATCCAAAACACAGCACTATACCAGCTACTGTGAAGAAAATTAACTCCATCCCAGCCAAAACCAGGACAGTTTCCATTCCCAATTCTATACCATTTATGTCTTATTCAGGTCTTATTATTTCCAATACATCCTGTTTAATCACCACCACCCTTCCTGTCCTTTGATACATACAAACAGCTTTAATTACCTTCCCTCTAAAATGTCCACTGAGTTCCTTTAGTCCATGATTTAAGGCTCTATCTATCATAACAGTTCTTCAGGACAAGAGCAATTTTGAGTCAGAAAGTTGTATACTAAAGCCAGCTTCAGTTCCACTATCATTGCACTTGCTGGGTCCTTACAAGATTAATTCTTCATTAGTTTGTGTGACTCTTACTGTAATACCATTGACATGATATCTAACAGCCATAGCAGTGATGGCATACGGAACAACTGGCATCATGCAATTCAAATCTTGGGCTGTTCTCACTCAAAATCAAATCCCCTTGAAGTACACATCAAAATTCCTCACCCTTCTACTTTACCCACCAAGTACACACAGGTCATTGAGCAAAAGGAATCCCATGGATAGAATTGCCTTTTCCTGAAGTGGGAATAAACCCCTACTGTCTTTCTCAGACAGTTTTTCACATGCACTACTATCTTCTTCTACAATATAAAAGGGTTTTGACTGGGCATGACCAGCTCGACTGGGAGATCCTCTAGTGTTAACTAACCGAGAGGATTTTACTAGATTTCTGTTCAATGTCCCAGCTCTCCGTGTACTTTTTTAACAGTTCATTGTATCATATGATTTTTTTTCAGAGGCTGGTGCATGACAGGGGATGTGATATACCCAGCCAAAATCAGGATGGTAAGCAGGGCAGTACAATCCTCTAATACTAATTGGAAATGAGCTCTATCCATTTGTTTAATGAAGCCTCAAGAAAAAAAAAAAAAAAAAAAAAAAAAAAAAAAAAAAAAAGATTAAATGCAACTAATTAATTTTAAAACCCTATAATTAAAAGTATGCTGACAGAGACCTAATTTGGGAGGGCGGTAATCAATACATAAGACCAGCTAGAGTGCAGTCAAAGATAGGATCAAAAACTACTGCAGATATGAAAACTCCTGGGATTATCTCCAACAGAGTTTGGATAATGCTTTGTGGTATTGAAATTAGTGATGCTGTTTTGTTTGTCTGTGACTTAGAAAAGATTAGTGTGTTGTTATCAACAAATTAGGCTTTCAATAATAAATTAGGCTTTGGAATAATTAATTCCATGCTTGACCATCATGTTATTTCCCTTTGGGGCAGAAGAAGAAGAGGGCAAAAAACATTCTGTAGTAGGCATAGGCTACTGAAAAATTACACTGGAAGGTATCCTTCTCCAACAAAATTTACTCATTTAAAGCTGAATATATATGATGGATTGAGGTTAAATGAATGTGGTATAAATATTTATATTACACATTCATATTATACATTTTTTATATAGTACACAGGCAAAATGTTCTGATAGGGATTTTTTTGTTATAAGGTACCATGACAGACCTAAAAAGTACATTTTTTTTCTAGCTTAAATATTTTATGTCAATCAAATGCAAACAATGCATGCTGCAATTTTTGTAGTTTACATGGAGGGCTTACTTTAGTGTTGATGTGAAACTATACCAGGAAAAGGTAGAAAAACTTTTAATTCTGAGCTGAATATTCTACCTGAGTAATGATTACTTATAGCCACTCTCAGCAAGCTTAATTTGTAAAGTCTGGGGCTCTAAAGTTAAATTATATCCCTAGTTTATTTTAAGTATCACCAGTTAAATTAATCAACTATTGATGACCATGATTTTGGGCATGAAAATACGGTGGAGAAACTTTGGCAAAGAGAGAAGCAGATTACATATGAATGGTGAGTTCAACATAATGTCACCAAATACCTGGGGATTGGAGTTCAAGCTGATTTATTTTAGCATTGTTTTTTTATTATTTTTACTGGACGCTGATAGTAGTCTCATCATACTCTCCAAGCAGTGGGAGTGCCCACTTCAAAAGCACGTTTTTAATAGGTTGTGTATTGCTGCTAAGGTAACACGTGGCTTTTTTTTTTTTTTTAGGCTGTCAGCTCTGTTGGTGTATACCTTAACAGCATCCAGAGCTGTGAGACTACAGCAGAAGCCACATCAGAGAGATGTCCTGAGAATTTCAGCAGTGGGAAGAGTCTATCTGCTTATAGGATAATACAAATTGAATCACAATTGGTGACCCCTAGTCTTGAGGCTGATGGTGAGCTGCACTTAGAAATGCTAGATTTTCAACAGCAATAAATTAGGATTTTTTTTATTACTTTTTTTTTTTTTCAGCAGCAAAATACCAAAAGTCACAAAATTGGAAACAAATAAAGGAGAGGGGCAAAACTACAGAGACATGTAACTTCTTTCCAGTCAGCTAAACTGGGTAATCTAGTAGTAGATGTCAAAGATGGGGGAAAGAGATTCATCCTTCAGGCTAGGAGTCATAGTGTAACCTCTTCGTTCCCCTCTTCTCCATCCTTGTTCAAGTCATCAGCTCTAGAGTTTATGTGAGCAAAGAGGTCAATAAGGGCAGCTGATGTCAAAGGACCAGACTATGAGCTGAGGAGCCAACTCATAATGCCTCCAATACCCCAACCATAGCAGAAAATTGGATGAAAAGACGTAATCCCTTGAACTATTCTGCTTTGTGTGTTCCTGCTTGCTGGCCTACACTTCATGGCATGAACTCTCTACCCCTTGCTGCTTGCAAGGCTGTGAGCTTATTAGTAGGGCTGCCACTGGGAGCTGATGCTGAGCCTGAAGGATGTGTCCAGTGTGAGAGGCTGAAGTGTATGAACTAGTGCAATGGGAGAGTGTGCAGCACAAGGCTGGCCTAGAGGAGTGCTCAGGACAGGACCACACTGGCTCCTTTGATTCCCACACCACCTCCACTGTTTAAAAATACTGTCTCTTGTATAGATTTTGGCTGAGCTACTGCCCCCATAACTTTCCCTTTCTTTCCTGTGATGCTTTACATGGAGGTTAATACTATATGCTACCGTCCCTCTAGTGCAAGAGGAGGTTAAAAAATGACCAAAGGGACCGAGAATGCCTCTCTTGCTTTACTCCTGCTCGTTTATAGGGGTAGGTCTCCTCAGCATCTCTCTAGTTCCAGACTAAGGCTTGACTTTGGGTGTATGGAGGGGAGGCCTGTTGCTGGGCATGCAGGAGCAGGGAGCAAGCAGCTGGCCAGAGAGGCAACTGCCAGGAATGGGATACCATGGGACAAGTAGTGACTTACTGGGATATGACTTCAGCTCTCCCATAGTAGCAGAGCATGGTGGGAGTCAGCAGATGTAGGTAGTCAAATACAGGCTGATTTTTCCTTGGGAGCAGTGAATTAGTATGGAGTGAGAGTGACCATTTTTGGCTTATGAACTAAACTAAGAAATTTGAAAAATATCAGAGGAGGAACAGGAATGGAAGACGTATTTCCATATTTCCATGACTGTTTTCTGAGAAAATTAAGGGAATAAACCCTCAAGAGTACCATAGATTTGGTTCCTCATACCTAAAAATAAACTATATATATATATTTTTTTTCTCTTTTTTTTTTCTCTCTCTTTTTTTTTTTTTTTAAATCCAGAGACATGGAAGGTAATGGGAGCTAAGCAAGAAAGAGATGTGTCTCTTCTGCACCTCTGTGTGTGACTCCAGAGGGCAGGTCCAGCTGGTCCAGGCTTTGCACCACAAAGCCTGCTTGGCATCAGGCAGGAGCAAAACTCTTCTGTGTGACTTTGTGTTATTGCCAGCACACAGAGCTCCTTTCTATTAGAGTCTGCAATTACTGTTTTTCTTTCTGATTAAAGTATGCTCTTGGGAATATAGACTATTTGTGCTGTGCTCTTGATAAACTTTCTACTACATTGGGGGGTGGGGGTGAGATGTCAAGACTGATAAATACAGTGAAGTTAACCCTCAAAAGACAGACTGGGATACTGCAACATTATTTTCACCAGCTAGGGTAGAGAGGCCAAGCTGTTAGAGAATACCTAGAGGGTAGATTACTTCTAGTGACAGAGAAGTATCTTATTAAAGTATTATAATTTATTATTTTTACTGCTTTTCTCTGTGAAAAATGTTGAAGATAAAAAATATGGAAGACAGAAAAATTGGCAGGTGAAGGAAAAACAATGAAATTGGAAAGAAAAATAACAGTACTGTATTAAGGTTGCAATAGAAAAAAAAAAAAGTCTACCTGTTATGAATATATACAGGGCTGTACAAGACTATACTAGGTGAGAATTGTGATTGGATTGATGAGTTCATTTTATGTTGATAGTTCTATTTTTAATACAAAGCTATAATGCTCTTGAGGTTTATTTTGGTTTTGTTTGCTTTGCCTAGCAATGAAATTAAGCAGGTGTGATCACTTACTGGAGCTGACTGCCCTTTGTCTTATCTTTTCAGCATTTTAAAGTCACTTTCAGTGTGAGACATAGTGTCAGGAAATTTGCAGGATTTATCTCCCTGGTATGAATAAAAAGCTGAGAACAAGCTTCATGGAGATTAAACATCATTGTTTAATGCAACAGTCTGGTTCAAAAGTCTTCAGAAAAGACTACTAACTGGTAAATTGGATCACTATAGTATACTCTATAAAAAAAATGTGTTGAAAACACGTTCTTTCAGGAAAGTTCATTGCTTCTTCAAAGGAACATTCTGGTTCAGTAACCTGCTAAAGCTCTTGGAGGGTGTCAGTGAACATGTCAATAAGCACATGGATAAAGTGGGGTGACAATTTGGGAATATAATCTGGAGCTCCCAAAAGCTGTAGGTATATTTGGAACAACCAGAGATTATTATAGAAACTAAGTTGCCATAAATTTGGAGGAGAGGGTCATTTATAGAGTGAAAACTGATAAAAGGACAGAAAGCAAACAGCAAGTCTTAAAGGTGGTTGTTCTGGATAGAGATGAGCCAGCAGTTTGTCCCACTGGGATCAGTGCTAAATAACTTTTTTTTTTTTAATCTTTTATTGAGTATCTTCATTGATGATATGGTGGTGGGAGTGTGCAGTGGATTTTCAGGCTAACACGAAGGCTGGCACTAAGATTTCTGACAATTAAATATCTTGCTAATGGCAAGGAACTTCAGAAGGACCTCATGAAACTAAGTGTAGGGGTAAAAAAGTGGCAAAGGAATACCAATGCAGATAAACATGAAAGAATGCATTTGGGAATCAAATGATTTAAACAAACCTACAACAGGATGTTAGATATAGAACTGGTAGGTAGAGTGTAGGAAAGAGATCTCATTTGTCACTGACTATGAAATCCTCAGTTCAGCTTGCAGCAGCAGCCAAACAAACAACAACAACAACAAAACTGTTGGGCACTGTTGAAAGAATTATGTAAAAGCTCACACATCTTAAGATGTGGGCACACATCTTAAATGAAGCATATAGAGATCTTCACACCTCAAGAATAATACAGTGGACTGGAGTGGAGGAAGGGTAATGGACTGTTCAAGGGGATGGAGCAGCTATTTTACAGGAGACAGTAAAAAGTTTGGAACTACTCAGCTTTGGGACTAATCCATCTGAATAAAACTCTGTTAGGGCAGATGTAACCAAAGTCTGTGAAACTGTAAATGCCAGTGGATAAAGCAAATATAGAACCACTATTTGCCACACTCCACAACAACAGGACCTGAGAACAGTCGAAGCTAGGATTTTGGTTTAAAACAGATGAAAGGAAGGGTGTCCTTACACAGAGAGGGTTGTAAACTTTTGCAGCCTGTTGCCATTTGAAGTTGTTCAGTTGTTGGAGGCAGACAGTATAACCAGGTGCAGGATTAAATTAGAGAAATTAGTTTCTAGCAGATCTATACCAACATCCTAAATGGAGTAGTCATGAATGTTTCATGCAGCAGCCTTAAAAAAAAATAAAAAAAAAAACTTTCTAGATTCTTAGGAAGTGTGAGAACAGACCACAGAAAGTGGCCTGGCTCACAAGTTTTTCCTAATTGCACTGTGCTTTTGACACTGTTGGACGTCATTAGCTTTACTCAGCAGGGCATTTGTATGTACTTAGAAAAAGAATTAACAGGACACAATTATGATGCAGAGAAGTTTCATTTTACCCTGCTCTTCTTCTGGGCAAATGGTACACATTTTTAATATCAAGACTGGCAATGATTTTAGAAAAATTAACTTCATAATGTTGTGCTTTCTCTAGAAATAACACTTCCATGTTCTTTCTATCAGCAAAACTCTTCCCAGATGTTCTTGTGAGATTTATGCTATCCTAAACCACATAAAATTATATTTGGAAAAATAAGACTCTTCTGGTTTTGAATGCAATCCAAAATCAGAACCTGAGGAGATTCAAAGCTTGAACTTTTTTTTTTTTTTTTTCTTCAACCTCACATTTCAGGGATAAGAGGTGTTCAGATTTAAGGTTATGATTCAGACTAGTTTCCATCAAACTGCTTCCAGTTATTCCTAAAACTGTATTGCACTTAGTTAAACACACACACAGAGAAAAGCCATCATTTGAAACAGAATTTACTATTTTTTTCTTTTTTTTCCTTTTTTTCTTTTCTTTTTTTCTTTTCTTTTCTTTTTTTCTTTTCTTTTCTCCCATTAGAAGAAAGAGAAGCAATATGCAACCAAATAGACCAATGACACAGCAACCACAACATTACCTAAGGTTTATAACACTATCCCAGCATTTCAGAGGTTTTCTCTTGCTCCTGTTCATGCTTGCAGCAAAACTCCCAAGAACAGAACTGGGTCTTGAATTTTTGGTAAAGTTGAAGCAATGGGAAAACAGATGTGAAGGAGGATACTGAGGTGACATTTGTTCAGAAGCTCGTCACAGGGCATGGGAAAAGCACAAACACATTCGCTTAGAAATGTAGGGAATGGGAATAGAAAGGTTGGCATGAGAGTGTTACTAGGTCATAAAAGATGAATTTAAAGAGAGGATGAGTTGTGGAGGGCGTTGGAAGTGAAAGCAAGGGTGTAATAGGGAGAAGAAAGTTGCTGGAAGAAGATAAAGAGAGGTGTTGAAACCAACATGCTAGGAGAAAGGGCTACAGCTTCAACATGACAAATAGGAAATTGTGCTCTGAAGGAATAGTTCTAAGATCTTTTAAGCTGAAAGTGTTAACAACATGCATCAAAGCAGAGCCTCAGCACAAGGATCAAATGAAAAATGTCCTACAGATATTCAAGAATTCAGAATTCAACAGCAGGCCAATAGTAATGATTTCTACAGTGATCAAGGAAGGTGATATAAAGAAGGCTGAAGGGGAAATCAGGAAGTTTTTTGCATTACTGCTGAATCTGAACTGATGTTGCACATCCACATGGAAATATCAAGGACACCAACTGAGACTTAGGCTAGCAGATTTCAGTTATTTCCCATTTAAGTATCTGTTTGTATTTGCCAAAGTAAGTTATACTAATTTAATGTTTTAGTATGTGTTTTGTATAGCTTCTTAAATCCTCATCTTCCTATCACACTTTCAACTCTTAGCTGAGATACTCTTCACAGTCCTAGCTCTTCTGAGGGTTCTCAAAGCCTTCACACCTGCAGGTGTTGAGGGTGCAACTCAGAAAAGCAGGTGTTAATAGTTTGCAGACAATTTTTAAAGTACAACAGAGTTCCTTAATAATGCATGTGTTTAATGTACACTGAAAATATTGTAAACTGAAACACTGTAAACTGTATTTTGAATACCTTAATAATTTTAAACAAAACTTATTAGAATTTCCGTTTGTGTTCTCCACACGATCTCCCCAACTCTGTTGCTGTTATACATCTGAACATAAGGTTTTGAGCACTTTTTATTGCATGCACAAAGGCACTCCTTTCTCACCTTATTCCCAAGAGTGTTCTTAAAATTTATAACATGACAACAATATGTGTGTGCAAATGTCATCTATACTCAGAGTTTAGGAATACTGTCCTCATTGCAGCATTTCCTGTCTGCTTTTTGGCTTTCAGAAGCCTGTCAGAAACTCTGTGGGGTGTCTGACTATTCTCCCTGAAGTCCCTGTTTAACTGAAACTGATAAATGTCTGAGACTTGGCCCTGCCAGTAGACATATCATTTGGCTCTTCATCAGTCAGGCTCAGGGCTGTCCTTAACTTCCATATTTATAAAGAATTCCTCAGACAGCGACTGTGGATGACCCATCAGATGGCTTTCCCACAATGGAAAGTTTTTCAAAGCTTCAGAAACAGTTACCAAACAGCTGAGCATATTTAGTAAGTGCCATATCCTATGTCTACACATTTCTGTGTAATCAGTCTGAATTGCTCTATCCCACAGTCTTCAAATGTCTGTAGACCAAACTAGATTCCATGTAGTCTTCTCTGTCCTCTTCTCTCTCTCTCTCTTTTTTTTTTTTTTTTTTTTTTCCTGAACCAAAATACCAAAATGAGCAAATGCTACAATACAGGGTATGTGACCAACTTGTAAGACACCTGCTTCTGCCCTTCCCTCAGGCAGATGCATGCCCACCACTCTTGCTACACCACATGAGTGTTTATGGATCTGAAGAATCATTTTAGTAAAGAAGGTAAAAAAAAGATTTTCCTTTTCATTCACAGGTGGAATGTATCTTTCCTTGAATAAGAAATAAGCTGTCTGTTCATGTTCTCCAGAGTTTTTGGTCTCTCAGTTTAGGTAAATAAAACAGACTGTCTTGGTGTGTTAAAAAAATACAAGTTTGCATTAAAACACTGCATTTTTTGGTGTTGTCATCTTATATGACCCAGGACATCTTTCATGACTGTCATCTTATATGGTCCAGAACGTATGATTTATGTATGAATTTTTAATATTCAGTCCTTTCTTATTCAATATAGAACATAGTGAAAGAAAGTGTATAAAAATATCTTTCTTTTAATTTCTAGCTATACCTTGCAATTGGAATAAACCTTCAGATATAGTATCTTGGAAGCATACTCATAGTCTGAAATTTGTTCAGATTTGAAAGAGGCAGTTCTTACACCTATAAAATCAGAACATTCAGCAAATGGGTTGTTTTGCAGATTTAACCCTGGTCTCTTAAATCCAATTACGTTTTTAAGAGTAAGATTTTTCACATCAAATCTGTCCTAGTAAACAACCCAAGCCAAGCACTCAGTTCAGATAGGTGAGTTTAAATTTTTGCAAACCTTGAATTTGCTTATTAAACTAACAGAAAGAATTAAGTTTAAAGGGAATCTCTACATATGAACAGCCTAGAAAAACACATTTAAACTCACTTAAACCATTGTTTCAACAGGGACTGTTGCAGATAATTATTTTTTCACACAGGGATAGGAGATGCTGGAAAAGGCATATGTATTCAAGAATATATCTTCTTCATGGGCAGCTATGATAGAGCACTATTATAACCCCTTGATCATTATGTGTAGACAGTGTATAGATAGTGGTCAAATAAATGGTGGTAGAATAGGTAGAACTTGGCTTAGAATATTTTAAAATATAATGATAAAATATAAACAAATAAAAGTGTCTCTATTCTTCAGGTCTTGAATCTCTGATTAACAATTAACTGTAGTACTTCCCTCAGACCCTTGTTGATCTGGGGAGTGAAAAGAAAAAGAGACCTGTTGTGAATATGGTTCTAAAAGCACATAACCTTGAAGTGACAGGATGAAGTTGTCCTTTCCCCAGCCTCTGGGATTCTGCAACAAGGACGGATGGTGCAAGATGTGTAACAGTAGGAGGCAGTGGATCACAGGGCATGGTGAGGTTTTCTCTGCTCTTCATCTACCTGTTTTATCCCATTCTTCCCTTTGCTTCCTCAAAGCAGAATACAACTGACAATCAACACTCAGGTAAAGATCAGTAATGAGAAGCTCTCAGATTAAGTTTTGTGTTGTCTAGTGAAGCCTGCAGTGATGGCTCAGGAAGACTTTGACTTTTCTATTAAAGCTCCCTCAATATTCTAGTTTATTTCTTTGCCTTCCACCATTGATGGCTGCTGTTTATCATTTGTTTAGGTCTTTTCATCCATTCTGCCAAAGAGTAACACCAGTGCATCCACTTAAATTAACAGTTGTCAGACAGCTGAAGTTTGCTTGTTTAAGTGATAAAGAATCCTGTTTGGAGGGAGGCAAAATCCATATTGCCTCCCTCCTCCCCTACCCTTCCATCCCCTGTATTTGGAAATTGTGGTGAGCTGTTTATAGATCAATGGCTGGTGAGCAGTTACTTGGAGTAAATGCTTGGGATGGAGCATCCAAAGACGCAGAGGCTGTGCAAGATCATGGACAGCTATTTGGAAAGCGTCAGTCACCACTGCCAGGAAGGAAATTGAGGCACAAGTCATGTGACAGTCAGATATCAAATGGATGGCTGAACCTTAGGCTTGTCACAATAAGTGTTTAGAAATTTTGAGTTAACAGCAGAAGCTGGGGACATTTTTATTTTTATTTTTTTCCAGCAGTCTTGCCTAATAGTGTGTCAGAGTTGAAAGGCTACAGAAGGCTGTGAGCCCACAAAACCTTAAAAGAGAGTAATCTGAGATTTTGTTGAATAATCTGAGCACTTGGACATAAGTAGTTTTTCAGCTGAAAGGACATGCACCTGTTCATATGAAGTTGCACTCACCCATGCAGCTACCTTCGTATTTAATTGTTTAGAGATGCAGTCTGCTTGGGTCTCTTTAAACTGGAAAGGCATACAATTCTGTCAGACAAACCTACCTTGACACTTTGGCCTGAAGATTGTCAGCAATGTGTCATAAATACACACTGTAAGGTTAGCATGTGCCAGAGGGACTGTACATGAGTACCACATTCAACATCAAGAAATTGGCAGCAGAAAAATGTTCCCAGGTCTAGAATTTTAAATGCAAAGTGGTGTCCCTAATACCAGTGATGTCCCCAATATCCTGTGCTTTACAGTATAAGATTTCTGCATTTTTCTCAAGAGCTCGGGGTTTTAAGCAATCTGAGTTGGAGATGGTTTTGAAAGTCCAGCACACTTTGGCCCCATTTATCTTTCATTCTTTGCATGACAAACGCTCTCTCTCCTGCACTGTGAATAAACATGTTCTGTGTGTGCACAAAGCACATGTTAACAGAGCTTGTCAAGAATGGACTGAAGTCCTTTCCAATGAGCTGGAAATTAATGCTTCAGAAAGTCAAGAGGTCCACAGATACTTTGCATTTTCACTGCTTAGCCTTGCTGTGCCAGTCTCTGCACTGACCATCTGTAGCGTGGAATTTACACTCGCATAGTAAGAGGTCACACACACCCAACACCCTGTTTCAAAAACCTGAGTTGAATGCATGTGGCACGTAGGCCTCCCAGTGACTCTGTGATCTGTGGATTCATAGCCAATATGGCAGTTTTGGTCTTGACAGCTGCCTCAGCCAATGCATGGCTTGGGTTCCTTCTTCAGCGTTTTAAAAGGATGAAATTTGTAAGTGCACTGGGAGGGAGCCCGGTGCTTTTTACTTTAAGAGATGAGGGAGTGCTGCCATTGGAAGCATCATACATATTGGTGGACTTCTGAGAAGTTTAATAAGGCTTCAGTAACTATCATCCATCCTTAAGGGTGAATTGGGTATGAGTAGCTCTGGGGACTATAAAGGAATATTTTGTGCCTCTTATTGACTGTCCTGACCAAGAATGGCAACTCTAGTTAGTTATCCAAAACTCTGTGTGATATTAAGCAAGGTTGAAATTGATCGGAGGAAAAATTATTCACACCTCCTTGACTGTAGGCCTGATGATGCAATTAATGTTGAATTTGAAAATGTTATCAGTCCTTGGGCTTCTGGCCTGAGACATCTGTGTTTTCTCTGGGGTCTGATAAAGAATCTGCCTGCTGAGTTGGGAAATCTGTACACAGCTGAAGAAAGGTAAGTGATGCAGTTATTTTCCTATGTGGAAAAAAAAAAAAAAAAAAAAAAAAAAAAAAAAAAACTTTTTTTGGCATAATACTAAAATGGCTTGTGATATTTGCTGTTCTTTAGAATAAGACCTCTATACCTGAAAATCAAAGCATTGCAACGTATTTTATCAACTTGCCTACATTGTGAATCTATGAAATTTTATTTTCTCTTGTTCTTATTCAATTTATGATTTATTTTTATTTTTCTCCCAGTATAAATCAGTTTGTATTCAGTGGATTCATGGCAGGTATTCCATCTTGTTTTTCAATATGCTATGTCTAGAACAAATATCTAGTCAGTCATGGGCATATAAAATATTAATCATACATGTTTGAAGGTATGTTGCTATAGCAATTCCTTTAGTGCAAGGAAAAATCAGAATATAGCAGGCTAGGGATATGAGAACAGTAGGAATTTCAAAGCTATAATGGCACTATTAACACATTACTGCTTTGTAATGGTATTATTTCTAACTATTCTAGTCCCAAGCTGGCTAATTTTCAAGACAGAATTCTTCAGCAGGGATTTCGTAAATGACTCCAACATAAAAGACAATTGCAATATGAAGAAGACATTAAGCAATCTGAAGAAAATATTTTTAAAAAGAGGAAGTACACAAACATATAAAAATATCTTCTGTTCACAATTTACCATATCCCTTCTCTTCCCTGTTCTATTGAGAACAAACCCAAGGGGCCAAACGTGACAGGGCTGACCTGAAGAGAATAGAAAGATGCTGCTTAAAATAAATGCTGTGAGTTCAGCATGTAAAGCTACAGAGCAGGCAAGCTGGGAGAGCCAGGAGGAGAAACGTATGGCAATAAAATTTTATCTTGTATTACAAATCTAATTGGAAAATTTTAAAACCTAAACAGAAAAGGCATTGTCTCTGAGAGGACTATAGCTATCTAGAGGAGAAAGGAGGCCATAAGTTACAGTGCAGTTCATGGATGAAGAAAGAATGCAATGGTAAATTAATTGATCGTAAATATGGACTGAAGCATAGTGTGAACGAGGAGCTGGTTGGATGTGCATGTAGCTTGCATTCAGGCTGCTAACCCTCTGGGTGTACTAGCATTCCCTTCACTGAAGGGATGTGGGGCAATTTAAAGTAATTCCACATTTAGCATTTAGCTCTTTTTGTTTGATCGATCCTTTATTAACATCAATGTTTACACAGTGTTGTAAAGCATCCTGAGTTGCCTGCAACCGACCTCCCTTTGCTATGCTCCCTTTTTAAAGTCCTAAAGCATAACTGTCTTAATATCACTGTTTTTTGAAACATTTTTTAAAGAAAAGAAAGCACAAATCCCATAAACAAATCAAAAATGCAGTAGACCTTTGGATTTGTTGCAGTGATTTAGAATGAACAAGAAAAAAACATTTATTTCTAAATTGATGAGATCAAACAATAAAGATTAGATGGAGCTAGCTATGCATCATGCACATCCTTTCTCTTTAATTAAAGACAAACATGGGCCTTCAAGAAAAAGAAGCAGCAGTTCAAATATATATTAATTTTAGTAATAAGCAGCCTGTACAGACAGGGATCATTTTCTTGCTATTTTGTTGTAGTGCATAATGACAGTATAAGTAAGAAAACCAAAACAGGAAAATGTTTACTTGTTAAAGAAAAATAAATCAAAAAGAGATCACATTTTTTGAAGATGTTTTACAAGATCAATAAAATTTTCAAAAGGAGGAGGGAAGGAAACAGATTTTTAAAAAAGTAAGAGAGTTTATAAGGACATTTCCTATTTCAGTCTCCTTGGAAAATGTGTGAATAGTAGCTAAACAGACTGCTTAATTTAAACTGTGGTGGAAAGAGGTAAATTGGGAAAATATAAATACCTAGACTTTTAGAAATGAACAGTCGCACTTCAGCACCATAACCATCTGGTAAGCTGCAACTTGCAGCACCCAGATTTTACATTCTATTTACCTAAGAACCAAAAGCTAAATACTTGAAAAATTCATTAGAGCTGTCAGCAGCATCTAATATTTGAATAGCACAAGATTAAGCTGAACTGCAGACCAAAACTTTGCGTCACTCTATAATGCCAAACTCATGGCAAGAAACTGTGATACCACAAATGTATGGCCTTTCTGTAAAGGGGACCCTCTCAGCATCCAGAAGGTATCAGTTATAAGTTATGTAAGCGCCAAGCATAATTGCTAATAAAATGGTTGATACTAAAAATTGGAATTTTGCAAGCAGTCCTGGCTTGGTGAAATGTCTGTGATCAGGGTCTGCAACATTCAGGAAGTGAGTGTGCACAATATTTGTGTGTTCACATAAGAATGATTTGAGTGGCTGCATTATGGGTCTCATTACTGCTGCATATATATGTATATATGAATATAGAGTTATGTCTATGAGCACCACCTACGCAGATAAATATACATAGTCATTAGATGTTAGCTGAGCTTTTCTAATGGTATTTTCCTAACTACTTTATCCAAAACTTTTGAAAATATTAATATTTTCCAAATTTTAAAATAGGTTCTAGGATTAGATTTTTTATGGAAAGCAGAACCTGTACAAGAGGCTATTCCTTCTAGGCAATTACCCCTTTCTCTCAAAGTCAGTCCCAAATGTCTTGAGAATGTATCTTTTCCATTTTTATTAGAGGGCTATTTCCATTCGTCAGGAAACTGATTTTCACTGATCTCCTGCATTTTCCTTTACGTCAGAGTTCTACCACTGTATATAATAATTTCAAAGTAATACACAGACACAAACAGAACACACCTTCAAAATGTAAAACACTGAAGAAGGTGTCTAGCCAAAGCTGCATGCTGTTGCTCTGCTGGATTTATATTTTCCCATTGAGCTGTATTGGACCCTTACAGAACAAATATCTATTTACATTAACTTGTTAAAATCTCCACTCTGTAGGAACCCTCTGCAATTAACTGAGTTACTATGACAGAAAAAATCTGGTCCCGTTGAAAGCTACGGGAATTTTGCCACTGGCTTCACTAAAGCCAGGGTTTTTCACCTTATATATTTGTTCAAGCTAGAACTGAGCCCCCAATATACCTACTTGCTCCCGCCCCTCTACCACCTCTGTTCAAGCTCAGAAGTGTTACTACAGTGTCACATGGAGTGGATGCTGTTTACTTACTTCTATTCCTAGCTTGTCTGAGTGTGCTAAGTGAGAGATGTGCCAGCCTGCCTCATCACAAATGGCCTTTTAATGAACTAGTCAAGGATTTAAATTATCCAAGAACCTGGGAAAAGCATTGTAAATTTAAGACCCTTTTAGGCAATTAAAACCTGACATGTTGCCGTTGAAAACAGGCCAGGGAAAAAGTGATTCCACCTCTTGAGAATCACCACTTACAGGGAGAGATAATGGCATTTCAGGCACTCCAGGTACTGCAGCCTTCAGAGGGTGCTTGGATGTCAGCTTTGTGAATTGATTCTGGCTGTGTAGCAGCTCAAGTTGATCCTCCAGGCATGGGGGAATGTTTGGTCACTGAACAAACTGGATTGCTGTATTTTGGGACAGTGCCATTTCAAAATGTTGGGGAGGAAAGAAGCAAGAAAGAGGAAGACTTCTATAGCTGAAGAGGTTTGTTTCAATAGAGGAAACAATTTTATTTCTGCTTTTGTTTATTTTTATTTTTTTAGAGAAATAATTAGATTTACTTCTATTTTAAGTGAATCAAGTTGAATATCTTCAAATTAAATATATAGAGTGTTTGCAAGCTAGCAAGTAATCTGCCATTCAGAATTTGCTAAGTACCCTATAGTAATGTATTAAAAAAAAAAGAAAAGAAAAGAAAAGTTTTTGTTGACCTGCTGTTCTCTGCAGCAATGGAAGATTTCAACAGCCTTTCCATGTACCTCTTTTGTGGCGCTGAGAGTCTGAAGCATTAAATAACTGCATACATCTTATTCAAAAACTATACAGTAAGGCCCTGAAAAAAATACCTTTGCAAGAACTCCCTGCTAGTTATAAAAAGTCTTTTTAGAGTAAACAGATAACCAAAAATATATCTTTCACAAGCTCAACTTGCTTCTACTCTAAACAAGCACAAGGCTGTAGCTACCGTGCAAGCTGGAAACATGGGACTGGTAATATAGATGCAGGGCTCATATTGAATGTCCATCATCCACTGCATGCAGTCACCTGCATGTGGCAGGTTCTTGGTTCAGGACTGTCATGGACAGTATTGCTTTGTATGAGCTATTCCTGTGCAGACCAAGGTAGGGCAGGCTGTTCTTGTCTCATGGTGGTTACAGTCTCTGCATCCTTACAATGGAGATTATAATTCAGTATCTTTTGGGTGACCTCTCGTTGTCTGTTACTAATGTTCTCAGTTTTTATAAGCCTAAAAAAACATGTGATGGGAGAATCCTCTCCTTTATTGAGTTGCTTGCTTTGCACATGATCTGGCAGCAGAGGCTGAATTGGCTGGACGGCACAATCTTCCAGGCAGTTCAGGAGTGAAGCGCTGGGGATGACTGCACAGTTTCTTGGAGCAGAGGATGAGAAGAGCTGCAAAATGCTGGCACTGGCTATGTGAGTGCTCACGAGGCTATTTTGTGAAAGCTCACAAGGGAAAGTTCAGAAGGGGGTCCTGTTTTTCATCAGACCAGCTGCTGGTGAGTTGGAGACCTTGCAATCTATTTGCCTTATCCCTTACAACTAAACTTGCATGTGTATTTGAGACTGGTTAGTGGAAAAACATGAAGCACTGTGTCCTAACCAGTGCAGCAGCCTTTAGGGAGGGAGAGCAGCTCTGCTCTGGAGTGTTCTGGAGGAGCTGTCTGGTGTCATGAGTCTCCTGAAGTGCCACCATCCTCCTTCACAGCCACCATCTAACACTGCACAGGGAAGCATGTTTTTCTTGTTTTTGTATAAGTGCAGCACTGTTTTTGAGATAAATGCAGTATTCAGAGAGAAATGGACACCATTGAAAATTGAATTCTTCACATCAATATTTTTCACACAGTGCTATTATTTGTAGCACCTTCATAGACATATGATGGTGGAAGAGGCAAGAGGCACAAAGTTATCTTGTGAAATGGTTCAGATAGAGGCTGGGGAGAGATGGTGATGCTGGAGCAGGCCTGAAGCCGGGGGTTTGATGTGAGTCACAGCCACTATTCATATTGTTTCCAGGTGATTACAAAAAATACTTGTTTTTAACTGTCTCTCTCTCTCTCGCACTGTTAAATCCATTTTTACACGGTAATCAATTATCATGCACGATGGTACTTTGTATACTAAATGACCTTTGAGACTCAAAATGAGCAGTCTCACATGAAATAATGAAAAGGGTTTAAATCATTAGGTAGTCTTGATGTTTTCTTGCATTTGGGTCAAAAGTGTCAACTCACCTCACTGTTTCTGAAGCTTTTCCTACAGAAGGCTAGAAAATTACAGTTTTAAAAAGGAAATTATTAAAAGCACTTTACATGCCATCTCTGAGCCTCGAGCTCACAGAATATCACAGAAACAGTAAACAGAGAGATTGGAAGGCCTCTAGATATACAGCTTGATATTGATTTCTGCACTACATAATTTTATTTAATAAATTTTCTATTAAACTTTCAATTCTTTTCTGTAGAAAGGAATATATTTAATATTCCTTCCATGCACTGAAGCACTTATAAATCTAGAAAGTGTAATTGCGTATTACACCCAGGTGTTATGTCATTTTTGCCATGGGAACAGAAATGGAGGATGTGAAACTGGTCCAATTAGCTGCATATTGCCTTTATATATTTTCACCCAGGCCACAAAAGCACACTGCTGGCCTCCGATGCAACTTTGTCTAAAGGCCCCTATTCCCACAAGCCATATGTCCACTTTTTAAGCTTAGATATACTTGTGGCCCTATATTTTGCCATTTATAAATGTGAAGGATATTTCTGATTTCTTCCAGATTGTGTTTCATTCCAGATCTGAAAATCCACATCCTAACAGTTTGAATGCTAAATAATTAAAATATAGTAATGGATTTAAAACAGGAATACTGAACTCCATTTTTAACTATGATATCAGAAATAAACTGGCTCCTATAGGAAAATTCCTCAGAGTGTCTGTTTCCATTACCATTTTTATTCCCATGTAATGTTTCTAGGCAAGGTTCACTTGAGACCCACTTATTCCAAATAGCAACGATAAGGTTTTATGAATCTGAAAGCTAGTCAATCTGAACTGAGTTAAATTTGCAGTGATGCCAGCACTCCGTCTCTGAATGTTAGCTCATGGGGAACAATGAACTTATCTCATTGCACTTTGAAATTAAATAATTAAAAACAATCTTTCCCTTCTCCCTTCTCTCCCTCCCCCCCCCCCCCCCGTCAACCTCCCCCCTTCCATTTCTTTACGGTTAATAATTATAATAACATACTCAGATGCAGGCAGTGTTATTATCTGATAATGCCTGAAATTTGAAATGGGCCTATTAGCCACCCGAGGCGAAACATAATTGCCCAGTTTCTGTGCACTATCAGATGGCAGATGATGTTGCTGAATGTTATTACTTAAGTATTTCAATTTTTCATATGGTAGAGAAATTAAATTTCAACTGTATACTGCAGAAAAACATTCTGGATTGAAGGGTGCTACTATCTGTGAAAGGTTGCAATGCTGGAACTGTTGCCCCCATAGCCTTTGGTGGAATTGGTGCTTTGACAGTAAAACTAAAGCTGAAGGATATTGTTGCTGAGAACTTTAACATGTGGTATACATTTTAGTATGCATTTGCACTTCCAAATAGGAATTACCACATGTCAGGTTTCCCAAGTAGGTGAGTCCTGAAACCATTTCATTGCTGGACTATTTATTTCAATACAGTAGTTACACACCTCTAGCATTACTCACTGTGAGTGAAATCCCTTGTGGACTGATGGAAGCCAAGGACAAAAGTCCCATTGATTTTGCTGGAACAAGGACTCCACTGTGTATTCCTCCAAAATATACACAGACTCTCACAAGAGGAAGAAAGGATTCATTTCTTTTCACCCATTGCTACTGATTAAAAATAAATAAATAAATAAATAAATAAAATGCATATGTTGACTCATAACTAAATCCTGACATTGCAAACATCTGCCACATGACCTTCAGAGAGGAGAAGGCATAGCTGTTGTGTACTAAAGGGTGTCTGGGTGCTTGATTTTAGTAACTGGGTATATTTTTTTTCAGCTTTTTTGGCTTCTTCAGGAAAAAAAAAAAAATCAATTTTGCCTGTCTTCATGCTATGTGTTTCATTAGGTTCTCAGATACTGTTATTTCTTTATTTTTCTTTGTTTGTTTCTCTGAACAAGTTTGAATGGATTTGCATTAATACTCTGGAGACTTCAGAAGGAGAACCATCTTGTGGCCCCCTAGCAGGGAGGTGTGATGGGGCTATGGGAATAAAAAAATAGCGAGACTGACTTTGTTATTAAGGCCTGATGGTGTGACAGAATGACAGTATCATTTGCAAAGAAAAAAAAAAAAAAAAAAAAAAAAAAAAGAGGTGCAGTATGGGTGACCTGTTTGGTGATAAACTAGAATTGATTGATACAGCAGTGCATTAAGAAGAAGGGCATAGGGTGATAGGCAGCCTATCGAAGAAGTTTCTAGGCGCCTAAAAGCCTATAGGTAGTCACATGACCTACACGTTTGAAAGGAATGCACCAGTCAGAAGCCTGTAACCATGCGTGCTAGCCTCGTGCAGCATGTGTGGCTGGCTCAAAAAGATATATAAGATCTGGCATTGAAACAATAAAGGGTCTTAATTCCTCGACTATCCTGGAGTCTGTGTCTTCCTTTCTGTGCAGCTTGAACAAACTCAGTTATGCTGAAACGCTTGGAACTCCCTCCCAGTGGAACAACTCTGATAATGCTGGCTGGGTGGAAGAGGTCTTGGGACATAATAGATCAGCTTCACCTATAAGGAGAAACCATGCTTTAAAATAATCAGAACGTACTAGTACATCTTTATGCTACTGCCTAAGGTAGGCATGAAATAGTAGTTCCACTCTGTTATAAGAATGCTATGTTTTTGCAGCACAGCTGAGAGTTAAGCTCTTTAGAGAGCTCACTTTTTAAGCATGCTCAGGCTTTTAACTAAGGTTATGGTCAGTTTGTCCATATAAAACTTCAATATTCCATGATTCCCTCTGTAATATCCCAGTTACACAGCACTCAGTTACACAGGTGAAGGGCCAAGTGTTGACCAGGGTTTAATCTCCTGAAAAATTAACTATGCCAGTTTGTTTCCGTGGGCTCTTGAAACTCTATGGGTGGCTCTCTGTTCTCTATGAGCTCATTTACCTGACTTCAGATCCTCTGCCTTTCTCTTTCCTTGAAAGGACAACAACAACAACAAAAAAACCTTTTTGAACTGATTTCACTTGAAGAGACTCATATTATAAATGCTTCATTTTCACATTAAAATACTAACTGAGAAAAAAATATTAAAAAATAGATATATTCAACTTCTTTCCCCTTTCCTAGGTTCTTTGGTGATCTGTTCTTTACCCAGACAGGTGCCTTAATTACTCTTACTTATGAGTCCATGAATCAAGGGTTTGAGTAAGCCAGTGATCTGCAGAACCAGCTAGGAAATAAAGCCCTATGCTGACATAAAATATACTCATAGAGCTGCAGGACTTGGCAAGTGTAGCAGTATTTCAAGAGAGCTCAGTGAGAGCTAGGTATCCTCTAGGCTTCTCTAGGCTTTTTAAGTGCCACTGGCAGTGGCAGTGATATTGATTGCAAAGAACTTAGCAAAGTGCTGATGATGGTCATAGGTAACTTTGAAACGAAGAACATACCATCACTGTTTTACTGCTTTAATGTATAGCTCCCTGCCCTTTTTCTGTGGTAAGGTCTGATGTACAGGGCCTTTGATTCATACAGAACATCAATGGAGGGAAGCAGCAGATGGTGACATTGCTGGTTCAACAAGCTAAAAGGTATTTGTCTTGCTGGTGGAATGTGTGTACTTATGAACATAAGACTGTGACTTAAATACCTTTTGCTAATGATTTCTCAAGTAGTATCATTCATGTCAAGAAAATGAGGTATTTGCTTTCTAACATGAGGAAAATGACAGTACTGCATCACTGCATGAAGAAATTATACTCAGACATTCATTTAAAATAGGACAAACTTGCATTTGGGAGGATGGATATATGATGTGAAGGAGGACAGAACCCCACAGTATTTTGTTGCTTTTTAGTATTAATAGATTTGAGTTAAAATCCATTTGAATCAGGCAGGACAAGAGGAATTCTGGATCTGAACCGATTTTCCAGGTTTAGAGAAATGTAATATCTCTAGCAGGTCATAAGTATTTACATTCCTTTCTTTCTTCTTTGTGATTTTTCTTTTCATATTTAGGATGAGTTTTAATATCTTGAACAGCTAATATGAAGTCTTGATGCTTTTTGTCTATATAGACACCCTGTACGCTAAGAGAATAAGTATAGCCATCTCCATTCCTGTAATGTAACCATAAGGAAGTCAACCCCAAATACAGGATGCACAGGGGAGAAGCAGATTTATTTGCCCTTCAGCTCGCTGGGAATCTGCATAGTGCCAGAAAAAATCCATCTGAGACCCTGATTCTTCTCTCAGGGCATCAATAGAAATATGAAGAACTTCACTAGAAAGCAATTCTTTCAGCAACTGCGGGCAGGGGTACAGCCCGCATATGGGGTATGACAGGTCTGCAAAACTCACACATCCTCCTAGCCTCTTTCTGCTGGACCTTGCTGCTAGTCTATGCAAAATTGAGGAGACTGGTGCTTCTGAGAGTTAGCTTCACCTCATCTCAAGAGGAGAGCTTTAAAAATGGAAGAGTGGACCAATTTACAAGTTGTGAACAGATAAATGGTAATTCAAATTCCATTTTAATATTCATCTTCACTTGTTTTGGAGAGCAGTTTAACAAGATTACTCAACAATTCTGTCTGAACACAGCATAATCAACTGTGCTTTGGCAAAGTTATTGCCAAGCTACTCAGAAGCCCTTCACAACACATCAAACTCCCAGAATGCTGTAGCTTGCTGTTGGCAAGGCTGTTTTATAGTCCACAGAATTTGGTGCCAGAACTGGAAAACAACAAAATAAACTGTAAGCTATAAAGCAAAAAAAAAAAAAAAAAAAAAAAAGAAAAAAAAGAAAAATTATGCTCTTTGTAATTGAGTTAGCTTGTTGAGGGACATAAAAATCTAATAAATTGATTTTGCATAACAATCAGTTGTCACATTGGGCTCTAATTGAGCAGCCAGATGGAGCCTTGTAGTTGTAGACAGTAGTAGTAGTATTCCTGGGACACACAAAGCCACATGAGGCAATGAACATTAGGATCATCTTTCTATTAAGATATAAGGAGAGCTCCACTTAACAGGCAAAAACAGATTTCCCAAACCAAACATATTAAACTCAATGTGCTTCCCTTCTATACATGGCAGATAGAAATGTTTCTTTTAATGGATACTTTCTGGGCTTATAGGCATTATCATGTACTCTGAAGCTGGTGCATGGGTGGTTTCCAAATGCCCAAATGACATGCAGGGTCTACAGGAACTTAATTTCCTTTCTAATATTTTTGCATGTGCTCCATAAGCATGGCACTTCTAAAAGGACACTGACAAGATGCTTTTCATAAACACTTTGTTCCTTAATGTTTATAAAAGCTTCTTGGGAAAACTGAAACTGAAATCCATTTCTTCAGTGATTTTTTTATTAACAGTAATATGTAATAATAAGAAACTGAGAGTATTTAACAATTTATTCCTAAAGGTAATGTAGCTCTGGGTAGAGTACTGGGCACAAAATATTACTGTAATTTTAACCCAAGTAGGAAAATTGCATTTTGTGCCGGCAAAGTTTGGCAGCATTGTATCAAAGAGGCAACTGAATCAAATATAGTCAAGATATAGTAATAACACTGACCAACCAAAACTCTTTGGCCTATATATAAACTCTGTCTCTTATCCTGTCTGTGCTCTCTAAGATCTTCTTGGTCCAAAAAGTTGATTGCTTTTGGAAAGTGAATAGAACCCCAACAGAGCCATACCAATGCCTATTTTAGGGCCAGTTTTCCTGAATGTTTTCACAAATGACTTACGTGCTGGACTCTAAGGTATAGTAAGCAAATTTGCAGGCAATACAAAATTAAAAAGAACTGTTGACTCTCAAGAGTAGAGAGGTCTTGCAGAGAGTTCTTGACAAAATTGACAGCTGGGCAATCATCAACAATATAAAACTCAACAAAAATGTGTGCCAGATTCTGCACCTGGGATGGAGAAACCCTAGATATACATACAGCCTGGGGGATGAGAGGCTGGAGAGCAGCCTCATGGAAAGGGAGCTGGGGGTTCTGGTTGATGGCCAGAGAGTCAATATGAGAGTCAATAGTGTGCTTTAGCAGCCAGGAGGGCCAATGGTTCAACAGGCACAGTGTCACTAGTGGGTGAAGGAAGGGATTGCCCTTCTCTACTCTGTGCTGGGGTGGTCTCACCTTGAGTACTGCATACAATTTTAGGTACCACAATATAAAAAAGACATAAAACTATTAGAGTGTCCAAAGAAGGGCTACAAAGATGATGAAGGATCTAGATGGAAAGATGTATCTAGGCTTCAAAAGTGTAGAGGAGCAGTGGAGTTCCCTTGATGTGTTCGGCCCAGAGCAAAGCAGGCTGAGGGGAAGCCTCATGGCAGCCTGCAGATCCCTCACAAGTGGGGACAGAGGGACAGGTGTTGATCTCTTTTTCTCTGGCGACCTAAGAGAGTGGGAGGAAGCTGCATTGGGGCTCAGTGGATATCAGGAAAAGGTTCTTTACTGAGAAGGTGGTCAGGCAATGGAACAGACTGCCCAGGGCAGTGGTCACAGCAATGAGCCTGCCAGAGTTCAAGAGGCATTTGGACAACACTCTCAGAAAAGTGATTTGACTTTTGGGCAGTCTTGTGTAGAGCCAGGATTTGGACTCAGTGATCCTTCCAACTCAGGATATTCTATGATTCTATTTTCATTTAAAATGTACTTGTTGACAGGTGGGCAAGTAAGAAACATTTTTGACTCAGGGATTTGAGTAAGAAATTGAACGTGCTGATTCTGTGCCTAGCTTCTAATAAGAATTAAAGCAATGATAATTGCTTCCCTAAGATTTGATAAACTCTTCAGCAGATGAGAACTGCTAAGGATAGCCTAACTATGCAGCACTGCATCATTTTAACACAACACCTGTTAGGACATGGTGTTCAGATGTGAGTCTGAAGTGACTGTGGAAACTGTACATCTGCCATGGGCAGCCACCCTTCCATTGCAGCCCCGGTCAGTGGTGCTGTGTGTTGAGCCTGTCATGTCCACCTCTCATAGATAGACATCAACCTCTGCTTCATTTTAGTGAATTCTTTGGCTACAGGTAAGATCTTCTGTCTTCATTGTTGACTTTTTTTGTCAGTCTCCATCTCTGATAGTCTTTGAATGGCATTTCTTACTGCTTTTCTCATACTTTCATGGTTTGCTCGCATTTCTTCTCCCTTTTGTCTTTTTCTATTCTAACTCCTAGAATCAGGGTTGGGCAGACTACTTATTAACAGCTGTCATATTCTTTCCCATCTTCCGACTTCTAGTAGCTGAAAATCTCAGTGACAAACTTGCCCATTTCAGTCTGTGCTTGCAAGGATATGCTCTGAAGACTACACAACAGCTAGAAAGAGGGAGTTACTTTCCTTGAACTAAGACAGTATTTGATAATTAACTACTGAGCTGAAGTTCTTGTAAAAAAACTGTTTCTTATCAGAAGCCACCTTCATTTCTCTTCTAGGAAATTTCTCTGCTTTCCCTTTTAATTTAATTTAAACAGTTATAATTTGTCTAATCTGTCTGACACTAAGGCTTCCTACTAAGCCAATGATAAAAAGGATTATTTGGAATTGTTTTATATACATTATTATACTTAAGTAACATATATATTAATATTTTGTAATAATTCTAATGTAAAGTTAGATTAAAACAATGCATTGATAACAGAAAGTAAAACAATGCATTGATAATAGAAAGTAATGCCTAGTACAGTTTCAATTAATAGCCTGTCTGAAAATAGATTCATTGTCAAAGAAATGGAACCTAATTATTATCTAGTCATTTGTTAATGATTGAGTTAAACTGAATGAGTCTG
>CM021732.1:49827873-49897470 GCA_011075105.1 Heteronetta atricapilla
TTTTGGCTGCATCACAAGCAAGGACATTCAATCTTGTATATACCTGCAAGAAGACTGTCCCCCTTTCAGGTATTCTTTACCTGTATGCATTTCTGAAACATTTGAAAAAGTCTCTTTTCCTTTACCGTGAATAATCATGTGTTGTCACTAGTGCCAGAAGCATGCTAATTATTTGTTGTTTGTTCTTTTTTTCTCCTGACCACCATTTTCCAAATGTGAGAATCTAGAGTCTGGACAACGAGCATGCAGAGATCATGAGAGAAAAAAATTAATTTCTTTCAGAGTGTTGCTGAATCTTTTAATTAATACCATATTTTTTCAAATATTTACTTTCTTCTTCTGAGCTGGGACAGCCTTTCAAAGTAAAAAAGCTGATCCATTGCTATTATGTTGTCATGTTAAAAATAAATAATTTTAACAACTACTTGGCTTTTCCCCTTGCAATTATAGTTTTGTTATGGCTTTTAATCACACCTTTTACTGTGCTTTTTATTGTTGAGATTATAAATCTGAGATTTTCACATTTCAGATGAAAATGTGTAAGCCTTTGGCAATGATCCGTATGAGAAATGTTGAATGCTACAGATAAACAGTTAAACTTGAAAATTCTGGGAAAAGCAATCTGTATATGAAATTTGATGAGATTTATCACTAGTGCCTCCAGCCACCATCCAGGCATACAATGAGCTCAGAGTTTGCCTCATGTTTGTGACCCACTCCTGGAAGTGAGATTGTTTTCTTGGTGAGACAGTGGGCAAAGGCAATGATGAGTGATCTTTTTGCAATAGATTGGGATGCCTTGGTCTCAGCTGTCACTGAAGGCTATTAGGTGGCAAGTTCCCAAGTGTTGTCTTCCTCTTAGAAGGTGCTCTGAGGTCAGCACTTTGGTGTCTGTATACGAGTACACACTAATGGGAACATCTGCTAATATTTTGTCTTGCATTGACTATATCCAACTGAGACTGGATAGACACAACTGGGGTTGTGTCTTTTTCATCCTACACATACCAGCTTCAAATGCTAGACCACAAGTAACTAGTCTACTGTTGTGCATAATGTCTTCCTAAAGTGAAGCCCCTATAAAACATCTAATCTCCCGCAACCATGGGAAGCTGCAGAGATACCTGGAAGTACTTCCCTGGCTCCTGCTAGCCGTAAAAGCAGACAGAGTCTGTGATGTACCTGCTCTAGGGACAGTCCCTTTGTCATACCTTCACAGCTTTCTGCAAGGTAAGTAGCAGCTGGTCCTAACAAAATTTCTTTCTGGAGGATTCTGAAGTCATGTGTCAGGAGCATGTGCTTGTTCCATGCTCCCATGTGTCAAAACACAATTTCATCCTTGGAGAATCAGGATTCACTAATTGTTCATTTTAAATAGGAATCATACATAACAAGTATGTTTACAAGTCATGGGACTTGTTCCGGCATCTTGCAAACAGATTTTCTTCAAATATGCCAACTTTTGTTTATGGGTCTGGAATCACTTAAAAAAAAATAGTTATAAACATATTTATAACATTTATGTCACATCAGTTAAAACCACGCACACACACACACACACACACACACACACACACCTCAAAAGTGCCTCAGTTGTTGCTACCCTCAATTATAGAATGTAATAATAATAAACATTGTTATTAAGTCCCAAACCTTAGAACCTAACCAGCCTATCTCATCCTTGCAGTAACCTATGGTAATCTCCCCACTCCATGTGCGCTACTGGCAGCTGGAAAACCCATGGAAAAATAGTAGTGAAAAAAGCTCCTCAGGCAACGGTGAATGATACATCCATATGACCGTCTTGAGCTGGAATTTTTCCATTGACATGTTTTTTCCCAGGGAGATACACAATTCTGTAAAAAAAAAAAAAAAAAAAAATCTCATGGCATATTTTTTTTTATTTTATTTTGCACTTCCTCATTTCCTGTATGGCAGTCATGAAGAGCAGAAATGAAATTCTGCCTTTGAACTAAGGAAGGAAGCTGTATATGTGGCCACCCAGCTGTTGATCTGTATCTGTCAGATTTAATACATTTTGCTACTCAGTAGTGGAAGTGGCAAACCTGAAACATCAAAGTAATATACATGTCCAGATTACACTGTAGATTTCTTGCCAGATGTCTGATAACAATCTCCCCAGTCCATTCCATCCATTCCATGTTCCTGTCACTGAAGACCACAAACTTCATTTTAACCACACATCTCACCAATATCTGAAAATGGAAATTGTATGTGCCTGTGTGTGGCCTTTCCCATCTTCATCATTTTCCGCCTCCACGGAGCTTTTTTTTTTTTATTATTATCTTTTATTAGGTTATTATAAAAAAAAATCTCCTACAAAATGTGCATTTAAATTAAAAGAAAAAATATTGGCAATTTTACTGTTGGAAGAATGACTTCAGGGCATGGGTTTACCTAAAATTCTTCTCCTGAGTATTTTCTAGAAACCCATTTGTAATGAAAAAAAAAAAAAAAAAAAAATTAAAAATATATTTTTTTTTGTGTGGTGCTCAATTTTTTTTTTTTTTTTTTTTTTTTTTTTTTTTTTTTTTTTTTTTCTTTAAGAGTTCTTTATATGCTGTCTTTTACTCAGTCTAGAGTCTAGGTTTTAGGATCTAGAGGTATTTCATGAGCTGAAATAAAGCTTCACACCCAAATCACTTTTGTTGTATCATCTTAAAATACCAGTCATGTAACCTTCCAGTTCTTTTTAATTTTCTCACCTGAATGATATATATTGCAAGCAATACAGATGCCTGTCAGAAAATAAATAAATAACAAAAAAGAAAAACAATAGTTACAGGTGAGTGAGTATTCCTGGTTTATTCCTCATGTAAAATTAGTGTAGTGAAGCACATACACAAATACAAAGCAGTAAAAATTAATAATAATACTAATAAAAAAATGTGATTCAAATTCTATTGTCAGTCAAGTTGTTGTATACCCAGAGTAATTCTACAGATTGCTGCAAAGCGGCATTATTACTTTGGATTTATTCCAATATAATTAAGAAAATATATGTCATGAACTCTAATGGAAGCTACTATCAGAAAATTTAAACTGGAGAAATATGGCTTAAGGTAGTTTCTAACTGAATGAATTGTAATATAATTTGGTATCAATAGGAGAAGAGATATTGCTAGTATATTTTCATTGTTACCTAACTTTGTATTCTAGATATCAAGATATCCTTTTGGAGCTGGCTGGATCTGGCTCTGATCTGACATGGGGCTGCTGCTGGGCTCTGCTCACAGAGGCCACCCCTGGAGCACCCCTGCTACCAAATCCTCACCAGGTTCTGCACCTGGGATGAGCAATAACAGATGCAAATACAGACTGAGAGATGAGTGGCTGGAGAGCGGCTCAGCAGAAAGGGATCTGGGGGGTGCTGGTTGGCAACAGATTTGCAATGACCAGCAATGTGTCCTGGCAGCCAAGAGGGCAAACCATATTTTGGGGTGCATTAAGCACAGCATAGCCAGACAATCAAAAGAAGTGATTTTGCATCTTTATTGTATTTATTTGTTTTAGCATTGGTGTGGCCTCACCTTGAATATAGTGTACATTTCTGGACTCCACAATACAAAAAGGAATCTAAGCATCCAGGGGAGGGCAACAAAGCTGGTAAAAGGTCTTGAAAGTATATCCTATGAGGAGAGGCTGAGGACACTTGGATTGTCTGGTCTTGAAAAAAAAAAAAAAAAAAAGACAGTGAGAGGTGGCCTCATTGCTCTCTACACCTTCCTGAGGAGGGGAAATGGAGAAGGAGGTGCAGGACTCTTCTCCCTGTTAACCAAGGACAGAACACATGGGAACAACGCAACGTCACACCAGTGGAGATTCAGATTGGACATTAGGAAAATATTGTTTATTCTGTTAGTTTGCAGTTAACTGGATCTGCACTGTTGCTGATTCTTGCTAAGTATGAAGCTGCTGCCTGCACTTCCATCTTAGAAACCAAATTAAATGTCACTGGCCACTTAGTCAAGCACTATGCATCTGCTACAACATCTAGTGATAAACTCGCCAGAAAAGGCTATACTTCCGTATTCAATTTATTTTTGTATGAGGAATAGGGAATAAATGTCAAACTCACAGAGAGACTGCTGCTTCCCTACAGAAGTAATTAGATAGACCTTTCTTGACTTCTGGACTACAGAGTAAAATGCTTCTTCTATGTAACAGTGCCCTTTGTGCTGTTTTCAAGAGTCAATGACTGATGTCTCCTCTTGCTAAGGCACACTTCCCTCTGTGATTAAATATTTATCACAGTCAGAGGCCAGCAGAAGGACTAAGTGCCTCCAATTAACTATAGTGGAGGTTCATAAGGGACTGCAGGACACATATAAATATTTTAAAAGATCAGGTCAGAGCAATGTCCATACCATGCCATTTCCCTGTAGATTGGGGTGCATTGTTTGTTGGTAAGCAGGTGCATGTCTCCTTACCAAAAATTCCACTTTATTTGCTGTGCCTTAGTTATAAATCAGGTGGTAAATTATCACATTAATCATGCATATGAAGAGCTCTGCTTTGCCTGATTATTATGAAGGGCAAGCAAAACATAATTAAAAGTGCTGCAATCTGTTTTGTTTGCCCTGGGTACTGTTATTTTTTTCCAGAGTTCACACACAGGATGGAAATTCCATATTTAATTTTCTGGACCAAGAGGTGTCTAAATTTATGAGGATCTTAGCCATACAGGAGCCCCCTGTGACTTCTTTCGTCAAGAAACAAAAGATGGATGTCTTGCCCTAGGTCTATTACCAAGAACAGGAGGTAGGTAGAGTGGAGCCAGTAATATTCTCCTGAACTGCCTGCTGATTGAAGGCATGAAATGGTGCTTTGGGAAGGTTGGTATTGTAGAAATAACTGGTCAATGACAGGGCTTTGGAGCTCGGGATCACTCGTAGTTTTCTCACTTCTCCAGTATGAAGAACATCTCTAGTTAGGGATCTAAATCCCACAGCTATGGAAATCTTCTGGTCTGTCAGTGCCCTGGGGAGAGCGTCTGCAGACTCCAGGCCTTCACTTGTTTTTGGTAGTAGACTGAGCTGTGAAGAAAAGAAGCACTGACTCTTGCAACACACTTGGAGAATCAGAAATAATTTGTTTTACACTGAAATGTGGTGATGTAAACAAATACTGTTGTGGAGGTGATCAGGGAACTAGGCTTCCTGCAGCTCCATGTGCGTAAAGGAGGAGGGAGTCAACTGTTGTGGGCTTCCAAGAGACTGGGGGGAGCAGCCCATGCCTGTCAGGCTAAGAAAGTGCTGTTTATGCTTGTGGGACCTTTCTTCATGGTCTTGCTTTGCAGTTAGGTGCTGAAAGATGTTTTAGTGTTAGTTCTTTCTGGTGGGCAACAACCTCCCTCACCCATTTCAGATTTTTTTTTTAATTTATTTTTTCCTGAAAAAGTGATGGGACTTTTTTTTTTTTTTTTTTTCAGGCAAAATACAGAGGAGTTTGAGGGACTGTGAATGCTCTGAAGCTTAATGAAGTAGCCTAACACAGGCGCTTTTGTAGAGCATCCTTTGCAAACTGTCCTCCTCAGGGCAGGTTTTTTGTTTGTTTGTTTTTAGTTGGAAAGGTATATTAAACTTTTTTTTTTTTTCTGGAAATAATGTTGATGAAAAATTTTCCAGTTATACTTAGACAATAAAAAAACAATGAGAGAGGAACAGAATAAAGAAAGAAGAGGGAAATACTGTCAGGGAGCCTGGATTTAAGGTTTAGGGTAAGAGGGTTTGGTTATGGAAATAAAGCAGAATGTGATTTTAAGGGTCATTACATTCCTTGGAAAATGTAATGTGTCTGTAGGAGGGAAGTTTCTCCAGTCCACATACCCTGTTTTCAGCCGTGATTGAATCCTACCTGCCTCATGTGCTACAAATACCTTCTTTAAATATAAATGAGAAAGGAGAAGGAGCTGCAAAGGAACAAATTATATCCTTCAAAAATTCAGAAGAATTAACATAGTAATTAGTCTTAGAAAAGAGAGTGCACAGACTTTTACAGCTTTGATTTTACAGAGAAAAATGAAAGGAAATGCTTGTTCTTGCTGATGAAACTCAGAAGACACAGAAGCTAAATCCTTTAGAAAATTAGATATGTTGCCAGAAATATTCAGAATTCCCTTAGGGCTTACCTGGGTCTTTCATCTGGAAATGTCAAAGAATTTTATAAAGTTTCAAGAACTGCTTTAATGTTGGTATCCGGGGCACTGCTTCTTAAAATTACTTTCTAGAAATACTTTGGCACACAACATCACATAAGTTAGATCTTGTAAAACTAGAGTTGTTGTTGTTTAAATTAGAGGAATAGTAACATTCACCATAAATAACAATAGTCTGAAAAGTGGAACTGTATATGACCATAACTATTCACAAGTGTAGGATAAATTCTGAATATTGTTTTCTCACAAAAGCTTTGTGAGCTTATAATGATACTCTGGGGAAAATATTAGCTGATCATACACGTGCAATAAATATCAGTTATTGCATCGAACAGTTTGAAAATGTGAAACAAAGGCAGAGGATGAAAATCTACTTCCTAATGAAAAGGGATACAAGTGAAATGGCTACATGACTCAAGTGAGGATAAAGACAAAGCAGAGTGTTAACAGAATATTTAATTCCCAAAACTAAAAACCCAAGCACCTAATGCAAACAACTCAGAATGGAATAGGTGCATATAACATGGTATAAGGTACTGTGAGAATCTTGTCCATCAACAGTATGCTTAAGCTGTTTTTGTTGGTTCATTTGTTTTTCTGATTCATTAAAATAATTTAAGAACTGTTCACATCTTTCATGCTAGATAAAAGGATGTGTAACTACACTGCTGCATGCACTACTTGTTGCGTGAAGTGTGATGGAGTCAAAGAAATTATGCATACAAACTGAAGAAATAATAAACCTTGTATTTAATTTGTATCTGAGTTTTGAATGTGTTTCAAAGTAACCATAGAGCATGTCATTCATAAGAGAAGTCTAGGACAAGCACAGTGACTGTGCCGCAGAATGAAAATTACAGTATGGTTCAACTTGTAACAACATTAAGAATCATTTATTTATTTTTTGTTGTTTGTTTGTTTGTGTTTTGTTTATTTATTTATTTATTTCCCCAAATGAATCACAGATTCTTAGGCTGAAAGGCTGAGAGGAGGTACTCTGAATAATCTACCCTGACCTACTACTAGGTTTAGGACAACTGTTGGTATTTCATTTGGACATGACAAAAGCATGAGGGGCTGTATTGAATTTAGACCAAGTTTTGTAAAGAACAATGAGAGATGTAAAATTACAAAAATAAAATAAAGGTGTTACACTTCTTACTTGTATGCTTTCAATGACTGTGGGAGAATTACTGAAGGGCATAAAGAGCTGTACTGTTTCCACAGAGATCCAAAGAAAAGTGGTGGTTGTGGTAGTAGAAAATGTGGATCAGCTTATAATGATTACACCTTCTGGTGTCAGGTTCAGAACACCGGAGGTACTACCTATATTACTTCTAGTTTATGTGAGAGAAACAGATTTTCGTCTTTTTTTTTTTTTGACTTTTTGTTTTCTTTTTCCTCTGGAAGATCCCCGTTCCAATGGAAAGCGGGGGGGGGGGGGGGGGGGGAGAAGGGGAGGAGAAAAAAAAAGAAAAAAATGAAAGTAAAAGAAGGCTCTCATTTAATTCTCCAGTGCTCTAGAAACTAGCAAGATTGTGGTGTGGAAAATGCAGACGAATAATAGTACAGCTCTGTTTCATTGTATATGAAAGACAACCAAAAAAAAAAAAAGGTATGTAGTTCCCTAAGCAAGAGATCCAAGAAAACCAAAGAGGTATGTATCAAAAACATATTTTCTGAATTTGCATTGGTTAGAATTTCACTAATTCAGTCAGAGTGAACTAATATTGTGAAAAAGTCACCTTGGTCAAGTGGAATAATTAAATGGAAACATTTATAAAAAGAATAAAATACTTGTTAAAGGATATGACAATCCTACAGAAAATAAGCAGCTGGTAGTAGACTGAAGTGTGAGCAGCTAACAGACACAGTTTTCATAAAATGGAAATTTTCCCTAGTCATATGAGAAGATGGCACAAAATTTGTTCTCTAGATTAAATTTGAGGGGTGTCCTAGAAGCCAGATGGGCACAGGTTATTGTTGTTGGGATGAGAGCCCAGCTGCTGAAGAGAGTGAGGACCTGGAGATAAGGACTGGAGTCCTTGAGTTTTACAGCACTGATGGAGAACACAGATCTGTGCTGAACATACACCCATCCTTTCCAAAAGTTCTTATGCTGTTAAGTGAAATGGGAAAAGTCTGCAAAAGTCAAAATATTGTGACTCTGTTGGCGATGTCAACCTAAATTTTGACATTTCTGAGGCATTTCTATGAAACTGAAGCTTTCATGAATCATTTGAAAGAGGATTCTTCATCTTAATTCTGCATACAAACAAACATTTAAATGTTTGAATTATCCATGGGATGAAAACTAATTTTTGTCATCTTTATTCTGTAATCAGTTTAGACTGTGAATTGGTTTTAATGACTTACATAACTTCCTATGAGCTATTTGTTATTTATCACTTGTATCTTGAGCATGGTGAAATGGGTAAATTTCTCTAATCTTAGCTTGACCTACTATGATCTTGTCTAAGACAAGTTCCACTTGCTTTCTTTCCTCCAGGTAAGCATATTAGACCTTGCTTAGTAAGAGCTGTGAAGCACCATTGCGTATTAAGATCAGCATTTACTTATTTATTTATTTATTTTTATAGTGGGCTTTGACTTATACAATGTTAGAAGAAGCACAGTGTACAGCAGTGATAAGGATTCTCAAGCTCTCAGCTGACAGTTTGTTGTCCTAGATGATAATCTGCTGGAACAGGATCTTCTTCCAATTGCCAAAAGTGTGATGATTTACTTTTTGTACAGAAGCATGCCATTGACTTATCAGTAATTGTTTGTGTTGTGAGATCTTTTAATAAGCCTAACAACAGGTCTGTGTCTGCTTTACCTCCTGTTAAGGCAAATATATTTAGGTACTTATTTTTAGACCAATAAAAAAAAAAAAAAAACTGAGTTTGTTTTTATTGTTATTGGTTTCAGTTCCTACCCTAAAGTCATTCTTTTCCTTACAGATAGACCAGTCCTGCTTTCAGGACAGGGGAGGACACATGAAATGTTTTGATTTTGATGAGCATGTTCCTACCTATCAGGCTTTGCTCTTTTCATTATTAGCATTGAAATCTCAGGACAGAGCACATTTTGAAACATTTCCTTTATTAAGAGGAATACATCTCTTTAGACACCTGGCCAGCAATTTCTATGAGGTAGCGTATTCTCAGGCACAGTTAAGGTTCCTTAGCATAAATAACAGCATTTACAGACAGTCTTTCTGACAAATCTGTGTCAAATTTTAAAGTCATCTGATACTGGAGAGTTCATATGTAAAGTCAGTGAACTTAGGAATTTTAATCAGAGGGTCTTGCTGTGAATAATGCAAGCCTCAACATGATCAATAGCTATGTTTGGGGAAAAAAACAACAATCAAACAAACAAAAACAAAACAAACAACAACAACAACAAAAAAAACAAACACAGCTGATGTTAAAATAAGCACTTTTAATTTCCTTGTATCCACTGAGTATTAAGCCACAATGTGCACTTATTAAGAGATCGGATCTTAGATTTCATGCTTCATGTAGAAGTAACATCTGATCTTCAGAGTGGACCTCAGAAAATGAATATGAAGTAAGAACATTATTTCAAGGGCTTAGAATTTTAATCTCTTTTGTCTTCTGTAGTAGTAGATTGTTCTTTATCTTCCCATAGGTTTTATAAACAAAGTATTCAGTTACTCTGCTCTGACCTTCTAAGGAACATTAAAGGTCAGCATAAAATCCACACCTGTTTTCAGTAGGCCACTCTAGATCTTGCTTCCACTGTGAATATCAGAAGCAAGTGTTTGAAACTATTCTAATGTGGTTCAAGTGTAAAATAAGAAGTAGAGCTAGAGGAAGACTTTGATAAATATTTCTGTCTTTGTAGAATATTTTGTTTGCTTTTTTTTTTTTTTTTTTTTTTTTTTTTTTTTTTAACCTGCTCTTGAAATGAACATATAAACTTTAATGAGAAAAACTATGTTATGGCATGAGGGAAAGGGAAAATAAATCTTGGGAGAAAAATGTGAAAACCTTTTGTGCCTTCTGCAGCATGGCAAAAAAATGAAACAGTCTCTTATCCATTTGCAGAATGGCTCTAAGATGGGGATGAGCTATGGCTTTATCAGCAAGACTATGCCCAAAGTGATGACTAGGAATGCAGTGAGCTGTGTAGGATTTATTTATTTATTTATTTTTATTTATTTATTCTTTATAAGATAGGTACTAATGGTAGAAGTCCCAAAGACATGGGATAACTGACCAAAGTCAGGCTAATTTGCAAAGATCAATGGTCTGACAGCACTCATCTATCATCTTGAACACGTGTGCATAGTAATCAATGGTCATCCATCTCTTTCTTGTAGATCGATTAATCTTTTAGATGTTGAAGGCTCACTACCCTAGTAATTTTCATAATATCTGCACAAGCTTTTCTTTTTATATAAAATAAAAAGATAAAATGATCTAAATTGTATATGATGTGATTCTCTGAAGCCTAAACTGCTTGAGGTGTGAAGCCAGCTGACAGAAATTTTCTCCTCACATTTTGAGGCTAGAATGTTTTAAATTTTTTTATGTGCAGTGATTTTAAATTTTGTTAAATAGCAAAATTTTAGAACTAGGGGTTTGGTTCATGAAGCTGAAAAACTTAATCTTGTTGGATGGCATAAACAAACAACATTGTCAGACTGACAGAGATTGGTGCAGTATGGAACTCACAGATCTCTGTCTTATGAGGGAAGAAATGTTATGTGCAATCTGGATCTGAAATAGGAAGGAGAACTATAGTTTTATGTGCACCTCTGAACATTTAACTTGGCAATAAAAATGCCCATCCTCCTGGTAATGTTGCATCTCCATCTTGATCAGATGGACCTAATCAATTATCTTTCAAGAAAGACCTTCAGCTAGGTGGGATAAATGGCCACCTGACACTTTATAAACTATCTCGATAAGAAAAGAATAAGAATTGTCCTTGAAATATCCCCCAGTGTGCAAACTGCTTATAGAAAAGCAATATTTTGATGATAACACAACCAATGCATCTTTGATTAAAAAGGCTTTTCAGCAGGAAAAAAAGTAAAAATATTTAGATTAATTCTCTTACATAAGGCAAAAAATACCACTTTAGTATATTTGTTTTATGCATTTCATAAGAAATTCACCAAAAGCTGTGTTATCAGCAGGAAATTCTAAAATTGGCTGACTACTTAACTCTCACTAATAATTGTCTCATTTTGATTATTTTCTCTTTGACACACCTTGCTTTGTTCCAGTGCAGCAGATTTTTATGAGAACAACATAATCCTCCTGACTCCCAGTTTCATAAGTACTTACTGTAGAGTGAGTGAAGATGGATGGAGTAAGAAATGCTATGGGCATAACAGAAGAGTTGAAGTCATATGAGTTAGTGGTTTACATATGTCTAGTATTCTTATAGTAATGTATTACTAAATTATTATATATTCATTTTGTTAAAAATAATTCTTCAAGAGGAAAATACAGGCACTTTAGTGAAGGCAGAAGTTAAGTCACAAAATTATATAGCAGACTGGGAAGCAAAGAACTCCGCATTGAAAATATGTGGACAGATATTTCTTGTAGAATATTCTTTTCAGGGGATCTTAAACCGAAGAAGAAGGAAGCACTGGATCTTCCTTGAATGTATACTGCCATTTCTTCAGTACTTAAACACGGTTGTGTCCCAGAGTCATTAGTATGGTTGCAAAATGCAGACAATTTGCTGATGGTCTTCATCTAACAAATTCAAATCAAATCACTTTCCTGAACTAAACGCCTCACATAACTGAGTAAGTTAATGCATAACACACAGAAAATAAAATAAAATAAAAAATATCTCCACTGCCAAAACTGGTATCTTGCTTAGTATCTCACAGGAAGACTGGCAAAACAAAGAACCCAGATGTTTCAAGTCTTGGTTCTGTTCCATAATAATTTTCACAGAAGATAAATGTCACTATAAAACTGCCATTCAAGTTAAGTGGAGTTTGCATTTCATTTTGACTCTGAGGTGTCGATGTGCTGATTAGTTTTCTGACACAGCTTGGTTGTCAACATTTAAAACATTTCTTGGAAGAAAAAAGATCATTTTGAACAGAAGGCATTCTGTTATACCTATATTTATACATATTTCCCTGCACCCTCAAAACCCAGTTTTAAACTGGCTTATCGGAAGAGCTGTCACCATCACCTTGGAAACTGGTCCATTGACAGCATGTATCAATCAGTTGTCTCACAACTATATAGCTATAGCTGCATTCCTTTAAAAAAAAAAAAAAAAAAAAGGAAAGAAAGAAAGAAAAAATTTTTGAATAGTGTCATGCTTTCCCTGAAAAGGCAAAAACAAACTAAATTTGTCATGAACATTTTGGAGAGTGGCAGCTCTCATCAAGCATAATAACTGACTGATTTTTTATTTATTTATTTTTTAATTAGAAGTGATGTAGGTCATAAACTTAAAATAAGGGTGCTTCATGGCAGGGAGAAATTCCAGTCTGTGCTTCATAGGCTGTTTGTATTTTGTATGAAACAATCTTTTATGGTTTATCTATCTACCTGATATCTACTTGTCCTCAAAACAAGGCCATTTTACTGTAACCTTTCTTGCTGGGTGTGGGGGTGGAGAACACTTTTTCAAGAAGAGCTCATAGCTTTAACATGCTCTTGGGAGATACATAACTCAGAATCTCTTTAGGCTGAGGAATACAGTGAATCTGGCACTTCTGCATTTCTGGAATCTGATCTATTTATGTAAAAAAAAGGTCAAGCCCTATCCTACGGTAGCTTTGCTTTCAAAGGGGAAAAAAGCAAGCTGTTTCATTTTTGGAAGGGAAGGGCTGAAGATCTGTCATCAGAGAAAGGAGTTTATCTTTTGCACTATGTAGGGCAGGTGGGGTCTGGAAAATCATGGGCTTGAAGACATGTACTTGTTCACATCACTCCTGTTGCACTGGATATCTACCTCTATAACGCCCAAGGGGAGATCCCTAATTACCTGTCTCAGTTTTACAATTTATGTTGCTGGACTTTGATCCTTCAAGCTGATCAATTTGCTGCCTGTCATTGCAGACCAAACCCTGTTTTGCAAGTGGTCTTTAATCAGTCAGTACTTACGAATACAAAAAGCCTGATCTCAGATAGGACTTGCAAGTACAGGTTACTTCTGGATAAGAAAAATTAAGATATTTTCCTATGTTAGAAAGATGGCAAGAAGAAAAATGCATAAACACACCATCCTTCTTGCTAAAGTATCCATACATTTTCTATGAAATGTAGTGAATGAAAGTGCTTACAGGTCTATCATGAGCAAAGTGCATATTTTGCATATCTTTCAAGGGATGCCATCAGCAAAATTTATTTCTGATTTTCTTATTGCTTGTTGTTATAAGCAGCACCCAAAATGCCTTGCAGAAAGAGGATTAAGGGAATAAATGTGGTTTTATTTTTTAATTTGCTTTCCTGGCAGAGTTTTGTGCATAGTCAGATTCTATTTCCCTGTGAAGTCAATTACTCAATCTCTCCTTTTTTGTGCTAGTCCTTTACAAAGCAGTGGGGGACAGAGGAGTATTTTAAAATGTGATTGTAAACCCAGAGAAGCTGGCAAGGGGACTCAGCAACAAGAAAAGTGACTTCCATTGCTACTTTTAGCTTTTTGTTATAGAATAGGCTGGTTTTCAACTTCATGATATCTGTGGGCAGGTCCTAGCCCAAGGCAGCTCTCTGCAGTGTCCCTGAAGACTCTGTCTTAATTTCCCATGCAGCTCCTTTAAAAGAAGATTGTACCTATGTAGGAATATTTTCATGACGCCAAATAGAGGTGCAATTAACTGCTAGGCACAGTCTATTTCCAGGGACTGACAGCCTCTCTTCAGGGCCATGTGATTCTAGTGGCTTTCTTGGCATTAGTTCAAAATTCCCCTCAATCTCCTTCAGTGAGCTGCAAAGCTATCAGTGAACTAAGGCAGCTTCCTTGTGCTGCAGGATACAGTTCCCACAGTCTTCCTGATAAGGGTGTCATTCTCAAAGAAGTAGTTAAAGGTCCTATGGATTCAACCAACTATGCTATGTTTTGGGATGATTGGACAAATGGAATCAGAGTCAGAAGTCACTTGTGGGGCATTGTGCTAAGTTCCTTCTCCATAGTTCAGAAACTCTGTGATATGAACTTCTCCACTCAAAATCAGGAATCCCAGACCACTGACCTTGTGATTTAGTGAGAGTGCAGCCCTGAACCAGGGTCTTCCAGTTGTCTTAATTGAGGTGACAAAGAGGAATCCTTTAAGGGTGGTAGAGGGGAAGGATCTAGTCCTCTCTGGCTGGAAGAGAGGCAAGACACATTTGTCCTGCTCAGAGATCCCAATAAATGGAGAAGTTCACTACCACCTTCCCTTTGGTCCTTAATCTGCAGGACCATGTACTTCAGAGCCTCATTGGGCCATACAACAGAACAAGAACTTGCAGATAGCAAGTTTCCTCTGACTCCAAATCAGACAGTCCCTCTGGATACAGTACTCCTTTAAGAGTTTTACTAAATCTGCACGTGAGCTCAATCTGCCCATAGAAGAATTTCCATTTGTGCAGATGGTATCATTTGGCAGATCACTCTGATGTTGGCAGCATTGTAGGGGTCATATTTGTGCACAGATGGACTGTTCTTCATCTGTTTCTTTATTGTAGTATACCCAAATAGTTTTTCCCACAATAGTACATATTCACATTACATCTCCCTTCATTCCTTGTCAGACAACTTATTTAGTGAGAGCACCAAAAAAAAAAAAAAAAAAAAAAAAAAAAAAAAAAAAAAACCTCCCTCTTTCTCTTTGTTCACATGTCAAATCCTCTTTTATCTTTATCTTTGTTTTGGGGATACAGAGCAAGGACTAAGTAGAGCTATTGAAGATCTCAGTATTTCTGAATCTTAAAAAACTGGTGGCATAGAAGTTATCACTGAGATAATATTCAGAACACTTCTCTGACCCCTCCGCTGTTCAGGGGTGTTCTCATGTAGAGTCTATAATTGGAAGATTATTATTTATTTTTAATGGGAAATGTTATTTTTCAAATTGAACATGTTTGTCACAGCTCTCTTATAAACCAAGAACACTTACAACCACTATGTGAATGGACACTGGGAAGAATTGCAGAGGCTAGGGAATCAATAATTCAAAACTGGAGATTTTTGACCCAGAGCAACTAGAGTAGTAATGACCAAGAGCTGTTATCATTTGACAGCTGCATAGAGAATTATGTTAAATGTACTCATTATTTAGTGGTAAGATATTCACATTGTTTGAAGCTTCTGTTGTCACACTCATAATCTTAGTGTGGAGGCAATGAACTGTGGAGATATCATCAGAAATTGCCCTACCACAACTGGTTTACAACATAGCCAAAGGACATTTCAGAAAACTTGAACTGCTTCTTTTTTGCATTACACAAACCCTTGCTTTGTTGTTAAAAAACTTTATACTTTCATGCCTTACTTTTTTTTTTTTTTTTTTTTTTTTTTTTTTAAATGACAGATCTGTCTTCGATGAAACTGAGATTTTCTCATTTTTCAAGTTGATAGCAATTTTGTCATTTTCCTTCTCCTTTGCTAACCTAACCAATGTGGTCTGAACTTCTCTACTCAGGTATCAGGTACTAACTATATCTTGCACATGCAGTGCAAGTATAGGTATTTCTGTATACAGCTGTGAAAGAAGTTTACATTATGTGTAAAGGATGCCAAAACAGCTAGGGAGGTTAAAGAGTGAATTTCTTGACATTTCTCCCCCTCAAAACAGTACTTCTTGGAAGGAAACTGGTTATTTGCAATGTGAACATTACTGAAGAGGCAATTCCTTCCACAACTGTATCTAAATGAAAAACACTCCAGCATATTTAAAGATTTCTTTTTAACCTTTGACTGCTTAGAGAATAAAGGATTTGAAGTGGGGAACAGATGAAATATTTTGAATCAAATTAGGAAGAAAGTGTGACTGAAATTCCAGCACCAACTGTTAAGTAACTTCTTGGCTGTGCTGGGTAAGAGGGAGAGTAAAATTGCTGACTCCAGCTAAATAAAGGTTACTTGGGAAATATAAAAAAAATAATTCCAAACTTTAATTTCATATCCATCTGGTAAGTCTTCATAATCAGTCCCTAATTATCTACTTGCTAATGCATTTCTGGTTACTCTGACACCTTACGAATTTTTCTATGCATAGATTTCTTGCCCAAGGCTATGGAAAATTATACATGCTGCTATATATGCTTGGATACAGCTGGTTTCTGTATTGGAGTGATATTTTTTTCCATCACAGTAACTGAACGTATCTACACAAATAGCTATACTGAACTTGACTTTTTCAGTAGGAGTCTGGAGCTTAAAAAATAGTTTCAATATGAATGTTTCTAACAGAATAACAGCTACAGGGAGAAAAATATCATGGAGAAGGGGATACAGGATGCAATTTTATAATGTAATTCTGTAGTATGTTATCATACAATGATGTACTGGTGGAGAGACATAGACCAAAAGATAAAATATTTCTTGTGTTGGAGGTTTTGTCTTGTTTTGAGGGCATTTTAGTCTTTTCTTGTTGAACAGGGGATGAATCTTTCCTCCTGATCTTGAAAACCATACTATAGGCTCTTTCACTTGCTGGAAGGTTTTTCCTTCCCTTAGCTCTGACTGATGCAAAGGGGCATTCATTTTGGTCAGTTTACTTGGTCTTTATAGGTTAACGGTTGGACTTGATGATTTTGGAGGTCTTTTTGAACTGAAGTGATTCTATGTTTAGAGAAACCTATATTTAGGTTTCTCCAAATTAGTCTCTAACAGATGAATTACTTTAATGAAATATTGAAAGGTTTCATCAGTTTGTGAAGCTACACAGGAGAGGAGTTCTCTAAAGACATTCATTACACAGTTGTACAGATTCAAGTCAACAAGCCAGCTGACACCAAGGCTTCTCACAATTTCCCATTATAGCAATATATTATAGAATTAAAATAATACTACAATGTATGTAGCATACTGACATACTAAAATACTAGCATACGAGTATATTCTACTGCCCATCAGAAAGTAACAAGAACTCAAGTTATGGATGTCCTTTTCTCTGAAGATAAGCAGTAGCCATGCTGAAGCTGATGGATGAAGCTCATCATGGATGAGAACAAACACAGGTTCGTGGTGTTCTCCATCACAAGAATTATGACGATCAGTTAAAATAAATTCTAACAAACAATTGTTTGTACATCATGGTTTACAATGCTCAATATTAACCAAAGACAATGTGAAAATTTGTATTCCACTTTGGAAAAAGGAAATTTTTATGATAATCTAATTTAACTGAAAGCATAAGCCACCCTAGTCAATTGTAGAGATACAGCAGAATACAGAGGAGAACATAAATAAATAGATCAATTCCTGCACATTTATGAAGAAACACTTCATATTGTGAGAAATGCAGAAGGACTGAGGCAATGTAAAGGCTGTGTCCATACCAGCTAACTGTTCTCCAGCTTCGCTATGTATCCTGATTAGAGAGATACACACCTAGTTTTTATTATTTTAATGACAATGGGAATAGTTCTGTAGATATGCATATTTTATGTGGTACTCAGCCAAGGCTCTGACTTCATTTTACCAAAGTCTGTAGAAAAGATATCTGGGGTAAATGAGAAAAGTTAATTCAAATGGCAAGTAAAGGTAGAAACCTGTTTCAGAGGTGAAGAAAAAAAAAAAATGTGTGTGTGTGGGGGGGGAGTTCCCCTTTGGTGACTTGACCTCTCAAAAATATTTAAATATAACAAGATTAAATGATATAAATGTGAGTCTAGATTGGATAACAATGCATTGCAGACCTAATCCTAAATCTGAGAATGACAGGGGCTGTGTGCAAGGAACCTGCGGAGACATGGAGCCATGGTAAAAAGGTTGTCTGTCTTTAAATCTATGTAGCAGCCCTTTGTAAAAAACTGAGGTAGCCTGAGCAATGGAAAAGAAATGTTGCTGACAATCACTGTCAAGTAATCACTTTGTGCAGAGGGAGGTACCCAGGAATTTAACGTTTCCCATAGTGTCACCACCTGCTTTGTCCACAATTGTCAGCCTGGACAGTGTGCTCAGGAGGCCTCAAGAACAATAATCTGTGTAGTCTGAAAACACCCTGAAAACAGGTGGGCTTTCACAATATGAATTCAGAGAACTAGATACACCATTGTGGGTGTATCTTGTCTGTCATCCATTATCTTGTCCATACTGACAATATTGCATTTAAGGGGAGAGGTATGGGCTCTGAAACACAATAAAAGAGAAATCTCTTTCTTTACCATTGCAGTATGAGAGAAAAGCCAGCCAAAGCAAGCAGAAGAGTTTTTTTTTGTTGTTGTTTGTTGGTTTTTTTTCGTTGGTTTTTTTTTTTTTTTTTTTTTTTTTTTATTGATGCAGTCTTTGTGGGAACAGGTTTCATCATGAAGGTGACTGATGTTGCATATAGCACATGTGATGTGGAGGTCCCCAAGGACTTGCGAAGCAGGCATGGGCAGGCACATTGTTCCAGGAAATACAGAGGTGTCCACATTCATGCAAAAAGTCAGTCTTGTGCTTAATTTTTGCATATATGTGCTACTTAGCAAATGGTCCCCAAAAGAATTACAAATGTAATACAAGCTGACTTTATACACACTAAGGTGAAGTCAACTCAAAGTAAGTGAGAAGTAGACCAGTGCTTTTTTTTATGCTACGAATGTCTGAGGTCTTCTAATAAACACCCAAGACAAGAATTTTAATCAGTGGCGGATATTTGTTTCCTGAAGAGGTGGGGGAGAAGAGAAAAAAAAAAAAAAAAAAAATCAAAGATAAGGACAAGTAGCATTATAATGGTGAGATTTGCCAGAATTTCCATTATTATAGTCTGTTTACAGGTTGTAAATATTCCCTTGGGGCTGAGACTGAACATTCAAGGTCATACACAGGAAATGATATTTATCTTCGCTAAATTAAAACATTGGTTCAACAGCTTTAAAAAAATGTAATCACAAGAAAAACCTCTAGAGCACAAGTTCAGATGTTTTTGACTTTTTTTTTCTCATGCACATTTTCTTTCTGCTTAATAAACATGGCATATACTGAATTTTTCAAAGCCTTGACCTGTTACTCTGCCATTAGTAGTAAAGATATATTGAAAAGCCTTTCACCTATGAATGTACCTTTTCTTGATGTTATTTGCTTGTCAAGCTCTCTAGTATTTGGTGATCACTTGATTATTTAAGGCATAGAGGACAGGGTCAGATTAAAAGTGTCAGGAAGACCCTCACAATGAGTCATGTGGTTCAGAATGGAGTCCCTTTTGTTTTCCAAGCTCCAAAGAGTATAGGTTGGACTGGATGCTATCTCAATCCCAGACTTAACAGTTTATGCCTAAAGGACTATAATGTACAATCAGTCCTTTATACCACTTAGCTCAGATTACAAGATTTCATCCTGCTTAGCAAATTACTTACATGTTTTCAACAATCAAATATTAGTCACTTACTGCCTTTCTGTTGCAGGTAAGAAATCTCTTGACCTCAATGAGTAACTATCAGAGATGTTCTTGCTCAAGGGAGAGAATCTGGCATGCAGCCTAATGCAGTGCAGGAGAGATAATGGGCTCTGGGTTGATACCTATTTATGGGGTAAGATAATTGACTACTAGTCATATTTGCGTACCAGCTGTATTTGGTTGTTGCACGCTCTGTTAGCCCTTGGATCTATTTCTGCTAAATCCACCTTGAACCTGGTTCACCTACCATGCCCAGATACATTCATCATGGTCGCCACTGATGGCTATCACTCAAGGAAGGTTACTGGTGAAAGGTCAGGTCAGGGGCTGCCAGAGGGAGTACACTGCCCCACTATGCAAATAGAGTAATTATTTGGTTCACGTTAGCATTTCTTTCCCTACACAACAATAAATATATCCTTAACATTCTCTCTATGTTTTTGAAGGTAATGTAGCAATTAAAATACACTTAAAGGCTCCTTATTTGCATGCAAGTTGTCAGGATGAAGGGGGATGTGAGGATATGCAAAATAATAGGCATTTTTCAATTACATACATGTATTTGTTATTAGTATAAATGCCTTCCAACATTTTTTGACTTCAGATAGCATGTCATTCTTCTTGTGACTGGAATATAATTTCTAATTTAGATTGCTAAGAAGTAGAGAATTTTACAGTCTCAAGTATTTGTTCCCTCTAATTCCAAGTTAAGCGTGAAAGAATTCATCTGTACAGGGCCAGACAAATTGTCTGTGAATAATTTTCTGTTAAATAGCATTCTGGCAAAGAGCTCCTCATTTCCCGGAGTATTTTAACTGGTGTTTACAGGAGCTGATTGAATAGTGTTCATTTACTCTATTGACATACATTGCTGATATGACTGTATATATAATTCAATTAAATATCTCTGTAACATTAGACTAGATCTAGTTCTTGCTGAGAACAACAGACCTGATGCGAATTCACTTATTGAGGAGCTGTCTGTGGTTTGACAAAACACTTTTTCCTTCACTTATTCTGATCAGAATAGACATTAAGTTTTTATTCAGAAAAGGTTCATATGGGATTTGTCTCTCTTTCCACCCATTCCAATTGCACACATTAAGAAAAAGGATCCTCTTTTTTATTCTTTAAAATCTTGTTCTGGTTGAATTCTAGAGCTTTCTTCTTTGAACTAGGTAGAGGAACACTACACTAGTGCTTGACTCAACTCTTCCTCTTCATTGGAAAAATTTTCATTAGTTTCACTGAAGTTATGTCTTTTCTTACCAATTGACTGAATGGCACCTATATTGCTTCTGGAATGTCTGATCAAATTGTATATATGCATTTTTTCTCCATTGTGTATATGCATTCTCCATTGTATATATGCATTTTTATGGTGTAATTTAAACATAACCTGCCTTCTTTCTTAAGTACCTGCTTTCTCGATGCTCATTATACTAGTGTTTTGCTTACATTATTCCAGAAATGTCTGCATATACATGTTAATGAAGGAAAATATTGCCTACCCTGACCACTGTTCAAAGGGTGAAAAATATATATATTGCAGATCAAATGGATAAGGTGGCTGTGCCACTCAGCATTTCAGCAATATGCAATTTTGTACAAGAAGACAATTTCTTGAATAAGTTGTCACCAGTAACTTGTGGAATCGGAAGTTTGGAAACAGAAGAAAGAATGTCCTGCTAGAAGCTGATAAATTAGGTCATGAATCAGAGGGCCATCAGTATCCCAGACACAGCTTAACATGGTGATGTTTAAGAACAATGCATCTAATCAATTTCAAAGGCAAAGACTAGACTTAAAGCAGGAGGCTGTGACATGATACTTGCTTTACTCTGATGTCATAAGTATGTGTGGTCAAAATGCTATCTCACACAAATTTGTTTGAAGAGTGGTCATTTTTCACTGTACACACCAAAATGCCATTAGGACAAGAATAAGACAAATGATTGAGAGTAAAAGGGAATTTGAAGAGTCTGGGAAATTATTTTATAATATTTTATATGTTATATTCTGCTCTCATATTTGACTGTGGCTTAAAGAAGGTCTCTAAAATCCACTAAATTACAGATGCTGCATATGCTGGCAGTGGAAGAATAGAATAGAATAGAATAGAACAGAATAGAATAGAATAGAATAGAATAGAATAGAATAGAATAGAATAGAATAGAATAGAATAGAATAGAATAGAATAGAATAGAATAGAAAGAATAGAGGAATAGTTTGGTTGGATGGAACTTCAGAGATCATCTATTCTGACTGCTAGGCTAAATTTCACTTCATGACTAACCAAAAGTTAAAACATATTATTGAAGAAATTGTCCAAATGCCTCTTGAGCACTGACAGGCATGGGACATCAACTACCTTACTAGGAAGCCCATTCCAGTATTTGACCGCCCTCACGGTAACAAATATTTCCCTATTGTCCAGCCTGAATTTCCACAGGTGCAGCTTTGTGCCTTTCCTATCATTGGTTTCCAGGGAAAGAGTCTGGCATCTTTCTCTCCATTTTTCCTCTTCAGGAAAGTGTAGAGAGCAATGAGGTCGCCTCTCAGCCTCTTTCTTCAGACCAGACAATCCAAGTATTTTCTCCTCATAGGACATGGCCTCCAGACTTTTTGCCAGCTTTGTTACCCTCCTCTAGATGCTTTCAAGGACCTTAATGTCCTTTTTATTTTGTAAAGCCCAGAACTGCACAAAATATTCAAGATGAGGCCACACCAGCACTAAATACAGTGGGAGAATCACCTCTTTTGACTGGCTGTTTTTTCTGTGTTTAATGCATCTCAATATGTGGCTTTCTCTCTCATCTGCCAGGGCACACTGCTGGCTCATGTCACGTCTGTTGTCAACGGGCACCCCTGGGTGCAGGTGCAGATCCCTTTCTGTTGAGCTGCACTCCAGCCACTCATCTCTCAGTCTGTACCTGTGCCTGGAATTATTCCATCCCATGTGCAGAACCTGGCATTTACCTTTGTTGAACTTCATGCCATTGATGATTGCCCAATGATCAAATGGACCTAGGTCCCTCTGGAAGGCTCTTTTCCCTCCAGGGAGTCAACAGCACATCCCAGTTTAGTGTTGTGAGTCTCCCATGAGGATGAGGGCAACCAATCACAAGATTTCCCCAATTATCTAGAGAATACCTCATCTCTGCCATTGTACTGGGTGGATGGTTGACAGTGAACACCCATGGCAGTATCTGATTCATTATTTGTCTCCTTAATCCTGAGAGCCCAGAGGATCTCTTCTGCATCATCCCTAATGGCAATGGTTGTACAGTCTAATCTCTCCCTTATGTACAGTGCTACACATCTGCTTACTGGTAATTATGCTTGAAAACTTACTGGAAACATCCCTGATCTGAGAACCAGGGAGGCAGTAAGCTCTGTGAAGAGGGTCTGGTCTGCAGATGGGAGCCTCTATTCCCTTCAGGAGGGAGCCACCTATAACTCCAATTTGCCACTGTTTCTTCAGAGTGCTGGTCTTGATGCTGCGTTTGCTACAAGACCTAGGTTGATCTGACCTTGGAGGGACAACTTGCACACATGCCTCTGCTTCCCTCTTTTCACATCCTTTGTCTGTCACACCCAGATTTTTTTTACCTATTCAGTAATGGAAAAGAAGTATCCCTTGAAGACAGTTCAACAGTGCCATCTTCCCATTGGATCGTTGTTAAGCATTGCCTACAAGATTTCTTTACACTGCAGAGCTGTGGCTTCTCCTGCCTTCAGCAGCTCATCGATTTTTAACATGATGTGTTTTCTTCTGCTGTGGCTGTAAGTGAACAAAAATTTAAATGCCCTTAAAGTTTAATTTGTTGTTGTTACAATGACATACTTTTATTGCTGTAAATGCTGTTTACTTAGTATATGTTCACATTCACTTGAAAGTGACTGCTGACCTACTTGCATGATCATTAAAGCATTTATCTTTCATATGGCTTATACAAAACAACCTGTTTTAAAATTAACTGTGATTTGAGTTGTAAGCCTTTCAGGATAGCTATATCTCTGGCATACTTGCGAGTAAGGTGACTTCAGCTGGAGGTGGAGAGGATAAGGTATTCAAACTGCCAGATACAAGCATCCAATTTATATGTCTTAGTTAGGAATTTAATCATCTTTGTGCTCATGGTAGAGTCACTAGTGAGTGGGAAAGGCTCCTTAAATGCTACTTTTGTTCCTTAAAGTTAAGAATCTGCTGAGTTAATATCTAGAGGAGAATATTTTGCTGCAGTGGTTGCCCATGGAGACTAGCCAACTAACATATGCATGGAAGCTGATTCTTGAATTCAGGAAATGCTATCCTCCCTTTATGACAGCTGTAAAAGTCTATCATAGTGCAAAGGCAAAAGGCAAGGGCCCATTAAAGCAGGTACCAGACTTTGGTAACTAAGCTATAACATCATAAATACTAAATACATGGTCTAAAGACTACTCAAGTGTTACTAGAATTTTAAATGGAAAGCCAAAGCTAAATTAGTGTATCTTCTTGTTCTTTTATAATGAAGTAGTTATAGGAACTTTACTTTGAAATTTCAGGTATTATTTCTGTTAAGCTGCAATACATACATAAAACGACACTATAGAAGAATGAAGATATATGCAAATAAGATATTAAAGAACAGGGAAAATTTGCTTCAAAATCATATGGCATAATCAGTGTAATGCAATAAATATTGATTTAAATTATGCCAGACACTCAGGTTTTTGTTTCAAATCAAAATAAATTTCGAGCAAAATTGAATGAAATCATTCTGAGAAAAAGACCATACTATATTCATCACCCTACTATGTTGATATACCATAAAGTATCACCTGATCTTCCATATCACTGAAACCATTCAGTTAGTATCTTGATATTTTAGTAATAGCTAATATTTCAAATTATTGCCTATGTTAATGAAAATCACCCCTTTTTGATTAAAAATATTTCATGCTAAGTCATATGACATATTTTCAAGGAAATTATTTACAAAAGTAATTAATATATCTAAAAATCTTTTAGTGAGCTGTGAATGTAGATCTCTTCTCATTTCTTCAGCTTTTCTCCCCTCTTAAGAATGAAACAGCCATGTTTATTTATTTTATTTTATTATTTTATTTTATTTATTTATTTTTCTACAACAGTTCCTTCTTTGTCTGTTTACATGGACACTAAGCACAGACCTCTCAGCTTAGATCCATAATATAAGGAAATACAACAGTTTAGTAGCAAACTTCCAAAGAGACACTACAGGAATTTAAGGTTAAATTAAATGCTCCGTGAAAATCTACATCAAAGTTCTCATTGAATTTCTCTAGGGCCAAGATTTCCACTTTATCTTGGATATTTCCTTGGTCTGGTCAACTTTGAAATGCAGCTGAGTTTGTAAAGCTCTTATCCTGATCATTTCTAGTAGAGGGGGTAATTGCTCTATTTCAAAAAATTCATGGGTTCAGTTAATACATGCTAAAATCTAGTGTCTTGTCCAGGGGTATTCACATAAAGTTATTCGTGTGAATGCAACTTCACATTATTTGTAGCCATATCAAACCTTGTTGCATAAATGTGACTAGTCACAATTTTTGGTCTCTCTTGGAATCCGTGGGAAATTTACTGTCCACAGTATTTTTTGTCAAGGAGGTCGGGTAGTCTGGTATGTGCTGCGTGAACAACCACATTTTATCATTTGTTTCAAACTTGGCTCTCCCTAGCTTTGTATGAAGCCGTCTTGTTTCTACTGGAAGAGTGGATGAACAGTTAGCCCCTGTAAACACTCTGCCTGCCAGTCATGATTTCATAGATCTCTCTGTAAATCTAAGTTGTCTTCTGCAGTCTGAAGAGTCCTGAATTAGTTATTCTTCATATAGATGCCACGAATTATTTGTGATTATATTCATAGTATTTCTTTGAATATTAGTTCTAAATACTAGTTCTGAATACTAGTTCTTTTACTGCACTTTTGAGAAGAGCAGGGCAGAAAGGATCTTCTCTATTTCTTCTTTATCTTAATAATGCTAAATGTTTTATTTGCCTTTTTTTTTTCCCAATGTTAATAGGGGTGATGTTTCTGTAGAACCACCTATTATAATTCCAAAACCTCACTTCTGAGTAGTTCCAATCAGCTTGGAAACCATTGTGAAATATGTAAATTTTGTACATTTTTCCATGCACAGCTCTTTCTATTATTTTTTTCCTACCATTTTATCTCCACCTTCTCTGCCTTCACAACAAATCATTATACCTACTACCTAGGAGAACTAGGAGTACCATCATGTCCTTGTTCACCCCATTTCCTTATGGGTCTCTTATGAGTAAAATGAACAGCACTGGTTCCTCTGGATTCTCTGTGAAACTCAGGATTGACCTTCCACTACAAAGACAAATGATGTCAGAAAGTAATAGCATCTTGTTTTTCATTTTTAACCACTCACTTCATGCAAGAAGCTTCCATCTTATGACATAGCTACAGAAAGAAAGTTTGTGCATAAGGTAATCACTTCAGGAGAGCTGCAGAACATCTCTGCCCTGCTCAGGGTTAACTGACAAGATAGAGTTTGCTACTCCTGAAATCATAGGAGCCCTTGTTCAAAAGGTCAATAATATCTTAATAAATGATATACTAGCTATTGTTTTTGTCAGTATGCTGAAAAATTTAAGTGATAACACTCAGAATAATATATTACGTGTCTCTTGACAGTATTTAGCAATTATAATAACACTGAGTGAAAGATGTTGGACTGGATCTTGGAGGATAGGAAATATTTTTTTCATATTTTAACAATTTGCAGTTTCATAAGATCAACTTTTTACCTGCTTTTGAATGCATTGCTTTTTGATGATTAATGCACTCAAATAACCATCCTTCCCACCTGCTCCTCCCCCTCCCTCCCCACCTCCCTTTAATGGAATAGTCTCCCAAATCAAGTAGTGTTGTGCATACTATAAGTAACTGGAGTGTTATATTAATCTTTGATTTTCTGTACCAATGAATAACTGGGTTGCAATCATACATACACAAAGAGCATCTTCTGCATACTTGTCCCTTCCAGCAAATTCAGGCAGTTTTAGTGAGAAATTGTTGGTGATGAAAATCACTTCTGTGCCAAAGAACTCAGTGTTGACCCTATGAGTTCAAAGATCCTCCAGATCTTTTGATGTATTTAATAAGAAATGTATGTATGACTGAGTAACAACAACAACAACAACAAAATTACAATCAAATTCCCTCCAGCAACAACATTTGCATTTTGTGTTGCTTGTTTTGTGTTTGTTTTGTTTTTCCTGTTATGCATACACAGGCAACGGAACCTAGTGAGTATGTCTGTAAAACCACTAATGCTGAATATTTGAGACAGGGGTCTCCTGTTATATATGTTAACATTCAGAATACCCTATGACCAGAATGGTGATTCTCCTGTACAGAAAAATAATAATAAAAAATAATAAACCAAACAGCTTTTGATCAGGTATTATAAGGCAATGTCAAAGCACACATTTATACTGAAACAAAAAAATGTGTTTGCAACAGCCCATCTGGGCTACCTTGTCTTCATGGTTGTGTTGGGACCGTCTCACACCTCCCTGTGGAAGAGAAGGTCCCTGTGGATCAGAGAGACAGTTTCTTCTCCTTCCATCATCTTAATGAAAAGATAAACAGGCTGTCTTCAGCAATTCATAATGAAACATTTCTGGCAAAAATAGGGGTTCTATTTTAAAGATATTAACATATTTTTCCTTCCTGCTGGCAGATACCAATTATTTTGAGTAAGCACTGAGGATATTCTGCAGGTATCTTAATGCAGGGGACTCATTATTTCATATGATTTCATGAGTGTAGAAGCAACTCTCTCAGGGCAAGGGTTTGGATAAAGTAAACTTGAAGAAGGAAATTTTATAAGCAGTAAAATCTGAAGAGATTTGAGCTGATCTTTATTGCTTTACTGCCTGTTCCCCCTCCCCCCCCCCCCATTACTAATAAATTCAAATCTCAGAAGAGGGAGTTTAAGTTTTACTACAATAAGAGCTATGTTTCTGAGTAGGTCAGAGAGGATACCTGTTTATATTACTTATTTAAAAAAAAAAAAAAAAAAAAAAAAAAAAAAAAACAGGAGATGAATAACTCATTTGTCAGCTGATGTATGCTGTTACAATTCCAGAAAGGAGCTAGGAGCTATAATGTCAGCTGTGAACTTGGCCCACTGACTTACAAAGTGTTTGAAAAGGGTTACATGGGAAAAAATAAAAATAAAAATAAAAAAAAGGCAAGCAGTCAATAGAGGAAAGAATAGTACTGTAACATAAATAATTATTAAGCATTAAAAAAAGAAAAAAAGCAGGAAAGAGTTGGCAAACAAAAGTAATTGTGTACTGTTTTAGAGACAATCTCCACCGTTGCCATTTAATCTTTATGAGCTTGTTCAGAATAGGCCTGTGTCCTGGTTTCAGTTAGGACAGAGTTATTTTTCCTCCTAGTAGCTGGTAGGGTGCTATGTTTTGGATTAGGATGAGAAGAGTGCTGATAACATGCTGATGTTTTAATTGCTGCAGAGCAATGCTTACACTAAGCCAAGGACTTTTCAGCTCCTCATTCTGTCCTGCCAGCGGGCAGGCTGGGGGTGCAGCAAGAGCTGGGAGGGGACAGCCCCAGGACAGCTGACCCAAACTGGCCAAAGGGGTATTCCATACCATCTGACGGCATGCTGAACAATATATAGGGGTGGCTAGCCGGGGTGGGGGGCCGGCTCTCGGGGTTGGGCTGGGCATCGGTCAGCAGGTGGTGAGCAGTTGCGTTGTGCATCACTTGTTTGTACATATTATTATTATTATTTTCTATCTTAATAAACTGTCTTTATCTCAACTCACAGGCTTCACTTTCCTGTTTCTCTCCCCCATCCCAGAGAGGGAGGGGGGAGGGTGAGCGAATGGCTTTGTGGTTAGCTGCCAGCTGGGTTAAACCACAGCAGCCTGTAACAGCATTGGTATAATATGATCTGTTATGCAGGTATATGAATGTAAGTCCTCACTTGCCAACCTGATGCTGACCATGAAACTATGGAATAGTAAAAACACAAGCCTGGCAGAAAATATTTTGGGTTTTGGCGTGTGGAATTGTGTAAATGGCCCCTGGTGTCCCATGTGAGGAAGGTTCAGCTCTTCCCAGTTGAACCAAATTAAGAGGGTAGGGAAGCATCTGGAAGCAATGAAAGAAGTGGAACCAGCAGAAGTCAGTGGGTGGTCCTGTGGAAGGCCTTAGGGAGTGCTAAAAGTGTTTTGCCTCCTGGTTGAGACAAAGGAGCAGAGCTGAGGGACTCACCAGCTGACTTTCCTGAACAAGGATAAGAATTTGGATGAAAGAAAAGGCTGAAGGCCAGGCCTCATCTCTCTAAGTGAGATCTAGTGAAAAAAAAAAAATGGAAATGTAGGCAGTTATATGTAGGAGTAGTGGTGGAGTGTGTGCCAGGGAAAAGTTGCTGCTGGTAGAAGGAGCTCTGTGTGCTCTTGCTTAATGGGCTTTGTGCTATATGGCCCTGAGTAAGAGCCCTGCAGCTGAGAGGGTGTCAGAGCATTTGAACTAGTTCCAGTATGTCCCATGCTACTGCAGGAGAATAGGTTGATCCTGAGAAGTATTTTGTTTGTGGTGGTTTTTAGGCTTTTAATGTAACAATAGCTCCCAGGTGGCAGAGTTGTATTTTGTTGTTGATGTTTTTGTTGTTGTTGTTTGCTTTTTAGTTTGTTTGTATCATGTGAGGGCAGGTGTGAAGTGGATGTTTCGTTGGTTTTCATGAGGTAAATGTCTGTTATGTGGTTGTAAAGTGTTGAGTGTTTTGACTGAATGGTCTTTTCCAGTCCTATATCCCATTTGGGACTCTGAAGGGTTATACATAAATTATGTATATGCATGCAATATATCTTTTGTGATACTGAGAAAAAAAAAAAAAAAAAAAAGATAAAAATCCCAATAACTATTAATAGACATGGCAATCCTTAAAAAGTATAGGTGGATCTAAAAATGATACTTAGCTAGCATATGGGGAAGTTATACATGATAGTTTTAGGGAAACCTTAGCAAATCTTAGGACCCAGATGTGTGTCTTCTCCTGAAAGAAACAGATCTGGTAACCTGGGACAATGAGAAGGCTGAGATACTGAGTGCCTTTGCCTCAGTCTTTATCAGCAAGGCTGGCCTTCAGGATCCCAATGTCCCAAAGGCAAGGGTGAATGTCCAGGGCAAGGAAGCTGCTAGAGCTGCCCACTTTCTGTGGAAGAAGGTCAGGTCAGGGAATACGTGAGCAAACTAGACATTCACAAGTCCATGGGCCCTGATGGGTACACAGATGAGATTACAAGACCACTCTCTAGGATCTTAGTTCAATCATGGCAACTGGGAGAGGTGTCCAAGGACTGGAAGAAATGAAATGTTGCCCCTATTTTCAAAAGGGCAAGAAGGACGATCTGAGGAACTACAGGCCAGTCAGACTCACCTCCCCTGGGAAGGTGATGCAACCGTTAATATTGAAAACCATTTCAAGGAACATGATGGTGAATAGCAGTGGTCAGCATGGGTTCACCAAGGGGAAGTCACGCTGACCAACCTGATAATCTTCTATGATGAAATGCCCAGCCTAGTGGGTGAGGGGGGAGCAATAGATATTGTCTTTCTAGACTTCAGGAAGGCCTTTGACACTGTCCCTAAGAAGATCCTCATAGAGAAGTTGTTGAAGTGTGGTCTGAGTGAGCAGGCTGTGCAGTAGATCAAGAACTGGCTGAATGGCTGGGCCCAGGCGGAAGTGGTGAGTGGTACAAAGTCTAGCTGGAAGCTAGTAATAAGTGGACTACACCTGGGGTCAATACTGGGTCCAGTCCTGTTCAACATCTTCATGAATGACCTGAATGATGGGGTAGATGCACACTCAGTAAATTCATAGATGACATGAATCTGGGGGGAATGGCTGACTCACCAGAGGGCCATGCAGCTGTCAGAAGGGACATTAACAGGCTGGAGAGGTGGGCTGACAAAAATCTCATAGAGTTCAATAAGAAGAATTGCAGGGTCCTGCACCTGTGGAGAAAGAACTTAAGGCAATAGTACATGTTGGAGGCCACCCAGGTGGAAAGCAGTTCTGCAGAACAGGACCTAGGAGTCCTGGTGGACACCAAGTTGAGCATGAGTCATCAATAACAGCAAGGGCAACAAATGCCAATGACATTCTTGGCTACATTAGGCAATGTATTACCAGAAGGTTGAGACAGGTGATCCTTCCCCTCTACTCAGCATTGGTGAGGCTGCACCTGAAGTGCTGTGTCCTATTCTGGGGCCCCCAGTAAAACAGAGACATGGAAATACTGCAAACATTCCAAAGTAGGGCCACCAAGATGATAGAGGGACTGGAGCACCTATCTGCTTAGGGGAGGCTGAGAGACTTGGGACTGTTCAGCCTTGAGAAGAGGAGGCTCAGGAGTGATCTTATCTATGTCTGTTGATACCTGAAGGGAGTGTGCTATGCAGAGCCATGCTATTTTCAGTGGTTCCCAATACCGCCAATGCCAGGACAAGAGGCATAACTGAAGCATAGAAGGCTCTGTCTGAACATTAGGAAGCATTTCTTCACTGTGCTGTTACAGCGCACAGGTGCAAATTGCCCAGAGAAGTTATGAATGCTCCCTCCTTGGAGACCTTCAAAAGACATCTGTACATGGTCCTGGGAAACCTGACTTAGCTGTCCTTGTTTGAGCATGGGGGTTGCACCAGATGACCCTTCAATGATTCCTTTCAGTTTGATTCTGTGATTCTACAGTTTCAGGACACATGCCAATTTTACAGTGAAATCAGTTCTTGTGACTTCTGTTTTGAATGATGTATATTGTCTCAGCAAGTTTTTCAGTGTTGTCTTCTCATTTACCTTGTTACTTATATTTACCTAATGACAAGAGGCAAAACAAAAAAACAAACAAAAAATGTGTCCCATATTCTTCTACTGCTAGGTATTGATTACTTGCCCTAAATATACACAGTGTAAACATAGATAATAATTATTATGTTTTATTTTCCATCTCTATCTGCTGAATTTGAAGAACCAAGAGCACTCAGCATCATAGGCAGCTGTCAGAAGCTGCCAAAAGTCTTTTATAGACTTTACTGCAAAGTGGGAATATGTATTGGCCTCAAAATCTGAGATCAACTCTTTTAGCTGGTCTCTACCTTCAACTGTTTTAAAGTAAACAAATCAACAAAAAAAGACATAAAGCAAGTACTATAAGAAATAAGTACAGGAAACAAAACTCTAAGTATGTTCTAGCTATCTAAAAGAAAATAAGTTACACAGTAAGCATGTTTGCTTTATGTTGCTAATACTTTCTCAATGACCTTTGTCCACCATGGTCCACTATTACCTGCATTTATGCTAACACAGTAGATAAACCTACTAAGGTTTATCTACTCTGCAAATGTCATTGGATACAGATGTGGCATCAGTTTGGAGGGTCAGAAACTGGCATTGGCAAGAGAAGGACTCTGTATTGCAGGGAAATGAAGAGGAAAAAGGTGAAAGGTCAAAATTTCCAGTAGATTTCATAATTTCTTTTGAAACCTAGCCTAATGAAATGAGGAAATTATGTTGACCTTTCATTTGTAGCAGAGGAGAAACAGGCTAAAGGGAAAAAAAAAATCTTATTGAACTTAGTAGAAATTCCCAGAGTACATTAGGCTGTCCTCTGGCAGAAGGGAAGAGCAATTAATGGTTTAATTTGATATTTATTGTCAAAAGCCTAAGGAGGTTGAATGCAGGTAAATCCTGTCTAGCACTTGAGCACAAATTTTAGCCCTTATTCCTACCAGGCATGTAAGATGTGAATAACCATCAGCTTATCAGCTGTTCACTCACTGTCAAAGGATGGTTAGCCAGATGTTGGTCACTCAGCAGCTTGCTGTGCAGGTTTGCCATCCTCTTCACACAACACAATACTACAAAGAAGCTCTGCAACTCTTCTATTATCAATCTGTTTTATTGTATATACTGCATCAGTGCTTGGTAGAGTTGCTGAGTTACAATGAGTGAGCAGCTTGAAAGGTGACAGAGTGTGTTTTTGTTGCTTTTGTTTTAATTGATCTATCATCTCCTTGGACTGCTGTCGCGCAACACTACAAGCCTGAATTGTCTCACACTTCTCAAGCATGTTAGCTGAGGAATTCAAGCTGTCCTTTACTGCAGTATTTTTCTTGCTGTGGTTTTGCCTGCACTGTTTAACTATATGATTTGGAAATGCCCGCTTTTAATAGTCACAGAATGCAAATAAATAATACACATGAAAGTGTGTGTGAGTAACTGTGACAAAGTGTTTAATATTCTTCAGCCTGCTGCTAAGAGACAAGCCAGTCGGAATATATCAAAACCAAATATATCAAAACCAAATACAGCACTGGTGAGATTAAACAGCAGTGGATTTGCACATACAATAAAACTGCTACATTGAATTTAATCCATGTGTAATTGGGAATAGATAAGTCTGGAATTAAATGACTGCAAAGAATCTGCCTTCCAGAATGGAAGAAGGGAGGGAGGGAGCATCCCAGAGGAGGGAGGTAAGGAGGCTCTGCTGCTGAAATAAGGAGTAGTTCTCTGCTGTTTCATTGTGAAAGACATTAAAAAAGTGATCTGATGTTGATGAACTGCATGTACAGTAAATGGCTTGTCTATTCAAGAACTTCAGATATAATGTGGTTGTTTTCCTCCCTTGGCTACTGGAAGCACAGTTGCAATTGGGCTGGGTGTGAAGAAGTGTTGCTGATGTTTTCAGGCTATTGTTATCTGGCTGCAATACAGTAAAACTGAACAGTATGGATAAAATAGGAGCTACTTTATTCCTCTACCCTTTTTCACTCATGTCTGTTTTTTCCCTTATAAAGGAAAGAAATATGAGTGATCCAAACTTCTTTGCTTCCTACTTCAACATTGTAGCATCTCAGCCAGTCCCTATCTTTGTTGGCTTTAGCTTTGTTCCCTGGTAATAGCTTGGCAAAGAAATGCCATGTTTGCCTCACTCTCAGCTTCCTTTCCAAAGGATGGTATATGTTGGGATTGGATTTTGCTTCTATGAAGTGCCTGAACATATAGTATTTTGTGTGTTTTAAACACATGAAAATATATTTCCAACTTATTTTAAGATTTTATTCTTTCCGTGGGATGCTATTTCTCTTGTGTATTTTTCTCCCTCATAAGAGTATCTAATTCTCTTTTAACAATTCCTATTTTTGGCTGCCTCTCTTCATTGCCTCTTGTTAATATCCCCAGCACTGCCAGCTTTTGACTCAATGTCTTGTCTCTTCCAAAGCTACATCTGCTGAACTTCTCTTCTCTTTCCCTGTTCTCTGACTTGTGCACTTGTCCTCTGTCTGTGTTCCTCTGTAGTCCTAAATAGCTGGTCCTCATTCTGTCTCCATGCTTTCTCTTCTGTGAATAACCACACAGTTACCACCAGCACACAGCAGCTCAAGACAGACATAAAATGAATGTATAGCCAATCTTTTCCACTTTTACTTAATAGACCCAGTAGGCTTGTAAGGATATTCTTAGGCAGTAATGGAAAGATTTAACAAATCCTTTAATATGTTTAACTCACATCCAGACAGCACACCCTAGTTTTCAACCATTATAGAAGCTAGAGGATCAAAGAGCCAACATTTACCTCAATTAGCATGGTCCACCTTTATTTGCAAATCAGGTTCCACCATGATTTACATGACTCCACAGTACATGTCTGGAGTTGGGAAGATTGATCAACTTTCAGCAGCCAACAAAAGAAACAGGAAAATTTGCAGTAATTGATTTATTGGAAGAGCAGGGGCCAGGCTTCCTTTCTGTCTCCTGGCTGTAATAGGTTCACCTAGCTTGGTGCAGGTAAGCATGCTGCCACCCTAAGTGCAGAAGAGTATGTGCACAGTGCACAGTGCAGGAATTTTCAGTAGCTTAATGCAATTTCCTGTGTGATGCTAATCAATATCAAAACTGATGTAAGGCCTCTAAAAACACACTTGTAGGCATTATTAAGATGACCACCCAAAACAGCAATTCTGATAGCACCTAGTCAGCTGCTGCTATGTTGTGTAGGTACTCTAGTCTTTATTTCAGTTTGCCTTATGAAGGCTTCCCTGAAGCATGATGTTTTATCTCTCCAGACCAGAACAAAGTGGTTGTCTTCATGCTGTGACCCCATAATGATGTAGATTAAAAGTGGTTTCTCTGCCCATATCTTTGTGTGTGTGTCTGTCTCCCCATATCTGGTAAGATATAACACTACCCATGCAGTGACGGAACCAACCATCTTGCAAATATACTTGGGGCCACCACTTGCTTTCAAACTGTGTTCAATAGCAGTACAGACTAGACTGACCCTTGTTTTTTTTCTTTACTAGCAGAGCTGATGTGAAGATTTCAGGACAGAAATGGGTGCTCCCCCTGACTCCTCAGCACATTTGCCTCTCGATCTGGACAAATTTGTTGCAAGGACCACGCAAAATAATTGAAGTTCTATTAGAAAACAATAAATAAATAAAAAGCTGAAACTGTAAGGCAGGTTTTTTAAAGCTACTCTACTGTCTTATGGTCGATGTATTTACTAAACTTCTGGGTATGAGAACTACCCAAATCATTTTGCAAACAGGTTGTGCTTTGTAACAGTTAAAATGAACTGTAAACCAAAGCTTCTGTTTATGGCATTTTATAAGTCTTGTTTTATTATTGTTATTATTTCAGATCTGTATAATTTGTACATCTTAGTTTGAGTGATGCTGGCTCTACGTTTTTGCCACAGGACTCAAATGAGAAGCTTAATAAATTAATATGGGGTTTACATTATTCAATTTCTTTCTTGCCTCAGTGTTGTTTACCCTCCCTACCTTTCAGTGTGAACTCCTTCCTCTATTTTTTATAACCATTAGTATTGCATGCATCCCTCACTGAGTGTCCCTGACATAGCATAATGGTAATTCAGCTGCTGACAATTACATGGACATGGTAGGCCATGGAAAGGTTTGAGCAAAGATCATTTAAAAAAAAAATAACAATAATAAATATAAATAAAAGATAATTGCAAATGCATGAGCCCTGTGAAACAAAATGAGTCGGCTTTCCGCATGAGACTGTCTCCCCCTAATGCTTGTGCCAGGTAGTGTAATAGCGTGGTCTGTACATTTCTCATAGTCTCCAGATTGGTGAAGGGCAATTGGTCCCGTGGTGTCTGGTTTGATTTTTGCAATGACCGTGATATCTACTTTTGCAATGTGGTTCATTGCTCAACTTTAAATTCTTAGCATTTGTGTTCTAGGTATTGCTGTTTAATTTGACCCTTTTTCTTTGTGCTTCTCCCAACAATGCCAAAAACAATGTTATAGCCTACTACTGTCCTAAAAGATGGGATAACTTTAATTCTTACCCATGCCCTGAACTGGGCAAAGGACAAATTAAAAACTGATGTATGCATGCAGAAAAAAATTACTTCATGGATTATTATTATCTAGGTGCTTACAATATACAAAGGAAACTATTTTAGGAAAATAAGTGCTTCTGTGACTTCTAGCCAGTTCAGTTTTGGCTTTTAGTGGATTTTTCCCACTAAATATCTGATATGTCTGATATATCAGACATAGATATATCTGTTTTGGAAAGACCATGTACTTCTGGGTGGGTTTATTTTATTTGTTTGTTTATTTTCTTTGACAGAATGCACTTCTCTAATGGTATAACCTGTGAAAGGTAGGTTACCAAACTAGATAGACTAATGGACTGATCCATCTCAATAGCTCCAATATTTGATTGATTGGAGGGTTTTTGTTTGTTTGTTTGTTTCCCTTATTGCAGTTCTAGTCTTGTAAACAGTATTTAGCTGTCCTTGATCTATCTTTCCTCGCCTGCCAGCATAAATTATAATTTATAGGAAGTAAATTGTTTGCACTATTGCAAAGCTTTCTCTGCTTCCCTGGGTGAAGGATTCCTAGTGAGTACACCCAACAGTGGAGGCAGCTGTCAAGTTCTAGGTCTAAAGCTCAGTTCCCTCTCCAGCTCCTTTGTGGAACTAAAAATAGTATTGTCCAAAAAATAGTATTCATAGGTATTCATAGGAAAAAAAAAAAAAAAAAAAAAAAAAAAAAAAAAATTGTTGATGTGACTGTAAGAAACTCATTACAGTCATATTTATTTATTTATTTATTTGGTTACTAAAATCAGTTGTTCTGATTCTTTAACTTCTTTTCCAGGAAGTGGTGAATGCAGTGGTAGAGACCTAGAGACACTGGATACAGTGGTCTTAGAATGGGTTGAGACTTTATTGGCAAAGGAGGAACAGTGCAATGGTGTTTAACATGTGGTCCATACAATTCATGCTGAGCCAGGATGTGCTAGCTATTTTTTTTCTTTTTTCTTTTTTTTTTTTTTAAAAAAAAAAACAACATCTAAAGGTGCACGCATAAACCTAATAAAGTATTTCAAGAGAACAAGAACTGTTGGCATTTACCTACACCTTTAAATCCTCCAGTGAGGTGAATCAATTTCTTCATTCCTAAAAGTAATTTCAGAAAATTAACTATAGCTTTCTGCAGTGAAGGATCCAGTGAATCAAGGATGAGAAGTTTATGTGTGTATTACCTCCCTCATTCCCACCCTTGCACCATTTTGAAAGGGGAGAGATCTTTTTTTTTTTTTTTCACTTTCTAATTTCCAAAATAGAAAATACAACAGCTTTAGTATCCATGCTTCTGCAATATAATGCACTACAACTAATAAGGCATTGTATTAATAAGACAATGTAAATCAATGCAATTTTTCTGCTTCCTGTTGATGGGTGCATCGGTGTCATTGGTTTTGTCAGCTAAACTCTGCCACTGACTCGTGGGTGGAAGGTATTAAATTCATGATGCCAAAAAAGATATTTGTTTACTGTCCATATGGATATGGCTTATACGATGCTTCTGCAATTCAAGATGTATTTTTAATTTTTCTCTGTAATGTGCATTCATAACTGAAGACTTTTTTTAAACACTTGTCAGTATGGTTTGGAATTATCACAAAACAGTAATTACCATGGATGATTGGAAATGTTGAGTAAAAACCTCTTTAGCATATTCCAGACTTCATGTATGCATACACATCTAAGATGGTGAGTTGTGTAATGCATTTTAATGATATTGTGGTGGTGTCTTTCTGTAATGCAAACTATTTCCACTGAAGTTTGAAATAATTCTAGCATGACCCAGAGTCAACGTGATAATATATTCTTGGTATCCTTTACATACTGATAACAGTTCAGCTGCTCTAAAGGGTTTTGTCAAGTTATGTTCATTTTCTATAGGTGTTAATATATCTGGTAATTACAGTTCAAATTGTTACTCTTAAACTAGAGCTGAATCTGGGTCAGTGAGAACTCTAAATTGAGCAATTTCACCAACTGTTGCAGGATGCTGTAGCAAACCTTTGAACTAAGCTGTGCTTCAGAGTGTTGGGAGTTGCAATTTATTAAGAGTCAGGCATGCTGGAACTATTTGTCTTCCTCCTGGGAAAAGACTGAAGTATGTTTCGTTGATATTACTATAACTTTAAAAGCTAGAGTAGGATGATGGCAGGCTTAAAGGATTGGTTTGTCTCCTGTTTACTTACCCTAGTCTATTGAGTCGAATCCTTACCAAGATTTTTCGTGGCCTGCTTTCATGTAGTTTAGCACAAACTCAGTTTTCCTGATTTAAAGTTTTCATAATGTAAAGACAAGTAAAGCAGCAGTTCTGTGTTGGGAGAGATGTGCCTCTGACTCCACTGTAAAGAAGCAACAGTAGTCACATTGGGTGTTCTCATACAAATAAATCAGTTTGTTTTAGTCTGTGTTTCTAGTTTGAAACAGAGCGGTGTTTGGTTAGAGAGCCGGTGCCTGGATAAACTCTTGCAGGAACACTCATTTGTTTTTGACATTTCAGTTTTGGATCTGTAAAAAGATGTACTTGAGTCCCAGAAGCCACTTTTCAGTTTGGAGATGTGAGTTGAATAATGAGGTCTCCACAGTAGGGCAGAATGAGAGCTATGCTTTTGTTGTTGTTTTGTTTTGTTTTGTTTTGTTTTGTTTTTGTTTTTGTTTTAATATATATATATATATTTATTATTATTTCTTCTTCACATGGACAATATATATATTGTTTGTTTGTTTTCAGAGCTTCACAGTACCAATATGCAGAATGGCATAATGCATGCTTACCTAGTCCGCACAGTCTTCCTTTAAACTTTTGTTTCATTAAATGTTGCTTGTAATCCATTTCTGTAATCATATTTAATATGTAGCACATAAAAATGATAAATACACCTTCCTGTGGCAATCTGTGAAAGGGATTATGCTGAAGACTGGCCAACAGTGCTGCTTTATAGAAACTTTTTGCTATGACAGCTACTTTCATTCAGATGAAAAGATGGGCAATTGAATGCCTTCCAGTTTCATTATCAGTGGCCTGAGAGAATGACAAATGCTACCCAAAGATCAGCCTTGTAAGGCTGAAGGCTGTTTCTTGAGGCCCTGAATACAAAACAAGTGGAAGAAAGAATGATTTCATTATCCCTGTGTATGTAGGAGGAGAAAGGAGCAGTCAGTATGTGTGAAAGGAGCAATAAAGGGGAGGGTGAAAGGAGAGGGGAGAGTGTGTCTGCCAATGCCTAAGACTAAGTTGCATGGCAGCAGTTACAGCAGTTTTGATCTTACCAAGTAGTAATTGCTGCTGGCAGGTAGAGATGTAGGCAAGGGTCTGATGAATGCTGTTGTTGAAGCTGACGTGCAGCAGTTATCCTTGCTAATTCAAGCATCTCTCCTCAATACCCTGGACTACAATGTATATGTATTTGTAAAAACAGTGAATGCATCTAGGAAACCAAGTACAGAAATAAAACACAACCTTGCCACAAATAATACCACAACTTTTAGAAAAGCACACAGAAAGATTTTGGGTGGGGTAGTGGCTGGAAAGATGCTTGGAAGTGGAAGCAAATGGACTATTTCCTGCTGTCTGCTTTCCCGTTCTGCATGTATTCAGGGCTTTATGTTAACAGATGAGACAGCAGGAAAGGCATTCCTGATTGCACCACTGATTTCTCCTAATAAAAGCAACCCACAGAACCCTGCAAAATTCTGATATCAAGGAGGGTCAAGACCAATCTGCTTCACTTGCTCACATGTGTTTTGGCACATGTTGGTCAGCATTAACTTTGGTGTCAATGGTATGGGAGTTCCCATGACAAACCTGCTCATCTTTAACCCTGAGCAACAGAGTTAATACCACCCCTTCAGAGTTAATTAAGAGGTAATTGCATGGGCCTCAATTCTTGCTTAACTCAGTTACATTAGCTGGAAGGGCACTAGAGATTAATATGGCCTAGTGCCTCATCAAATTCATTAATTTCATTAAATGCAAAAGAACTTTAAGTCCTTAAATACATATCATAAGGCTGTACATACCAGTATGTTGGCTGAGTTAAAGAAAATCACTACCATTCCCACTCAGTGACTACAGAAACTCTTGAAAACTGCTGAACTGTACTGTGGTAAGGACCCAGTCCAGCAAAGGGATCATGACTTAAACTCCTGATGATTTTAGTGTGAATGACAAATGCATGCTCTCCCTCTCTGAATCAGGCCCTTTACTATTCGCAGAAGAGTGTATGTGCATGGGGTAATATGTCATGCAACATACTCTGCTTAGCCTTAATTACAGTTATGACTGAGAGGGTGCCAAAATGTTTTGTCATTATTCTGTAGATTAATGAAATTGTGCTAATGAGATTTGACTCTAATATCTGCTGTAACAGTAAATTTAGAGCTAGACAAAGAATTTATATACCTTAAATTGTTCAGGACTGAAAGTGTGCATGGAGTGACCCTGTGTCAGTCTCTGTAGAGAAGTAAATACCTGGCTGAGGATAACAGGAGAGTTCAGTCAGGATGCAGATTATGAGATTTTCACATTACTTGCTTTGGTTAGTTCCACCCTGGCATTACCCAACACCTGCACATACCATAAATACTCTGGTTTCTTTGACCTTCTCAGTAACTGCCTTCCAAACCACAGAATCTGGGTGCGCTTTAACTACAGTATATACTCTGTGTGAAAGCTGACTCAACTTCTGATGCAGTATACTGTACCAGGCAGCTCTCAAGTGATGCTGCTGCAATCTATCACCATAAACTGTTTCATATTGGAACAAACAATACTCATGAGGCAATCTGGATTCAAATTAATTCAAAAGCACCATAACTGAAAAGTGAGCAGTCTCTTTGTGTTGTTTTTTAACAAGATTTTATGATATGACTAGACTACAAATAGCTCTATTCATGAAAAACTGGCAACTTTGCAAATTGTATATGCTAAAAGCTATTTGTTGTACAAGCTGTTCTGGAGAAAAATCTGAAATGAAATCTTCTCTGCCAGGGGGATGTGAGGCAACTATTGCATAGGTGCTGCTGTGGGTGTCCTGTTTCAGGAGCCCCATGGCTATGGGGGCAGTGGATGAGGGAGGAGGGGGGAAACATCTGGTCCAAAAGCCTTTAATTGCTCAAAGTCAGTCCCTGAAGGGTGCTGTAGGAGAAGAGAGCTGCTCCACTTGGATACAGTTTACTAGTCTGGTGAGAAAACATTTAAGGCTGAAGGAAAACTAAGAAATAGAATCATTATTTTTGGTCAAATATTTGCATCTGATTATGCAAAGTTGCCATAATATGCCTTCCCTTTGAAGGCGTACCAATATCCTATTCCAAAATGCTCTAGAAAAAAATGAATTTAAAGTCCATTAAGACAGCTACTATCGTGTTTTGGAGATATGCTGTGTTATCAGCATGAGCTAAGGGCATGGTTATGGCTAGGTGTCTTTTCTAAGGATGACTGAGCAAGTGAAAGAGATCTAACATTTTTGTTGGTTTTGTTGACATCAGTAAATTCCTCAACGAATGTCACTTCAGTCTTCAAAAAGGACAAGAAGGAGGACCCAAGTAACTATAGACCGGTCAGCCTCACCTCCATCCCTGGTAAGGTGATGGAACAACTTATCCTTGGCATTGTCTCTAGGCATATCAAGGATAACAGGGTCATTAGGGGCAGCCATAGTGACTTCACCAAGGGGAAGTCATGCTTGACCAACCTGATAGCCTTTTATGAGGATATAACCAAGTGGATAGATGATGGAAAGGCAGTGGATGTGGTGTATCTTGATTTCAGTAAAACCTTTGACACTGTCTCCCACAGCATCCTCACAGCTAAACTGAGGAAGTGCGGTCTGGATGATCGGGTAGTGAGATGGACTGTAAACTCACTGAAGGGAAGAAGCCAGAGGGTTGTGGTTAATGGGATGGAGTCAAGTTGGAGTCCTTTATCTAGCGGGGTCCCTCAAGTGTTGGTACTGGGACCAGTGTTGTTCAGTATATTCTTTGATGACATGGATGAGGGAATAGAGTGCACTGTCAGCAAGTCTTCTGATGACACTAAACTGGGAGGAGTGACTGACATGCCAGAAGTCTGTGCTGCCATCCAGTGGGACCTAGATAGGCTGGAGAGTTGGGCAGGGAGAAATGCAATGAAATATAATGATAGCAAGTGTAGAGTCCTGCATCTGGGCAAGAACAACCCTAGACACCAGTATAAATTGGGGATTGGCCTGCTGGAGAGCAGTGAAGGGGAGAGGGACCTCGGGGTCCTGGTGGACAGCCGGATGACCATGAGCCAGCACTGTGCCATTGTGGCCAAGAAGGTCAATGGCATCCTGGGGTGTATCAGAAGGGGAGTGGTTAGTAGGTCAAGAGAGGTTCTCCTCCCCCTCTACTCTGCCCTGGTGAGACCGCATCTGGAATATTGCATTCAGTTCTGGGCCCCTCAGTTCAGGAAGGACAGGGAACTTCTTGAGAGAGCGCAGAGCCACAAGGATGATTATGGAAGTGGAGCACCTCCCTTACGAGGAAAGGCTGAAGGAGCTGGGTCTCTTTCACTTGGAGAAGAGGAGACTGAGGGGTGACCTTATTAATGTTTAATGACCTTATTAATGTTTATAAATATGTGAAGGGTGAGTGACAGGAGGATGGAGCCAGGCTCTTCTCAGTCACGCCTAATGATAGGACAAGGGCCAATGAGTGCAAGCTGGAACATAGGAGGTTCTGCTTAAATATGAGACAATTTTATTTTATTTTTTATGGTGAGGGTGACAGAGCACCGGAACAGGCTGCCCAGGGGGGTTGTGGAGTCTCCTTCTCCAGAGACTTTCAAAATCCAACTGAACGCCTGTGACATGATCTAGGTGTTCCTGCTCCAGCAGGGGGATTGGACTAGACGATCTTTCAAGGTCCCTTCTAATCCCTAACATTCTGTGACTCTGTGATTCTGTGTGAAATGTAACTGATCAATATAATTGGTGGTATGGCATGGAAAAAATTGTTAATGTACCTCCCCTGTAGGCATTACTGGAATATTATTAAATCTGTATTTGGACATGCATATTTCTTGAATATTTGCATAGAGAATTCAAACATTATATAAGATATCTGACCATGACACAAAATGCTTTCCCAGCGAGAGGGAACCTAAATTATCCTTCAAGAATAACTTCTGTAAGACATATAAGGATGTCTACTGTGACTTGTAAATAAAGCTTTAGTAGTACCTACAGGATTATCTCCAGAACCAAGGAAAGGAATTATCTTTTATCTTTACTGGAAATGAATTATTTTTTATCATTCTAATTCCTGCCTCCAAGTAAAGTTATGTCTTACAAAACCAGTACAATTTACTCTGGGCCTTTCTTTTCAAGTTAGTTGTACTTTAATAATAATAGTAATCTTAAGAACATTAGAGATTAAAAGCTTTCTTCAGAGCAGTTAGGAGCTCTTGAAAGGTCTTGAGAATTTTGGATCTGAATATACAGTTATTTTTTTGTTTGAAATTTATAAGATACATATATATATTACACATATATAAGATACATCTACAAAACAACAGGATGTAAGCAAAAATAAGGAAGTAGTTGCAGTCCATCAGGGGTTAAGCACCTGAAGGTGAAGCCTCAAAGTTTCTCAGCTGCCAGCAGAATCCCTAATTACCTAAATCAGGAGGCAGATGTGTCAACAAAGTTTTGAGTAACATTAAATTCATCTTCTGAGTAACCTTTGAAGCTGGTTGCTCTTGATGGGCATAAGCATTACTCAGGGCTGAGGCCTGCAGGAATCCACAAAATGGGCTGTTTGGTGTGAGGAGCTCAGTGTAATGGCATTTTCCATATACTTGTTATTGCAGCAGGCTCTCAGTAAGATGCCGAGATGGTGTTGGTCTTGTTTTCAAACACTGATCTGGAGAAATTGGTATTGCTGCCATCTCTATCTGGTAGATCAGTGCATGTGTCCAGGATGTGAAATCTGGGGAGCTGGTACTGACAGAACGGAGGTTCAAATCTGTCTCACATAAGAAATGGCCTAATTATTGGGACCAACTTGAAATGGAGGGACTTTTCCCCCTTCCATTATGTTCCCCTGTGCACAAAAGCTTTGAGGCTTTCTGAGTTCCTACTCAGATTACTGAAAGATCTAAGACTTAATGAACTCTTTCATTCAAAGACTGTTTCCTGTAAGGAAACCAGCTTCTGGGCAGAGGAACTGAAGTGCATGTATCTCCCTCCAAGCAAGGCATTTCTGCTTTCTCTGGCACTGTGTCTCTCTGCACTAGTGAACCTTGAACTGCTCTGTGGGGCATCTTCAGCAGCACAGAAGCCACATGTGGCTTCCAGCAGTGGAAGGTGTGGTTGCTTTCTCTCTGTGGACAGGAAAACCTCGGTTTTCCCCTGAAAGAGGAAAGCAATCTTGCTCCACTTCAGTTTTCTTTTAAGGTACACTCCATCTAAGAGAGCAGGACTCAGGCCGTGGTACACAAGTGGAAAGAGACACATTAAGGGAATCCCTGAAGAGGCAAGGTGGAGTGCAGAGGAGTTTGAGTTGTTCCTAGCGGTGTGAGGAGAGCTGAAGGTGTGGGATAACTGGCATGGCTAGTGGGCAATTGGACAGGGGGCAAGTGCACAGAGTTACAGTGTCCTGAGTGGTACCTTTTCAATCTGTGTTGTAAGCAGCTGAGAGGATGTGAATGGGTGATGATGTATCAATTTCAGAGGACAAGAAGGATGTGGGCCCTGCCCAGATATTTCATGTTCAGCATGAAGTTTGGTTGGATGCATTTGGAAATTTCAATCTAAATTTGTACTTACTGTATGGATTACAGTAAAGAAAAAAAGGGTATTCATTAAAGACTAGAATTGAAACAACTTAGCTGGAAATGAATTCAATCCCTCAACTTGTTTTATTAGTATATGTTGTGCACTTAATCTGCATATAGTATGAATGTAATTATGATATCTTTGTTAGTCTCACTCCCGAGAACAAAAAAGTGCTTAGACATTAGCTGGCTATCTTCCTGATTTTTAAAGCCAAATGTCTAATTAGAGCACTTCTGTTTCTTACATTTATTTTAAGTTCTAGAGAGTGAAAGACAAGAAATCTCAGCACAGCTGTGGCTCTTTTATAAACTTCAGCTTATTAGAGCTTTTGGGTCAAACTCTCAGGTGGCGTAGCTACACGGACTTACATTTCTGCTGGTATATCTTCAGATATTTATATAATTCTCTGTACATCTGACCACATGTGTGTTCCTATATATACAGCAAACCCTTAGCTGATATAAATCACTGTAGCTCTTTTGGCTTCTGTGGAGCTACAGTGATTTCTTACCAGCTGGGTATCCGGTCCACAGCATCTGGTTTTCCTTTTCCCTCTCTTAATAACACTGATGAATCAGAATTCCTTAAGGAGGATAATACTAAACATAATTAGACAGGATATGCTCAAGAAGAAAATTTAATTTGAAGAGGTTTGAACAGAATTTTTATTGGCCTCAGGTGGGATGCTGGGACTTTATCTTAATGAATCCTTTCTACAGATTCATTTCAAAAACTGAATTATGCTATTATGTGATGGAGTATGCTCTAACAGTGCACTACACATATGTTTATTCATTTGGATTTTAAAATTCTTCTACAGATTGGTATAATTATTCTGGGCTGCAAAAATGAAACGTAAAGACATAAGCTGAAATTTTAAATATCTACATGCAGAAGTTTATTTAATCTTTGGCATGTATGTATGTTTAGGGAAGTCCTGTTAGTAAATCAGATATGGAACTGTGGATTGGAGCTATTCTCAGAACTGATTTGCTGGTTAAGCCATAAGCCTTTTTGTTTGGTGGCTTTGATTGTGTCCCTCGGTTACTTACAATTATTTTATTTTATTTTAATTACTAATATTTTATTAAAATACAGCATTTTATACTTTAAAAATCCTAGTTCAATGTTACCTTTCTATTGTGATTCTGTAAACACAACACATTCTGGGATTATTTAGATAAATCCCACATGATTTTGAAAAATGTTCCAACTACTGAACAGCACTGGGAGTGAATTTTCATCCACTCTTACTGACTTCACATCTATTTGTCTTTTACTGTCAGAAAAGCTTGCTATTGTTTATTGTTAATAGGCCACATCTAGCTGTCATTTACCAATGTGTAATTGTATTCTGATTAGGATGTAATGTTTGTGTGTCTCTTTTCAGTAACGGTTACAGCAAAAATTCACTTGATGTGTGGTACTGTGAGCTCTCTGCAAAAGACATTAAGAAAAGCAAAAGGACAGAGGTGGAGAGAGGCAAACTGATAAATGATTCAGTAGCCCTCTGTCTGGTGGACTGTTGGTGAGAAATAGGGACGGAGCATTTCTGCTCCTTGCTCTGTCCCTGATCTTGCTTGATCAGGGCACAGAGGGAATTGTGCAAAGGGTTTGCAGGGGTTTGTCTTCAATGCCAGCATCAAGGCAAATTACTTCTGAGCACCCAGAAAGGGAAGAAGAATTACTGGTGCTGCTGGATCTGTTTCTTTTCTACTATAATTGTATTCAAAATGATGGAGCCTTAACAAGGAAGCATTGGAGCTGTCGTACAGAAGTGAGCCAGAAGCTTCCTCTGTCCTGGCACTACAAAATGAGATTTACAAAGTGATAAAGTCATATGGGAATGCAATGTCTTCAATGACCCTGGTATTTGCTTGCTGAATAATTACTTCTAGTTTAGGGGTTGTTGTCCTTGCTCTTTATTATTATTATTATTATAGTTTCTATGTTAACAATTCTTGAATAAAATTGTGAATCCACATTCTCCTCTTTATTTGCAGAACACATCCAATCTGGCTGATGGTTGAGATCTTGACGAATCTAACATTACAGTGAAAAATTACTTTGCATCCATTATATATTCATAATAGGTAATCATACATCAAAATATAACAAAATATAATAATACAAAAACTTTAATGAAGGTTGCAGAGCCCCACTCAACACTGCAAGCAAGCAAAGCACATACCTATACTGCTGCTCCTGGATTTACAGTTTGTAAAATAAATTAGAAGTATGCTGTATTTGAGAAATTAATTTTTAGTAGGTCTTCTGAGGAAGATTCATGAAGGAATGTGAAGTTCCAGCAGGTGATTATTGCTAGCCCATCATCAGGCATCAAGGTTCTCACATGGGAATTAGTCACCTTTCTGCAACATGTTTTATAACAGCTTGGAGCACATTTCTCCATGCATCGGGTGATGAATGAGCACATCACATACTCTGACTCTGTGTATTCTCTTTAATCTAATTACCAACTCTCTTTCTAGCTCAGGTCCAACTGCAGTGCAATCTGATCATGACAATGAGAGAGGTTCTGTGCCTGTATGGATGGATCTAGTGTTATTAGACAGCAAAAAATAAAACGAATAAATAAATAAATCACCCAATTGCTTCGTGTTGCAAGGTAAAAATTCTAATGTCCATTTGCTTCCTTTTTTAAGTGCTTTTCACCTTTGGTGATATGGAAATGTTCACATTTTAAAATAAAGGGAGGAATGAAAATCTAAACTTGGTCTCCATTTTAGTGGAAAGAAGAGGAAGAGCATTGCACCTGGAATTAGTGATTAGCTCCTTCTCTCAAGGGCTTTTTCCATCATTATGGGCACTTCCTAAAGTGAGAACATGTCTGGCTTTGGTGAGGCAAAGTCAGTGTTTGCCTGAATATCCTACTTTCCTTCTGCTTTTATTATCCTCCAGGACAGTAATAGAAGGAATTTGTTTCAATTAAAACCAAAACTCTTACGTGTGCTGTGGCAATAAGAATAATCCATATTCTTACCATTAGATATACTTGTCACACACAGATGACAAAGATACTGGCCCTGAAACCAGTTTCAGAGCCCTTAATATGTCAGGCAACAGAAACATCTTGTGTCTGCATTGCATCTCATACTGAAAAGCATCTACCTAAAAGCTGGAAAGCTTACTGAGTTGTACAAAGGTGTAAGTAAATTCTAAATCCTAGTCAGGAAATTGACTTCTCATGAAGATGAAAAACTTCTGTACATCATTATCTCTCTCTCTCTTTTTTTTTTTTTTTTTTTTTTTTTTTTTTTTCCCTCTCCTATTAGTGTACTAAATGGTTATGGTGTTTACTGTTTAGCATGAAGAACAGGGTCTATTTTTTGGCTGTGACTCCAAGCACTATGCTGTGGATATTTTCAGCTTTGAACTGCAGGTATATAATATGAGTTTAAGTAACTGTGACTTGGGGAAGGTGGTTTCTGGAATAAGCAATTTAGGACTGTGACTTTCCTGTGATTATAAAGGAGAAAGGAGCTAGGAACTTGGGAACAATTTATGACCCCAAATTCAGCTGTGCTCATTTTCATTTATGCTTTCATCTGTCTTGTTCTTTCTGTAAGAAAATAGAAAGTTTAATGTAAATGGCACCTTCTTTTCTTTCTTTTCATCCCCCAATCAATGTTCCTTTTTAATTAACATATATTTCCCGGTAAAAGAAATCCATCTCAGTATGCAACCATCTCCAGCAGCAGCTTTTCATGCCAAACGGAGGAAACACACTGTGTTAATCCCTAAGACTAACTGACCCAGCATTAAAGGAGTTAAACACCATATTTAGGAAATAAGTTTGAATCAGAAGTCATGGATTAAAATAGACTCTATTCTCTGTACAGCTTCTGTCTAAAGTACTCCAGATTTTCTTGGTTTTTTACTTAAATCATATAAGTATGATTTACTTTCATTGGAAAAAAAAATATACATATATGATAAGATTCTGTAAACTTATTTTCCTAGGAGATAACTTACTTTTTGTTGTTTAAGTAATAAGAGACACAAAACCCCAAACGGAATAGGTGGTTATGATGACATTTCCCTTAGAAAATGGCTGTCCACAGTTAAAAAATTAGTTGCAATCCACTGGCTTTGGTTAAAATTTTTATTTGGAAGGCTATATTTTTTTTCAGTTGCTATACATATTAACTTACTATAATAGTGTCCTGTTGTAGCTTTCAGCTCAGGTGGCTGAGACTAAAAGAGATTTCCAGGCAATGTCTGTCAGACTTGAATTCTTCACAGGGAAAAGCCTTGTTCACCAAGGTGACTAGCCACATCTCTCTGGTGTATATGATAGAAACATTGAAAAAAATTGATTATACATTTAAACAGAAAAGGCATTGTTTTTATGATTAAGTTGCAGGAGGAAGACATTATTACTCAGCCCAGATTTTCTCTCAAAAGACAATATTTACTGGCCAATCTGAAAAATGATGAAATCTACTCAAATATAGAAGGAACAAAAGGCAGCTTTCATAACAATAATTATTTGGAATTGATTTACTGGGGAAGCAAACCTCCATGGTTGCAATGACTCTAAAAATCTTGTTTTGCATGGAATCAAGATAAGAACATGAAGGAAATATCACACCAGGAAACTTCTGCACTTAATTAGATGTATTCAGTTTAAGGATGGATCCAGCTAATTCTCCCTTTTGTGTGTGCTTTTGCAGGGTGTATTGGGGCGCAATTGAGTTATTTCATTTATCTTCCCGAAGTTTGAATTAGCTACTGCAGATTGTCAGCTACCAGCAAATGAGCAGATTGTTTAAAATATTGTTGAAAAGTTGGGTTCAATCCTGTTGCATCTGGTATGCAGATGGGATACTACTTCTTGTTCAAATAGATAGAAGAAGCAATTAAGTCCCTTTCTGGAGTAAGGTATCTGAAACAATAGGAAGCACCATCTAAAACAAGTTCGGTTGGATGCTGAGTAATGTTGATAACAGAGTTTCATGAAAGGTTTAATGTAAGCAAAGAGTTTTTTCTTGGTTTTGGAATTACCTATGTATGCACACAGATGTGACCAGAAACAAAGATGGTGGCAGAGAGGACAGCAAATGTTTTTGCCTGCTGTGGAGATAAAGTAAGAGAACACAAGCTACATTTAAAAGAATCTTGTATAATTCTTTTAAACTGATTCATGTTTCAATCAGAAAAAGGTAGAATTTGGTACATTTTCTTTGCAAGAACAGGCCCTATGCAACACCATTTAATAACACAACAACAAGAAATTCACTAAAGGATATTCCCCCCATCTTCTTACTTATCACCTCCCAAATCAATATGGTGTTTATAGCATTTCTCCTCCTAATGGAAGCCACCTGTAAAAGTACAAACACTTTGTGTGAATGATCAAATGAAACATTTCTCCCACATATTTATGTGCCATGGGAGTTGAGCACACAAGATGAAGCAAAGGTCCTGAGGGAAGGAGCTCAGAGGGAGCTTTTACTCAGAAAGGATTAAAGATGTGACAGCAGGCTTTGCCTTCCTGCCTGGCAGAGTAGTGCATGGACTGTCCTTACTGCAGAATGATTGCCAGTGATGTCTTCTGTCTATGAAGAACTAACTGGCACTCAAAGGTCTGATCTGTTTTCTAATTTGAGGCACCTAATCTCCTCATACATGCAGAACATGGTATGTTTGTGTCTCCAGTAGTAATTACTACTACTTCTACACTTGCAATTAGTTTCATGGTAGTTCCATGGTGGTTTTTGGTTTGTTTGTTTGTTTGTTTGTTTTTAGTTTCCTAGCTGCTACAGACTACCTTTGGAAGTAGGATATTAGTCCCAGTAGAATAGACATGTGATGACAATGCAAGAGGATATGAAATCCTCTTGGAAAACAATTGTTTTTAAATGATAAAATGGTTCTCCTCAAGAATGTGTTACTGGCATATGAAGTGACAAACATACCTCGGAGTCTATGTAATGTGACATTTTTTATTTTAAAATAACCCTTTGCATGTGGCCCAGAACTTCTTCCTCAGTAATACAGATGGAATAGTTTTCATCTCGCCTTTTCTTTCTTTTTTTTTTTTTTCTCCAGAGGCTTTTTTCTCCAACCATTCTCACCAACTGTTTTCTGCCAATGGAGGAATTCTTGCAAACCTGCCCTGCCTCTATTTTTATATTTTTTTCCTAACATGGAAGCATGGAAGTAAAGTAAGATTTCTCCCCAAAGGCTCCACCTGCCAATCTTGGAACAATAGCTCCATTTAATGGAAGCCTAGAAGGTTTGGTGGCTGAGACATTAATACCCATCCTCCAAATCTCAAGCACTTGACAATGTCAGTGGAACTAATTAAAGGTTAAGTAGATGCAAACAGTACAGCTTGTAATAAAATATTATTATTTTATTATTCTTAGTAGTATTTTTTTTTAAGAGTGATAAACCATCCTTTTGGAGATGGCAATATTGCAGAGTTTCACAATGTTTCTACAAAATATATTAAAATATTTAACACCAACAAATGTCATATACAAATGCAAAGGAATTGGATAGGAGGAGCAGCTAAATCAGCTTCAGCCTACAAATAGTTTGAGGGGACTTAAGACTGTGTGATGAAAGCAGAAAGTTCTCTCAGCTCTGTTTGGTTTCTTACACTGCCACAGATGTGTCCCATGCCCCAGATCATGAGATATCTTTGGACCTCAGTTTCCCATCTGTAAAATGGAATTAGTATTGCTTCCTTAACATGTAAAAAATATTATGAGAATAACCACATGAATAATAACCCCATCCCACAAGATCTATAGATGGGAAATGATAAATCCCTGGGATCCTAAAGTCTCCAGACATAAAGAAAAAAAAAAAAAGGGAGGGGGAGGGAGGACTTAATAGATTTTTGATCTATTAATGCAGCTTCCCAGGGTATCAGTGCAAGGGGGATAAGTATATAGAGGGCAAAGCAAATATAAATGCAAATCATTAGAAAAAAGATACCTCAGAACTCTAGCTCTCAGACCCAAGTCATCTAGTTTTCTGAAGCCTTATCATGTATGACAATTTGTGCTAGTGATCGTATTGCAGTTGGGATTATTAAAAGATATAAAATAAAATATTAGATAAATAATAAATATTATTTATTAGACCAAACAATATAGGTGAAAAGTCCATCAGTCTATTAGGCATATCGTATGCAGTTAAAAAACGTAAATCTAAATTCTTACATACACAGGTGGATAAGTAATAGTTGCAGGAAAAAAAATGGTTTAGGTCAAACACAAAAGGAATTTTTGAATGGCTTTGAATGAGATGAAAAATATAATTTTAGGGCAAATTAAATGCTTCTTGGGTTGAAACAAAATATTTCTTTCAGGTTTTAGTAAACTTTTGCTTAATCATTGTGGTGGTTTAACCCGGCCGGCAGCTAAACACCACACAGCCATTTGCTCACCCTCTCCCCTCCCTTTCTGGGATGGGGGAGAGAAATGGGAAAGAGAAGTCTGTGGGTTGGGATAAAGACAGTTTATTAAGATAATAATAATAATAATAATATGTACAAACAAGGGATGCACAATGCAATTGCTCACCACCCGCTGACTGATGCCCAGCCCAACCCTGAGCAGCCGGCCCCTTACCCCAGCCAGCCACCCCTATATATTGTTCAGCATGATGTCAGATGGTATGGAATACCCCTTTGGCCAGTTTGGGTCAGCTGTCTTGGGTCTGTCCCCTCCCAGCCCCTGCTGCACCCCCAGCCTGCCCGCTAGCAGGATAGAGCGAGGAGCTGAAAAGTCCTTGGCTTAGTGTAAGCACTCCTCTGCAGCAATTAAAACATCAGCATGCTATCAACACTCTTCTCATCCTAATCCAAAACATAGCACCCTACCAGCTACTAGGAGGAAAAATAACTCTATCTTAACTGAAACCAGGACAATCATATTTCTTAAAATGAATTATCATTTTAAAATGAAAAATCAAGGTTTCTACAAATATGTCATGTTTTTGGCAAAAAAAAAAAAAATATTTTGCTTAAAATGCCAAAGAGAAATGTAGCAGCTTAATTGATGTTACCTTTCTCTTGTTATCCCAGAACTGGCACACCTTTAAGTAAGAGTTGCTGTCTTCATCAAAACTCCTTTTAACAAATTTTATATTTAACCCACCTCCTCTCAAAGCCACATTCACAGGAGAGTTGAAACTACTTAGCACTCCAGACTGTTAAAAAACGCATTGAAAAAACAAAGATATTGCCATGCCTTTGAGTTTCTCTATTTGCATGTATTGAATTTGCATCATACTCTTGTATATATGTTGGTGTACTTACTCCTGTTATTGCTGATCTTATGTTACACTGCTAATATTTTCCTACTTTTGGAAACTGCTGACAATTCCTCTAGAAAAAATATTTATCATTAACAAACTTAATGAAGTCTGTGTTTTGTTCTGATATTTTCCATCCTAAAACCTTTATGTCATAGGTTTCAAGATGAATAAGAGGAAAGGAGCCAAATGGACCTAAGGAATAGAAAAAAAAAAATAATAAATCATGTTCAGAATCAATTCCATTCATTAATATTCCACTGCAAAAATGAAGAGGGAATAAGCTGAAGGCAGAGGGAACCTTGAACTTCTTTAATCCAACAAGTTGATGTTTACTTGCTGAAACATTCATTGTTTCAAATATAAATCATAGCAAGATCCTGTAGTAAGTACTCCCAGTGTCTCATATCTTGTGGTAGATTTCCTGGGGCCAATCAAATACTATATGCTTCCAAATGACTCCCTTTTTATCCAGCAGCACGTCTGAGATTTGTTTAAAATGCTACTGAAATTCAGAGAACAGAGCAAACTTAGGCATTAGAGTCAAGTATGAACTTGGTATACTGTACTTTCCATGAACCTGTACAGCAACAACTGCTAAATCTTTTGTAAATACCAATAAATAAAGCCTGGGGATATGAAGACAGCCTTCAGCCAGCTGCTGGGTCCCAGGCTCTGACATGTGCTGCTTTCCAGGCTGTTTTGAGGTAAGCCATCTCCTTGGCAACCTGCTTTCACAATCTCTTTTGCTCTCTTTTTCTCACCTTGCATACAACATAGCAGCTGAGCATCACTGTCTTGTTTAACTGTGTTTGGTAGAATGCTTTTAGCATGCAAGTTTATGAGTAAGAGATTAAAAGAAAATTAATGCCAAATTAAAAGAAAAAATGAAGTCAATAACTGTACTCAGCTCTTAACACTCACAAAGGGCTTGATTTAAGGTAATGGAGGAATATGAAATGAATATTTCAGAGAAGCATGAAATACTCATATCAGTCATTGATTTTTGTTATTTCTAATGGTGGTTCTCTTTGCCAACACCAGCTTTATTCTTATATGCCACATTCAATTGATTTGCATAACAGACCACTACATTACTCTTGTGTGACATTCCTGTCAGAGAAGCATTACCAAAAACAGTTTGATTATACCGTGCTATGACTGCTGTAGGTCTAGCTACGATAGGCCATAAATCCTTGGGATCTCTCTTTCTCTCTCTCTCAGAGTTGCAGATTCTAGAAACAGGAAAAGATGTAAATGTTGTCCTTCGTAGGCTGGGGAACTTTGTCCCATGTAGGGCTAGATTAATATTTCAACCCTCTTTTTTTTCTCCTTTTTTTTTTCTTTCTTTCTTTTTTTTTTTTAAACCAGCTATGCAGTGTTAAAAAAGAAAAAAATGGATTTAGCATGTCTGTAAGCTTTTATGACTTTTTTTCCCCTGCAATTTATGAAAAAAAAATCTAGCAGAAATGTTTGATAAAACCACTAGCTGTGAAATAGTGTTTCAGAATACTTTTAAGATGAGAGCCACATGGCAAGAGTCCTTAACTGTGGTGGGTCAGTCATACCTTATGACCTTTATGACATGTCAGAAGAGTCCAAATCTCAGCAACAATTTAAAAGGAAAGTGTAGATGAATGACTTTGAATAACAAATAAATTGTTCGTAAATGGATTGCAAATAAATGTATGTAGGAAATGGTCTATGTGGTAGTTGCACTGAATGCTTTTATTTCCCTTTATTTTTGGAGTTAGACTTTCTCCCCTTTCTTTAGCTTGTCGTTTTATTTTGTATTGTGGCTCTTACTCTATAAACTATCACTTAAGTTGTGACAGAGCTTAAGTAGTTTCAGAAAAAACTTCAGAATACAGAGGAAATGTAATAAAGTGGGTGCAAAATAACATGATCTGCTGGGAATATACTGTAAGACTTTAAAAAACAATGTATCTATTGTCAAAGAAAACAACCAGTAAATTGTCTTGTCTAATCATTGCACTTAAACTATCCCTTGCTATTAGAAGTGAGGGGCACATTCCTAGGAAAACAGTCGTAGGTAGGGAAACTCAACTATCTGTAGAGAAGGAAAAAATCCCACCCCTCTTGATTTTCTCCATCAGATAGTATGTGACAAAGTAGCTTGACTGTGTCAGCAAACTAACCATTTAATGAAATGTGTGTTGTGTTCCTTTCATTAACACTTTCCATCCAGTAAATGTTTTCTTTTGTCTCAACTCTCATGGAGTCCTAAGCTGCTTTATAGTTACCTGAAGAGAATTCATGAAAAAGGCAAGCCTTTATCATTGCTTTGTACTTTTTAACTGTCATCCACTTAAGAGCATCATTTTGAACTACTAGGAAGAGGACCAGAGGTTTGTGGTTCAATGCCTCTCATCCAAAGCAAGATCAGCTTTGCACTCTCTTTGAATGATGTACACTAGTATCAAGTAGGCACACCACAGTGCTACATGAGTGCTGGATGGATGGATGACTCTCCGGTTAAGTGAGTTTCATTAAGAATTGTAGATCACATTGTTTTAGTAGCCTTTATTAGTTATGAAAAATCCTGGTGGCCACTTACATTATCCCACTTGGTATTATACCAAGAGGTACCTTTTGGGTTAAATAAATAAAAACAAATTAAGAATGTGTGCAAGGAAAAACAGTAACATACATGAAAGTAATGAAAAGAGAAAATGAGTAATTACTCTTTAATATTGTCATAACATAATTCTAGGTTATTGGATATCCAAGCTTTTCTAGTCTGAGACATGACATTTCTTTGTCTTAAACTTCTCAGTTTTGATCTCAGCACTGTTCATCTCCTCTAACTTAAATAAAGACTGATTGTCTAAATTATATCTTATTAGAGAAAGAGGAGATGTGAGTTAGAGATGTTTCGGTGGAGTGATAAGGGCCATTATGACAAAGATAATGCAGTCATCAAATACATGTCTCATGTCAAAATAGAGAAATAGCTCAGCTTTGGAGAGCACTTCTTGCCACTCACTCCCACACTCACATTCATGCTGTGAAATGAAATGCTTGGAAATATTGGCCTTAATACAGAAAAGCAGCAAGAGGTATGATACTAAAAAACTTAAACACCCACTGAAGCAAAAAGGGAATAGAAGACTTGTCCCACTGTGAAAGTACAATGCTTTCTTTCATTGTTTCTTTTTCTTTTAATGTAAAACTAGTAGTATGACAAAGCAGCCAACTTTTAGTCTAGTTTAGGCTTGTGCTCAGGATAGCATTTTAGTGAATGGGCAATTATCAGAACATATAAAATAAGCTGCTCTTTATTTACAGTAAGGGCAGATAAACATCTTTATTGAAAAGACTCATGAGTGTATCCTTGTCTTGGACTATTTGCTTAATTCCACTGATATGACCATATACATAAGGTTTTGTGAGATTGATGCAATTTAAGTATGCCTCACTGAGTAAGGACAGATTTTCAGTTGAGATTATCATTGATTTCCTTTTAAGGTGTGTACCCTCAAATACTGGATTACAAAAAGAATTCTGGTTGGCTGTTTTTGAATATGGATTTTTCCCCTCTTAGAAAAGTAGTAAAACATTTCCCATAATCACATCTACGCTTCTTTGCAGTGCCTTTAGATGCCATACTTCAGAAAGCAAAGCCATCTTACAGTTCAATATTGAACAAAGTGGCTTTGTTCTGTCCAGGGATAACTCTTAACCTTGGCATACATGTGTTGTGTACACTTTAATAATGGGATTCTGTGTAAGAATATAAGCTTTAAAAAGGTTGTGGTTTTGTTGTTGTTGTTGATGTTTATGTTTTTTTTTTTTTTTCTTTCTTTTCATTTTTTTGTGGGGGTGTGTTTTTTTTGTTGTTTTGTTGTTGTTGCTGTTGTCTTTGTTTGTTTTGTTTTCCTTTAAATTATAGATCTGAGGTCAACTTGAAATTACCAAATTACTTTACGTGAAATCTGTGGACTTGCAGATAACTACTTGGCAACAAAAATTAATACCTAATTTGGTTTATTTTTGTCACATTGCAGTGCTCCTCCTTCCCCCCACATACACTAATTATATGACCAAAGAGCTGAAGAATCATACAAGCTCTAACTTCATTCTGCTAACTACAGCTGGAAGAGAATACTTCCATTTTTAAAAGCTCCTATAGATTTATATAGACAAGAATGGAAGAGCCATTGACGGTCAGTTCTGACAGCTGTCAAAACTTATCTAATAGCAGCAGCTTTACAGAAATCATATTTGTATCCAAAATGAAGCAAACATTTCATTTGTTTCAGTGTTTTCACCCAAAGTAAAACCCCTGATATGTAATATATCTATGTAAAGGTACAGATATTTAAACTGCATGTAGCATAGAAGAGCTGCTTTCTTTCTCAGAAGCTCAAACCAATTAGGAAGCATAAGAGAACTTTGGGAAGGGTAGGATGGTTTCATGTTTCTAACTGCTTCTCTGTAACTTAAGCACCAGCTAGAAGTGACATTCCCATACTGCTCTTTTGACCTGCAGTATTCCTTTGCATCACTCCAAGCAGGCAGATGTGCTAATTGTTGCTGTCTGATTACTTTTGTCCTCCTTCTAGACAAATCTGAGAGGTGCAGGGTTTCTAGGGAGCAGCTCGTTACTCTCCAGACTTGCTGAGATGTTGCACTGGGGCACAGCAAAGGGGTTTGAATGGAAGGACACAGCCAATTGTTTCCAAACTCAGGGTAACTAATTTTGGCTTGATGAGTTTTCTTCCCATTCAGAAGCAAACCAAAGCATAATGATTTAAACCTCTTCTCTAAACAGTTCTTACAGTAACACAGGAAATTTCTATTGTGCTAACGATCCAGCCCCCAGACTGGCTTCACGGAGGCTTCCACTGGAAGACAATACTTCCATGAGCTCAACTCTAGGAAATTATTTGGATGTTAGACCAAAACTATGGTGTTTCAAGAGCATTGGCCAGGAGGCACAACTCAGACCAGCATACAACCACAAGTGTTCAATATCAGTTCCTAAGGCCATTATTTTGGGATCCAGTCAAAGCTGAGTACTTGATTCAGTATAAGGAAGTTCACAGTGTGTGTGCAGATGTGCATTCATGGATGGGGGACATAGTCATGTTCTCTTGATGAACATGGCTGACACCTTAGAGGTCTGGTGATCTGACCACACTTCTCAACAAATAGAGACCTGCCACTGACCTCTGCACTTTTTTACCAGAAACTCTTAGGGTTTCATAGGATGTCAAGAACATAGACAAAATTCAGCACTGTGGAAAATGGATCACTATTTTCTTTTAAACTGATGCATCTGTGCACTTCATTCCACTTTACACCACTATAAGTAAGGACAAAATGTAACTCAAATAATAATGAGTGCATGTTAGGGCACTTTGGTGCCTCTTCTACTGGCATTTCTTTGAAATAGAGTAATCCAGATAGTGTTCACTGATTGCTTTCTGTTTTTGTAAAGGACTTAATCTCTTAAGCAATATCAGCAATTGGGATAGCTAGATTGCTGTCTAGAGCCTTTTCCTTCTCGAACAGTGACTACAGTTTCAAACCACTGTGAAGGCACTGTAAAGCTAGCACCCAACAGCTGACAAAAATCTTTGAGTAATTAGATCTCAAACACAAACAAAGCAGGGTGTTTTTCTTCATGGATACACCACTACTTTGACATTTTCTCGTCAGTTAAAGTAGATAAAAGTTTACATTTCAGCAATCCAAGTGAAAAATAAAAATCAATCCAAACTAAACTGTTAGGATTAGTCTGGAGTTTAAAACCACAGCCATGCCTTCACTTCAGAAAGCACTCTGCAGATGCTCTGGTGCCTGAGTCAAGTGGCAGAGCAGAAAGTTGACAGTGGCTAGAGGTGCCCTGAGGACTCAGTGTGCAAGCATGTAGCAGGCTAATGCAGAGAGAAGAGGAGTGAGAAATCTTTTGCAAACCACCCCTGGCTTCTTATGTCTTCATATTCAAAATTCTCCTTCAGAAAGAGATACTATGATTTCAGGAAAATTAAGGGATTCAACATGGATAAGTGGCTCAGCGAGTTGATGATGGAACCAGATATGATGGTGGAATCAGATAACTTTTGCTGCTTGGGGTGTAAGCAGGAGAAGATAATAAAGCAGGGAAGCTATCTGCAGCTTTGGTGAGGAGCTTGAGATGTATATGGAGGGACATTTTGCTCTTTAACTTAAATGGTTTTAAAAAAGGAAGAGAAACTGCAGACCAGATAACATCCCATGGAAATTTTTATTCTACTTGAATAAGGTTTTACAGTATTTATTAGGTGCTGGAATAAAGGGTTTTATAATGGGAGATGCTGAGAAATAATATTAATGATCAGGGATCCCAGTTTGTTGTTTTGACCAAATTGGTGCCTACTCTCAGATGTTCTCAACCTATGTGTAACATGAAGGCTTTTTTCACTTCCTGTCCCATTGTCTTCTTTGTCAGACAGCTTGATGAGAATTTCAGTTAATTCCTCCCACAGCTCATATCCTTGGAGATCTGAGTGTATGCCAGGTGTCTTCAAACAGCAGCATGAGGGCAACACACAGTTGGGCAACTGAGAAACACACTTATGATCTGCAGCCCTGGGGAAACTGCTCACTGTGTTGGGCAATGGTCATGCTGTGGCCCAAGCTGCTCCCAGATCACCAGTATAACCCAGAACTTGCAACTCTGGAAATTTTCCTCTCAACAGCATCACCCCCCTGTACTCTGCACACTTCTATCTTCTTCTGGAAAGAAACGAGTGAAAAGTTCCTAAAGGTCCTTTTCTGAACAACGCTTCTAGCCTAAAGAGAAGATAATACTTTTCTTCTTCTTCTTCAGCAAATGAATGTCAGAGTGTACTCTGTGCATATATTTATTTACACATTCTGTCTCCCACTCCCAGTTTCCTCAGGCCAAGTGAGATGATGACTCCGGCTAATGAGTCAGCAGAATCTATTTGCTGTTCCTGCCTGGACTGATTTTGGCTAACCTAGCTGAACGCTTTGGGTGAGTACATACAATTCCTACATTGCATTACACTGCCTACACTGAGAATGGCTCTGACATTGCTTTTTTCTTTCTCCCTTTTCTGTGAGCATTAAGCAACTACTTTCTCTCTCCTTCTTTCCCAGACCAGTCTTTAAAAGGGGCAAAGAGTTCCTGGAGCTGTTTTCCCTGGTCCTGAGGAGGATCATGATTAGAGGTGGCCTTCCTGGCTTGTGAAAAGAGAAGTAGGAAGCAGATTAAGAGGAAAGGGTGGGCTTAGTGAGTCTTCGGTGAAGGAGACAGGAGAACTCACAGTGTCTACGGGCTGGTTTGAAAGAAGAAAAAAAAAAAAAAAAAAAAAAAAGATAATTCTTTCCAATGTCAATAGTTTGAGGAAAAAAATAGTTTGAAATAGTTTGCTGGAGTGCCTAGAAAGGTAAAATGAATCAATACTAGGTTTTCTTACCTGTCAAATAAAATGTTGTGGGGTAATAGTACTGTAGTTATTTTATATTCTCAAGTTTCATGAGGTTTTCATCAAATAGAGTGAATACAGTTCCAGGATTTTTTTTGTTTTGGTGTATGTGTGTGTACGTGTGTTTTTTATTTGTTTACAAAAAGAAATTGTATGCCTGAGAAGAATTGTCCATTTTCTACACTGAAAGCAGTCTTGAATGAGTAAAAAATCATGCTAATTACAGGAGTTTTTATAAATTAGTGTGTGGCATTTTGTTTTTTGTTTGTGTTGCTTGTTTGTTTTTAAGGCTGGGTTTTTCTTGTGTGGCAACTACTACTGGAAGGAATATCAATAAAACATGAATATCGTGTAATATAATGATTATGGAAAATGCTAAAATGCTAGCAGGAATTGTTCTGATTTACTTTTCTATACACACTTCTGAAAAGTGTCTCTCTTCTTTCCATCTCTCTCTCTCTCTCTCCAGTCTAATTATGATCTGGAACTTGAATTATTCAATCAATGACCCCCCCCCCAAAAAAAAAAAACAAAAAACAAAAAACACCAAGAAGAGTTGGTATAGCCAATATTGATACTATGTCATGTCTGGCAAAAGCAAAAATTAAATAGCATGTCATTTATTCCATGGTGGCATGAGGGTATCAGGTTCAGATAGATTTAATTTATCAATAGGGTCAGGCTGCAGTGAATATAAAATCAAATTATACTGAAACAGATGTTGACGTCCAAGAGAAGAAGGTGTAGATTGATTGGAGAAAGGCAGACCATCAAAGAGGCCTTTGTCCGAGTTTGACTGGGTGAAGCAGCTGACAAGTGGCCATCAGATGCTACAGCCAGGCAGCTGCATGATGGGACTTTGACAGCTGACTTCATTAGAGCCCCTAGGACATGCATGGGGATGAATTTGTCCTGTAATTGAGCTGGGTGAGGAAATGACTTCAAGAGGACCGGAGAGAGTGAAAAGGGCTGAAATGAACCTAGATGCCCCACAGGTAAATTTCACTCTCTTATGTTAATGTATACATTCTACTTGTATTTATGATATGTGAGCATTTATCCGCAATCTTAAAAGTTTTCAAATGTAAACAGCCTTATGCCAAAATACATACAAAATAGAGAAGTCATCAGGAGCAATGCTGCCTGAGTATGGCAGAAAGTAAACATGTGCATCAATCTGGAAGTCCCACAGCCAATGACTCTATGAATTCCCTTCTCCACCATTTTGGGAAGAAATCTTTTCTGTTTGCATCAACATAATTTCCTGTTAAGTTAATAGACAAAATAAAATCTGTAAAGCAAATTCTGAGGTTTGTGTACAGTTTTGCTGTTTACAGCCTCATTGGTATTTTCTCTTGGTGTAGCACAGCAGAAACCTTTCTCAGTATTCACTATAGAATCATAGAATCATAGAATCAGAATCATAGAATCATAGAATCATAGAATGGCTCAGGTTGGAAGGGACCTTAAAGATCATCCAGTTCCAACCCACTCACTGGAACAGGTTGCCCAGGGCCCCATCCAACCTGACCACCCTCTGCATAAAGAATTTCCTCCTAACCTCTAATCTAAATCTTCTCTCTTTTAGTTTAAAACCATTCCCCTTTTTTCTGTAATTATCTGTCTGAGCAAAAAGTTGCTCTCCATCTTTTTTTATAAGCCCCCTTTAAGTACTGAAAATCTGCATTTTTTTTTTTTTTATTTTTATTTTTTTAGATTATCAAGTCAAAGTGTTAATACAAACTCTTAATCTCCCTCACCTGATTTTACGTCTCACATTGCCAAGAGCCTGTAGGGGGCAGGGGAAAATCCTGCAGTCCGTCCTCAGGCAAAATGCTGACAGAAGGCTGGGCTTCCATGGAAGGAGACAGGAACTGGTTTGGAATACAGACGGCATATTTGAAGTGTTCGTATCAGAGTAACCTTTTGCAATTCTCAAGCTAATTAATATGAAATACAAAAAGGACTACAGTGCAAACCTGTGACTAGTTATGAGTATTCTAGTATCAGTGACACTTAGATATGCATATCAAATGGAGAATAGACTCCTTTATGTTCTCTCAAAGCATAAGTATGTGATCAAAGAAATAACATGCAATGGGGCTGCCCTTAAGCAATGACCTTAACTTCATGCTTCTCTCCCCCATCATCAGTATCTCCAAAGCACTAAACAAATGTCAAATGTAGTTAAAGTGGAACACATACATGCATCTCATTTGGAGACAGGGTAATTACTGGGAAAAAAATGCCAAATTTTAAATGTGCTTGTTCAAAAGTTATCTTGATTTACACATATTTGAGCGATACAATAATGAGTTTTACAAATGATTAGCACTGAACAATGGTTGCCATATTTTAGGTAGGGAGACATTAGTGACCAGTTTTAGTAATACGATGCATAGAAGCATTGACTGTGAGATATCTCAGTCTGGGAAGTCTGTCTGTTGATGTACTGTCTAAACAGCTCTTAACTGGGTTACCAACCCTACAATCTAATGCTGTTCACATAAAGTATAGTAATAGCAAAATGGTTCAAAACCTGCTTTAAGATCAGGTGTTGTTAAAAAGTACATATCTGCTTTGTATAGCACATTTACAGTGTAAAAAATCAATTCATCCACTAACACTTTTGAGATTGGTCTGGTCACTTCCTGGAGCTTTCTGTCTTCCAGTCAAGCAATTTGCTCCTGCTGCCTGGGGTAAATAAACTAGTTCCCAAATTCATTACCTTCCCAGCATGCTACAGCACTCTTTTCTGCGGGGCTCTGTAAGGCTTTCGTTCAAAGGAATGAGCATCCCGAATTAGACCAAGAGATTTTCTTTCCCTTAAGACACAAAAAGGTAGGCAGCCAGTGTCCATGGAAACTCTGCAGGAGCTGGATGACTCCAAAGTCTCCCTTTTTATTTTATAAGCTGCTCAAAAAGAAACAGGGGAGGGGAAGAGGAGGCATGGAGAAAGCCATAACTATGCTTACAGAGGTTGTTTTTCTCCCCATGGTGGGGTCTTGACTCCCAGAGAGCTGCTCATGGGTTAAAAGCCTATTTGACAGAGAAAGTGGATGTGATCCTGTATTGCTTTTCTAGTGTCATTTCTAGCTTTATGCTACAAGAGAAGGCACTGAAAAATATTCTCCATGATGAAACTCATTGTTATCCAAAGAGGTCTCCCTGGTACACTGGCCACACATTTTAAAAATTATTGACTAAATTTTAGCCAGAGACCAGACATAACCTTCAGAAACCACAGGCCAGGAAAATTTGTTTCAGTTCTTGTTTCTGTGATGATTAAGTAGAGTTCCTCCATGAGACTACTGAAGTCCAAACTTTATATAAATTGTTTCATGGTCTGGTTAGGCCTGGTGCCAGCCATGGTTCCCCATATGAAGCATGTTTATAGCTGGTATAAAGGGTATATCTACAGTCTGTTTTGATGCCTGGAAAACAGGTATATTATGTACAAAGAAAATTATATCTACTTAGATTTCTCCCATGTTTTTTTACTTTCTTTTTCCTCTTATCTACAGACACATTGAGTCTCAACATAGACCCATCTGAGAAAGATTTGGGGAATATGTCTTTGGCTTCTTACAGCAGGAGACCTCCCTGCCTTGCCCTGTGTATAAAAGAATTGTGAATAAAACTGAAAGGAATCTCCATAGGACAGCTAAAATGGACAGTGCCTAGGTTTGCTAAGAGCTTTTTGAGCAAGGGTAAACATTCCTCCTTAACATACCCATGAGCATTTCTTTAATCTATATCGTGGGGGAATTTCAATCAGCCAGCACAGCTGTGCCTTTCAGAGCTGCTGGTTTTTGGTATATGAAGAGGGAGCCCTTGTAGCTGTGCCAACGCAGCCTCTCTCTTGGTGGGGTCTACCCCTTCTCTGCAGACACAGGAGGCTTCGTGCACAGCCATCCTCCTCTCACGGGAAATTTGCTGCTATAGGTAGCATGCTAGTGACTTGGATATAACACAAGCGGACTCCTAGAAGAGAAGTGGCAATGATCTTTCCCTGTGTTTTCCCAGAGAGAGACACATCTGGTGCAAGCTACATCTGATGGATTATTCTGTCTCTGTAGTAATTGTTGATATTTCCTTTTTCTTCTATTTTTTTCCCACTCCTTCGTGAAGTCTTTTCCTCCTAATCTGTAAATCATGTACCATTATTATTATTATAGCAATATTTGCACTTTTGATTGCTACAGTTTTATGCATGAGACCCAGAGGCAATGAGATAAGTATCATCTTTTTGAAGAAAATAGTTTTATTGTGTTTCATATTTTCACTTCTGGCAAACAAATACAAGAACTGACATGAGGTGATGAGCAAAATCCCACTTCCATCTCCTTCTAGCATTAATGCATTATATTCATAATACATTAAGAAGTATTTTGCTATGATTCAGCATAGGTTCCACCAAGAAAGCAGTCAGACCTGATGACTGCTGCAACAGGTGGAAAATTATTTGTCTTTACGGACCCACTCAATAATTACTATCGAAAAACTTTTTGTCCTCCATTTTGTGGTGTTTTGCAGGCTTTTTAATGAGATCTATACATCTTTGTGTACAAGCAATTTAGTAAGATTTTATTATTATCATTATTATTATACAGATGCTTTTAGATAGAAATATAATGCACCTTAAAAGAGCTTATATTTAGCTAACCTGTACCCAGGTCTGGTGTGAGTGTTGAGACAGCTGATTCACTGATTAATAGAGTCACTGTTTAAACCTAACGTAATAAACATTTGCTCAATTTTATCTGATTTAGTAATCCTTTGTAATGGCATAGAGAAAGTCAATATTCTCTGAGAAATGACATAACTATACAACAGATTCATAATGTAGATACATGCAGTAAATTCACAGCAAAATCATTTAGTTTGTTGTATTTTGTCTGGCGAAATGTACCCAAAACTACATAAAGAAAATCAAAGATATTAAACTAAGATTACAGATCTCCTGGTCTGACTTCACACTGCAGTGCTAACAAACATGTGGTTGCCATTTAAACAACGCAAAACCCCTGAACCTGAGTCTGCTCTCCCTTTTGCTGGTGTGGATGCCAATGACAGGAAATAGTTACTTTTTTTGTTAGCCCAGTATCTTTGAGAAGAAACTCAAGCTGCCTATCTCCAAAATAAAAGATTGAGGAAATTGGATTCTAATTGTATTTTGAAAGTAGATATAGGATCCAGCAAATGATATCAGTGAGGCAAATTAATTCCTAGTGTAATTACATTGACGTCAGTGGAGTTAATCCAGGGATAAATTTGGCCCAATGTCTTCAAGCATTGTTTGCACAGGAGAATTTGAAAAAATCAACAAAGCCCCTGCAGTGAATCAAAAACCACCATGTACGCTGGAGTTCCTTCTGTTCTAATGGACAAAAATAAAAGAGGAGATGGGCCAAACTATCATGATTTTTGTATTTGAGAGTGAAAGTATGGAGTTAGCACATTCTTTTGTTTACTGAACAGTTACATTAAAATGTATTTATCCTTCCCTTCTTTCTTTCTTTCTTTCTTTCTTTCTTTCTTTCTTTCTTTCTTTCTTTCTTTCTCACTCTCTCTCTCTCTTTTCTCTCTTTCTCTCTCTCTTTCTCTTTCCTTTTTTAATACATAGCTCTTAAAAGTCTGTGATAAAGGGCAATTTTGTTGTCTTGAGGGAAATCCTGTAAGTTTTACCCAATAAAACCAGTGTCAGAGTTGGATTCAGAAGACAAAAATGGCCATGCCCTTAGTCCAGATTTCTACTTTCCTCTCATGGAATAATTGCTGGAGGTGACTTATTGAGGCTAAAGGTGTGTCCACATCTTAAGAGAAGGTTCAGCATTCAGGAAAAATTCCAGGGTGAGATGTGGCAGATATGCAAGGAATCTGTTCCACGATAGTCCCCTTGGCAACATAACTTGCAACCTTAGATATTAGCAACACCAGGGGAGCTTGGTGTGATGACTCTAAGAGAAATAGCACGGACGGCGGAGCAAAGTGAAAACACTGTGGTCATGCTCTGTGATATCTCTGCAAGGATGGGGAACTTGATGGTACTATGGAACTGATAGAACACATGGCCAGCCCTGAGCCAAACTGGTAACAAATCTTGTCCCCTGGGTGAACTCTGCTCATTATAATCTCATTATAATGCCAAAACACACCTCTGTCCCAAAGGCTACCTGCCTCCAAGGTGCAACTATGCCTCACTGAGCATGCGCTCTGAATTTCTTTAAGCCTATACCTTTAAAGCAAAAGTGAGAAAATTTTATACCAACAATAACAAAGGAACGTATGACTAGAGTTACTCAAACTCCACCTAAAAATAAGAAAATAGTATAAAAATGGCTCAAGAGAGGAAGAATGTTAGGGAAAATACAATTGCAGACAAGTCAGGCTGACTTCTGGGATCAGTTGACAGGCTAAACGTCTCTTCCCCCCTATACAGACGCCTGTTGGGTGAGATTCAAACTCTTGGTTATAATGAGTGCTTTCCCGGGAAACCTAACATTCTCTATAGAGTTATTTAATAAGTTAGCACATGTGTAGTTGGTTGTGTTTGTCATAATCCTGGAATTTTTGTGTGCTTTGCAGACAGTGTATTTATCACCAGCAATCCAAAAGAACCAGTACTTCTGTTGCTTCAATAAACTGCAGCAGTCATTAATCTTCTAGACTGAAGGTGTATTGTGCTATTTGTACATCCATGATCATGGTAATTCAATATATTGAATGTGACTGGACTTAAAGTGCCAAACTGGGCATCACTCAGAATCTAAGGCCAGCCACCCCCAGCCCCTCTAATATCTGAGGACAAGCTGGAACACAAGGGGGTTTAGGTCCTGCCAAGCTTTTTTACCCTTTAACGTAACACCTCTCTGCATTAACTATTTGAAGAATATGCTGCCTAAAAAGACTAATCAGAGAGTTTCAAAAATTGGCTGACAGGTCTCGCTTGTGTTATATATCAAGCATGAGCTTGGACCATATTGAACCAATATTACCAACCACACTGATAAGAAGGCAATTTTTGGAGCAAGCCAGTGGTGAAAAACTGCCCACTTTAGAGACAGCCCAGGTGCCTTCATCTGTTTGTCCAGCTGCTTCCATGTTTTCCCACTGCCTTTTCAGTAAAGCCCTATGGCTTTTGTTGAGTGGACCATGTGTCATGAAGGCTTTCCTTGTTCCTGTCTGCAAAGGCAGTATGAGTTTGCGAGGTCGTGCAGCTTTATTAAAGGCAATTTAGAAGCTCAAGGACTGTACCAAGCTTTAAACTTCTCAGCCTGGCTAGTTCAGGTACAACAGAGGAATGCTTTACATTTGCAAGTTTAACTTTGTAAAGACTGTGTGTTTTAGTACAGTTTACAAAAGTACTGCATATTCTAGCTGGCTCTTGGGTAGCAATTTCAGAAAAAAAAAAAGAAAAGAACTTCCTTGAATGGAGCAAATCTTTAGTTACTCACTACAGTTTTATTACCCATATATAATTACTGTGATAATATAAGCCTGCTGTGTAAACAGCATGCCACCTGTACGTGTAGCCAGTGATTTATGTCTCATCATCCACTAAAGATAAAGCAGGGAATAGTTCATCCAAAAAGATAGCCAGCTGACCTATTAGCTAGTAAAACCTATCTTTTCTTTGGTTGATGTGCTGTTTGGCTCTAAAAGAATAATAGATATACTGATAAAAAAATCTATCACATAAATTTCTTCAAGTTGATATAAGTGAATGCAATGACAGAGCCAGCAGTTCCTAAATTAAATTCACCTTTCAGTGATAGAATCAGTAGACTAGTGACTAGACCGTCAACTTCTGAGTTCTAAGTTAAGTGTAGTCATACAAAAAGAAGTCTGGAAGGATTGCTTTTCACTTGCTAATTTATCCTTGTGAAGTATAAGGAGTTTCGTTTGGTTTCTTTCCAGTGAGGTGTGCGCTGTAATGTAATAAACATTTATTAGGAAGTAGAATTTTTTATCAAAGTTGGAAGGCAGATGGTTAAAGTAAAAACCTTGCAGGTTTTCCATGCTAATACATCAACAATGGGATCTTTATGTTTTGCCTGTTCAAAATTTCTTAAAAGTTTTCTTCAGCAAACTGCAGCACCAGTAACCAGAGGCAGCTCTCTTGCTCACTTTGCTCATCTATAGCCAAGGTTCTTAAGGTGCTGAATGCCCTGTTTCCATTACCCTCATTTGGTTTCTAGGCTCACTGCTCTCAGATAAATTAACAGGTGTTTGACAGGCACACTGACATAACAAAATATATGTCCTGTGTATAAAATCAGGATAATGAAAACAAGTGTGTGCTTTAACCTTACTGAAATATAAATGTCAGCTGAGCTTCGGAGGGCAAAGGGCTTTTTGGTGCTGAACTCTTTTTGAGATGCAGTGTGTTGCAATCTCCCGATAGGTTTATAATTAATAAACCCATTTTATAATATATGGGAATAATATATTACTATGTAATAAACTCACAGGCATAGGACAATGTAAACGGGTAAAATGTTGTGCATAGATCACAGACTGAGCATGTTAACACATAGTTAACAGTCACCCATGTCTATGTAACTTGAATGGCAAAATGATTCAAGTGAGGCAGTAAAGCATGGAGTACCCATGTAAGTACAGAGTTAAAGTGCCTGCCTCTTTCAGCTGACTCTTGCTTGAGTATATGAAAAGCAATTAGCTTGTTAAGGTACTGCTCCTGCTGCTACCATAGAGCATCCAAATCCTTTCCATTCATGTAAACTTGCTAATCAGCTTTTTGTTATGACTAGCAAAGGAAAGGGAAAGGAAAGGGAAAGGGAAAGGGAAAGGGAAAGGGAAAGGAGAGGAGAGGAGAGGAGAGGAGAGGAGAGGAGAGGAGAGGAGAG
>CM021732.1:49902470-49936148 GCA_011075105.1 Heteronetta atricapilla
GAAAGGAAAGGAAAGGAAAGGAAAAAAGGCAGCTGTGTCTTGCCGTATCTATGGCGGGGGGGGGGAGGGGGGTTGCGGTCTCAGTAAAAGACTCATCAGTTTCAGCTTAGTTCAGTAGACATCTGTGCAGCAGAGGACCTCGTGATGATCCTGGCAGCAGCTCTTTTCATTTGGGTTTGGTTTTTGTGATGAATGCTTTTTGTATTGAGATCCTGTACCAGCCTGCCTCAGCACTTTCTGAGCCAGAGCTTTTTCTTTTTGTAAGCTTAAGGGTATTTTTTTATTATTATTATTTTTTTACAGGCCACTGGGTCTCACTGGAGCTGTACTCAGAGTTACAGAAACCAGCAACCACCTGTCACCAGGACATTGTGCCTGGAAGGGGGGAGGGAACGTTGGCTTTGGGACTGGGGCATGGGGAGATGGAGGGAGCTGGCTTATTTTAGGGGGATTTCTGAGAAGCAGGACTCTTGTCTTATCCATTTGTAAACATGGAAAATGATAACAGTGGTTGGAAGCTTTGGAGGGATGGGGGAAAAGGAAATAGAGAAACAGGAAAGGATAAAATTAGGAAAGAGAGATCCTTTACATAAATGTCTGAAAATACATCTTTTCAGATTCCTTTACCACTGGAGGATTTTTTCTACATGTGATCCTCTTTTAGCTCAGATGGAATTTACATGCACTGGAGTGTTTCTAGTATTAGTATAATTTGGCAACAAATTAAGAACTATCTCTTCTCATTCAGTGAAGACTGTATTGCGTACTCCAATACTAAGATGAGTATTAGGGAAAAAATACATATCTATCATGTAGCCATATACATCTCCTTATTCAGTCACATCAAATGCACCTTTGACTTTATGGTGATGCAGATGCAAATGTATCCTCATACAGAGGACTAAGGGTTACTTTCTGACTTGTGGGGTGCCCCTCCGTTCTCACTCTGTGCCCTCAGACAGCATTTACGATGGCTTCTCGGTCTATCTGAAATACTACTTTGAATGGTACAAGCAATCTTAACAAACTAGAGCTTAGTAAAAATGTTGAAACATTTCTGTGGAGACTGTTTCCCAGTTATTGATGCCCCATCCCTGTGAGTGTTTAAGGCCAGGTTGGATGGGGCTTTGAGCAACCTGGTCGAGTGGGAGGTGTCCCTGCCCATGGCAGAGGGTTTGGAACTAGATCATCTTTAAGGTCCTTTTCAGCCCAAGACATTCTATGTTTCCATGACATGTATTTCTTCTGAGGAAAAAAAAAATGTATCAAGGATAAAAATTCTATAATCCCCAAGGTCTTATTGGGTAGAATAATGTTCTTTTTATACAGTAAAAATAGCATTATGCTCCCATGACATAACAGAAGCATGTAATAACAATAGCTAGACAAAACCCTAAAGATTTTCCTCTGAAACAAATATCCACTAACAATACTAAAAAAGGTTTTATGTATCTGAAATTTAGTCATCTTAACTAATGGATGGTAACCTATTTTGGCTCCGCATACATCTAATGGAGACAGTGTTATTCCAAAGGCTAAAGCTGAGATCAGGCACCTTGGAATAGGGCACATTGCACTCTGGAGAAGACCTCCTCCTGAGAAGAATTGCTCCTCTCAGGTGTGCTGGGTTCTCCAAAAATGAGTTCAAGATAGGTGTTTGACTTTGATTATTGAACTTAAGTAAAGTGAATCCCAACCCAAAACCACTGCTTTTGTCCCAGTGATATTAAAAGAAAGGTATGTCAGAATATTAGACTGACATTTACTGTATAACATCATTTTATCTTATCCTCTGTATCATGTAAAATTTTCTGATGAACTTTTCACACAGTGCTATAATGCTGAGGCTTTCTCAGAAGTTACTTCAAAGGGGCCACTGCCAGACTCAATGTGTAGAGCAGAAGGTAGGAGGCTTAGCCAGAGCAACTCTGTTACTTGCCAAAGGTATGTGTTCTAACAGTTCTCATCTTGGTCTCACTCCTGATAAATTCAGTGAGAAAGCTGAGACTTTTTGACCTTAAGACACAGGCATTAGCAAGCATATCAAATGTGAGGTGATTAATTTGCTTCTCTGAAACTCAGTCTTGGGAGGGGTAAAAATGAAAGGGCTCTGTTTAGCTCTGTTTGCTCTGGTTAGCAAAAAGTTCTCTTGCTCTCTGGGTTGTCCTCCTTCAGCTTTCCTTGTTTCATTCTTCATCTCAATACAAGAACTTAAGAGTGTGAGACAATAGGTTACAGAAATAAATTCAGACTACAAAATATGAGTGTGGTGGAGGGTGCTCCTAAATCAGGATAGTAGCAAATCTCTCAGCTACTCACAAGGGTACAGACTGATACTAATGAAGAATTGGGCCAGTCCACACTTATTTCTTGTGAAAATATGTATGGTATATATAATTAATGTACACCCTTATTACTCTTTCATGAAAATATACAAGGTATAATCCATTTTTAATAGAGAGGGTTACATGTGTCTTCACTGGTGACTTTCAGATGCAAATGACTAGTTCTTGCTTTCACCAATGAGATGCAACTGCTGTAGTTGTTATAAGGCTGCGATATTATTTTAGTTTTTCTTCTAGCTGGATCTCCAGTAACATTATGCTCTGGTCTTGTCAGTGACCTGTCTTTGCTTTTAAATTACAGTTTTTAATTTACTACAGGTGTGACTGTGCCATAAACCATAGATACATACATGTGTTACCTGGTTCTGTTGAACTATATTTTTCTGATGGTTTTGGAAACTCGCTTGCTTGAGAACCCAGGAGGGATCGGGACTTGAGTTGTTTTTTTCCCTGCAGAAACAAAAAACTAACTTTGCAAGAGGTAACATAACAAAAGGAGCACAGTATTATTAACATTTTGGGAAAACAAACATACCACTTACATCTTACTTAATTTAGAACAACTTTGTTTTTAGAGGTGATCTCCATACCCCCAGTCTTCTTCCAATAGCTTCTTAATGCCTTTGAAAGGAATTAATAGGGGCTGTACTAGGCTACACACTTACTATTGGTTACTCTTGGTTTCCATTAAAATACAGGGGAATCATTATTCAAGGTGCAAGAAAGAATTTTACTAAATTCATCTCAAATGCCCCATTGATTTTACTTAATTTTAATCATTGAAGTGTATCTTCCCGGGCACTAAGTTCTTAACAAACAATGAAATCCTTCAAACTATCTCTAAAACAAGGAGGTGTTCAGTTACTCAGAAATCTTAGTCATTGATTAGTTAAAACAAGGGGAAAGGGGAGATGTAAATGAACCTGGAATAGCTGATACTGGAAGCTCCTATTCATTGCTGGTATGTGGTAGTGACTAACATATAGAGACACTGGAGGAAAAAGACTTTATCCTTCTTACGATATTCTTAAGATATTCCTTAAACTATTTTTTTCTGTTTAAAAACCAACTGGAATGACTGGAATACCTAAAGTTCCATAAATAAATTCACTGAATGATAGCAATTTGATTTGGATTATTTGCTGGTAATTAATTGTTAAAATTGTCCTCAAACTGTACGAAGAAGTGATATGACAGTCATGTAAAATTTTACCTCCTGAATGATCTTGTTAGCCTGAAGGTTTCAAACTATATTTTGAGTCTCTACTCATTTCTCAGATATTCTGAAAAACCTTTTTCATGTTCCCCCTTCCTCTTTATACATGTGTTACACCTGCCCATTTTTCAAGGATAGCTGAAACTATTTCAGCATCTTAGGGAAATATAAAATACTTCAGGTGAAGAGTAACTATTAAAATTTAAAAAGAGTATCTTCCTGCCATTAAAGATCTAAAGTTAGCGTAACCTATCAAACGAAGATTGTTGAACCTGTCTGGGATTCTCTTGGTCATTCTTCACTGTTAAGACTGTTAGCATGGTGTAACCTTGTGAGATATGCCTCTTCTCTGACATACTGTTAGGCTCCTATATGCCATGGTTTCCTTACAGGGCAGTATTCCAATTTTTAATCCTCGAGTTTCTGCCTGCAGTAGGAGGAGGTTTAGATAGTCCTTCAAAGATGGCTTGAAAAGTAGAATACAATCAGAATACCATAGAGATGTGTCAAAAGACCATAAAGCACATGTGAATCAGGCTTTATGCCACTGCATTTTTGGTACACAGAGTAACTGGTCTATGTGTAGTCTGACTCTGGGGAATTTATGAGCAGGGCACAGTATTCCAGCTGCACGGTATTGCAGGACTCTTCTTGTAGCAGTATTAGTTTGCCTGTTTCTACTTCTGTGAACAGTAACCAAGTGCACAATACATGTGCATAACAAAATGTGGTATGCTCTCTTTTTATTTATTTATTTATTTTTCTCTATTGATTTGGTACATGTACACCTAGAGAATTCCTCTGTAGCTGAAGACATGGCTCTAGTCAAGTCAGTGCAGGCTTTGAAGTAGCTGAGGTTATGGACTGTAGAAATAGAGGTCTTGGCTGACACACTGAATTGTCAACATTTCTTCAAAGCTGTTCCCATGTCACGCATGAAGACTTTGCATCCTTAGAGCTCTTGTAAAGTAATGTTTATGGACACATAGTTAAATGCATAATCAAATGGCTCTTAAGAAACCCAGGAAAGAATTATTCTCGCTGCTTCTTTCTGCTTCCTATTCCCATCAGCTTAGATTCATCTCCCTCCCCCTCTCACCCTCCCTGGGGAAGCAAGCTGTAAGGTGGCTGTGCAATGTGCTCTGCATTTCATCTGCAGCATGACGGCGTGCTGGTTAGTCCTCAGGTCACTGAGGCCACTCACTCCTGGCCCTCCAGCAGCTCCAGACCTTGCTGTCCACCCAGCTAGGCATTTGCTGATCCTCTGCAGTGCCACATTGGTCCTGCTCCTGTTGGCACTTGCGGAGACTCCTTCATGTTCTTGTTCCACCTTCTGCTGCTGAATGTAAATTTTAGACGGGGAGATGGGGGGAGGGGGACATTATTCAAGAATTCATAACAAAAACACAAGGGGAAAAAAGAGTCTCCACTGAAGTTAATAATCAGCAGGGTCCAAATTACCTCTTATTAGCATCTATTTTAGAAAAGAGGCAGGGTGTAATTTCACGATAGATTCAGATTTTGAGGGGGACTATAATCAGCCTCCTGAAGAGCTCTGCCTGAAGTACAGGGCTGCTTATTTCTTTTCCAAATTGCACCTCTCTCTTTACCCCTCTCACACTCCCCCCCCCACCCCTTCATCCCCCTCACCCCGCCTGCAGCCTCTTTCTTGATCTCTCTGAATAATGCAATCGCTTTGAATGGCCCAGACAGGCCTGCAGATTAGGGAGCCTGTTTGTGGTGCGGGGGGCCAGCTGAATAGGCGCAGGAGGCCCGCTCCCCAGGAGAACAAGGCTCTGGGAACTAGGCCAACTGTGAAGAGCATGTGCTGGGAGGGACTGAATAGGAGAGCAGCCGGCCAGCCCATATGTCAGGCTGTGCCACAAAGACTCCTCTGCACATCTACCATGACAAACAGGATTACTGAAGACAATTAATCTGGCACGCTTTATCAAAATCAAGCGCTGACCCCCAACCTTTCCCCCCAGCGTGCAGCAGATGCCACGCTCCAATTCAATGGAGCTCAAGTGTTCCCTTTTTCACCACTGAAAGGCATCCAAAACCTGAATAAGGCCCGGCGTGGACTAATTGCAAACACTGTCTGATGGTGACAGTCCTAATCAAATGAGATGAGCTCACCTTTTCTGTAACTTCTAATAGGAAGGCTGCCAGCAGCCCACTGTCAGCTGCTTGGAAGAAAGAGAAGCGTGTGGGTTTGGGTGGCCACCACCCCTCGCTCCCCCTGCCCAATGGAGGAAGGAAGGGTCAGTCACACGCAGGCCATGGCTGGAGTCCCTGGGGGGTGGAGGAGGGACAGCATCTGCCTATAGCTGAGCTTTCAGCCCCCTCTATGAAGGTGCAGGTTGCTGCTTGGCAGCTGCAAAAGAGGCGACAAAAGCAGAGTGCTGACGCTTGTTGCCATGCTGGGGAGCCATGCTGAATAAGTACCTGGGGCTGAGTCCCCAGCTGATGTCTGTGGAGGTGCAAACACCCCCATGGCATCTGTTCCAGCCTGTGAGAAGGGCCCGCCAGCTCTAGAGCGAAGGTCAGAAATTTGAACTCATTAGGACCAATCATTTCTTCTCGTCTCCCTCCTGCTTTCTTGATTTTCTTTACATTTTAACATGTAGGAGTTTCAAAAAGCCTACCATGTTGACATTAATAGAAAATGAAAAGTACTGTTCAATAAGAGATTGAGGGAAAGCAGGGGAAAGCTAACAGTATTTTACGTTATTGCTTTTGTATTTACCTTGCTGCTGTTCAAACAAGTATTCAGGTACTTGCTGCTCTCAACCCAGTAGGCATAGGCCTTCAAGTTACAGGTTACAGCAACATACGTGTTTCTGTATTTACATCCTCTTGCCATTTAAAATGGATGGAGTGAAGCATTGCAAGGCATAGATGAATGCTTCTTTTAAGTAGATGTTGTTTATTTGTTTGTTTTGAGTTTTCAAGCAAAAGTTTTATTCAGTTCAGTACCAATTTTGGAAGAATCTTCTCTATTTTATTAAATTGGGAAGTATAATAAAAGATATTAAAATTGAGAAATATAATAAAAATACATTATAAAACATAATAAAATTAATAATAAAAATAGTGAGCTTTACAACATAGACCACATCCTGCAGGATATTATCTTATTTTGTAAAATTTGTACAAATGAAATTATTAAAAGAGTTTATTTGGGAAATACTGAAATTGCTTCTCATAATGTTTTAATATGATTAAATTTTGCAATCAGAGAAAAAAACTCTTTCTTCCTACCATAAACACATAAAACAAAAAACAAAGTTTAAAATATTCTGTGTAATTTAATTTTCCTTAAGTTCTTTTATGTTCAAATGGACAGCATTTTGTCCTGAGTAGCATTTGCTGTTCCTTGTCATGTTTCCTCACAGAAAATTCATGTTTATCTATTATCTCTCTACCTACTTTCATGGCTTTTGACTGTATAACAATTTGAATATTTATATCTTTCTTCTTAATGTAAGGGAAGCAAGGGACTGATACACCCTGTCTGTAGAGAAGGCACTGAAAGACAAGGGGTTAATAACTACGTTGATGTCTGAAAGCAACTTGTTAGGGCTAGGAGATGCCTGGGTCACAATCTGATGCTCTGCCCACAAAATCTCTGTCACTCTGCACATGCAATGTGCAATGGGAGCTCCAGGAAAGGTTCACGCATGTGCGCTCATAGCGCAGCTCAATGTTAAGCAGTTGCAACTACTTGTTGTGAAGCCACTGTGACTTAGATTTACATTTTCCCTGAGAATCAATTCTCATCACAGTGTGTGCTAATTCAAAAAGACCAGACTTGAAATGATAACTTTGTGGGCTGACACCTGCAAAAGCCATCAGTGTAAGAAGTGAACTTTCAATGAGGGAGCACTCTCCTGCCTCTAGCTGGAATGGGCAAGAGGTTCTTATTAGCAGATAAGAGCATTGCTAATGATGCCCCTCAAATCTGTTAATGTTTCTTCTTCCTGTGTATCAAGAATGGGATGTTTAAATGCTAGTTACAGATGGAGGAGCAGCTGATTTTGATATTACAACATTTACACTCCAGCAACATGTTCCAGCATTTGAGAAATGCACTACTAAAAGTGGATCCAAGTGGGAAATCAGAAAACAGAGCTAATATTGCTCAAGGCACCCAGCAAAACCAGCTGCAGATCATGTAGCAGCTCATTGCTGTGATTCTTTGACATCCCATAGTCCAACACCTTCCAGAAATCAAAGGGCAGGTTGTGTTTTTATTCAGAGCACTAAGGTTGATTTCTAAGAAGTCTCTTGTAATGAAGTGATATACAGAGTTAGGAGAGCTAAACTGTAGCTAATGGCTGCTGTGTCAGCAAGAAAAACCTCATGCAAGAAAGGTGACGGAATGAGCTACAAATCCTACTTTAAGAAGAAAAAAAAAAAAAGAGAGAGAGAGAGAGAGAGAAAGAGCACAACAAATAACACAGAAAACACAAATCACTGCAGGATAAAGCAGCGACAGCAGAATGAAGTGACAAGATATTGATCCGAACTACCTGGGAAACAGGGAAGATGTTTGCATCTCCAGGCTGCAAGGGAGGAGCTGCCCGCCAGAGGGTTTGATGCTGCCATCCAAACTTGAGCCCCTCTGCACATGCTTGTGGTGTGACAGGGGGGAGGCATCTCCACAGCAGTCAGGAGCTGGGATCTGCGCTCAGAGTGAATGCAAATGCTACAACTTACCCTGATCACCAGTAAGGCAAAGAGTGATTTATATCATGATTAGATTAAGAAAGAGAAAGGTTGTGATCCTTTTGATTGCAGCTAATTAAAATGTTTCTCTAAAAGCCAGGGGTGCTTCTTACATGATTTTTGCACTGTTTTTCGGAGCAGTGTGGTATGTCTCAATAACATACCCATTGGTAGAAGTACCAAGACAGAAAGAGTTTAAAAAGTGGAGCTGATATAATAGCTCTGACTGGCAAACCTTATTCTTAGTGACATTGGTCTGAATTTCTTCCACTCATTAGCAGAAAAAGGAACATGTTCTTAACAGAAAGATTTATGTCAAACAACATATTTAAAATTTCATCTGGTTTGAGGTTGAATATCTATTGGTTCCTTTAAGACACGCTATACTTGTAATTAATGTGTAAAAGTGTAATGCAAACATGACTGAGTCCGATTTCTAGCCTGGGCTTGTAGCTATTGACAAAAGAAAGGGTCTTCTCTTCTCCACTGGCCCCCAAGTCAGTGTATCATTGGATCAGAATAACAGAAATCCCTACCTTTTCCACTCCTCATACCAGGACCTTTTTGAAGGTTAAGTTAAGGTAAACGGAGCCCTGAAACAGATTTTCAATCTTAAATGGACTCGCAGAAGGCTTATGTGAATGATCCTGCATGGAATGTATGCAATAGCTGCCTCATCAAACCAGGACACTATGTAGAAATAACATGATACTACAACCATGTACTTGGCTACAACAATATAGGCAACCAGTTTTATATGGATATAACTCCATCAGCTTCAGTATGAACACTTTTTTTTTAACCCCTTTGTGCTAGAGGAAAATTAGGCCTTTTGGCTTTAGTTAAAATCTGTGAAAATTGTTGAAAGGGCTGAAATGTGACCTTTGACTTAATGCTGTGTGTGTATGTAAAGTGACTAAGAGTAGTAGTTCTTCTCTTGGTTTGATCAACAGATAATTTGAAGACTAGATCCACAACTGAGGAATCCAAAGGATCTGTAAAATTCATTCTTCAAATTAAGGAATTTTTATGTCTCACAGTAACCATTTTCAGCAATGTATTTGAAGGATGTTCAACATGGTCATCTTTCCTACAGGCAAGATTTTCCCCTAAAGCTTCAAGCAGTAGGACTGCTGATGCTTATGGGAAGGGAGAGCTTCACAGCTGACTAATCTCATTCCTGGAAGTATCTTGATCTTCCTATAATGCACTTGCCTTATAGGAAGGTTAAGTAAATATGCCTCACTTCTTTTCCTCTTTTCCTTTTTTTTTTTTTTTTTTTTTTTTTGAGTTCTCTGGAGCTGCTGTCAGGTCTCCTTCTGTCCGGTTCATACTGAATGCTTTCTTCTAGGCCTGAATGAATATGGAGTCTAATTCAGATGCCTCATATACAGGAATATCATTCTGTGCTGTAGTGCCATAAAACCTTGTGTTTCAATCACAGCGATATGCTTCCAGTGTGGCTCACAGCAGTTCCACTAATACACCAATACCAAAACACCATGAAATCTTTTTTATGTCTCACTTTTGATGTTGTTAATACCTTGCTATATAGGAAAATAAAGCCAAAGTGAATTGAAGAAAGCATAAGCTTCATCCGGTGCAAAAGTGAAAATAATTACATCACAGAATAATTTTTATGGTAGAGGAAAGAAAGTATTCAGTTGCTGGAGGAATTAAATGTGCATGGATGAATGTGTAAAGAAACTCTGGTAGAGTTCAGAGCAATGGGCTTTGTTTCACTCACACAAATATTTTTCTTCCACAAGAAGCACTTTCCAATATGAAATCAGGCTGGACTCTTGGCTTAAATATCAAAGTGACTGGCATCTACCTAAACAAAACAGATAGCTCAGGCCAACAATCTCCAACTTCTTTTGATTTAATGCCTCATAAATATAGAGGTGTAGATCCTGTCTGAGTAATTTAAGCCAACTGACATGAGGTTTGCTTTCTTATTTGGATTTTACAAACCCCTCAGAAGCGGTTTATAGAACACTACACGTCCACAGACCAGTTTCTGGTTTAGACCATTGTCCCCAGCACATGGTTTTCAGGCAGCATGCTATTTGTGGCACCTCTTAACGTTATTCTTGGCCGTGGCATACCAATCAGAGAGAACACAGTTCAGTATTGCTAGTATCACATTACTTGCTCAAGCGTTCTTTGTGGTTTTCTTTTTTTTTTTTTTTCTCTCTTTTTTTTTTTTTTTTGCCTCTAAGCTACTAATCACTAGTAGCCCCTGGTTAAGGTACTTTTCAATGCTCAGTAGTAAACAACAGGATGTTTTTGGTTCAGCTAAATCTTCTGAAAATAGAAATAGCATTGGGGTTTAATGCTGAATTCAGTTTAACATAAAAAGCGACATTTTCTTTCTGAGGTTCTAACAATTTTATAACCAAGGGTGCAGCAAATAATTGTGGAGCTGCAAATCAAAACACTGGGTTTAAAATATGTCAAAAATACACTGATGATTTAGTGGTTTTAATTCGTTTTTGTGCAGCCAAAATGATTTGCTGAAATTTACAGGAGTTTGCAAAATGTCTTAGTTGACTCAAGTCCTTATCTCTTTAATGAATACATTTCAGCCAGAAAAGTTTACTTAACTGCAAACACTAGATTACACAACTAAGAAGAAGGATCTTCCTGTCAGCAAGGCTTAAGGCTCAGATTTGAGAATAATCTCAGGAGGGTCTTGGTGTTGCACCCAGAGATGACTTCGGGTCTACAGGAGTAGGGTGGTGAAAATTGTATTGTGTACCACTGAGCATTAGGCTGCAAACAATGAGAATTATGCTTTCTTGAGAGGGGGGCGTGTGAACTGTATCACTGCAGCAGTCACAAAACTATTGATTTCATATCTTCTGAAGTGACTCAGTGAGCCAGACACAGGTCTTCCAGAGACGAGCATGGGATTCTCAGTATGGCTTTTACTCGGTGGCATGGTTTTGAAGTACCTGCCTCGAAGAGGGTATACAAAACATTTCTGACAGTAATACAGCCCATAGCTGTATTTCTGAAGCCCTAAGATCTCAATGACAATTGATGAAAACAGAATGCAATCTACACCTATGGTAATTATCTGCCTGTCAGTGTTCTCTGAAATGCCTTTGGGAGTAAATACAGAACCATTTTAAAATTCACAATAAAACTCATTCCAACTTTCTGCAGTTTGAACAATAGGAGGTTTTCATTTTTTTTTTCCTACCTTTTGAATCCTTAAATTGCTACAACACCAAGTGAACATTGAGATAAACTGCTGTTCAGATAATTCACTGTCAAAAATATTGAGCATACTTTAGTCGGATGGCAGTAGTAATGGTCTTTTCAAGTGCCACTGCACGAAAGCTGAGCCTATCAAGATTTTTTGGCAGGCACTGCGTTTAACTTGTCATGTTATATATTGCGGCAATGCAGTTGAGGATCAGTATAAATCAACTTACAAGTCTGAACGAAATGGGGGAATGTGCTTCTGCAGCCCATTAGCAGCACAAGTGTCTAACAGAAGGTGGCAGCATTTTAACATCTTTCAGTCTGCCTGAAAGGGAATGAACTCAATCTGCATGCCCAGAAAGCTGCTCTTTAAGTTCAGGCTGGATGTACACATTGCAGTCTTGAATTTTTAGGTTTGACGAATATATGTGGTAATGGAGAGGCAGAAAGGTGAAGTTTTGGTAACTTTTCTGTTTGGAAAAAGAGAATGTGGGAAACGGGAGAGGGAGGTACTAGAGGGAAGGAAAGTAAAAAATAAATTTGAAATTTCTTCTGTCCAAAGGGTAAGAAACAGCCCTCCCCAAGCTAGACAGCAGTTTTATGGCAGCTTCATTATGAATAGTGAGGAAGAAAATATTCATTCCCTAGTGAACTATTGGGATTTGATTTCATACCAATTTCATAGGGATAACTCTCTTGCTTCCAGGCCCATCACACCCTTTATTGCCAGCTCTCATGATCTCATCACAAACTTTATGGCATTTATTGTTTTTTTTCTTAAAATCCCCAGCTTTTGAAACTGAGAAACTGCCTAAGAACCCCACTTCACCTCTACCACCACACAAAATAGTAAGTTTTAAATCCTTGTCTTTACTGAGAAAAGTCAAAAAACAGGACCAATATGCTCTCACAATGTTCAAAAACCTAAAGGCAGAGTGGGAAGAATAACAGAATTTATTTATATTAAAAAAAAAAAAAAAAGAAAAAAAAAGAAAACTCATAAGGTTAAATTGAAGTCATATATTGGAGTGGCCTGATTGATAACGGTATATTGCTGATAGGAAGCCTGAATGTAACACTGAGACACTGAGAACCAAGGCAAGTCATGGTGTAGTCTGAGAGGGGTGTAATTAAGTATCTGGCTTAGTGCATAACCATGAGCACAAAACAGTGTTGTTCACTTCAATGAGGTTACTTGTTGATTTACATCTCGAGTTGGTTACCAAACTAAGCTCCTAACTTGTTTAAGAAATAATCCAATGCCCATTGCAGTTTGATGGTAAGATTCCCCAAATCAGGACAACTGTGTTCTTAAACAGCTTTTTTTTTTAAAAAAAAAAAAATAGTAAGTTTTTTTTTTAAAAAAAAAAAAAAAAAAAAACATTAAACTGTTTCAACTACCATATGATTCACCTCTTAAGGTAGATATGGTCAGCACTAAGGAATACAATACTAACAGCCACCACAGGGATTCCACAATTCCACATCCTGACAGTAATAAAATAATAATAATCCTAACACCATAATGCTCCAAAAAAATGATACTTTTTTTTTTTCTTTTCTTTTCTTTTTTTTTTTTTTTTCCCAGTCTTTCCATTCCAATAGGTTTGTCTCTGAAATCACTTAAAAATTGGTATATGTCTCTGTGCTTTCTTGGAGTAGATCTAATATCCACATTTGTGTATGCAAAAGTAATGTTAATTTTGTGAGACTTCCCACTGTATTCACCTTGGAAGCTTCACTGCAGTGCAATTAAAGAAGTGGGCAGATTACCAGATGGCAAGCAACCACGGGCAGAGTTAATCTAGAAGAGATATGAAACCTTGCAGCAACTGAGATTTTGAGGGTTTAGCACAACTAACTCTGGGCACAGGCAGAGTCACACAGTCAAAAATGGCATTCAGTAAGTTGATCCCCAGAAAGATTAAATGCCTATTTGAGAGTTCTGGTGAGCTGACAGAAGTGAGAATATAGGATCATGACACCTTTTGTTCTTGGATACAGATAGAATACTGTCAGACTACACTTTTAGACTTCAAGCTGAACACTGAGTTACTGTATTTAGTAGACAGCCAAGTACATGCTAGTCAGGAATATAGCTGATTTAATTTTGTTTGGCTTCTCATTGTGTCTTCCTTGAGTCCCTATATGATGCATTATGGGTTAAACAGGAAATCAGCTCAGAGAACCAGCTGACCATTTCAACCTTGTGGAAGCATTTGTCCTTGCCTACTTCCAAGAACAATTCAAAGAATGCCTTGTTTCTGGCACACAAAACAGAAGTGAAAATATGTGGAGAACAATTTGTGGATAGAATGATTTGGTAGGGTGACATCAATTGCTCGAATGAAAGACCTTTGAGTAAGAATCAATACAGATATTGGCACAACTAAAGACAGAAAGTTCTGATTAATTTGTATGTTCTCCTGCAGACAGTCCTCTGACTGAGTGCCTGAATTTGTTACATGAATCTGTTAGCTAATCATCTGTTAGAATGATTCTCTCAAAATTAATCTAGCCTAAGTTTGACATAAATGATCTAGAATGACAACAATTATAGAAATCACTTCAAAAAAGAATGACCTTTAACAGAAAAAAAAAGGCAAATTTAAGCTAAATTGATTCAAATGACATACAGACAATCAAGGAGGGATACCTTTCTTTCTTCTTGTTATTGTAATAAAACGTCTGCAATGCCAAAGTTCTGTCAGGCTTACAAATGCCACATTTCATATTTTTGTCAAAGTTTTTTTTTAAATTATTTTTGCTGTTATTCCATGCCTAAGGAATAAAACTTCATGCATGACTTCTAATATCATCATTAAGATCTTTATTAAAGTTCACTCTATCATAGCAGATGCATTTTAATTGCCACTTCTTTTGGCTCAGCTCTGCAGCACAGTTTATATTGCTTTACATTCAACTCCCTCTTACTGTCAGTCCACTAAAACATAACACATGAAAAGTATCATTAAGGTCTGTGAATTAGATGGAAACAAAAATGGAACTTAATGGAAGCAAATATATTTCATCAGCCTCTGGAAAGAGGGTGGATTTTATGCCATCTGTGTGAGGCAAGGCTAATCACCTTGAGGTTAAGACATCTATTGATCTCAGGATATATGTTTTCCCAAAAAAAGACTGCGTGAACACCTTCAGGATTTTGTCCAATATGAAAAGTAGTCACCTCAATATATGACTGACATTTCTCTCCAAATGTAGATATTGGGGACCTGACCTGTGTTGGGATCAATTCTCACTTCGGTTGGTTGTGGACAGCAATTGCTCTAGCTACCAACACATGCTAGTTCATGGACCAGGAAGACAAGCTGCAATTTGCATTTAATGTGACAACTCTGGTTTCAAGCAGAAGTTATTTCCATGGTTAGCATGGTCCTCTCTGCTTTCTGATGAGTTTGCACAATTTTTGCCAGGTATCTATGATGCCAAGGAAAATTCCTGTAAGATAAAATGCTTCAGATAATGCCCACTCAGGTGTCTAGAGTGACTCTTTATTTTTATTTTCATTTTTCAAATACTTTGAACTTTCCTTGGGAGCTCTGAGGCCTTCTCTTGAGCCTTCTCTTGAGCAGGCTCTTTGATTTTCATGGGCCAGCTCATTTTAAATGAGGTGTGACTTGGGTAGACCTTCCTGACAGAATACACAGACAAACATTTCTCAGTCACTGAAGGAAGAGCAATAAGAATTCATCCTTGTCTTTGAGCATAGGTGTTTTAGCTCCCACATACTATGTTGACATAAAATAGGAAGATTGTTACATGCTACTTGCATTATAATATAATTTATTTAGCTTCAATTCCAAAAAAAAAAAAAAAAAAAAAAAAACCACCACCCAAATATTTAAACATTATAGGCTCATGTCAAAAAATGGAGCTCCTAAGACTTGCATAGTAAGTTAAAGTGTGAAAATCTTGGTTTTTATAACCTGAAGGAGGCAAAAGCAACACCTTAGTGTGAACAAAGCCATCCATGTGCTAATCAAATTCATGCTCAGTGTATGAATAATGTTGCAGCAAGGAGAAATATTTGGGAGAAACTTAGTATATGTCCCCCCCAAAAAAAATATGGGAAAAATATAGTTCTGTATCAGGAGGTACAAAAGAGAACATGCACCTAGGGAGTGCTTCTCAAACGTACATGATTGCTGTTTGCTTCTGTTTTAATGTGTACAGATTTATAAGAGGATGGTTGCTCTTGGATTTAAATACATAGTGGTTGTTAGAGGACCTGTGCAAAAGTGGCAGCACACAGCCTACTTAATGAGCACAGTAATATACCAAATAACTTGTTTATGGCCCTGAAGTTGAAACTTGTCATTCCAAAGGCAGTGGCAAAACAGTCTGGAGAGTGTGGAAAGCAGCACTTGAAAGCAACCACTAAACTGTTGCTTTGTCTTTTATCTTTCATGGTGTATTAAGGTGAAACTATTGGTCTTGGCTTCCAATATTCCTAGGTTTGGCCTGTCACATGAGGAGAGATCTGAAGAGGGGCAAAAGGGTTCTAGAGTTGTTCCTTCTCAAGCTGTGCCACAGAACTTCAGAAAAGATTGTTTAAAGGCTCTTTTTGAATATCATTATAGGTGGTAACTTTAACAAAGCCCATTCAAATCAATGTGTTTGATAGAGACTTTCATTGCCCTTCATCTGTGGATAGAAATGTGACTGATGTCCACCAGGACAGCTTATCACCTAAACTCTCTTCTTGTTCTCCAAGTCTTTATTGGCAAATCTAATTTTGAAGCTATTTTTGCATGCCTAATCTTGTAAGTATATTAATATATCAGCCTAATGTGTCCTGTATAAGCAAACAAATCAATTTGTCAGAAGGGCATGAGTAAATCTATAAACTGAAGATGACTTTCTAATGTGGGCAGTAAGACTATTTAAGTTTTCCCAAAAGTTTCTCTGCTCCTTTGCCTGGTTTTTACATAAATGAAACTATTTTGGCAGAGCTATGATAGTAATTAGTGAGGAGAAGTATAGTCAACACGTACTTATGCCATATTCCTCTGTGGAATTAACAAGCACTGGTTTAGAGAGAAAGTAGAAAGTTTAACTTTCTTAGATAGCATGGCTTAGTATATAAAGTACAAATACCTTCATTCTACATTCAGCTTTGTCATGTCATGTCATGTCTACATATTGGTCCTTGCCTGGTCATGTCAAATATTTGTGCCTTAGTTCTACCTCTGTAGATAATATAAGAATAAGCCTCTTTATTTCCATGACAAAGTACTGCTAAATGATAAAGTTACTTTAAGCAAGATGAGTTTCCCACATTGTAGCCCCATCTGCATTGCAAATGTGAAATAAGACATCAGGCAGGGTTAAGGTACAAGTATGGTTTTGGTAGCTTGGGGTGTTATCTGAGTGAAAATTACTGGATAAGGCTGTTGGCAATTTTGCAAAGCTTTCTGCCCACTGTGCCAGTAGAAGTCAAGGGACATGGCCATTCTCAGCCAAACAGCAGCTCCTTGTGAAGAGCACTGTAAGCTTGAGTACATCATTTCGTTTGCATAGATTGAGACAACTGGCAGCTGTGCTATGGTACAGGAGGCATCAGTGCAAGCTGGGAGAAAGAGGATGAAATATGGGGGACTAAGAAGCCAGCAGTTTCTTTACAGAAGTTGGAGTCTGTCTGTAATAATACTGGTGGGATTTGCTCAATTTTATTTTTAGAAGCTCATGCTCAATTAGTTCAGTATTTTCCACAAGGATAATATAGAACTGCATAAATCTGATTTATTTTTTTCCTGTCTTTTGACAATGCATCCATACACTTATTATGATTTTGTAGGCATAGCTTTTATTTCCCATATAGATGAGTGGGCTACTCACTGTTCTTTTCCCAAGTCTGTTATGTTTTTTCTAGGTAATCTGTCATTATGTACTGAGAGATTATTAGCAATAACTGGGTGAAGTGGGCAGCACACGTGGTTAAATGCACACATATTCCCCTTTCTTACCATAAAAAAAAAATCACAAGTAAATTGTAAGGAAACACTATATATGCACATAGTATGTATATACACTATATATATATACACTCTAGTACTCTATACTATCTATCTATATACATATACATATGTCTGTATTAATTCAGGCAACTGAGCAGAGCAAGGACCCTAGAGCAGTTTCTGGCTTGAAAGCTGCCAGCTGAAATAAAAACTAAATGCAAAGCTCAGTGCCTCACAAAAAAATACCCAGGTGGGATCAAGCAGACCTCATCTAAACTCTTTGTTTATATACACTTTGTGAATGATGCTGTGAAACTCTAAGCAGCTGTACAAAAGTACCTAGTGACACACTTGGTTAGCTGGTTTGTTTGTCTCATCACAGGGTTTGAGTAAGCAGTGAGAGACAGTGAGGCTCTTAACTCTGCCATAGTAAAGGCACATGCAGAATGGCTCAGGATCGTGTTCCAAGTTTGTCTGGATGTTATTTGAGAAGGGACGTTGCGTGGATGAATGCATCTGCTAGTATAGAGACTACAGCCTCCTGGAAAGGGAGAAAAAGGAGATTTAGTGTTGTTTAAGTAGCAGTGTTTGGCGGGTGCCTGGGGACTCCTGGAGGATAGGCTTTGTGCCAAGCTTGAAAGAGCCTTATAGAGGTAAACTGAGAATCCATAGTTCCTGAAAACAGTGACTGAAGATAGTCTTGAAAACAGAAAGCAGTGGGTAAGATGCTATTATCAATTTATAACTGGAAAAACAACCAGGGCCAATGTTCAGGTTAGGCATTTTGGTCAAGAAGAGTGATATGTCAGTTATTCCCTGCTTGAAAGAGGCCAGAAAAGCTGGAAAAGTGGGATAAATATTGGGAAGTTGTGGTCTTTTTGAAACAGAGATGCAAAGTACAACCTGCCACTGCTGCTTCTGGGCTCTGGTTCTGTCTCATCTGAGTCACTTGCAGGTCTGTATATGTTTCTTCTAAGTTACCTTTGTCCTTAATTTCTTAGAAGTATGTTTTTATAATCTGGAAAGACTCAGTGCAAGATTTCTGGATGACAACTTCCTCACAAAAATTATGCTTTATTTACAAACAGACTGAAAATGGTTTTAAACAGACAACCTATCCCACAGCAGACACATGTTGCTCAGTACTTTTTAACAGCAGGAAATCAAAATCTTAAGAATGGACATTCGAAGGGTTCTTTGTGGAAGAAATTGGCAGCTGTCAGAAAGCAGTTTATACTTCTGAAAGCTATGATGCAGTTTAAAATTCTGTTGCAGATATTCAGAAGAGATTTGCTGAGAGAAGACCCAAATCTTCACATTGAAATAGCTTGTTAAACAAGGGTCTGGACTTTTAAGGACTTTGCAAACTTTTATTTTTCTTTGAGATCTTTTTATTTTTATCAACTTTGAGAACACCTTCAGTTCCTTTCACACATGCAGACTAGTCTGAGGGAAAGGGCTGCAGGTACACTGGCCAACATCTTTCATTATGTCCTCCAGCTGAGAAAGAAAAAGTGCAACTTTAATACTACATGTTAAGGTTTTCATTTGTATGTTCCTTCTACACATTTTGTTAATACAACATGAAATGCTGTAACTCCAGGGTCTCTAAAGCACAGTACACATAAATGGATTAGATGTTAAGGTGCTTCATATCAACAGCATTCATACAATGAAAACCTGTGTCTACAAGGATGAAAACTGTTAATGTTGAGGTTTTCCTATCTGGACTTAGGAAATACATTCTTATTAGTGTTTCGTATCTGAATGGGCTAGATCTTAGAAGTTAGAAATACTAACAAAAATATTAGAAACAGTGTTTCATTTTACTGGTTTCTCCAGAACTGATGCCGTAGGGCTCCAGTAGTGCCCCTATTGTCTTCCTGTACCTTCACAGTACTTTCCTGTACTTTTCAAAGCCATGTACCACTTGTTGTTGTGCCTTTGCATATTGAACAGTGATGCTGATCTGATGGCATGACTGGATTTGTGGTTCTGCTGTGTTCATTCCTATTCATGTGGTCTTTCTCTGCCAGACTGTATTCTTCATAGCAGTATCCAACCCAACAAGTCAGCAGATATTGCACAGCTCTGATTTCAGCAGAACAGCCTAAATGAGATTTTTATGAGATTTCTTTTCTATCTTTCTTTCTTTTTCTTTCTTTCTTCCTCTTTCTTTCTCTTTCTTTCTTTCTTTCTTTCTTTCTTTCTTTCTTTCTTTCTTTCTTTCTTTCTTTCCCCCCCCCCTTTTTTTTTCCTTCAGTTGTCTCTTCATCAAGAGCAACAGAAGTCAATTCTTCTCTGTTTTGTTGTTGCATACCTGACAGTTTCTTTCCCCTTGATTAATTGGAGCAAAAGTCTCAAATTACTATGGAATAAACAGTTACCATTTGTCAGCTGAGCTCTTGTAATAGGCTCTATACATACTTCACAATGACTTGAGCTAATGTATTTTACCTTGCAACATGGCAGATGAACAGCATGGGTTGAACAATTTTGTCAGGTCTGTTGACAGGCCAAAGCTTGTTAAGCTGCTATAACTGAGTTATAACTCAGTCATGTGGCAGAGCACTAAATTCCAGCGTGAGTGTCCAGAGATAAGCGGTTAGCAGTGGGTAACTGCTCAAAGAAAGGCTCTCTTTGCCTGTGTTTGGTGATGCTATAGTTCTGGCAGAGGCCTCAGAGTCTCTGATGGACACCTTGAAGCAGCAGTTCCATTTTTTTTTTTCAGCCCAGGCTTATGTGCTGCATTAGCTGGTAAAGCCATGATGTTCCAATTCTTCTCATAAAGCTATCATAATAAGGGTCCTGAATTATTTTATTGTTGTTATTTTTAACCAGGTTGGGGAGGGGATGAAGGCTGACAGTAAGGAAGGAAGGTAACAAAAGTAGAAGCAGTAATCAAAGATCTGTTCAAAATTAAATAGGTGCTAGTCATGTACATACATCTGAGCTCTATTTAATGACTTGAAATACTACATAATTATATGCCTGCCAATTCTTTTCTTTCTTGTTAAAGACTCACCCACTTTTTTTGTCTGCGAAAAGTTCATTTAAAGCTGTCTCTCCTGTGCAATAGGAAAAATAACAGTTCATTCAACAGTATAATAAAAATCCTAGAATGTTTTCAAATTTCCCTCTTTTGTGTGCTTTGAGATTGACAACTATATAATTAAGGATAACAAAGAGAGAAGGGATTTAACAAGATTTAGCACAACTTGCACAACTTGGAGTAGCAGGGGAAAGAAAGTCAAGGGCAGATGCTAAATGAATCCATGGAATTACTCATCAGAGGTGTGGAGACTTGGTCTGAAGCAGCGTTTTAATAATGGAAACAATCACACAGCTGCCTGCATGAAGTATGCTAAGGCCTGCAGACCTGTGCTGCTTCCTGAGGTCAAAAAAGTGAGAGAAGAATCTATCACCCAGCATTCTGAACCCTCATTTGTAGAGCAGGTATGAAGAGAAATCCCTCCTGGAATGCCAGCAGAAATCTCCAAAGAATTTCTACTTTCAGGGGTATTTCAACAGTGTTTTCTCTGGCTTTGCCTTTCCCTATCCACAGCATGTGGATAGAACATGCATGACAGAAACATACTCTACCACGTTCAAGTACAGTGTGCTGTACACCATGCTTGACATCCTTTCAAAGGTACAGTTTCAGATAAACCCAGTGGAAACCTTATCCTGTGAACTTTTCTTTAGATAAGTAAGGTAAAATAAAGACAAGTTCTGCTTTTTCAAATAAGTTGTTAGTCTTCCTGAGACTATCCATTCTCCTCCAAATCTGTTCTTCAATTTGTATCATTTTCTCTCTGTGTCTGTGCTTTATATAAAGTTTCTCAGATTTTTTCATGTACACAAATCTATATTTTCTTGATAACGTTATCAAAACTTTTACACTTATGCAACTCTTTCAATCACATTGTGCATATTTCATATATATGCATCTATCATTATCATTGTTAAAGAGAGCTTGAAAAGCCCTCCTGAGAAAGATATTAAACCTTTCACATTAGTAAAGAAGAAGATAGGAAGTTTTCTGTGACCCAAAACAAGATTCTCACATGTTCAGTACAAGATATTTTGAAAGCTATACAGTATCCAAGCAGGCAATCAAACAATTCAGAGCTGTTTTCAAAAGTTCATCCAAATGTCTGAAAATAGATTTTTTTTTTTTTTCTGGCAAAGAATCTAAATATGTAGACAAGTAAATATTTCAATTCCATAGCAAAATTTCCTTCACAAGGAGGGAGGAAAAAATAAAACAAAAAGCTTTCTGACCAACTTTAGCATTTATTTGCAAAGGTATTCTGGCTATTATGTGCTTATTGAAGTAGAAAAATGGTGAATTCCAACAAAAATACCCTTTCTGCTTCTTTGTGGGAGCTCAGAAAGTGCTGCTTCACTATTCACTATCTGAAAGTCCCATTGAGTAAATCCATTTAGTTAAGTCCTGTCTAGACGTATCTCCATTGGTTTAAATACCATTTGAGCATAACTCAGTTTCTAATGAAGTTGAAACACAATAGAAAAGCACAGATGAAAACACATGGTATATCTACATCACTGTTGAAATGTTTGAAGCTCTACAAGAAAGTGGAAATGCTGAGTCTTTAGTTGCATATCCATGAATATCATACAGAACAAGCAATTTTTATTTCTTATTTCATTTTCATTGCCAAGCACTGACTCTAAAAATAATTTCTTTTAAACTTAGGGGCAAAGAGGACCTACAGAGCTGCATGGTATTTTCCTTATTTCTTTCCATCCCTTAGCACTGCTGACCTGCTAACTTTATACTATTATACCTTGCAAAGTCCTTTCTATGTACATCAGAGTTGAACATCTATTTAATCCTATTTACAACTGCTGCTTTAAAAATTCCTCTACATATAACAGATACATGTTTGCTGCCAGGAAGAAAGGGCTATAGACAGAACTGTCATCCCACCACGTCCATGAGATTTCCCATGCGGTATGAGAGCATGGCTTCTTGCCAATGCCTAGCCAATGTCATAAATGTTATAAAGCTCTGTCTCTATCTGTAGCATATTTTACTCTTGCCACTTTTGCCATCCTTCCCAGGACTTACATAATTATGGGACAAATCTACTCCCTGGTATTTCCCCCAGTTCTGAAGCCGCAGCTGCTTTGGTCTCATCAAAGTAGCTGTGCCCATGGTATAGCTTCATTCCTCACCTATCAAAGACACTGCACTGAGGTGGTTGGAGGAGTAGCAGGCTGCACCAGAAATGTTTAATCCAAACAGCAGTAAATGGATTTGGGTTTTGCTTTTCCCACGATGATCCTGTTGCGGTGCTTGTTACATGTGACTGATGTAGATAGACATCTCCCAGGAGGAGCTGGCTTTATCATTTAAAAAATTTGGCTTTGTGATGATGACCTTCTAAAATTAGCAGTATTCAACCATGTTTTATTAAGTTCATTATCCTGTAGCATCCCAGATGAAAAATAAAAACAACTTTAAAAGTGAACTAATGAATTCCTTAGCATAATTAATATTTCAGTTGAGCCTAGCCAAAAATATTTCTAATGGCTAAAATTTCCATGTATCAAAAAATATAAAATAAAATACAAAGGCAAAACAATCCATGTAGCCACAGATGACAAGCATGGAACTAATCAATTCTGTCTACAAGGACAGCTTTAGGACATTCTTTGGCCTTGGTTTGTGAAGAAATAGCTATGTGGAAAATAAAAGGAATTGCCTGCAGGAAGGTCTCACCTTTGGTGAATAAGTATCAGCCCCATTGCTTTTTCACCAAGATTTTGGCTGCAAAGTCTCTTAGGAACATTTGATAAAGTTGTTATGACAGACTCTTCAGCACCCTGGAAATGCTTCTTTTAGGATAAAAAGAAGTGGTACTAGAACAAGATGTCTGCTACTTCTCTAAAGTTAAGTCTTTCTATACTTTAAAATGCCAAATTTACTCTAAATTAAATGCACATTACTTTATCCAGTTCCGGCTATGAATTGTAGTCCAGCTGTTTTTGTAATCCAAAATATCATTATTTTATACAGTTATATTGTTGGAAAAGAATGCGTTATTGCTGCCAGGTCCGACTGCTGGTGGTTATAACCGAGATGGTAGAATTGAGCCTAAGTTGTAACTGATCATTGATCTCATAGTTGGTTCCTTAATCAAACAGCATGTCTAGACAGAATTCTCATTGGCTCTTCCCATCAAAAATCTGCAGGATTCACTTCAGATCTGAACAGTTCTCTGTATCAGTCATTATAATTACAGCTTTATCATCTTTGTGGAGATAACTAGCTTTTCTTGGCAGAGCAAAGGAAACATAATCTGTAGCTTTACAGGCTATGAGTGCACATATTCTCCAAAGAAAGCTCTAGATACCAAGAGGGAGTAATGAAGAATACCAATACAAACCTAATTATTACAGGAAAAAAAAAAAAAAGAGAGACCTCAGTCTCAGAGTACCTCAGAGCATGTTCCTGAATGCCAGTGAAACTGTCTGGTTCCTGTTGTATTTGAGCCCCAGAACAAAAAATGTGGCCCCATAAGGAAGCAGTGGCATATTCCTAGTGATTCTGCAGGGGCCAGGACAGCGTCCCACAGGCTGAGCTTGGCAACAAGACCGAATTCTGAAGAGCTTTTAATCATACTACTGTTGTGCCAATAGTACTGTAATGCATAATAATAAGGAGCACGAGGTAAAATAAGTACAGCAAAGTGTGAAAAAGGAATGAAAAAAACCCATGCCATACTCACAAACACACAATAATCATTGTCCAAGCTGGTAAGCCAAACACTCCATATGGCAAAACAGTCATTTATTTTTGTAACTAACTTTGTCAAATTTACACTTTGTGGGCTGAAATTCTCTATGTTCAGTGGCTCCAAAAGGCTATTATTATCACTTCTTGTTATTATTATTGTTCTAAAACAATAAGTTCAGGCATTTCCCAGAACAAGACTAGGGTAAAATCTATTGTGTTGCCTGCTTTGCCCATGAGACTATTAGCAACTGTTCCTTTAACAATTATAGTATGGAGCAGTGTTGTGAGCTCATCTGCCTTTTCACGCCTCCATGTAAAGCCATCCTACATCTCCCAGTGTCTTTAGAAATTATATAAATTGGAAATTGGATAAATTTTGTCAGTGGATAAAATCAAAACAGCCTTTTCTGAATACTTACTGCAAAATAAATTTTCTGAATTTTCCAACCACATTAATTATAGTCCAAGGGCCCTTGGACAGAAGCTGGGAAGCAGAAGTGGGTGAAGGAAAGGTCCAGCAAGAAAGAACGTCTAGGATTTGGATCTGTGGGATGTATGTCTCCTGGGACAAGAGGTGGGAACTGAAGCCATTGGCTAAAGGACAAATAACTGGTAGGAGATGCAGAAGATCTGAGAGAGTCTTGGACTATGAAGTAGGAAAAGTACACAAAGAGAGAAAGTGGGGAGAGTGAAGAAAACACCACAAAGTTTCAGAGGGAGACAAGTAGAGCTAGACATGAAAATTATATCATCTGAAAGGGATTGGGAAATAGTACCGAAAATGGGAGGGGAAAAGAAGGAAAAGCAACCTGACAAGCAAGCACCATGGACTGAGATGCAGACAGGGGTCCTGGCCAAGTCTCTGAGGACTGGAGCAGGGATGAGAAGGCAGGGATTGGGAAAACCATTACTAAGACAGAGACAGAGCAGGAGAGAGAGTGTGTGGGAGGGACAGACTCTACCAGCTGTGTAGGAATGAATGGGAGCCAGAAGAGGGAAGGGCTGGTTGGAAGGGTCAGTGATTCTGTAACATGTTTCCCTCCATAGCCCTTGGGGGAAGCAAATGAAGCATTTTTCATTCAAGATGTAACTTTTTTTTTTTTTTTTTTTTTTTTCCAAGTGGAAATGGTACATATATATACACATGTATTTGCCTCCCAGACAGTAGAATTTCTGAAGTGTTATCATCATCTTGTGCTTCACTTGCCCACCTGGCAAAAAAGCTTATATCTGGCACTTTCAAAATTAACTTGAACCTTCCATTTACCAAATTTTGCAACCTGATATTTTCAAATGTTGCTTTTATACATGTACACATGTGTGTGTGCATGTTCCTAATTATAAACACATATACATGTCAGAGCATATATCAGTTCCATAGTGTTGTGCATCAGCAAAAACATACTGCGTTGCATCTATATCTTATTTGTACATGGATTTAATTTAGAATTAAGTAAACTCCAGGAAATTTTCTGGTGGAGATAATTTACAGGACATGGGATTTTTCTGTAAGGAGTGGTAAGTGTATTAATTATGATACAGATAGAGAATTTAGTTGCTTATATTGTCGTTTGTTAATCACTAGTCTCCAAATACACTGAGCTATCTTGACTTGGCAATCATCAGATCTGTTATTAGACTGTGAAAATGATCTTGCAGCTTGGGAATTTGATGTAGTTATTATTTTGTAAACTGGGAGATGGATTTCTATATTTATGCACTTCTGAGAAATCAATATTTTAGCAGGAAATGGTGGTCTTTTATAATATATGCTTATACTACCAAGAGTTCTTAAAACAACACCAGAAACAAGAGGCTTTCTTTAGCCATTGTGGTAAACAGATTGAAAGTGATTGTGGGAAGGGTGAGTTTTATTACTGTTTGTACATCCAAAATCCTGATTGGAATTATCATCTAGGTTATTGCTTTCTGGATATTCCCGTAGTTCTTTTACCAGGATCTTGGCCAACATAGTAGGTCAGACATTAGTTGTTCATTTTCCAGTACCATTGGCTTCAGCAAGATTTATTTTAACAGGAGCTTCACTGCCATTTTCTTTCCAGACATGGAAATATCCCCCTCCTAGTGACAACTTATCCACACTGAGCAGTGAAAAGCTGAGATTCCAAAAGGAAATTAGTTGGGCAAGAATCCACAAGACAGGTGGTGGGATGAAGCTGGGTAATGAATTTGGACATTGCTAAACCTAAAGCTGAATTGGATGATCCCACCTCAGGAAGAGGGATGTATTTATGACATCACAGCCTGGCAGTAGCCTCTATGAACAACATGCATATTTGAAGGAGGTGTATTGCCACTCTGCAAGAACACTGTTACCAATGTTCCTTTCCTTCCCAAGCCATACTAAACACTGATGATTTTTCAGCAGTGTGTTATTTTACAGTCTACTGAAATGGGGTAGTAAATATTTAAGTAAGATTTGTTGCCTCTATGTGGCTTCTGGCTATATTGCCAGGAAGTGCAGATTGTGTTTCCAGTGCTGTGTTTTTTGTTTGTTTGTTTGTTTGTGAGACTATGCTTGTAGGAGCTGAGCTGAACTCGTTCTACGTTCACTAATAAATAGCCATTAGGCACTGCGTATTAGAATCACAGAATCACAGAATTGTAGGGGCTGGAAGGGACCTCTAGAGATCCTCAGGTCTGACAACCCCTGCCAAAGCAGGTTCCCTAGAGCAGGTTGCCCAGGTAGGTGTCCACAGGCCTTGACTATCTCCAGAGGAGACTCCACAACCTCCCTGGGCAGCCTGTTCCAGTGCTTTGTCACTCTCACTGTGAAGTTCTTTTGCATGTTGGTGCAGAACTTCCTGTGATCCATTTTGTGGCCATTGCCCCTTTTCCTGTCCCCACAAACCACAGAAAAGAGGTTGGCCAAATCCCTCTTTCTCCCACACTTCAGGTATTTATAAACATTGATAAGATCCCTCCTCAGTCTTCTTTTCTCAAGGCTGAACAGACCCAGGTGTCTCAGCCTTTCCCCATAGGGAAGATGCTCCAGGCCCCGTATCATCTTTGTGGCCCTCTGCTGGACTCTTTCCAGGAGATCCCTGTCTTTTTTGTACCGGGGAGCCCAGAACTAGACACAGTACTCCAGGTGAGGCTGACCAGGGCAGAGTAGAGGGGAAGGAAATAATTAGGAATGATCTTTAAATAAAGCATATTAAATGAAATAAGTTAAAATATAATATAATGTGTGGATAACAGTAGTGCCTCATCTGTATTTTGCATCTTTTTCTTATTACGAATAGTTTGTGAAAGTATCAGTGTTCTTACATTTATCTGAAATTATTTACTATCAGAACAGATATCTGTGAATTGAATCATATTATTTTTCTGAATATCTGAGCTTAAAATTCTAATTTCCTAGCTTAGTGATGACTTGATGTACAAGCTAGTTCCTGGACAGAATAAGTGCCATTCCTAGATTCAAAGCATATGGTACAAATTCTCATGTGAACAAATACAGAACTGGATTTCTTTGACCAGCTGCCAATATTTGTTTAAAAAGAATAATCTTCATGGAGTTTCTTGCCACAAAGCACATTCACTGCAACAGGGGTGTATGGCCTGGGACTGATCCATCCTCCCCCTTTATGGCATCAGACTTTCTATAATATGAAAATATGAAGCAGACTGGGAGTCACTGTACTACAATATTGGTGGAAAATAAACACAAGCTAAGTGAATTCATTAGAAACATTAAACAAACATTTGCACAAAATCTTCTGCAGTATTTGCCTACCTCTTATTCAAACCACTGGCATAGAAGGAAATGCTCCAAGCCAAATGGGTCTTAAAACCATTTACACCATTGTTCTTGTACTAATAACATTGTGGATTTATTACTTTCAGAGCATTTTATTGTTGTTTGTGCACTACCTGGGGCTTTTTGAATTCATTATGATTGCCATTCTATGCTCCTATCTGAGAAATGCTCATCTTCTTTTCTGGTAATCTTGCCATGTTTCCCATAATATTTCCCTGTATCCTATATTCCATACTTTGTATTAGAAATGAATGATATAATAATAAATGGTAAACCTTATTGTCATTCATTTGTGTGAATAACAACTATTCTGCATTTGGAAGTGCATAAAAAATGCTAATAACCACTTGTAAAAATCAGACATTGGGTGCAGTTGGTCTTCTTTGTCAAAGAAGACATCCTCATTTGCATTTGTATCTTCCTTCTTTGCTGCCTGCACAAAGGCAAGTGCAGATGCTTTGAATACTGCAACTTGCAGCCCTAAAGGAGGGTTGGAGGGTTTTGGCACTGCAGATTTCATTGCACAGTGGGAACATTTCTCCTGTCAGAGCCTCATGTAAGTAATGGTTTCTAAAGCAAGGAGGGCACCCTGGGCTCATAAAGAGTGGACAGTTGTTGCTTAGGACAGCATTCTTCAGCTTTGTCTGCTTTTCTAGACCATGGTGCCACCCCTTGGCCTTACTTGAGCCTGATGCCAGTAGCTTGCAGAGCAACATGGCTGAAGGAGAGGCATTTTTCCAGAAAATGCTGGAATGAGTTTAAGCCAACCTGAAAGCATTACAGGGCCAGGTACAGGCTCCCCTGTTGATGCAGTCTGGCTGACAGACCCCAAGTAGGATACTTTGGGCCAGACTATCCATCTGTGGGACCAGAGAAGGAATAAAGAGATGTGTTTCCCTGATCCCTTTATCTGAGTGTCCAGGCACCCACAACTAAAATATCAACTAAGACACCACTTCTTAAAACAGGGATTTAGTAAAACAGTAAAACAGGGATTTTACTGAGAATATTCATTTCTCTGTCCCTGTCCACCCATCTTCTTTGCCAAATCACAAAAAAAAAAAAAAAAAAAAAAAAAAAAAAGCAACAATTTCTCTGGAGAAATAACCTGTGACACTGTGCTGAGAGCAGAACTGAAGGCATAGGAAAGGAAGAAGGAGAGAGATTATCCTTTGCTTTAGCAGGGTCTTTTGCAGTTTCAGCTGAGATGATATAGAGGTGGATTTTTATTTTTTTATTTTTTCCCCCTAAAGGAAGTATTGAGGCATTTCTGAGACCTAGCATTTATTTTGTTTCTAGAAAACACCCAGTTAAGGAGCCACTTATTTTCTACAGACTTGCATAAAGCTTTCCATAGCGGGTAGAAGTGGATATGTACCTTGGGACACATTAGACACTCATTCATTTGGACTCATTTTGTGAATAAGAAAGGAATGGTATTTGCAGGAGGGAGAATTAGAAAGAGAATGTCTTTTACATCAGAAGGAAATTACTTTTCAGACAGATTTGGTCTTGGACATCCTGCCTCTGGCCTGCAACTGGAAACAGTCTGAAACTGTCTTTTTACTTAATACAGGTTCAGTAACATCAATGGATATAAAATATGCATTGAAGGACAGTTTGTAATGATAGCCTAGGTATTATGTATCTCAGTAACATCCAAGTACAAGACACTTTCTTTGACTCCCACTTCAAGTGCTTATATGGAGAGGTGATAAAAAAAAAGTGCACTTATGAAGTTGTATCTGTAGTCTAAGTGTCTAGTGCACAGACAAGTTGGCTTAGCATAGCTGTCCTTGATTCAAAGGACAACATATTACAGAATGGCTGAGAAAAGAAGAGAGCTCTAGAGATCACCTGGTCTGACCCTGCTGCACACAGGTTGCCCAGGACTGTGTCCAGCTGAGCTTTGAATCTCCAAGGATTGAGACTCCACATGTCTAAGAGACCTATACAGTGTTTGACCATCTTCACAGTAAAAACAAACAAGCAAACAAACAAACAAACAAACAACCTTTTATATATATATATTTAATTGTAACATTTAATGTCATTGTGGTTAATGGAATATTGCCTCTTGTCCTGTCACTAGAAACATCATCTTCTTTATTCTGCCCCTTCCCTTAGGTATTCATACATTTTAATAAAATTCCCTTTTAAGCCTTCTCTTCTACAGGCTGAACAGTTTTAGCTCTCTCAGCCTCTCTTCTATGTCAGATGTCAGATGATCCAGTTCCTTCATATCTTCAGTTTGTTGTTGTTGTTGCTGGATCTACTCCAGTACGTCCATGTCTCACTTGTACTGGTGAGCCCAGAACAAGACCTAGCACTCCAGGTGTGTCTCACCAGGGCTGAGCAGAGGTAAAGGATGACCTCCCTCAACCTGTTGGTGATGCAATACCTAATGCAGGCTGGGATGCTTTTGATGGTGTGCATCTAAAAGCTGAGGGGAGTAATATATAAACTCCTCACATTAATGCTATCTGATAGCATTTGGGGCACATCTCTGGAGTATACTAAATTGCTTCTACATGAGGCACTTCTGTTATCTAGTGCAGTTCCATGAGAATTGTTGCTACTTTGGGCCTTAACATCAGAAAAGATTAAGTTTCTGTTCCAGGGGAATATGTGTATAAGAACCTTATAGGCAGCACTGTTTGCTTTTGTCAGGAAAAGCTCTGCAGAATGTGGTTTTGGGGAATGCCAAATCACCTAGGGAGCTAAAGTGTTCACGAGGTACTCTGTGCTGGACACTCTAGAATATGTTACAGCAGCAGGTACCTGGTGGCATCATTCACAGCAAGAGAAATCTCTGCCCATGTGTCTGCACACGGGACTAGGATGGGTAAGGTGCTACTCCAGAGGGGAAATCACCAGAAAGTTATTTTTCCAGCCACCTCTAATGAGTTTTCATCAGTGTGTGTACTACAATTGTGTTGTCTGGCAAAACCTAAGCTCTCATCAGCTGTCTCCATGATTTCAGGCCTGCATGCAGCCTGCGTGACCTCCTTAGCAAGGCACCCTGCTGCTTGTCAGGGCAAAACCCTCTGCCAAAATTCCTTCCACCAAGTCTCATACCCTATATCTGCCTTTTTTTTTTTTTTTTTTTTTTTTTCCCTTGTGCACCCTATCCCAAAATCTGACTTGCATTAACAGCTGGAAGATTTCATCTTCCAGAGTAGGATCTGTGTCTTTCCACCAAAAGTTTAATTTACTGTTCTGGCAAGCTGAGAGCACGTGCACACGAGGGCTTAGGAAGAGCAAGCAAATTCTCCCACAGCCTGCTACAAATTAATTGACAGAGCAGTACACAGAGTAATGCAGCATGATGAACCAGCAGTCAACCTGCTGAAACCCATCCTTGTGTAAGACTAATCCAGCAGTAGGACTTTGCACTAGGCCTTCTTTACATGGCTCAGATAAATCCACAGTGAAAGTCTACTTTACAGGTAATACTCTGCATTTGGTTTTGGTGACTGACATCTGGTCAGAACACCTGGGTTGCCTATAGCCAAATATGAGCCTTTCCTCAGCAAAATTCAACCTGTTCCTGCGTGCTCCCTATTGTACTTTGCCTGTATGCTTCAGGGAGGAGATGTCATGAATCTGTGCTGGGTTGTTCTGCCATCATTCCCAGAGCAGTTCCTTCACTGATGGGACAGTGGCGGTCAGTCATCAACTAAATATTTCTGCCAGCCTCCTCATTACGATATGGACGGCTTTCAGCCTGAGCTAGCGTACAAGGCTAGCCTTTAACATATGCCATTATTCCTGCAAGCAAGTAAAGAATTAAGCCTGTGCTTGCAGTGTTGCAATAAAATTTTGACTAAGGGAATGGTCTGGCTTGCTTGGTGCATCTTGCTCCAAATAGTTTATGTGTATTGATTGGCTCAGACAACCTGGATGGACTTTAAAGGCCTCTTGACAGCACCACATGGTCCATGAAGGAAAAGCAAAGAAATAGTGAAAGACCAACAGACTGCCTCTTTAAATAAACAGCTTTTTTTTTTTTCTTTTTTTTTTTTCTTTTTCCCCTAGGAGGACAGCCCTGGAGTCTGGGTTCATTGAAAGGTTGAAGCTACTCTAACCACAAACCTCTGAGCTGCTCTAGCCAGTGCTAGGATGACAGACCCCAACTTCCCTCCCTCCTTCATCCCCTTCCTACCCATCTGGGTGGTGGGGAACAGGTGAGATACAATAAAATTCCATTCAGGGGGATTTTCAACTGTGACTTTAAGCAAACCAGCACTATCAAGGATGAGGTACTGTCCCAGCATGTTTTACCTCCTGGGTCAGCTGAGTAGAATGCAGTTTACAGGATGTGGCTTGTTTAGTGATTTAAAATTGGACATCCTGTTTTCTTTGCATGGATATCAGCCTGTGGTAGCACTTAAAAGCAGAGATTTCTCAAGGGTCCTTGGCCAAACTGTCTTCCTTCCCCTGTGCCCATGCACTTCATTGCTTTTGGTGGGACTGCGCCAAGTTACATTGGTTGAGAATCAGGCACAGTCTTTCCAGAGAGGAAAAGAGAACTGAAAATGGCATTCCTGCTCAAATTAAGTTAAATTCAGTCTCTCTCTCTCTCTCTCTCTCTCCCACCCACTGAAATTGCATACAAGAAGTTCCTTTCATACTATTTGGTAGGGAATTAAAAACACCCATACCCATTCATTGTCTCTGCTATGAGATTTCCCTGCTCAGGTAAGTACAACATGCATGTTTACCCTTCTGCCACCTGTGCCAGGACTGTGCCTGGCAAATATGTCTGTGGTAGTCCTCTTCTGTCATTGTTTTGTACCAGTGTCTTCATATTGTTCTTTGGTTTTGGGTGTCATATGCTGCAGGTGGTTATCAGGTAACTTCTGCATGGTAGAAACGTTGACAAAGCCTGGGAACACTTGGTTTACATTATCTGCCAATAAAAAACTTACCACATAAGGACAAAGATCTTCTAAAAGCCAGTGAAGCTGTCAAAAAAAAAAAAAAAAGCAGTTTGGGAGAGAGTGTTATATTCTGAAAATCTGCATTTGAGAGAGTGTTGAGAGACTATCTTTGTCTAGAAAACTGTTGAGCAGAATGAAAACCTCATTTGTATGCTTGAGAGGTATGGTATCATTGGATGGTATTTTGTGTGAAGAAGCTGGAATCTCATACCACCACTGACTAGTTCATATTAGTTTGCCAGTGTGATCTGTGGCTCATGCAATAAAAGATCATTTAATGGGCTTGCTAAAAATCCATTACTAAATGAAGTATTTAACATCCTAGCAGTCATATCATGTCTGCCTTCAGTCCTGGATAAAGGTTCTTACAAACGGTAATGTAACTTTGTTGGGCTAAATCCCAGTAATATAATATATATAATACATGCCATCTATTTAATTCTTACAGAAAAGTTTTGAAAACCCATGTCACAGAACTAGTGGTCGTTTCTTTCTTTCAGCTCCCACTCACCCCTTTCCCTTCTTTTTCCCTTTTACCCATATTCTTTCCCTTCCCTTCCCTTCCCTTCCCTTCCCTTCCCTTCCCTTCCCTTCCCTTCCCTTCCCTTCCCTTCCCTTCCCTTCCCTTCCCTTCCCTTCCCTTCCCTTCCCTTCCCTTCCCTTCCCTCCCCTCCCCTCCCCTCCCCTCCCCTCCCCTCCCCT
>CM021732.1:49961148-49979311 GCA_011075105.1 Heteronetta atricapilla
TTCTTTCTTTCTTTCTTTCTTTCTTTCTTTCTTTCTTTCTTTCTTTCCTTTCTTTTCTTTTCAGAGGCAATCTTGAGGCATGGTGTTGACTGCCCCTTCCTACATGACCTCACAGGTGGGCCTTCCACTATATCCTCGCCTTCCTCTCCTTCAAGATCCAGGGCCTCAAACCTATTATGAGGGACCATCTAGGGAAGCAAGATAGGGCGGGAAAAGGGTTGCCTGAGACACTGAAGTGGGACTCACTTCAACACCTCCCTCTGCCTGACAGCGATAGGGCAGGGGCTCCACCACTCTCTGGGGTGCATCACCCCGGTACTCTGGCACGCCAAGGAGTTACTCCACCAGGCAATCTCCTGCTCACAAGCCCTGATGCTCCTTAGTCTCTCCACCTCCTCCCTGAGCTCAGCCACCATGGCGAGCAGACCTTCCACCTGAGAACAGGCAGTCCCCCCCGCCGCCCACCCCCGGCAGCGGCGTCTCTGGGCAGGCCCTGCGTCTGGGTCGCCCCACGCCTTCCCACACCAGCTGCACACCGGTTGGCACCCGCGGCTGGACCCTCCCTGCCCTGCCGGAGGCTGTTCCTAGGCGGAGGGCGGGGGCGCAGCCGCCGTTGCCGTTGCTCGCGAGAGCCGGCGGCTGCGGCCTGCTCGTGCTGCTGTCCCGGGCAGCCCCCGGCGAGGCCAGGGCCCGAGATCCGCCTGTAACTCCTGGTCGGGCGCTGCAGCTGCGGCTGCACCGGCTTGTTGTGATTAAATAGACATCACCAAGTTGAAGAAATACACGTTTTGCTGAACTTTGTCCCTTCGGGTCTCTGTATTTTACTTGTAATTCAAACTGTAACCTGCTTTCCACCCTCTTATGGGTAATAGCATGGTCCTTCATATGTTTATCTTACTTGTGCCCAGCATCATGGTTTCAGATAACTAGGCAAAAAAACATGGAATACGTGAATCATGGAATATGTGAATTAAAATAGACCCTATGAAGAATTTATGACAGAATATATTAGAGAGCAGTCCATTTCAAAGTATTCAGGTCAAGTGACTGATGAGTACTAGGGATGTAGCTGGGAGGGAAGCATTTTAAGCCATCGTTTCTCCTTTATTCAAGTGCTGACATCTTGCTTGGTGCTGCAGAGAAGGTCCTTGCTTCAGGCAACTGATATCCTTGGATTATGCCAACAGGTTCCTCACACTTCATATCAAATTACTAAAACTCTCTTAAAGTATAGTTCACAAAGTGAACTATAGAGAGTATAGAGTTTATATATATAGAGAGAGATAGCTGTTTTTATGTTTATGTAACATGAGAAAATGGAGACCCCAGCTAGAAGCCAACAGTGGCCATTTGAATACAGATATGGTAAAGATCCATGTAAACTAGTACTTCTGAATTGGCTAAATTTCATTCCCCATTTACGGATGGGTCCAATGCCCACATCAATATGGCACAAGGAGTATAGATCATGTTGTGTGGCGTCATTGCTACAGAATCAGACTTCAGTAGCATTTTTTAGATTTCTGGAAACATAACCCAACCATAGGACTAGTCCTTTGCCTTTGTGTTCTTGGAATATAACAACATCAGATTTCAGTTTTTCTTTCATGAACTGGATATGTAGTACGAGGTATACTCAATTTTAATGTAGAAATACATAGACCAATATAAAATAATTTTTCTTTGGGTAAACCACAGCAGTTTTAAGAACAAAATAAAACCTTCACAGTGCTGACTTGATAGTCTTTTTAAACCCTCTGCTTATTTGTAATCTATACTGGTGTGCAAAGGGTAAGCAACATTTCTTTTCCAATGTTTTCCCTGTCTCAAATGGCACTGCAATTTAGACAATAACATGCAGAGCACATGATTAATGAAGCTGTGCACTGAGGACAGGACAGCTGTGGGATCACAAAGAGCTGCTTTGTGTGCATGTTACTGCATGTTCAAAAAACTCCACAAATTGATAATTTGTTAAATTAATTGACTTGCTCTGTGTAATGTTAATGTAACCTTCAGTTAGAAAAGTGCACAGATTTTTACCAAAGCAAAAAGGCAAGTAGTCAGTTCCACAGAGGGTAACTTAGGTCTGCAGCTTACCACTTCGTCCTCTACTAAATACATTAATATTAAAACATAACTAATCTTAAAAAAAAAAATCCTTTCAATTCTTAGTCCATTTACAATAGAGCAGAATACAAAAAAATGTGCAACGTAAGGGCAACAGCAGTAGTGATATCTGCTTTGAAAGGACATACACGTAAATCAGAAATTGTCCAGACAAGACTGTTTTCTCTAATTCAGTACACTGAGAGGCAAGCCCCATTCCTTGCACCCTCCAAAAACAAACAAGCAAACAAACAAAAATAGAACCAATATTCTGTGAATTAATTATTGTGGAAAATTTGAGTTGGGCCTTTAACTTTGGTAGTATCTCTGTGCCACTGAACTAACAATAGATAACCCATCATAGGCTTGAGTATAACTGACTAGATTTTGACCCTTAGCACTAACCACATACAAGAGGAGAACCTGTCCTTCAATAAAGACAGAGAACTTTCCACACAAAAGATATGAGCAAGTGATGTAAGGCTGACAAAGTGCCACAGCGGCAGGGACACTACCTTTTTCACACCAGCAGGAAGGACATTAACTTTAGACTGAGAAGAGAAATAGATGAATCTCTCTAATGGGGCAAAATTGGGAAAATATTCCAAAGTGAGCCAGGAGAGAAGGTAGTGCAATCTTAGTCTTTCCTGTTCCTCTCTTCCAAAACACTCCAGGGTCAGATCTCTTATCTTGTTGGCACAATGGGAGCTTTAAGTATGTGCATATACACTGACCTCAAGCCATGTGAAATGGGCAAATATGTTCTTGTATTTGAATGAGAGAATGAAACTATGTCATTCAGCTGTTCTATTAACTGCTCACCTTTGATAATTGAGACCCTTGTGACATATATATGTTGTTAAATTCAACCAGAAGTGCATTTTTGATAAAATCATGAAAAGAATAAAGTAACAGAGAGCTTAATGTATACTATACTAGCTTTCAGAATTTATTTGTTTGAGGATTGTGGATGGAGTCAGAAATATTGCACTTGGTCTCATAAATAGTATCATTAGTCTCTGAGCACCTTAGAGCACTTCTGTTATAACACTGACAGTTACCTCTCTTTTTTTGCACATTTGCTCAGGGAGTTACACAACTGCACTTTAATGTTTTATTTATCATAGTTAATTAATGTAACAGCAGAATTTAGGAGAACAGGGATTGGTATCATTTGCTTTTAAAAGATGATACAAGTATGCTTTTAAAAGATGATACATCCCCCATGCTAGTTACTTGCTGGGGGAAGAATCAATGAAAAGTAATTTTCCTTCCAGTAGACACAGTCCTTTTCTTGCATGCAGTGAGTAACATGTTTGAGACAGGAAAATATTCTAATGGTGAGCTGTAAAATCTTAAGAGATTAGCCCCTGCTCCAATCCAGCAACACCATGGGCACATCATTAGATCTGCCTGTACGGGTGCTACGGTATGAGGCTAGTCCTGCATAAAATGCTGACATGTTGCAGGCCCTGCAAATAGCACAGCTAAGAAGTTACACAGTGAGTCTTAAAATTCCCAATGGGTAGAATCTGTTAATTGTATGTTGACCTATTAGATAGAAGAAGATAGAAAGTGTAGCAGCTTGGGGTTTACAACCTTGGCCAGGCTCCATCTGAGAGGGATTTCTTTAGCAGATAACCTAGTCTGAGTTTTAATGGATGTCATCAGCATGCTTGATCTTTTTAAAGACAGTAGATGCATAAAAATGTTAGGAGTCTTGGGGAACTGATAAAAAGCATTCAGTTGACAAAGACTCATTCCATTTTAGTAAGGCATAACTTCAGGGCATGTAATTAGTATCATGCCTGACCGTGACACCATGTCTTAGCAACCATTGAACTCCCATAGTTCAAGATCCTACGCACAACCATATGAGGTCATCATAAAATACATCTGGTTTCCATAAGGATCCCAATATTTAGTAAGCTCTTTACACTGTGTACAGAAACATATGTATGATATAATAAAATCTGGAAACTGCTAGGGTGGAAAAATCATAAGGCAAAACTGATACACTTTACATTGAAAAAAAAAAAAATTCATTACCTAATGAAAACATAATACTTCACTTAGAAAGTAGCAGAACATACTGAATTACTTATATAGGTGCCACATATTTGGTATATTGTATTCTGCAGGCTACTGTGTACCCAATTATGAAATGTCTGTCAAATCATTCAATATACAAGTAACACTGGGGCAAATAAATATGCAACATAGCTGGCTTACTTTATTGTTTAACAAAGCTTGCATGTAGTGGAGTGGTAGCATTTAATGGTCAATTGTCATTCTACCTCTACCTTCTTTTTCTCTTCCAGTGAAAGATATTGCAGGATACTTGACAACCTTTCTGAGTCTTGGTGCTTTTCACCTCAGAGTATTGGTAATACTTTAAAAATTAAAAATTGCCATAAATAAGAACAAATTGGAGGTAATTATTTGTTACTGATTCACAAGGAGCTCACCAAGACGTTTCCTTCATAACTGAAATAAATTTATAGATTTCAGGGTGTCCAAGAAAAGACAAAGCCTTTTGCTTCATTCTATAAACAGCCAAACACATGAAACTAAAGAAATAATAATACCGGAAAGTCAGCAGTTTTAAAAATAACTGAGATAATTAGACAACTAAACTAAGTTACAAAGAGGACTGGTGGTTAGATTGTGTCCAAATTAGATCCTACTAAATTGCCTCCTGATGAGTAGCTAGGGTCAATAACTACTCTGGACATCTTGGTCAAACATTTTGTGGGCAAATCAGAAAACGCCAGGACAAAAGTGTAATTGTCCATGACTCAACTAATATAATGAGAAGCAACTGAGGGGAATATATTTTACTGATGTTGAAACAGTGTCCTGAATTGTTTTGGAAAGAGACTAAAACAATTATTTAATAGCACCTTCTGCATCAGCACTGTATTGCAGGGAAAAAGAAAAAAAAAAAAAAAAAGAAACTTCCTTGAAGAATAAGCACTCATTGAAAACCTATCATGGCATTAACTCATGAAGACCTACTTCATAACAAAGAAAAAAAAATCAAATGAAATGTTTATGTTCAGATACCATATGATAGAACTGTATGGTTCCTGCCTCATTTTTATTTATTTCTCCCATATTAAATCAACTAATTATATAATGATTTTTAGATATGTAAGATTTATCTCTTTTCTCAATAAACAAAGACTTTATTTGGTGTTTTCACATACAAAAGAGCTACTTCTCTTTTCATTCAATAAAATAATGTCTTTTTTGCATAAATTAGAAATAGGATTATTATCATTTAAACATAATGGGGTGGCTAAGAGGGCTAAGCACTATTTGAACATTTTATCTTGGTTTGATATGCTTTCTTTGTTGACTAATACAATGTGTTGTTTTTTGTTTGTTGTTGTTGGTTATTTTTGTTAAGTGGATGGAAAAGAAAAGAAAAATCTTCATTGCCTGTCAGAAGACAGCAAAAACCTTATTGTTAGAAGTAAAACCACTTCTGGAAAGATATGTGCATGTATGGTGGGAAAAGTAGTTTTCAGAGACAGAAGCAGGATGAACACTGTATTTCAGAGCTTTTTGCTAGAGATCAACACATATGTTTGGGCAACTGGTGAAGGTGCAGAATACTCGGGATGGGCTGAAATCAGAATGACAGACCATGGATGGCATAGAATCACGGAATCACAGAATAGTCTAGGTTGGAAGAGACCTCCAAGATCACCAAGTCCAACCTCTTACCTAATGCTAACAACATGAGTAAGCTGCATGAAACAGCGCATTTTGGTGAAAGCTGGTAAAGCTCAAGATGTAATGATTGTATTTAAATGTGTCATATCCTGCAGAATGCAATGTAGAGAGTTCAGGGAAATGTTATTAATATTTCAGTGCACATCTTTTTATATGAAATATACATTTTGTGTATGCAAAGTACATTTTGAGAAGCTGACTGAATTCTGAGGCTGAGATATAAGTATCTCAGCATTGAGCCTAAATATTTCATTACATCATAAATATAATATGTTTCAGTATATAATGGAAGACAGATAACTAAATATTTGATTTTATGCCAGCCATAATGAACACTCATATAAAGAAGTGTTTTCATCATCATGACCCAATTACAAGTGCGCTGAAAAATTTGACAATAATTTCAGGATCCAGTAAAACATGTGGCTATATTACTTCTGGATGTTATAGCAATGTGGCAATAGTTCTATTACAATGAATGCCCAGCTATTATTATAATAAAAAATGCCCTGCTGTTTCCAAAGTAACAGACAGTGGTTCTCTGAAAGCTTTCCAGGTTGAGGTTTACTTAGCATGTCTAGATCTACTTCCACCTCAGATTACTGAAAAGGATATTCTGAGCACTGCTAGCTTCCAAATTGATTCATTTCTTCTCTTTACATGAGAAAAACATATTTTATCTTCTTCTAGCAATCAGCTTTGTAACTCACCAAATATCTTGAGACACCATGGTGTTCATGGACTATTGCTCATTCCTACTCAAAATACTTTGTATTTATGGCAAATGAAGTCTTTGTAAGTCCAAGTAGTTTTGGACCATTAAGTTCACATGGCTACTCTTATTTTGTTAATGTGTAGGGGTATTTATGTCCAGAGTGTTATTCTGGCTATAGTAGAAATAATGACAATGGTTTAGATTTGTTTGGTTTATTTACCCCGTCTGATACAGTGATTTCATCAGTGCAGTATTAAGTGAATCAATCCTCTCCTAGTTCTTTGATTACAGTGTAGGATTAGACAAGTGAAACTATTTCATGCATTTTATCTGTGGCATAGCCTGTATGGTGTTTGCTACAAGGCTCAAGACAAAGGTACTGTAGGAGAAGTGAGAGACAAAATACTTCTACCTAAATCACTGGGGAACACCTGATGGTCCTGTGATGACGCAAAAACTTAGAGTCACAACCATATCCTGGAGTGCATTGGGCACAACATTGCTAGTTGGTCAAGGGAAGGGATTGTCTCACTCTAATTTGTGCTGAGGTGGCCTCACCTCAAGGACTGCATACAGTTTGGGGTGCAACAGTATAGGAAGGGCATAAAACTGTTGGAGGGTGTCCAAAGCAGAGCTACAAAGATGGTGAAGGGTCTAGAGAGAAAGATGTATGTAGATGTGAAAAGTCTGGAGAAGCAGCTGAAGTCCCTTTCTTTTTTCAGCCTAGAGAAAATGAGGCTGAGGACAGACCTCATGACGGCCTCCAGATTCTTCCCAAGATGGGGTGGAGGGGCAGGTGTGTAACTCTTCTCACTGGTGACAGTGACAGGACCTGAGTGGACAGCATGGAGCTGCAACAGGGGAGGTTAAGGTTGGATATTAGGAAAAGATTATTCACTGAGAGGGTGGATGGGCACTGGAACAGGCTGCCCAAGGCAGTGCTCGTGGCACCAAGCCTGCCAAAGTTCAAGAGACATTTGGACAACACTCTCAGAAATATGGTGTGATTTTTGTGTGGTCCTGTGTGGAGCCAGGATTTGGACTCAGTGGTATTTGTGGGTCCTTTAAAATCAGTATGATTCTATGATTCTATGGTCTTTCTTCAGTAACTTGGGCCAAGGAGATACTGTTCTTGTTATGTCCTTATGTTCCACTTGCAAACCAGCTGAGCTTCAGTATTTGTAGTATCCATGCCTGTCTCTCTGGTTCCCTTTCTCCCTTTTCTCCCCCTTTTCTGCTTCTTTATTCTGTCTTTCCTCCGTGACGGCACACATACTCCCCTGATTGCTGTGTATATCTGTGATCCTAGTCTTGTTAAGCTTGTTTCTTTTCTGTCTCCTTACAGCTCCAGAATGAGGAATAACACCCTGATTTGGCAAGGTACTAGATCAGCCCTCGCACTTGAGAGGAAGAACTCCCATTTTGCAGACTGATCCATGCTTCAGCACAGGCCTTGCTGAGGTATGTCCCATGGGAAAGCCCTATCCAACAGTTGGAAAATCCTACACTGGAGTTTAATTTCTCAGGAGGTTGGGAAGAGTTGCAAGTTCTTTCTGAAATTTGATATTAGGCAAAAATGTTGAACTGTTAGATCATACAAAATGGGTACAGCTAAGAGCAAAAAGCAGCAAAACCACTAAATTCCTGAACATGTGCTTCATGCAAGTCCAGAGGATGCCTGGATAGGACAAATTCTCATCTCAGTAGCACAAGGTTATTACAAATGAAGGCTCATAAATTAAGCTGCATTAATTGTTTTTTAAACTAAAAGTACTGTATTAAAAGAGCTTCTGTGGGTCAGGATTTCCTCTTTTGCATTAGTTTCCACATCTGTAAGGGTCAAAGATGTATTTAAATCTGAGAGGAGTTTTCAGCGTCCTTCCTGAATGAGAGAAGCTTTCCTGAATGAGCAGGCACAGGCAGGGAAATTAATATCTGCATACCTACTTGTTATGAGTCTGATTTGATGAGTATTTATTGAGTGCAGTTACACTTCCTTCCCATAAGTGCAAAGCAAAATTGTTTGTGGTATGCTTTTAGAGGCATGAAGTTCAGTCCTCTCTCAGGAAAGTTAGTAAATGTAGTAGAAGTTTTTTCTGGAGAAGAGAATACAGTATGAGTCCATGTCCGCCAAAGTTACACTATAGGTGATAACATGCTCTGTGCACACTTCAGCAAAGGCATATTTCATCTGTGCTGCCTCACTGCCCTCCATGAAGCTTTTTAAATGGGTAAACTTAAGAGATATGCTTAGGTAGATCCAAGTATTTTTGTCTAGCTTCATTAATTCATAGAATCATAGAATCATAGAATATCCTGAGTTGGAAGGGACCCTTAAGGATCATCAAGTCCAACTCTTGACACCGCACAGGTCTACCCAAAAGTTCAGACCATGTGACTAAGTGCACAGTCCAATCGCTTCTTAAACTCAGTCAGGCTCGGTGCAGTGACCACTTCCCTGGGGAGCCTGTTCCAGTGTGCAACCACTCTCTCTGTGAAGAACCCCCTCCTGATGTCAAGCCTAAACTTCCCCTGCCTCAGCTTAACCCCGTTCCCGCGGGTCCTGTCACTGGTGTTAATGGAGAAAAGGTCTCCTGCCTCTTGACACCCCCTTACGAGGAAGTTGTAGACTGCGATGAGGTCTCCCCTCAGCCTCCTCTTCTCCAGGCTGAACAGGCCCAGTGCCCTCAGCCATTCCTCGTACGTCTTCCCCTCCAGGCCTTTCACCATCTTCATAGCCCTCCTCTGGACACTCTCCAACAGTTTCATGTCCTTTTTATACTGTGGTGCCCAGAACTGCACACAGTACTTGAGGTGAGGCCGCACCAGCGCAGAGTAGAGCGGGACAATCACCTCCCTCGACCTACTAGCGATGCCGTGCTTGATGCACCCCAGGACACGGTTGGCCCTCCTGGCTGCCAGGGCACACTGCTGGCTCATATTCAACTTGCTGTCTACCAGGACCCCCAGATCCCTCTCTTCTAGGCTGCTCTCCAGCGTCTCATCGCCCAGTCTGTACGTGCAGCCAGGGTTTCCTCGTCCCAGGTGCAGGACCCGGCACTTGCTCTTATTGAACTTCATGCGGTTGGTGATCGCCCAGCTCTCCAACCTATCCAGATCCCTCTGCAAGGCCTTTCCACCGTCATCCGAGTCCACAACTCCTCCAAGTTTGGTGTCATCAGCAAACTTGCTCAAAATACCTTCTATTCCTACATCCAGATCGTTTATAAAAATATTGAAAAGTACCGGCCCTAAAATGGAGCCTTGAGGGACCCCACTGGTGACCGCCCGCCAGCCTGACGCAGCCCCATTCACCATAACCCTTTGGGCCCTGCCCGTTAGCCAATTGCTCACCCATCGGATGATGTTTTTATTTAGCTGTATGGTGGACATTTTGTCCAGTAGGATCCTATGGGAAACTGTGTCAAAAGCCTTGCTGAAGTCCAAAAAAATCACATCAGCTGGTTTCCCTTGGTCCACCATACGGGTGATCTTATCATAAAAGGAAATCAGGTTAGTTAGGCAGGACCTACCCTTCACAAACCCATGCTGGCTGGGACCAATGACTGCTTTGTCCCCCAGGTGCGCCTCAATAAGTTCGAGAACCATCTTCTCCATGATTTTACCAGGCACTGACGTGAGACTGACAGGCCTGTAATTGCTAGGGTCTTCTTTCTGACCCTTCTTGAAAATCGGCACATTTGCCAGCTTCCAGTCTACCGGGACCTCTCCAGACTCCCAGGATAGTTGAAAAATAATTGAGAGAGGTTCCGCGATGACGTCCGCCAGCTCCTTCAGCACCCGGGGATGAATCCCATCCGGACCCATGGACTTGTAGGGATCCAGGTGGAGTAGCAAATCCCGCACACGTTCAGGGTCAGTTGGGAGTTTGTCATCCCCACCGTCCCGGTCCTCCAGCTCAGGGCACCCTGGGTCCCGAAGCCCATCATCGGCATTGAAGACAGAGGCAAAGAAGGCGTTAAGCGTCTCTGCTTTGCCTATGTCATTGTCTGTGAGGAGACCTTCCCTATCAAGGAGCGGCCCTATGTATTCTTTAGTTCTCCTTTTTCCATTCACATATCTAAAAAAACCCTTTTTATTATCTCTCACAGCCACAGCCAGCTTCAACTCTAGGTGTGCTTTAGCCACACAAATTTTCTTCCTACAAACACGAACAGCATCCCTGTATTCTTTCCATGTCACCTGGCCCTCCTTCCAGTAGCGAAACACTCTCTGTTTCCACCTAATCTCCATAAGAATGTTCCTGGTCAGCCACGCCGGCCTCCTGCCCCGCCTGCCTGACTTGCGATATTTAGGAACTGCCTGTTCTTGTGCTTCTAGGAGGCATCACTTAAAGAATGACCAGCACTGGTGGACATCGAAGCCTTCAAAAGCAGCTTCCCAGGGGACCTTGCTGACTAGTTCCCTGAGCAGCCTGAAGTCCGCCTTCCCCATATCTAGGGATGAGGTTTTGGTGGCACTTTTCCTTCTGTCGCCGTAAATTTTGAACTCAACCACTTCATGGTCGCTATGACCGAGGCGGCCACCAATCACCACATCTCCCACCAGACCCTCTCTGTTTTCTAGCAACAGGTCTAGGAGGGCACCTTTCCTAGTTGGCTCCGTTAGCACCTGCACCAAGAAGTTATCATCTAGGTGCTTCATGAACCTCCTGGACTTGCTCGTGTCAGCCGTGTGGCACTCCCAGTTAACGTCTGGCAAGTTGAAGTCCCCCATAAGGACAAGGGGAGTTAATCTCGAGGCCTCTCTTAGTTCTGTAAAGAATAATTTATCGGCGCTATCGTCCTGGCCAGACGGTCTGTAATAGACTCCCACAACTACATCCCCTTTATTCATTCGTCCCTTGATCCTTACCCAGAGGCTCTCAACTTTGCCATCGCCGACCTGAAGTTCTACACAGTCCAGCCCCTGCTTCACATACATCGCCACCCCACCACCTCGCCTACCCTGCCTGTCCCTCCTGAAGAGCCTGTAACCATCTATCGCAACACCCCAGTCACAGGACTCATCCCACCAGGTTTCGCTTATGCCGATGATGTCGTAGTTGCGGGACTGGGCCAGTACTTCTAGCTCATCCATTTTATTCCTCATACTGCGTGCGTTCGTGTAGAAGCATTTCAGGTGTGTCTCCTTACACTCAGCACCTTGTGGATCTACCCGAAGGACCTCACTGGCACACAGCCCCTCTGATTCTAGCGTACCATCCCTTAGGTCTTCACCGGCGTGCCTGGTTTTAGCCCCTTCCCCCTTCAACGCTAGTTTAAAGCCCTATCTATCAGCCCTGCCAACTCCTGACCAAAGATCCTTACCCCTCTCCGAGAGAGGCGCATCCCATCTGGTGCCATCAGGCCCGGTGTAGCATAGACCTTCCCATGATCAAAGAACCCAAAGTTCTGCCGGTCACACCAGTCTCGAAGCCACGAGTTTAGGTGAACAGCACACCTTTCAGCTTCGATCCCCCCTATCGGAAGGACAGAGGCAAACACAACCTGCGCGCCTGATCCTCTAAGTAGTCGCCCCAAATCCCTAAAGTCTCTTTTGATCGCCTTCGGACTTCTCTTTGCTACTTCATCGCTACCAGCCTGAAAGACCAGTAGCGGGTAGTAGTCAGTGGGCCGTACCAGGCGCTTGACTTTCTTGGCAACGTCCCTGACCCTGGCCCCAGGGAGGCAGCAGACTTCCCTACGGGTAGGGGCAGGCCGACAAATAGGGCCCTCTGTTCCCCTAAGGATAGAGTCTCCCACAACGATCACTCTCCTGTCTTTCTTGGTGGAGGCAGTCCCGATGCGTGGAGTCGACCTCCTCGCCCTAGGCATCCTCTTGGGAACACTTTCTATCTCTTCCTCAGTTGCTGGTCTCTCAATCTCCAGGGCCTCAAACCTGTTCTGTAAGGGCACCTGGGAAGGTGGGGCCGGAAGGGGAGGGCATCGCCTGCGATGTCGAGCAGGGACCTGTCTCCATTCCTCCTCAACTCCCAGATCCCCTCCCTCTGCCCGACAGCTACAGGGCAGGGGGTCCACCCCCATTTGGGGTGTCTCACCCCGGTACCTCTCCTTGAGGCCCTGCAGGGAGTTACTCCACAAGTCTATCTCCCGCTCACACTCCCTGATGGCCCTCAACCTCTCGACCTCCTCCTTGAGCTCCGCCACCATGTGGACCAGGTCATCCACCTGCTCACACCTCACGCACGCAGCGTCTCTGCCTCCCGCCGATGGCAGCAGCAGGCTCTGACACTCCCTGCATCCGGTGACCTGAACCGCTGCATTCTTTAACGGGCAGTCGGTCTGGGTGTGTACCGACCTCCTGCAGAGCGCTCCGTGCCTGGTGGAGACCATTATCACCTAGCTAAAGACCGTCGTTAAGAGGTGTTCGTGTGGGCAGTTGGTTGCCCTCCGCCCTTCCTGCGCGCCCTGCTTGCGCGAACTGCCGCGCTAACTGCCGCGCCACTCCCTTCTGACGCGCCACGCCCTGTTTGCCCGCCCTGTTTGCCCGTCCTGGTCGCTCGCGCTCCCTAGGGGCAGCTTTTGAACGGCCGGGGAGGGGGCGCTGCTGGCTCCGCCTTCGCCTCGTCAGCCTCCCTCACGAGGGCTGCCGGGTCCTGGTGGCTCCCTGAAGTCGGCTCGATGCCGGAAAGTTAGCCCTGCCTGGCCCGATCCCCCGCTCCGCTGCAGAACGCGTCTGCCCCGGAGCCGATCGCCTCGGCAAATGGCATAATTGGTGCTTTAGAGCTGCAAAACATGAGCCAGTAAATAGCGCATGGCATAAAACACAAGAAAACCATAGCAAAAGAACTTGTGCAAAGTTCTTTGATGGAACAGATTGCACCCTCAGCAAGTTTGCTGACTACACAAAGCTGGGAGGAGTGGCTGATACCCCAGAGGGCTGTGCTGCCATTCAGAGGGACCTCAACAGGCTGGAGGGTTGGGCTGAGAGGAACATCATGAAGTTCAAGAAGGGCGAGTACAGGGTTCTGGACATAGGGAGGGATAACCCCAAGCACCAGTACAGGCTGGGGGCTGTCCTGCTGGAGAGCAGCTCTGCAGAGAGAGACCTGGGAGTCCTGGTGGACAGCAGGCTGACCACGAGCCAGCAATGTGCCCTTGTGGCCAAGAAGGCCAACAGTATCCTGGGCTGCATTGGGAAGAGTGCTGCCAGCAGGTCAAGGGAGGTGATCCTCCCCTTCTACTCAGCCCTGGTGAGGCCACACCTGGAATACTGTGTCCAGGTCTGGGCTCCCCAGTACAAGAGGGACATGGAGCTACTGGAGCGAGTTCAGAGGAAGGCTTCGAAGTTGATGACAGGAATGGAGCACCTGTCATAAAAGAACAGGCTGAAAGAATTGGGCCTGTTTATCCTGGAAAAGAGAAGACTGAGGGGAGACCTCATCAATGTATATAAATACCTGAGGGGAGGGTGTTGAAAGGCTGGAGCCAGACTCTTTTCAGTTGTGTCCAGTGACAGGAAAAGAGGCAATGGGCACAAACTGAAGCACAGGAGGTTCCATCTGAATATGAGGGGGCACTTCTTTCCTATGAGGGTGACAGAGCACTGGAACAGGTTGCCCAGAGAGGCTGTGGAGTCTCCTCTGTAGATATTCAAAACCCGCCTGGATGCCATCCTGCGCAATGTGCTCTAGGTGATCCTGCTGGACAGGGGGCTTGGACTAGATGATCTTCAGAAGTCCCTTCCAGCCTCAGCCATTCTGTGTTTCTGTGATACAAGAAGGATAAAGAATAATTCAAACATTGGTCCCAAAAAGGAAAAAGAGGCCACAGCAAATATAGTACTGACTTAAGGGGACAGAAATATATTATGCGGAGACAAAAGCACTTGTCTCATCTACTACAACGCATGGGGATGAAAGGAAGGCAAAAGACTTTATGTCAGCTGCCAGTAATCCCACACTTAAAGGGAGGTAATATGCAGTATTGACTGTACCTTATGTCTTATTTAACAAATAAAATAAAATAAAACAAAACAAAACAAAATAAAAGAGGGAACACTGCAGCCAAATAACTTTTAAAAATTATTTGTGTTCTGTTCACAAAGGTTTGAAAGCAGAGCCATGTCCCTTGACTGGAATTAGCAGAACATAACTTTGTGTTAAATGGTCTTGCTTGAACTAGACTCACTGCTACTTTGGTCTTTCAATACAAAGCTACATATGCTCATTACAAAACTCGCTGTAGATCCCAACAATCTGTTTTCATGTAGACAATTAAAATACTAAGCAGAAATTTGTGGTTTTGTAATTTTCCCGTGGAAGCCGCTGTTAAAGGAAATGTAACCAGACACTAGTTCAACATCATGGCTAACCAGACTATTTAACCTTTTTCTGTGAATAGATCCATGGACTCTAGCCTGGTCTGGCCCTTCACTTCTTCACAGAAAGGGAGAAAGATAGACCCTGCTACCTGGGACATAGGTAGAAATTGTCACACAGAAGGATGAGCATAAGCTTCTGTCTCATCTACACTTGGGCAGCTGACTGTGTCCTTAAAAGATGAGGTCAGGTTAAAAATAAATACATAACTTAAAAAAAAAAAAAAAAAAAAAAAAAAGGAAGACAAAGCTAGCAGAGGCTTAGCACAATTCCCAAAGTACTGTATATTTATTTGTGTCTGAGTATGAATACACAAGGCTAACTTCAGTTCCTGTTTTTTGAGACGTTTGCCCTAATCTACATAGACCATCATTTATTCCCTGCCCTGCCCTGCCCTGCCCCCTCCACTCCCTCCTCTTTTTTAACAGATGGAAATATCATTTTCCACAGCTAATTTTTTCCAGGTGGAATGTCTCCAGACTATAAAAGTGAATTTCTCACAATCATCTGTGGACAGAATTAAAACCAGAACTTTAAATGACTTGGAATTTACTGTCAGAAAATTCCATTTAGGTGAGTAGCAGGCAATAGCAAACCTGCAATGGAGTGCCTTTGGGTTTTCATTTTTCATTTCTGTTTTTGTTAGAAAGCTCAGTGAGAAACTGTAGAAACAGTGGCCCCACTCCAGCCTTACCCCTTTTGTGTATGAAATTAGGCAGTGATTATAGCACAGGGAAGAGGCTACAGCCCCCAAAGTTCAGCTATCTATTGAAAATCATTTTCAAATTTCAATCATGCTCAATAGCAAAGTTGCTTAAGAACAACCTTGCAATTCATTCTGCCAGCTACAGACACCTGCAGAGTCACCAGAAGATTACAGCTAATGCAAATAATCCATCCTATGGCATGGAGTACATCACAGAGATTTAGTTACCACCGTCGGTGGGGAAACTAGAGATCTGCGGCCAGAAATGTCACACAGATGGGCCTGTTTGAAAATCCGCTGCATCCTGGGCTTTCAAACCTTAAAAACAGATGAAGTGATTCCAGTGTGACCCCTGCTGTGATATAATGGATCCTGTCTGTGCATGCAGTGTTTGTCGTGATTTACCTCTTGCAATTCCTGGCTTGTGTAACAGACGGCAATTCTGAAAATGAATTACTATTGATTAGACATCCTGCACTATTGAGTTCAAGGCAATTTTATGAATTTATTTATTTGAATAAAAGCTTTTAATGACCCCACTAATTCTAAATGGCCCTAGCAAAACAGTAATTCTTCCTTCTTTTCCTCCTGTTTGCGGATGGCAGATACATACTTCTCGGCCCTATTGACACCAGTTCAGGCTTGTCATCGCCCTTACATACGCAGTGCTCCCCGTTCAAAAATTAAAAAACCGGGTGTCGGGAGGGGCCGGAGAGGCGGGGACGGGCGGCACAGCAGCGTGCAGGGGGAGCTCTTGCTTTTCTCTCCATCCCAGCGGTGGCGGCAGGTGGAAGGGAGCCAGGGGCCCACGGAGCCAGCTCTCCCTCGGTGGAGCGCAGCAGCAGTGGGCTGCAAACACGGCGCTGCCGGCCATACAGCCGGGCAGGAACCGCAGCCTGGCCCCTGGATTACCCCGACGGCCCTGCTGCCAAAACCAACATTCTGCTGAGAGAGGAAAGCACGAGGCGCTGCTCGGCCAGAGATGGCACCGTACGGGAATGAGCGAGGGGCCTAACAGGCAGCCTGAGGTTTGGGGCAGCCTGTGTTTTAAGGCTTAAATCTCGCCAGTGTCTCGCTAGGCATATCTGTTTACTGTGAAATAAACAACAAGGCAAGATGTAACCTGGCGCTGAGCCGCGCTCTGACGGAAACTCATGACAAAATGCTCGTTGGAGTCAAGCTCTCCTTAAAAGCCTAGGAGAATTCTGCGGAGGTGTTTCCAGTGCATGTATATTAATGGTATTTCAACAGGAATTTTCGCTGAATACCCTAATGCGTGAGAATAGTGTGCACATCTGAAAAATCAACAGCCCATTTCCCCCCTTCAGAGGAAATGGATTAAGCAGCATTTTCTGTAGTACAATGGACTTGAATGAAGGAATAACATGGCTTTTGATATATGATAGTTGTAGGAGAGTGACACAAAAATAGGCCAAAGAAAGTCCTCAAAGGTGCCTATATAGAACATTTTCAAGGCCTGGAAATAGCTTGTATACAGAACATCCTCTTTTCATTTAAAAAAAAAAAAAAAAAAAAAAAAAAAAAAAAAAAAGTGCTTACACTGCATAAAGGACAAGGGGTAGGAATTATGAGTTGCTTCCTACAATTATTTCCAACCATAATCAATGCAGTGCTGAGGTACCAGGGTATCAGTTCTGCAAATATCCTTTGACTTTGCTAGCTATAGCATAATAAAATTGTAAAAGAGAAAGAGAGAGTGAGAAAGGAAAAAAAGAAGGGGGTAGGGGGAAGGGAAGAAGGAGCTCAAGAGGGACTGCTCTATTACAAGCAGAAAAACAGGTTCGTAAAAGGTGGATCTGGGCTCAGGCAGGCACTTAAAGCCTTTGAACAAGCTCTGCAGGGAATTAAATTCTCTACCTTACTGTAAAAACATGTAGCAATAAAATGGGCTGTTTATGACACAGACTATCTATGGTTTTAATTGAAATTTGTCAGAAACAGGTACTTCCATGAATGAATGCTGAATTTAAGTGCTTCAAGTGAAAAAAAAAATATCAAGCAAGAGAGTACAACATTCAGTCTTCCAACAGTCTATGAAAATGTAGGCATTTTCATTTAATTATTAGGTGAGAATCCTAGAGACAGATTACTTCAACAAGAACTGGAGTAAGTTTTGACTGTAAGAACAGCCTTGCATATGGGCTTCTGCAATGGCACCCTTAATTCCTGAATAAGCATAAACAAGGCGAGAGACAAACCAGTGGCTGCTCTGGTACCATAACAAGCTGTTTTTCTCTGTGTGATGGTGGTTGCTGTCACCACCACAAGGTGATGGTCCAGTCTCTCCTGCTTCCTTCCCCTAATGCCCCTTCCCATTCCCTCCCTTTTTGCCAGCATTCAGAGTCTGACATTCAAATCAAAGGTTTGCTTTGAAGTTATAACCTAAAATGGAAAGTTGATAACTATTTTCCTCCCAGTGCTTTAGTGATGATGCATTACTGATCATGGAAAGGAAATTACTCCTTTTCTTTTCCTTTCTTTTTTCTTTTCTTTTCTTTTCTTTTCTTTTCTTTTCTTTTCTTTTCTT
>CM021732.1:49979321-50003139 GCA_011075105.1 Heteronetta atricapilla
TTTTCTTTTCTTTTCTTTTCTTTTCTTTTCTTTTCTTTTCTTTTCTTCTTTTTTCCATTTTCATTTACATGCAAGCAGTAAAAGTCAAGGCTCCACACTGCAAATATGTGCAAATTCATCCACTGACTGTGTGTGCTACAGCAAATCCTATGGAGATAAGGAGCTAAAGCAGCAGGGGTGCAGCAACATAAGCTCCAAAGTTAGACATGCAATTTAATAGGCAGCAAACTTAACAAAGGGTAAGGGGATATTTAACAGGGAGGTGAAATATTCCAACTACTAAGAAATAGTAAATTGCTGCGATGGCCAGAGGTTTAGCCCTGCACTTCAATATGGAATGTATATGTAGGAAGAAATAGATATTTGCCCAAGAATTGGTTTAACTTTTATATATATATATATATATATGTACATATATATATATATATGTAGCAATAATACATATATTAAAGCATAGGAATATTCTGAGGGATGGAGAGTGTTGCTGTTGTTTCAAACGGAATTAAGAAAAAGAATACTGGGGGGATGTGTGTGTGTATTTGTAATTGGTGCTGAATGTGCAAGGTAATCACCCCGTTCTTCATAAATGATGGTGTTTAACCATAAGCAAATTAGACCATGTCAATCTTTTAGAAAGCAATTAAAGCAATAGATTTTCCATGGCCTGCTTTCCCACTCATGGGGACTGATTCAACTCACATATACCTCTCCTGGGCACAAGCATATCTCTTGTTTTCAGCACAGCTAAAGATGACTTATCACTATCAGTGGTAACTGGGTCAAGCCCACAATACAGGGCAGAAATGTTCTTCAAAAGGAAAAAAAAAAAAATCAGTTCTAAACAGTTACCAGTCCTTATTAAATCAATAGTTCCAGTAAAGAACTGATTCTGTAAGATTCCTAACATCTAAGGATGGAGAGACAGGAAGGTATTTAGGTTTGTTGAGTGTTTGCAGTAATAGCAGTTGATTGGCCTTTTTTTTTCCCTGGGTCTTCAGTTAGACAAATTAAGAGACTGCACCTACATTGCAAACTGGCCATTTTCTTTCCTTTTCTGCAGTTCATTTGTATCCAATCAGGCTGCATCAGGATTCATTGCATTTAATGGGAAATGCACTCTTCTGGATCAGATACCTGTTTTCAATTTGGAGAGTATCTGATTCCAATGGCAGAGGTGACAGGAATAAAGAGAAGAGAAGCAAGTGGCAGTAGTATACATTTCTGCAATGCTAACAGAACTGCCAGTTTCTCAATAATTGGGATCTTCCAGGACTCTCCCTGTTAGAATTTAGTTATATTTTGCAAATCACAATAGTGAAAGAATAAATGAAAAATTAATTATGTCCTTGGGTTTATTTGAAAAATTATCTATTTTCTTTTTCTAAGAATAATGGGTTTTCCACATAAAAGTACCCATGCCACAGCTTCTTCCCAGAGTCACAGTCTTCTAAGGAGCCCATTACTTCACATTGACGGTCTGCAGAAGCATTCCTGACATACAGCTTATGTCAGCATCAGGCTCACTGCTGGTTGGAGTGGGATCAAGTTCAGGCTCATTATCACCTACTGAATCCTTCAAGCACCAGCTTGAGTGTTCGACTGGGGGAGGAAAAGTGGACAAGTTTGTCGTGTGGACTTCTTTTAATTAAAAAAGTGCTGCCTCTGAAAACATTTATTTTTTCAAAATCATGTCATCGAGACAGCACGTTTTCCATACAAAGCTTTGATGGAATTCATATTAGGAAAAATACATGCACAGATTTATCTGTGGCAGAAATGCTGGCATTCCATTTTCCTAACAAGCAAAAAGAAAGTATGATATCACAGCATTAATACTGCAAACCTTTGCTTCAGTTCAGACAAAAGCAGTATGCCTAGATTTATTTGACCTATTTGAATTGTGGAATAAGTTAGACCTATGCATGTTACCATTTTTGACTTTCTTACAGGCATTTGGAAAACATCAGTTCCTATATAGAAGTAAAACAATGAGGAAAAATTAAAGTCACCTTTGTCTCCCATGTATCTCGGCATTGCACACATCTGCCATGTTTACCTTGAAAGGCTGTCAGAATTCGCTTTTCAAGAAGAGAACCAGGAGGGCAGTAAGGAAAGTATTATCTTGGATGCGAAAGAATAAGCCTAGACATCCAAGTGAGACTCCTCGTCAGCCTCTAACGAAATTTTGAATCTTTCCCCACTTTGCAGTATACCCTGAGAAAATACTTTATCAGACTTGGATGACTGTGGCTTGTAATCAAGCTGAATGCTAGACAAACCAAGGGGACAGTTCTACTTTGCCAAAAGAGATCATGCATATTCAGGGGGCTTTCCAAATGGTGTAAACATTCTCCTTCCCACCAACAAGACGGGCTACCAACAAGCAGCCCACCTATATTCCCTGAATCCAGTACTTTAGTTCGTCTCATCAGGAGATGAGGAAGTAACAGACACCCTCAAAGCACTGCAACCTGAACCCTGAGAAGTGACCTCTGCCCTTCCTCAGCCTGTGAAAGAAAATGCTCAACAGCTGGTGCCACTCCTGACTGCAGCTGCCAATGTGATATGTGAACAGAGGGCCCTCCTCTCTCTGGCCATCTGTTAGTTCAGTGATGAGGAAATCTACCTTGTAGACCTCATTTCTGGCCAGCTGGCACCCAGTCTTGTAGCTCTGAGTTTACAAAGAAGATAGCAAATCCAGCTTCAGGGCTGGCTTAAGTTGGCTTCCTAGAAGTGGTCCTGTCAAGACAGAGATGGATGGACAATTTACAAATAAAGTTATATTTAATTAGAAAGCACCCTTTAACTAAACCTGAGATGTTCAATGAAAAGAAACCAAGTCTGACCAAACTTGACATCCTGTGTCCTGCCTCAGTGACGGCACTGGCTCTGCTCTTGACACACGGGAAGTGACCAGCATGTTTGTCAGCTTTTCCACTGCTCTGCAGACACCAGTTCCTGTCAGTAATGTTTTCTTTAATCTCAGCTTGACTGGGAGAGCCTGCCATCTGGCAGGTGGTGACCTACCCTCAGTCATTTATGTCTTCCTTGTTTCTTGGCTGGGCAGCAGCAATGTGATACACCTTGGAAACAACAACCAGCAGCAAAAGCTACAGTGTGTCTCCTTAGCAGCACAGGCGACCTCAAGCATAACAGACCTTCACCTCAGCTCTCTGCCCCGCTGCTTTGGGTATTTTAAATCCAACCCAACAGCTCAGATAGATGGTCCCTAGCACAGGCCCTCAGTAGTCTGCCGGCATCTCGGTGCTGAAGGCAGTGGGCAATGACTTATTTCTCCAGGGAGATGTCTCCAGTGGGGAGGAAGCTTGCCTCTAGGATACTGTGAGGCCAGGCAGAGGCTGGAGGCAGCATGGCTGGGAGGAGAGCAAACCTGGCCTTTGCCCAGGGTGGCAGGTTTCTATTGGCAGCAAAGAGACCGTGGCTGTGCTGCCTATCCGCCCCATGCCAGACCCATGGGAAACTGGATTTACTGCCGGAGGGGTGAGGCCAAAACCAGCAGTGGTTGTTCTCTCCTTGCCCTTTTCTGGCAGCGGCAGGACAAGCCATGCCAGCCCTCTGTGGCCTGCCTTGGTCAGCTTCCCACCTCTGCTTCTCGTGCCTTCCCTTCCCGTAGCAGGACCAGCCTGGCTCTGACACCACTTCCCCAGCAGAGCAAAATTAGATGTTACATGCACTCTATGAAGGCTTGAGTCAGCCCTGCCTGGAACAACCCCCCTGGGAAACTGCAGGCCTTTGCTAACCTCATGGCCACAGCAGGCAGTGCAGGATGTGCTTTCACCTTTGCCTGTCTCCTCTAATGCAAATACCTGGAAAATGTGCGCTTGCAAAAATCATATGAAAACAACAGTCCTTCTCTGGAAGGAAAGTGAAGATACAAACAGCCAGTGACAAATGTGAGCTGTGTTGCTAAGGGTTTTCTGGATGGCACTGGCAAATGGGGACACTGTCATGGTACAAAAACCTATGTAAAAGAAAAGGATTAATCACTTCACCAGAAAGTGCATAAAGAAAGTAGGAAGTAAACAGAGTTACAGTCTCAAAAACGTCCAGTTCAGCAGCATTTGTGAGCTGACATAGCTGAGAGAAGTGAAGAAGAAAGGGCTTTTTTGTTAAGATACAGGGATCAGAGACTAAGGAGATCTTGATCTGAAGCGCAGCTCCAGTGGGCCTTCCTGACTCTGCCTCAAGTTTCATACATTTCCTTAGGCAAAACATTTAATCTCTCTGTACTTGAATTCCTCATTTGTAAAATGAGGGTAATACTTCCTTCCTCTGTCTTGTGCAATTAGTCAACCAGAGCCACAACCATAAAAGAACTTAGCTACCTAAAGTGAAATTTCAGTGACTGAATTAAAATATGGATCCTCAGCTTGTTCTCTCAGCTGCTGCCTACAGCAAGAGACATCTGAATTCTGTATGTATACATTCTGTATACATTAAGAAATCCCATACATCTCTACTTTCTCACCTAATATTAAACCTCTGAGGCACTTAAGTTCCTCTGCAGATTCAGCCTTCACCTCTTCTGGGGGTATCGTGTGGGGATCTATTGTAGTGACCCTTTTAGCAGTTATCAGTTAGGAGACAAGAAATAACTGGCTTCCAGGAAACCACAGGTGAGTTACAAACTTCTTTAAAGAGCAGGCAGTTTATCTGATAAGAAGAGCTGTCAAAGTGAGAGGGTTTAGTGGAATTTAGTGATGAATGAAGGGTGTTTTATAACAGGGCTGTGTGATCCCTTTGAAAGACTTTGAAAGATCAGGAGCATACTTATCCTGTTTGACAGCATCAGCCCCAATGTGTCATTAAAGATATTTATGATTATATAGCTGTAACTGAAGTGTTGTGCTTAAATAGATAAATTCAGGAAGACACGCCAGATCATTAACACAACCGTAAGTTAAATCATCTATTTTATATCTAGTTTTGCAACCTGCACATACAAGTTAAGGCAAGTATCTGAGGTTCCTTGCTTAAAAGAAGAGTTACTATGTCTAATAATCAAAGCAGAGCTGATTGCCAGGAGCATAAAAACTTAATGGGTTTTGCAAGAAAATTATGTCACATTCAAATCAATGCTGATAATTTGGGTGGTATTTATAAAAGGTAAAGCCATTCATATTAACACAGTCTATTGCCAGTGATGAGGATTATGAAATTATGAAAGACATTTCATAAGTCCAGAAAGACATTTGCCAAAGCAGAGTTTTGTTAGAATTTATTTACTTTTGTGACGTTTTTTTTTTTCTTCATTTGGACTTAAATAGTAACATATCAATATTTTGTGCAAAAAATCAGAATAATTTGGGCATCTACTGGTGTTATCCACATGCCTTTTCTTGTAATGTTCTCAATATCAGCACTGTCTCTGTGCATGAATGCAGGGGTGAACTTTGTTAAACTAACAGAAAAAAATCTATGAAATAAGATAGGAAGTCTATAAAAACACGATTCTCAACAAGTCTTCAAGTTCTGATGACAGTATACCTTAACATATTAAGACAATTACCTAATAAAGCTACTACATAAAGGACAACTACTTTTGAAAAAGTATGGGATGTGAGAAGGTACAGAAATCTTTAGTGGAAAGGTAAACATAACATTTACCTTTTAAAAAATCAAAGATTTTTCCACATATTTTGCAGTTGTTAATAAATAAATAAATAGATAGATAGATAGATAAACAAAAGGAACAGAAAGGAAGGAAAGGGAAGGTAAAGAAAGGGATACAGAAAAATCATTTTGACTAGAGATTTATGGCTTTCTTTGGATAGATATGGATTTGTGTTAGTGCTCTATAATGCATTTCCTAAAATATTTTTCTAAAACATAATTGAGATATTCTTAAGCAGAAAAAATGTAATGTGTATCAGAAATTATAAAAGACAATAGGTAGAGAATAATGACAAATAATTAAACAGTGAATTGTTAATATCCTGCACGGCACTGCCGGATTTACAGAAAGCCCCTATCCATGAAAAATATTTGATACTATTGCAATTTACAAATCTGAAATAGAATTAAAGACAGAAAAAAATAGTATACATTATGAACTTTTAGAAACCTAAAAATTTAAAAGAAAATTAGACTGAATTATGAAATATATCATCTGATGAACTGTAGAAAATATAATTCCAAACAGCAGTAGAAGGGCTGGGGCAGGGTGTTAATGGTAAGGACTTGCTGGTGAGCATGAACAGTGAAATTAGTAGTCCATTTCACATCCAAGCTGATATGTGATAAAGAAAACCACCCCCAACAGTCAGGGTTGCAGAGGCAGGGAAAATACTGTATGCATCAAGGTTTTAGAAGAACTATCATCTGGAATATTGCATCACTGCAGAAGATATACTGTGTACAGGAAAGGTGCCCACAGGGGATCAATGTAATTCAGGAAGGGTCATGAGCTTAAAAAAAGTCACCATAAAACTCAGTCTGTCTAAATAATGACAAAGACAGGATATTGTAACATTGTACTAACATATGGGAAATAGAGATTAATTTTTAGTGTAACTAATAGTCATTTAGCATAGCATAATACATATAAGTCTGGGTAAAAGAAATGCAATTAGGAATAAAAGTTTAGGTGGAATTACAAGAAAAAAACTTCATGACAGTGAAATATATTTGACTGTGGAGTAGTCTCCCTTGGGAAATAATGAAAGCACTGTCACTTGGAACTTTTAAAATTACACTGAAAAAAAAAGAAAAAAGAAAAAAAAAAAAAAGCCCACAACAGAGTATCTAGAAAAGAGAGCAGTCCTGGAATTGGCCTCAGGAAGTCAAACTGAATGACTTAATTGGTCTTCTGAATCTCTAATTTCTGTAGGACAGACCATGCCCTATGTGTTTTCTACACAAGAGAAAAGCAGGCTCAGGCAGTCTCTACTTGGGATATTTAGTTTCCAGCTGTTGATGCTGAGGTGGGAAGAGGGCTGAGCTCCCCAGCCAGGCCCTGGTTGCTCCATTCTCCCATGCACCCCCTCATCCTCTCCCTCACTTTCCCTGTCACATCCTCATACCTTGCTGAGCAGCAGCAGTGAGGATCAGATTAATTTATTTCAGTGTGTTGCAGTCTCTCATCTAGGAACACCGGTGTTAGGAAAAAATGTCTTTCCAAGAGCCACTTCTGGTCCATGTTCTTGAATTTAAAGAATTATCCTGTATACAAACATTTTATATGGAAAAATAATAAGTGGCCATTAGTCTTGGGTTCTGCCTTCCCATCTAATTGATCAGATGCTCCTTGTTTTTGTCTGAGCTGATTTTCTTTTTGGTGTCTCTTGGTGTGACATTTCTTATGCTTTGATCATCCAGAGAAAAGTTCATCTCATGTTTCACTTTTCTACATTCTTTTTTTTTTTTTTTTCAACAGAAACAGCAAAACCAAAAAAGGAAATAAGAAAAACAGTCACTTATGCCAATAAAGCTGTAAACGTGGAAAAGTTCTTGTAGTGTAAAACCAGTAACCTCAATTCTATGGTATAACATGACAGTTTTCTATGATATACCAGCACGGTAAGGGAAATGTGATTAGAGACTTAATATAGAAGAAAAGAAAGTGTGACTGGAGCACAAAATACTGTTGATACTATGTGTGTATATAAGGCTTTTTAAAATTCAATCTTAATGTAGTCATAAAATCAAGCAGTCTTAAATTGTGCTGAATTTGTACTAGGGACAGACAAGGAAGTGGGATGACAGCCAGATGTAACTTTTGTGTCAGTTAATTTTGTATGCAACTGTGATTCAGCAACCTAATAACGGATAGCAAATTTTAAGCATGTGAACATCCCTATCAAAACCATTCTGCCTCAGCAAGTGTTTAATTAGTCTTCATTTACAGAATTGAGACCAGCAGATCACCATAATCTGGCCATGATGAAAAGTGATAACAGTTCTTGTAAATGAGAAAGGATGTCCACTACTCAGATGAATTTGGTTTTGTTTTTGTTTTGTTTTTCTTTCTGACTGGGGGCCATCAGATGAAACCAGCTATCAGATGCACAGTGACCATGGCTCTATGCTGTCTGCCTGAGCTCTCCTGTTTCACACAACAGGAGTTGACCCTTCTAACCAGTCTCTCCAACTGCAAGTCACACTCTTGTCCTGTTCACTGTTCTTCCTGCCCTTTTAGGTATCTCTTTTAGGTTTCTTTTTGCTCAGTTCTTTCAGGTCTTGTTTTGAGTCATCCTAGTTCCTTTTACTGAATGTAATGCTGAAGTGCTTAACACCTATCAGGAGCAAGGTGCTGAGGTGCTACAGGACTAACTGTTAAGCTCTTAGATCTAAACTTGGGGGTCTACTACCAATAAGGGCATGGACCTACTTGCCTCAGCCTGCCCCTGGCTTGGAAATGCCTCTGCTTTTGTGCGTTTCATATCTTTTGTGCATCTCGTGTTTATTATATACCAGTGACTAGTTATGTTGGTGGAACAGGCTCTGCTGGAGTTGTCTCGTAGTGGTTGAAGACAATGGGTGTCCTTTCCTCAGTTTCAATGGTGTTCTGCTGAAGTCCTATGTTAACCCACTATAAATTCTGGAATTGATGCTTGCAGTCAGGACACCTGCTTCAAAATTCTCTTTATTTATTTCAATATGTTTTTCATGGTTTGTTTATATTCAGTTTACTTTTTTCCCTGTCTGACCCATCTCTGAAGTCCTTGAGCTTACTGCTGAGCTATGGATAGTAATGTTACCCAGCTTCTTTTTCTTTTTTCTTCTTCTTCTTCTTCTTCTTCTTCTTCTTCTTCTTCTTCTTCTTCTTCTTCTTCTTCTTCTTCCTCTTTTGTTATTATTATTGTTATTATTATTGTTATTATTATTATTAACATTAATATTAATATTAATGCTATATTTTATTTTAAGGTGTATAATCCTGTGAAAAGGAGGCAATTGCTGCGCACCCTATTTTAAGTGGAGTGGGGGGGGGGAAGCTCCCCCCAGAGCTGAAGCTAGACTGAAAAAAAATAATAAAGGCATAACTGAGCATGTGAAAGGTTCTGTGGAGTATTAGCAGAGCCTTTATGGACTATGATAATGGCTTCTCCAGTTCAGGGTGGAGAGAGGCCCACATGCAAAGAAGAGTCTTGGGCTTCGTGTTTCATTAAAGAAAGGTTTCAGCCTTTTTCCTTCAAAAAAAAAAAAAAAAATAGCTTTGAAAATAGAAAACAACACAAACTGATCATTATGGTTGAAAGCACCATCATTAAAAAATCTCTCCTCATTCACAGGCTGCTGACAGCTGGTCGCTGGTTTCTGAATAAACACAGCCAGTGCCACGTTGATTTTGGGGAAGACACATTTCTCTAGCCTCCAGGGCCACTGTAGGCCCCCCCAGGCTACCTACCAGCTGGCCACCTCCAAGAGAAGCAGCCCCTGGCCCCCGCCATCAGCATAACCTCTGCCCGGGGACAATACCCCATTGAGGGGTTTAGGATGCCGTGAATACCCACTAGCCAGCTTTGTCCCTTTCCGCTTCTCTGCCCCACTCTCCCCTCTCTGCTCTCTCCCAACCTCTCCCTTTTCTCTAACAGAATATTTCCCAGTCTGAGAGTCTTTTTCCACAGTGGGTCCTCTTGTCCTACCATCACGCCTCACTGAGCCTGCTGTTCTGGGAGCAGCCTTGCCTCATGAAGTCTGAGCAGGGAGATCCTGAACTTTATTTAGTGCAACACAAAATAATACCAGCAGCTTCCCAGCCACACAGGCAATAGCAGCACCCCAATGCTTAATAGGCTTAAAACCAGAAAGGAGGCTCATCTCCTGTAACCCACCTGTTTCTGGGTTAGATTTCTGGACACTTATGTTTCCTTTCAGCGTGTCATTGGCTTGTATCCAAAGCAATTTTTAATTCTTCCATCAGCTGTGTAACCCTCTATATTCCCTGCTGAGCCAGACTGCATGTCACTGTTATTCCAAGGCTTCTGCAGATGCTCCAATAGACAACAAAGTAAATATTGCAAACATTCAAAAAAAAAAAAAAAGTGAAAGGGAAAGAGAAAGATGAGAGGGAGTGAAACTGGAAAGAAAATCAGCATTGATTGGACTGATTACATATTGCTTGCTACTAAGCACAGAGGCTGGAAGTCAGGAAGGGGAGGGAGAGAGGGAGGAAAACAGGGAAAATAAGAAGCGGGAGGAAAGCCAGTCCTACAGGCAACACCAAATGGAGCTCATAAGCAAACATCTGCTTTGAGATGTCTAAAGAGAGAGCAAGGCTTTGTGTAGTTTGAAAAAAAAAAAGAGGCTGTCACATGTATTTAATGTTTTAGACACACTGGGTCTATGAAAAGTTACTGAGCATTTATTCCTTTATTGAAATAGAGCTCAAGACAGAAGTTCAAACTGCTGAGGTTTTACTTCCATTAAAAAAAAAAAAAAAGTGACAAAGGCTTCAGTTTTTCTATGTTTTTTGTTAGTTTTTTTTTTTTTTCCTTTTTAAATATTCACAATCATTCAGGAGTAAAAGCATATTTCCCAGGGTGTAAAATATATTTCCTGGAAATATTTATGTAGCAAGAGTCACTATCTTGCAGTTTTACTGCTATTGTGAAACAACTGTCAACGTGAAATATCAATGACATTAATATGACACCATTAGCATGAAGAATAAAATCAGAGAGGCAGGTTTATACTGTAAGGTTACAACAGTTCATACCTTACATTAAAGGACTGTGGAATATTGCATTTTGGAAACACAGAAATCCTACACTGGGTGCTACAAGCTGCTGTGCAAATTCTGCTCTCATGCTGCTTTTGTGCCTTATAAAATTACTCTCATAAATGATTCTTTTTTTTTTTCTTTTTTCTTTTTATTCTTTTTTCTTCCATAATAACTGTATAGACAGTGGTGATTTAGAGTTGTTCTGGTTAGTATTCATATTACAAAATTAAATCAGACTTCCTCACAGCACATTCTTCATTTTAAAAGTTCCTTCCCATTTAGAATTTCTTTAGATATGAGATGAACTGTGATTAAAATGAAATATTGCATTATTTATCTGGTATTTTATAATGGCAGGAGCATGATAGCTCTTCTCAGTGTCACCCCAAATTTCTTTCATTTTAGCAGGCTCTGAGCAAACCCATAGTACTTTGCAATCTTTGGCCTGGGTGGAAGGATGGAAGAAAGGAGACAGCCCAAAAGAAGTGGACGACTATGCCCAAAGGCAGAAGATTATACCCAGTGAGCAGCCATGCTGAGATGAGAATCTGGAGATGAAGTCTTGGGTTCTTGAAACAGAGAAAATTGTGCTGATGGCATCAGTGAAGCTTGTTTTGGAGCTGCTACTTCCTGTGCCCAAGTCAGCTAATATCTGATCCATGCAAGTGCACTCCTCTTCAGACCAAGGTATTTCTTAGAAGAGCCTTCATTCTGAAATGGAAAGGAAGTTGTCCTTTTTTTTATTATTTATTTTATTTTTTTTAATAAGCATTAAAATAGTGATTTATTTTCAAGCACTTACACTGTTTACTTATTATCTACATTTCTCATAGCTTTGGAATAATACTTTCAGTCTTTCTACTGGTTCTCTACATTTTGTTATTTTCTCAGTTCTCTTTTGCCAGTAGGTTGGGAGGGTAACGCTGTATGGCAGTGTTTGTATTTAAAAATAAATGCACACTTCTGTTGGAAAAAAAAAACTGTGGAGAAATACTTTGATTGTTTTTAGATTCTGTGGAAACCTCCTCAAAAAAAATCAACTTGCAGGCTAAGTCTGACTCAATAAAACCTGTTTACAATAGTGTAAAACTCAAGTTTGAAAACTGAGCCGCAATTAAATTTAAACAATCACTTCTAAAAATAAATGTTGGCTAGTGAATTGAATTTGTTGCTAAATTTATGCATGGCAGTTCTGAGCAATAGGCTTAGGGATTACCCCAACATTTCCCAGTAAGGAAGGGAAACATCACTTGTGATAATGTTAAGTTGTATTTTCCTGCATTTTCCTCCTTAGTGTTTTTTACCTCTCAAGACTTGCTCACACTGCAGTTTCATGTAAGTTACTCTAACTGGTGGCATGTAAAATTGTCGTGTAACTTGTATTTTCAAGTAAGTAACGTATACACAGACAAGACAAGTCCTCTCATTCTTCCCACAGGCAATGGGTGGTTTTCCCCTGCAAAATGAGGCCAATATGTTAGAATGTATGAGGATGGGAATTCTAGTTACCTGTCTACAGGTAACTACAGGTTTGTTTTCTCTCCTAACCTGTTCTTTGATGAGTTTCCCAGTTTCTGTAGAAATCACTAAGGAACTCAAACTCCTGAGTCTGTGTTGAGTCTTCCATATCCATTGCTACTTACAAACAAGCAAAAAAGGGTACAAGGCTTGAGAAGGCCTGTTGAGAACAATTATAGACTACTGGCTGAGCTGACTTAGTACACAAATACCTTAAAAAAACTTAGGCTTTCCTTCCATAGTAGAGAGATTTCCCCCAAAAAAAGCAGGGGTTTTTTTGTTTGTTTTTTTTTTTTACTGCTGAAAGTTTTCATGTCTTTGAATCATTCACAGCTGCTTTTCCCCTGATCCCAAAGCATCACTCGTGTGAAGCACTACTGATTTTCACCAGCTTTGCATTGCTGACACTCATCCTGCTGCCTCATGGGGAAAACAGACTTCTGCTGCAGGCATACAACTGTGACTTCTCAGCTTCCATGAGCCCAGTTTCTTTCCACATTGGATTCCATCCTAGGTGCAGCACACATTGTACATCTAGTTTAAAAAATTGGGGATGGGGGTAGGGGTGCAGTCAGCCACATCACGCGGGCAGAAGGAGGAAAGGGAAATGAGAACTTCTGAGAACTTCTGAACTGCTGGTTCCTGCATGCTGCTCCATTGCTCCCTGCCAAGAAAAGCCCTGCATTTACAGACATTTACAGCTGGGGAGGGTGTTTGGCAGGGTCCCCACAACATTGGTCTTCCAGCCGCCAGCAATTCAAGGGAAGCAGAATAATTTCTCAAAGACCGCTCCTGCTGCTTGACCTCTGATAAAGCACTTAATGCCTGGCAAGAATATCCTACTTTAGAATTGTCACTACTGGATGCTTTCTTCAAGGAAAGGAGCACAGGGTTTTGCTTTCTTTAGCCATTAGGCAGAAGTTTGCTGTTGCAACCATCTCAGCCAGGGGGCAGGGACAACTGCAGCCATAGTCAGGCCTATGCTCCCACTGGGCTCATCTACTCCAGCTGACACATTGCAGAGTTTAAAGGGGAGATTTTCTGAGGTGCAGCGTTCACCAAGTGGAGACATAAGCCTTGAAAGACTTAAAACAAAGTCCTTGGCTGCCTCAGGAATCCAATGACACCTCACAAATTAAGGAAAATATTCCTGTAATCATTTCAGCTGGTCTTCAGGAAGACAAACAAACAAACAAAAGCCAACAACAAGGAGAATAAGCAAAAATAATGTCTCAGTAGCAAACAGCCAAATTGGGACCACAAAAAAGTTGCTAATTCTGGACTTGATTCTCTTTGCTGCCATTGTACAACAGTTACTCATACAGGTCTGAGGCTTGCCCTAGCTTATGATATATCTGTGTTTAATTATACCTAAGGAAGAAACTTGGGTTAATTTGGTAGACACAGAGTATTTTTTATTTCAGCTCTGCAGGCTTGTGAGAACATGTGAGCAGGATGGATGGAAGAAGGAGTGCATAAATGCAGATTGTGGCTGTCTGGAGATGGGACTCTGGAAGTTGTGCCTTTCTGACAGGGTTCCCATCCTGCCTGTTTCCATAATAACTGAGCAAGTGCAGCACAGGGGAAGGCTCTGCAGCTGATAATGTAGCAAAAGCACTGTTTGCCGTACATCAAGCATCTGCATGCCAGCCATCAGGGTGGGAACGGTGACAGTGCTTGAACGGCAGGACTCGTATCAGAGTGGAGCCATCCAGACTTGCTCAGGACATCATGCTGAAAGCAGAGTAGTGAAAAATGCCAAGCAGTGACTGTCAGTGTCCAGCCAATACCACGTCACCCCTTGCTAGTGCCAGGACTGAAGCTGAACCATACAGTTTTATCTTCTGCAATTGTAAAAAGGAGGTGATGTTAGAAGTATCATGAAGTTTAATGAATGTTTGTAAAGCACTTCCTATCTTTAAGAGAAAAATCCTGTGTAAAACTCATCAAATGTCAGGCTGCCCGTGCCAGTCAAGCATGCACCACCTTTCTTCTGCTATTCTGCAGCATTACATCCTCCTGTGTATTAGCTGACAGTGACATGAAATTTTTCTGGCTTCCGGTATTGCCTGCTGTATAGGTGTCTCAGGGGAAAAAGAATCCCTGATGCTGTATGGCATATGATTTGGATGACCTGGCACACCTTGGGATGTATGCATGATGAAAAAGCCTTGTTTTCCCCCATTACAATTCCCTGTTGTACTCCCTTGCACATTGGTTAACTGAGAGGTTGCTGAACACCAGTACAACTGCCTTGCCATCCATCTAGAAGGCACAGTAGCCTAAAATCCTTACAGAGGATAGTACAGAGCCAGGGGGAGGTCATCTTCTACAACACTGACTCTCACTTAAACAGTGGAGAATCCACTCAACTGTCTCTGCATGGAAGTAGCCCCTGAAACAACTTCCAAGTGCCAGTAGCAGGTACCAGAGGTGAAGGCATCATTGCTTCATGCATTCCTTGCCCCTAGGATGGTCACCTGGCACAAACCTCTTTCATGAAAGCCATGCAGATGTTCTCAACAGAAGTAATTTGGATGGTGCACTATATGTATGGGTTGCAACTGACCAGAGATTACATCAGTAATACTTGCCAGAGAATTTTGTAGCATCCTAGGCCATCTTGTACATCACAGTCCTAAGAAAGGGCTGAAAAATCTGTTTTATTCTTGATCAGTGTTTGTCTGATGTGTTCTTAAAGTTCTCCAGTGCTGGCAACTTTGCAATTGCCCCTAAGGGCAAAATAGACCAGGGGCTCTACTTTAAGGTAATATTTTAACCTCTTTGTTGAGTTTTTCTTGCTGTAATTTAATCTTCTTGTACTCCCGCCTTTCCCACTCATTGCAGCAGCCTTTTACCTGATTAGAGGCTGTTTTCATGCTATTCCTCCAATTTTTACACTGCATAACTCCAACTTGCTCAACTTTTCTTCACACATCATGTTTTCTAGGCTACCACTTATTTTGTGCTCTGCACAGTTGACCCACACCTTTCCTGAAGAAGCACAGCTCTCAGCCGAGGGTGTTGCAGAGCTGAGAGTAAGAAGGACTGTTTTGTGTGTTCTGTAGGCAAGACTTCACTGCTTGCCTTATGATTATTTTTTCCTTTTTCACAACATCTCAGCACAATCTGGTTAGAGACATGACAAACCCAGATGCCTTGTTCAGAACAGTTACACAGTCAGCTGCTCCTCACCCTGTATTTGAATATCTGGCTATTCCTGTCTGAGGGTGGGATCCTCGACACAGGAAATCATGGCCCAGGACACTTGCCAAAGCAAAGCTGGATGCACGCTATACACATTTGTATATCATTTTCTAGAATGGGTTGTTTCAAAGACACTTTTAATTCTGAGCTCTGGGAATGTTCCAAAGGCTTGGCTGGGTTTGGCTTCTGTGTCAGAGTGATCTTTTTTATCTTGTTTTCTAGCAGGAACTACCCTGGGTGGTGTTTTTGAGAGGGCTGGTTCTCTATGATGTAATATTGAAACACAGGCACTTCCTTTGTACTTGGTTCTGTTAATGAAACTGCTTAGATTTTACCAGTAGGATCAAAGAAAATAAAAATATCTGTTGAATGACAGATTGCTGCTCCTTCAGAACAGGCACAGATCCCTTTCTACAGAGTCTTCCAGTTGCTAATATTTCTGGATTTGGTGACCAAAGGAAGAGATTAAAAAAAAATTTTTTTTTAATTGTGGAAGTAACATTGCAATAGTTTCATTCACCATTTGTATATTTTGCTTTTAATAAGAAAAGTGATTGCCTTTGGGAGAATAGAAAAGATGCTGGTATAAAGTTTACTAAAGCAGAAAAATGGAAATTAAAAAAATGAAATGGCTCTACTGTTTTTGTTTGTTGTTGTTGTTGTTTGTTTGTTTGTTTGTTTTTTCCACTTTTTGTTGCCTGTAGCTGCTCTGTTTTATTAGTAGGGAAAAAAAAAAAAAAAAAAAAAAGATATCAGTAGCTTTTCAGTGAGACATTTTCTTACCATGGCTTTGATAACACAGGAACAGGATAATGGAAAGCTCTGACCTTTTGACAGAGAGCAGGGTTGTCATAAAAGCATGAAAAAATAATATTCATATGACATATTGACTCAACCTTCCAGCACTAAGACAGTTCCTCTCTTCTCTCTGGTCCAAAGCCCATTTCCCAGAGCATTAAATATATCATAAAAGGCAGTAATGACTTCTCTGACTCAGAGGAAAGAAGACCAAGTTGATGCCAGACATAATGAAGCATTTGGTGGAACACCATTCTCTGGTTCATATTAAGGTGGTCAAAGAGCATTAATATCTTTTGGGGAGGGGGGATCTGGGGCCAATCACATGCCAATTGTTCTTTCTTAAAGTGGTAAGAAGAAGTAGCTTTCTCCTTGTTATCGTGATTTTTCTCTCCAGCAGACATTTCTCTTGACACCTGCAATAGGATTTTCACTCACTCTACAAGTAGTGAGCACGTTTTTCTGCATGAAGTCCTTTTCTTCTTCACAGACAGTGGACGTGGGAAGAAAAATAGAATTACATCCTTGGTGTTCTTCCTGTGTGGATTCTTCTTTTTTCCATGGGCTGTACTAAATCTGTAGTTATTTCCCACGTGAGTAATACCTGGATAAGTTATGACTTACATAGGCTCAACACTTGAAATGAAAAGCAGATTGCCTTGCAGATTTGAATTATCCTCCAATATTTCATGATATATGTTCCGTCTTCATGGGTTACTATTGTTATATATTTCATAGTTATGATTTCCATAGTATCAAACTTCTCATTATCTGCCAGTGCTATCCAGATATAAATGCCAAAGCACTCCAGCAATCAGTCTGTCCTTTTCCAGACTTATAGTTCTGTTTTCTGTGGATATTCAGCACTTAATGGTGCTGAATAAAACTGAAAGAAACCCCAGCAAGACTATTGACAGTGTAACTTTCATTTAATTCCTTGATTCAACAGCCATTTCTAGATGTTTCCTGAGCAATGCAATAAACACAAAATGCAGAGCTTAAATTGAATATTTAAAAGTCAATCAGGCTTGAAATTTAATTTTTTCTAATTGGTTTGCTACATTCACACACAACTGAGTGACATTTAGAAATACCCAACTATCCTATATAATTTCATGTTTACTCCCATCACAAGATGGATTTTTTTTAACTTCTTTTAATCTTATTTTAATGCTTTAGTTAACTGAGTACACCCTATGCCACAGGTTTAGCATAATGTTTTGGAATCCATCTATTTTCTACTGATATACAGTACCATCAAAGCAATCCCATGTCTCAGTTAGATTCCAATGATGGACACTTAAAAGAAAATCATATATACTTTTGTGGATCATATTCTTTTAGCGTGTGTATTTTGGGGGTGGGACAAGGGGTTAGTAATTCTCTGATGCTTATGGATAAGAGTTGAGTAAGGAATTACATACAAGACAGTGTTAAATTCCATTGCTCCTATAGAAAACCAAGGTCTGGTTCATCATGTTCTTTAATTCTCTTTATAGTTTCCTTGTTAATTAATTAATTATATATACACACTGGGAGATGCGTCAGTCCCATTTATAGCTCTCTGTTAAACTGGTGGGTAGCATTATAGTAAATTTCCAATATTCTCTTCTGAAAAAGGAATTATGCCACAATGTAAGTCAGTGATGCAGCCTTGTGCAAAATAATGGTGCAGTGCTTGTCACCTCAATTCAAAACAAAACAAAGCAAAACTTGGAAGGTTTCTGAAAAGCACAAAGGGTGGCAGAGATCATACAGAGTAAGTTTGCAAAGAAACTTCTCTTGACCTTAAGAAAGAGACGACTGTGATACACAAGTTTAAAAATAAATGTAGTATTGAATGATATAGATGGGCAACTCCCAATACAACTCTCTTAACAAAAAAATCCCGAGGACCTTCAGGGTTAGAAACCTGAAATTCCTGGAATATGCTGTGGAACCTACTGCTACAGGAACCTTACCTACAAGGCGCACTGCAGTATCACAGCAGGGCAGCTCCAGATGAGCACGACACCCCAGCAGACAGTGCAGAGACTGGGTTTTCTTGATTCCTCATTCCTTCATATTAACAGCTGTGAGAAAAATCTCAAATAATTTTCTTCAGACAGGATCTTCTGTGAAGCTATTTTATTTCCAATTGCAATGGTGAGCGTCCTGTCAATCAGGAGTGCATTTTAGTAAACAAATCGTAACCTTTTATTCCCTATTACCCAACGCCTGATCACCTCCCGTTTCCTCATTGGCTGAGTACTACACAGGTTCACAAGTTTCTCGATGTTCCTCTATACCATATATGTACATTTTTTCTTTTTTTCAACCCTTTAATTTCTCCTTTCTTATGTTTTGACAACTTGTGATCTTGGTTTTACTGTTCTCACACTGCTCATCCTCTTTTTCTCAAGCTTCTACCTTATTTTGGAACAGTGAGGCCTTCTACTGTCCATTTACCTACTTAGCATTTCTCCTTATTATGACTACACAACTACCTTGGAATAAAGAAAAATAATTATCTGCTACAAAAACACAATTTTGTTTCTCACAATTCCCCTCTCTTCTTTTCTTACTCCTATTGTTGTTTTTGCACCTCTTCACATTCCGCACTCCTGAGTTTTTCCAACATTAAGGTGCAATATTATTCTTTGGACGTCACGGGGGATGACAGATATACAATGCCATTATTATTACAATACCAACAAATAGTTGTTTGAGCCAGTTCTATTTAGGTAACCATGAAGTTAGTTTCTCCCATATGTTTCTAAATCCCTAGGAACTGTCATCTTGAGCTACTCTATGCAGGATCTTGTTGTGTTGTTGTTGTTGTTGTTGTTGTTATTGTTTGTTTGTTTCTATTTCCCAAATATTTTTGAGATCAGACATATTCGTCCCATTTGATCTACATATATACAGCAACTAGTAATAATTACAGTGCACACTTCTCCTTATTAATAAAGGTTATTAATAAATCTAATACTATTTGATTCTAGAGTACTATTTTGCAAACTTATCAAGCTTATTTTCTAGTTCTTCAATTATTTATTATTATTTCTAGTTCTTCAACTGAGATATTTACAATAGCATTTTCTAATTCACACACCATTCATTTTTTTTCCCCCCAGGTTTACTATTTTTTCAAGTATCTACATAAAGGAGAATTAATTTTCATTTTCGAAGTAGTAAATCTCAATGATGTCAGTTGGATATTAGGAAACAGATATTTAGAACATAGATTAAATATTAATAATATTTATTAAATTAATTAATAAATAATAATAAAATGTTAATAATAGACATTATATTATAGATGATATTAATAATATATAATAAATAAGAAAGAGCAGTCAGGCACTGGAACGTGTTGCCCAGGGAGGTGTTGGAGTCACCGTCCCTGGGGGTGTTCGAGGAAAGGTTGGACGTGGTGCTTGGGGACATGGGTTATTGGGTGACATTGATGGTAGGGGGGTGGTTGGATCAGATGATCTGGGAGGTGTTTTCTCACCTTAATGTTTCTGTGATTCTATGTTACACTGATGAGAGGCTTGAGCCTGAGCTGGAAAACATTGTGTGGAACACGGGAGGTGCAGGGCCATCCCTGTGGTCAAGCGGCTGTCTTTCTCTCAGGCAAACCAAATGGCCCAGGGTAGCCAGTTCCAGAAAAGGGTCCCTCAGCCACCCCAACCCTCCTCCTTCCCCCACATGAGGACATCTCCCAGGCCACTCCCAATACAGCTGCCTTTGGCCACATGTGGGCCACTTCATCACAGAGGATTGCTGAGGTCACAATGGCCACCACTGCCTCATGGGCCCTATAAAACAGGACCCCTGCCGCTGGCCTGCCACTCGCTCAGCTACTAGGAAACTAGAGGCAGAAAGGCGAGAAGCGGCTCTGCTTGATTTGTGAGGACAGCCATGCTGACCAGGGCAGCACCAAGAAGGAAGGCAGCTGACAAGGAAACATGTCATGGGCAGAGAGAGAGCACCGGCAGCACAAGATACAGCAGTGCTCATGGGACATCTGGTGCACAGCCCACAGACACATACAAGCTATATCATTGGCACCACAGGTGTGAAAATCAAGCTGACAGTGGCATGGGACCTCAGGGTGGAATAGGTCGATCCCCTGGTGCGGCACCCTGGCCAGAAAACATGACGTATCAAAGGCATCTTGTTTGGGCAGTCCCGGGAAAAGACTGGCTCGTCCTCCTGCCCAACACCATGGAGCCCATGGAGCTGGATCCACCAGAAGATATGGAGGAGGCAACGGAAGTGGATTCACCACAGCCAGAACAGAGCTGGGACTACCCTGTCACGTCTTCACTCTGTGCCATCAAAAAGCACAAACTGCATCACAGGAGTGCCCTGCCAGCTCCCTACTTGTTGCTCAGGCCCCATCCCAAGCATTAGCTTGGAGCCCCCAAATCTCACATACATCCCGCAGGCTTGCCTGCAAGATGTCCTGGCAATAAACAACTCTTGCCAATTCTCAGGGGTTGTGTGAGTGCTTCTTTCCCATCCCCCAGCCCTTATGTGACAGGTGGCATCCCTTCTGCCCAGAGCCTCGAGGAAGAACATGAGGACACAGCTCCCTTCGGGCTGCCGGAGGAGTCCCCGAGGGCCACCATGCACCTTTAACTCTTGTGAAATTAGACTGAGGGGTGAAAATGGCAGTGTGTGAGTGATTATAGGGGGCTAATTTCTTATATTAAGAGTGAGTTTCTACATCTCAGTAATTGGTAACGACAGACATGGAGAAGGATGAGCAACTTCTTTGCCTGTGTCTGCAGTGGTAGACAGGCTTCCCAAGTCTTTCATTTCCCTGAACCCATAGATGGAGGCTGGGGGATCAAAGTCCCACCTGCTCTAAGTGAAAAGCAGGTTTGACACCACCTGATGAATCTAAACAGGTACAGATCTATGGGACCCGATGACATAAATCCCAGGGTTCTGAGGGAACTGGGTGATGGAGTTGCCAAGCCTCTCTCCATCATAGTTGAAAAGTCCTGGCATTGGGCAATGTCCCCATGTATGAGTCCATCCTTTCTCAGCCATTCTTACTGTCGTCTCAGCAGTCAGGAGCACTTGTAACAGTCCGTCCCACTCAAGTTGCAGCTTTGATTCTCTCCATGTCCACATCAGATCCCAATCTCCTGCTCAGAATGGATGGATCAGGACTTCCAAGGGTGGAGTTTGAGCTAACAGTCCACGGGTCCTGAGAGATGACAAAGAGGATGACAGCCTGAATATATAATTCTTAAGAAAAGCATCTTTTGTTTTAAACTGAGGTAACTCATTCCTTTATCTATGTACAGCAATCCAAATAATATTTCATATGGTGAAACTCCCACATTTTTTCTTGGTGGAGTTTGAATTTGGGGAAGTGCCAAAGGTATGCACTTCATCTGAGGAAGCCGAGTTTCCAGAAATTAGTCAATTGCTTCTGTTCTGTCTGATCCTCTCCATCCTTCCAGAAGAGGAAGGATGCCAAGGAGTGTGAACTTTCCACTTAATTCCTAGAGTCCACATTAGCCTTGCAATACTGCTGACATAAAGTGATTTCCTTGATCAGAGTCAATATTTTCAACAATTCCATACCTGGGAGGTATTTGTTCTAGAATTACTTTAGTTATGATGTTTGCAGTAGCAGATACTGAAGGGAAAGCTTCCACACACCCTGACAAATGATCTACCAAGACTAATAGTAAATTTACCTACTCTAAGGAATTCTGTAAAATCTACCTGTACATTTTGGAAGCATTGAATTCCTGGTTCTCACTCCCCTTGGGATGAGTGTAGATAATTTTCGTATTTACCTTTTGACATACTACACAACTCCTGCATACTTGTTCAGACGGAGTATATATATTCCTACACACATATTTCCATAGCACAGCATCACACTTTGCTTGAATTCTCCAATGACCCTCTTGATGTAAAACTTCATTGGTACTTTATTCAGCATTTATCTCCCATCACGAAGTATCTGTTTTCCTTTGGACTTTGTGACTCCTAATTCCTTAAAAACCTCTTTTAAAAGTTTTATTTCTGTTTAGTTTTGGGTAGGGATAGCTCAACAGTTCCCTGAATCCTCTCTGGATTTATTCTTCATTCCCTCTCAGACACAAGATTCCCTAAATACTTGGCTATTTTGCCTATGAATTTTAATTTATTTTCCAATACTTTCAAGCCCTGTTTTCCGAGAAAGTCAAATAGTTTGTTAGTGGCTTCCTTCACAAATGTTTTCTCCTGTCTTAACAATAAAAGATTATCCACATATTGTAACAGTAACACCTCCTTTGGAGGTTGGAATCACTCCAAATTTTGTTCTAGAACTTGCCCAAATAAATTGGTGGCTCTGTAAACCTCTGAGATAAAATTGTCCATCTGTATTGCTGCTTCTGCCCCATTTCAGAGTCCTTCCACTCAAAGGCAAATATATCTTTGCTCTCAGGGTCTGAGAGCACCCCATTAATAACACCATTATTCCAGCCTAACAATTTACTATTAGAATGCCCAATTTTATTATTTTATTATGAAATCCTTTCCCAACAAGTTAGTCCTTGCCTCAGGTAAATACAATAATTGCCCAGGGATCATTCTCTCCCTAGTGTCACTGTTATCCCAGTCACTTCTACCCCCATCACATTTAGGGTTTAATTAGTTAATTTAAGCCTTAATACTTTACAGGCTAATAATGATCTAGCTGCCCCAGTATATTGGGTGCAATGGCAAGGTTGTGGTACTGGAGGGGCTGCAGTGGTAACCCCTGTGAGAAGAATCTGGCAGCTGCCCCCTGTTAGATAAGGGCCCCCTGTTAGATAAGGGAAGAGGTGGAAGGGAGTGGATGAGGGAAGGTGCCCCCAACTTGTTTCTTTGTTTCTCACTGCTTCAGCCTGTCAGCAATAAGTAATAAATTTCATTAATCTTCCTATTCTGTTTTGCCCATAACAATAATTGTAGAGTGATCCCCATTGAGGTAAATTAGAGGAACCCTGGACATGCACTTTTTCATTTATCAGAGAATTAACTTTCTGAAAAGCCCTGATTCCCCTGTTTTGAATTTGTAACAGCAATCTCTCCTCCTTCTTCCACTCTGGATACTCCTATATGAAGTGGCCAGCCTGGCCACACTTAAAACATCTTCTCAAAGCCTGTCCCTGCTAGGATTTAGGCTGCAACACAGGTAGCTTTCCTTGTCTGCTATTCCTTCACCTCTCTTTTTCTCCTTTTCATCCTGGGCCCTCTGTCTTCGCCTCTGCCTCACTGCCCAGTATGCTGTGTATACCATTTGTTTTGCTCTCTGCTTGTCCTTCTCATCTCCCCTCCTGGCATACACCTTCATACTACCTTCACTGTTCACTCCATCCTCCCACCTTCTGGAGGTTTTTGCCTGGCATATGCCTGGCATATCTGGCCAGGCTTTAATCACAAAATGAACTTTAAAGAGCCCTTGGGCTACTGGGTCCTCAGGATTCATCCCTGAGTACTTTCTAATTCTGACCCCGAGTCTCTCATAGGATTTCTATGTTGTGGGTTGTTATTATCGCAGTTAGATAAGCAGATATTTCTGCTCTTTTGGAATTACTCTCAGTCCGGGGGGGGGGGGGGGGGGGG
>CM021732.1:50003239-50068457 GCA_011075105.1 Heteronetta atricapilla
GCGGGCTGAGAGTGTTAGCTCTTTCCTACTCTTGCATAGCTGCCTGGCCTGCCTGGCAAATCATTCCCCTCCTAAACATTCTTCTCCAGTGAATAACATACTCAGGATTGACATTTTTCCCCCAGGAATATAAATTAGGCCTTAGAAACTGATTTGACTGTTCTGCTGGGCCCTCAATTAAAGACTTAATTTCCTTCTTAAAACTCCTAACCTCTCTGCTGGTAAGGGAGGAGCGGCACTGGCCCCACATCGGCTCTGCACGGCCCCAAGCCCCACTGGGACCCCCGCCCGCCTCCACTCCTGGCGCTCCGCACTCCCGGCGTGACTTCTCCAGGGACAGCATCCATTGCAGTCCCTGTCTCCCCTCCTGGAGCACCTGCCACTGCCTCCAGTGCAATATTAGGATTACAGGGAGCATAACTTGATTCCTCCTCCAGAAACAGAACCTTATTGTTTACATATAAATTTCAAGCCTGAATTTTCACCAGACCTGTATTTAGGCCAAAATAATGAAGTTCCTTTTATTAGCTTTTTAGCTCAGACAATTACACAATATCAAACTATTTTTAAAAATTATATATATGTATATAATCTTTTTCCCTAGTTTTTTTTTTTTTTTCCCTTAATCCCTAGCTCTTCCCGACATGCTGCTGAGGACTTTACCACCCACAGGGTACCACACGTCTTCACCTAGGATTAGGACAGAGGTGGGGTGTACTGCCGAGCACCTCACTTCACCATGCTTGGGGTACCATACACCTAAGGGCCCAAAGCCCCCAAGACTCTCTTTCACTCCTCTCCTTTCTTTCACTTCCTCCCTCTCCAGTCGAGGGGACTTTGTTTGTCCCCTCACAGGACTACCGAGCCTCGCAGATCAGGACTTCACATTCACTCCACTCTAAAAGTCATCTCATTCACACGCACACATTCACACACCAGTCTCCCTGAACCCAACCCAAGGCAAGACACGGTAAAGTTTCCCTTACCTCAGTCCGTGCACGGCATCCTGGTCCAGATTATCAGCAGTAATCCCCGTGCCTGTTCCCGATCCAGGCTGGACTATATGTGGACTGTGTCTGTGTATGTTTTTGCTGTCCTCCTTTCTCCCCAGAGCTTCACAGAACATGTCTTCAAATTAACAGTCTCGGTCCTTTGCCGGCCATACCAAGATGGCCCACCACCCCTGATGGGACCGCTGAAATCAGCAGGGTGCACCTTCCTGTCTGTGGTGGCAAAAAATCTTCGGCAGGTGACAAGATCCCGTACAAGCCCCCAAACTGTGAGAAAAATCTCAAATAATTTTCTTCAGACAGGATCTTCTGTGAAGCTATTTTATTTCCAATTGCAATGGCGGGCGTCCTGTCAATCAGGAGCACATTTTAGTGAACAATTCATAACCTTTTATTCCCTATCACCTGATCACCTCCCCTGTTTCCTCATTGGCTGAGTACTACAGGTTCACAAGCTTCTCGATGTTCCTCTATACCATATATGTACATTTTTCTTTTTTTCAACCCTTTAATTTCTCCTTTCTTATGTTTTGACAACTTGTGATCTTGGTTTTACTGTTCTCACACTGCTCATCCTCTTTTTCTCAAGCTTCTACCTTATTTTGGAACAGTGAGGTCTTCTACTGTGCACTTATCTGCTTAGCATTTCTCCTTACTATGACCACACAACTACCTTAGAATAAAGAAAAACAATTCTCTGCTGCAAAAACACAACTTTGTTTCTCACACAGCTAAACAAAAGAGATGAATTCCCGCTGAAAACATACCTAGATCACAATCCCTGCTGAACATAAATATTATATTTTGGCACATAACATCAGAGCAGATATTTAGTTTGTCCTTAAATGTAGTGTGAGATATAATCTCACCTTGATGTGTGAAACTTTATACATTTAATTCTCAATATAAGTCACAAGCACAGCCTGCAAGCTGCATAACAGTTATATTTCATATAAGATGAAGATGGACAGTAACTATTTCTAAAAGAAATAATATATGGATAGCTAAGTGATTGCAAAATAATACAGCTAAGCTAGTTAGTAATTATGAGAAAATACAATATGTTCATAAAATCTGTATAATATTTACACTCAGAACTTTAAAATTAATTTCAATATTGACTAAAACATGCCTGGCCAATGTATGCTGACCAGGACACACAGCAGTTCCAATTCCTGTGTGTCAATCCAGACAGCAGTTCAGATTTTTATTGTTATCTTCAGTTTCTGGAAAGTGTATGCTTTCATTTTTCTGAAGCTGAGGATTTTCATACCATATGATTGCCAAGACGACCCTCAGAATGGGAAGAGAGACTCCGTTGTTTGACAGAGTCATCAAGCAGTTAGGAGCAATACTTTCTGGAGAAGTGTAAACAACTTCATTTGTCTCAGAAGAACATTGGCTCTGACATCTAATGACAATTTAAATATCACTGTTAACTGTTTCAAGCTAAGTAACTTGAGCAGAAACATCCAGCTTTGTCTTTAGTCTAGTGTTGATGCTTACAATAAAGATTAGAGATAGCAAATACCCATGGCATCATCATTTATATTTCCTGAAAGAACAACCTATGTGTTTTTCTAATGCATTTAGATCTCAAATGTTGCCACTTTTAGCTTTAATTCAAAACTTTCTTTTCCACACCAGCACCACTCCTTGTCAAAAGAAACAAACAAAACACCTACCCTAAGTCTGCTGGAGGACTGCAGAAGTACAGGTCACCCTTTCAAATTCATGCTGGGGTAGTAGTTGCAGTTTGAGTTCAGCAGGTGCAGGCTGTGCCTCCCCCTTTTGGGACAGATCCAGCCCACCCAGGATGGGGCTTAGGAACTGGAGAGGCAGTGCAAAGGAAAAGGAATGAAGTGACCCTAAACACAGATGTCTCTTGTCTGGGTGCTTTGGGTGATTATCTTAAGTAGTGTAGAGGAAAAGCCCAGCCAGACCCCCTAGGTAGCAATGTCCAGAAGGCACTTCCTCCACCTCCCCTCATTGCCATAATGCAGCTCTGGCTATTTGCTGCATGGTATGTATCAAATATCCAGTCAAGGTACAGCAGCATTTGATGTACTTTGAAATGCAGTCCAGACCCAGTCTTTTAGAAACCTGATATGCTTTTAAACTCCTCAGGTCTCCCATTAGTAAACTCAAGAGATATAAGTAATGACTTCCCTTAATCAATTAACTTGTCTGGAGAATGTTTAAGTCTACACCTGCACTGTGTGTTGAACCACTGATCCACTAGTTTGTTTTAAATTGTCTTTTAGTTGCTAAAAAAAAATGTTTTTGGTGTGTTTGGGTGCCAGATCCTGGGGGTTAAATAGTTTTCTTGACACTGCTTCTATGTTATATGACATCTGCGTATCTGGCTCTCTAACACCTAATAAAGTAAAAACTTTGCTTTAGCTTCTAATGTATAATTCCAAATGTCAGTTGATTATGTTTCTGACTGTTTGAGCATCTGCACTTGGATGGATATTGCTCTTTGGCTTATTGACTTCATACCATGAGTCTAGCCTGAAATAATAGAAGCACAATTTCCAGACAGACATTTTATACTGCCTCTGAAAAATAAGGACCCACATTTAATTTGGACATGGGTAATTTAGAAGTAAAGGTAATTTTGAGAAAATATAAGTACAGCTTAGTTTTTAGTGAAATGGCATTGGGGTATGCTATATATTTATGTTTTTTTTTTTTTTTTTTTTTTTTTTTTTTTTCACTAATACTTCTCAGTAAAAAATCCTGATTCTTAAGGAATTTCCATGAGAGAAACCAGTAAGAATATGTTCATTATAGCTGGAGTTTTTTCTATGACTTTTTGGGGCACTAGTTGTAGTTCCTGTGTGCATTTTCCCAGAGAGTGAACTGCACAGACTTTCATGGAAGGACCTGGCCTTTTTGCCTTTTGAAAGAGCTGTGATCTGAAGTCAGTCTCAGCTAACCTGACAAAATCAAAGCTGTTCAGTGGCAGAAGTCTCCATTGTTCTCTTAATCTGGAAAGGGTGTTCAAAAGGCAGCACAAATTGGGATACTTCCAATGAAAGCAAAGAACCTGCTGAAGGGAAACAACACTCTGCCCAGATGCTGTCAACAAAATGCAGGACCATATGCAGCTACTCCTTTTGGAAAGAGCAATGTCAAAAGCATCCTGACCATTCTGCAGTGTGGTAAGAGATGCCACATGGATTGCGAATTCTAGCTAAGCTCCCAGCCTATGGTTTGAAAAAATTATGTACAAATCTTGCACATACTAAGAAATGAAACAGGAGCTTAAGATGTTTATTCACTTTTCTCCTGTGTTATAAGGACAAAAACCTTTCTTCTTCATTTCTTTAATTTACACAAGTCCAAATGCAAGGTGCTGCACTTCTGTCGGGGCAATCCCAGACATGAGTACAGAGTGGGAAAAGAAATCATTGAGAGCAGCCCTGCTTGGGTCTGCTCTTGGGAGGTCTTGAGCACTTGGGGGTTCTGGTGGATGAAAAGCTTGACACGGGAAAGACGGGAAGAGGAATGACACTTTTAGTTGTGGGAATCAGCTTAATTTTCATTGGATTGGATTAATTTTGTTTTAAAAAATGTCTAGATAAAGCAGGATTGATTTAATCATCAGGCAATGACCGAGTAAAATACTAATTAATTAAGGACACATGGAAGGTTCTATGAGCCCTGAAATTGCTATACTTTTTCTTAAATGAGTCAAAAAGCATATTTGCTTAAGTGATTGAATCTGACTAGGTCTAGGATAAGAATAGGTGCTTAGATCCTACAAGCATTTCCATCCTATAGATATAAACACTTATTCAGGGAGATCAATGAATTATAGTGATGACTGCAGTGTTGGAGAGCCTTCTCCGTTAACTAGATTTCCCTTTGCACTTCAACCTGAATAAAGTGAAAGCTCAATTATTCCTCCAAATTAAGCCTCCAATGGGCTTAATTGCCTGTTGTATTAATTTGACTATAGATCCTAATTACTCAAAGATTTATTTTCAGTTATGATCTCAGGTTACTAAAACTTATACAATCAACAATATATTTGCTGTACACATGTTGTCCAACTTACTCTTCTAGATAGAATCCATAAAAAATACACAGGATAGGTTTATTCCACTAAGCCTCAGCATGGTTCATTGACTTTGAATGCAAAAATATCCTTAGGCAAGAAATCTTCAAGGTATTGTATTTTACTTCCAAAATTAATATCAAGTTCCTTTGCAGAATGTTAAAACCATTCATGACACAGCTATCACTCAACTATTGGATGGTTTATAGATCTGGGAAGCTAACTCAATGTTTTGCAACTAATTCCTTGAAGTTTAATGTATTTTTTTTTCTTCATAAAATAAAATTAAATAAATATAATAAAATAAAGTAAAATAAAATAAAAACTGGCATTCAGATCCATTTAATTTTGATACACAAAAAATCAAGGGAAAAAATAGGAAAGACCTGGACAGAAAAAAAAGCACGAGAGAAAAAAAGAAAATCATACATCTGAGTTCAAAATGATGGAAGCTTTCAATGATCAAAGTATTAGTTTTTTTTGTTTTGTTTTGTTTTTTTTTTCCTCCATACTGAATGCAAGAAGAAATAAGAGTCAAGATATTTTGAAACCCATCAAAACCAAAGTACCAGTTTGTTACAAAAACAAAGAAAATCCACACAGCAACTGTTGGTATACCATCTCAGATATGGAATATCTGAGAATATACAGAATATTATCCAGGAATAACATGGATATTTCAGGAGCACACAAGATTTATGGTGATCGCTAGGATACACTCTTGATGACCTACACTGTGCATTACTCCCATTTAACATGTCCCAAGTATGCCAATATATTTCTCACAATATGGTAAGGCCCTTGCTGCTGTCCTTCCAACACAAGCATGATGGAATGAGGATTTTCTTGTCATGAAGTCTTGTGATCTCCACAGTGAATTCTGAATGGATCAATAGCAAAGGTGAACATGCTGTGCATCCTGAATGCTGCTCTAGTATGCCTAAAGATTAACTACAATATGGTCCTCACCAAGAAAACAGTGAGCTTGTACAGTCTGCTAAGCAATCTCCCTGTGGGTTTCTGACATGAAAACTTTCTGAGGTCTGACGGATTTGTAAGGTATAACTAACTACATGGTTGCTACTTGAGAGCACAGAGTTTTCTCCAAATGTTTGAGAAGAACAATTTAAAAGGGATGAGGTAGGCATTTGGGTCTGGAACAAGATAGACATTGACAGTAGAAGCAAGCGTGCCCTCTGGAGCTTCCCAACAGTTAGGATCTTCCTGTGGCATAGCATAAGTATGTTCTTGCTGTTACTCCACAAGAAAATGATATTTTAGGGTTACAGAATGAGAAAGAAGGTCAAAAAGGAAGGGGCACTTTTAAGAAAACAGTTTATCTGGATGCCTGCTGAGTTTCTTCCTTCATTGTGCTCTGCTCTTCCAGCTTTGAGCTTGTGTCGATCTGCTCAAGAGTAGGAAGGCTTTACAGGAGGATCTGGATAGGCTGGACTGATGGGCTGAGGTCAACTGCGTGAAGTTCAACAAGGCCAAGTGCCGGGTCCTGCACCTGGGGCACAATAACCCCCAACAGAGCTACAGACTGGGAGAGGAATGGTTGGAAAACTGCCAGGCAGAGAAGGACCTGGGAGTATTGGTTGATAGTCGGCTGAATATGAGCCAGCAGTGTGCTCAGGTGGCCAAGAAGGCCAACGGCATCCTGGCTTGTATAAGAAACAGCGTGGCCAGCAGGGCTAGGGAAGTGATCGTCCCCCTGTACTCGGCTCTGGTGAGGCCGCACCTCGAGTATTGTGTTCAGTTTTGGGCCCCTTGCTACAAGAAGGACATGGAGGTGCTTGAGCGAGTCCAGAGAAGGGTGACGAAGCTGGTGAGGGGTCTGGAGAACAAGTCCTATGAAGAGCGGCTGAGGGAGCTGGGCTTGTTCAGCCTGGAGAAAAGGAGGCTCAGGGGCGACCTTATTGCACTCTACAGGTACCTTAAAGAAGGCTGTAGCGAGGTGGGGCTCGGTCTGTTCTCCAACGTGCCTGGTGACAGGACGAGGGGGAATGGGCTAAAGTTATGCCAGGGGAGTTTTAGGTTGGATGTTAGGAAGAACTTCTTTACCAAAAGGGTTGTTAGACATTGGAATGGGCTGCCCAGGGAAGTGGTGGAGTCACCATCCCTGGAGGTCTTTAAAAGACGTTTAGATGTAGAGCTTAGCAATATTGTTTAGTGGAGGACTGTTAGTGGACTGTCAGAGAACTGTCAGAGGTTGGACTCGATGATCCTGAGGTCTCTTCCAACCTAGAAATTCTGTGATTCTGATTCTGTCTGGAGGAACGGGGGAGTGGTGAGGGATAAAAGGTTGACAAGAGAAGTAGTTTAAAGGTGACGATTGATGAGAGCAAAAGTAAAAGGAGATAAAAGAAAGTTTAGATATGGGTTGAATACAGTTGTGTATTATACAACTCCACCCTTTTGAAATTTGAGTTTATTATACTGCAGCACTGAATTCTTTCTTTCATGCTGTACTGAAATCCTAGTATGTTTTTCTGTTACCTAATCCGTCCCTTCTGGCTCCACTTTCACCCTCATATATAATCTGCTAGCTCAACTACCATTCACGTAATTCTGTGAAGCACATTGTGACTGGGGATTCCTTAATAAATTGCAAGAGATCTACTTTACTCTAATTCTAGTCCAAGCAGCCAGTGGTTAACAACACAAGAGCTTCACAGCTTCTAGTCAGTCTTTACATGGAGGAAGCCCAACCCCTACTGACTCAATCCTCTACAGTATACTATATGTAGTGCAACAGAGTACTCATAAGTATGGATGATAATAACAACCTCCTGGGCAGAATACTTAAACTAACAACTTCACTGCAATTCTATTTTGGCTTAAGTAAATTTGAGTGCATTAAGAGAAGGTGGTCCTTACCAGTCCAATTAATAATAATAATAATAATAATAATAATAATAATAATGAGGTGATGCAACTATTTGCTATCTGTGGTAATGACTTGAGATTCATACAGTAGATTGTCACATCTCCAGGACAAGTTCCATAGCATTTCCATCCCCTACACGTAGGCCTTCAGTTTCTTCATTACATTGCATGCTTTCAGAGGCAATGCATACACAGGGGTTGTTAAAAACAGAAACAGAACCTACATGCAGTGCCAGCCAACTAGAGTTAAAACAGCATCCACAACTGCAACATGAACCTATGTTTGAAAGGAAATACTTGTTCCATTTTCCCTGTATCTGCAATAATCCAGGATAATAGTGTAGGAAAGAAGTTTCAATATTTGATAAGAAGAAGCACATGATGTTAATAGTGGGTATTATGGCTCAGTAGTTTGTGTTATCCCCAGTCCACTCCTCTATGAAGACATTACTCCTAATTAGGTCAGGTACAGATTAATTCCTTGGATTAAGCTGTAATTCAAAGCACACTTGTGCTCTGAGACACTTAGTTTGTATGATCAATGACTTTTTTGGATGTCTTTTGTAGTTCCATTGATTAATATTTTGGCTCACATGCATATTGTTTCACACTGACTCTTAATGTTTTACAGTGAATAATGGTGGAAAGCAACACAACAGATGTAACACAATTCAATAACCAAAGCAAGAGGAATAACTTTCTGATCAATAAGCTAATCCATTTGGTGAGATAGTAGGGATCAGTTTGCAGGCTTGATTTATTTTTCCCTTAGGCAATGCATGAATGTCCTCACAACTACGAATCTTGTGTGTCTGACTTACCAGAAATCTTGGTATAAACGTGTACATGTAGGTCATGTAGTAGACCTAGTCAAGTAGCTGATTGATGCTTGATGCTTTTCCATGATGCTCACTGTAGGAAAGCTCTGCAAGATGTAAGGAGCCTGTACATCATGAAGTAGTTTCCCAAATGCTAGAAGTGCCCTTTTTTTTTTTTTTTTTTTTTTTTTTTTTTTTTCTCTGCAGAGGCTTCACAGTGGACCACAGATACAGGGAAAATGGAACATTATGTCCTTTCAGACATAAGTTCATGTTGCAATGGTGGACCAGGCCCAGTCAGCATGATGCTGCCAGTAAGTCTGTGCTTGGGGAGACCTCGGCTTCAAGACAGAGACAACACATCAGATATTGTTCACTAACACAACTATCAGGCTCTTCTGACCTAAGGTAAAATAAATTTGGAAAGTCCAGCATGCAGGTAGTAGTCAGAGCTACTCAAAAAAAATCTATGGTTCCAAGCACAACATCAGGCTGAAAAGGGTCAAAAAGAGGTTTACTCACCTTAACATTTTTTTTTTCTGTTCCAGAGATCCCTTTCAAAAGCATCATGCTTAGCCTTGTCTCTCAGAGACATTCACCTGCATAGCCAAAGGACTTCACCCTTGCCCAGAGTACAAGATGCTTCTCTGCACGATAAGTGAAACAGTCCCTGGCTACCCTTAGCCCTGGTAATATCTCCAGTCCCTGTTCTTCCAGGGTACTCCTGTCCTTGAGAACTAGGGGAAGATGAGTAATTTTTAATATACTTAAGGAATTGTAGCTCACTCTGTGTGTCAATGGCACTTATGCTTACTTCCTATGAGGGAAGTGGTGTGTATAGCAAGCAAGAAAGTCAGAGTACCTCCCGTCGTTCACAAGAAAGATTTGAGAAATTCATGTCAAAGGGGGGGTGGAGTCCTATAATGTGTTTTTAATGAGCTTCTGAAATTATACCTGATGGCAGAAGTGATCAACATCAGAGACAGAATTCACTCTAGATTTTCACTCATATTTGTTGGCCAAGTATAATGAGGAGCCCTGAGGATCTCCTGTTAGCACATCACTAGTTTTATGGCTGTCAGGTGGGAATCTCAGTCTGATTGTTTGTCTGACAGAATTTCAGTTCCTCATTTCAAATTTCAAAAGGATGAGCAGCAATTTGTCTCAGTACCTTTGTTCTTTCTTCTTCACAGCCACATGCTAAAACTGGGATGTTTTACTGTCAGCTGTTAGTACTTGACATAACATTCTTTAGCCCGCCTTTTCCTCTTCTGCTGTCTTTTGCTTGGTCTGAGACTGCAATTTGACATAAACCAAGATGGCTGAGTGCCTCAAAGAAAAGTCAGAAGTCACTGTCATGAGACACAGCTTGACTGCATATTAGCAAATACTCTACAGTTTTCAAATCTCCTAAGTCTGATACTCTTTATGTTTTCTGATGTTTTAACAAGTCAAGATTTAAAAATCTATCACAAAAATCTGGTAATGACTTTCCAAATGGGTTGGATTGCCTTTAGGATACTAAGTACAATGTTTCATCTCTTCTGTCCTGTAAGTTGCAAAAAATGTAGTTAAGAAAATTTTATTTTCCATATTGAGAAAAAAAAAATACAGGTTACATTTTAATAATTACAGAATCCCAAGGAATAAGAAATATTCAATGTGGAAATAACTCAGAGGAAAAGCTGCTTTTAAATCTCCCTCAAAGAGTCACAATGTGACTCACATGCATACACGCTTTTGCCCCAGGCTGCTAGCCATTGTCCTCTTTGGCAGCCCATAATTGCTTTTCCTGCTTCTGGATGCCTCCTTGCTCACTGGGCTTGTGCAGTTTCTCTTTCCTTCAAGTCCTTCACAAATGACGGTGCTTTCCACTGCTGTTCTCTTCACAGATACACATAGTTATCCCTGCCTCTCAGAGTACGAAGAAACTCAAGTTAGAAAATTTAATCAGTATTTCAGAGGTGCCTTATCTAAGGAGGAAAAATGCCATATAGAGGAGAAACTGTTGTTATTTCCCTTATTAAAAGACTATTTTTTTTTTTTAAATGCTAAATTTATGAGTCAGAGGCCTTAAATGTTAGAGAGTTAGAAAACTTTATTTGAATATTTCCCCTTCTCTTGCACAGTCACATTGTACTTTAATGTTTGATGTATTCCCATTTACAAATAATTCTGTATCATATACTTTTTTAAAAAAGCTCATTTTGTTAATATCACAGATAGGTGATAGAGAGATAGATGGACACATATGTAATATACAAACAGCAAGATTTAGATCTTCTTCTGGCAGGACATGTTGCTAATTCAAAACAAAGAACAACACTGCTGGGTTGCTTTCTATGACTGGCCTGGTCTATTCATGCTTCAGGCTAAGTTTTATGATACAGTAAATCCTGACCATTAGAAATATTTTCTTTAAAATGTGCAGGGTTGGTGACACCCCTAGAAACATCCAAAGAGATGGAGAGAGCAAGGGTAGCACTGTCCAACTTTGGCACCAGGACATCTGGCAAATGTAGTCTCATCTCAATATTAGGCCTAGAGAAGGCTTTTTAGTTAATTAAGTAATTGCTTTCTACAATTTCCTGAGGAAAGGAAATGGACAAGGATGTGCTGATCCCTTCTTTCTGGTTATCAGTGATAATACATGAAGGAATAGCATAAAACTGTGCCAGGGAAGGTTCAGACTAAATATTAGGAAAAATATCTTTATCACATGGGTTGTCTAACACTGGAATAGGCTTTCTAGAGAAGTGTTTGGTGTCCCATATTTGTCAATGTTCAAAATGCATTTGGATAATGCTCATTATAATATGCTTTAACTTTTGCTTAGACCTGAAATGGTCAGGCAGCTGGACCTGATGATGATTGTAGGTCCCTTCCAACTGAACTATTTTCTATTCTATTCTATTCTATTCTATTCTATTCTATTCTATTCTATTCTATTCTATTCTATAGTACTTAAAGCTAATGTGGCAGCATTAAAGTGGAAGTTTAGGACTAATGAATGCTATCATCAGTTTCACAGTCTGTTTTCCCAGAGAAAACATCTTCCCACAGAAAAGACTCATAATAAAGACAATGGGTGATGAAGGCAATAACAAATTTACAGATACAACAGAAGAAAATAATTACATGTGGCATTGTTATATACTTAGAAAAAAAGATTTAATGATAGCTTGGGATGTTTTTGCTATTGATTCTACAATTTCTGTTGTAACAATAATATATCATAGCAATAATATAATCATAGAACTATTGAATTGACTTCATATGAGCAAGAATGAAACTAATTAATCTTTCTATTGATAACATGTAATTGTACATAACCATATAACTAATCTTGCAACAAGGCTCCTTAGAGAGAAATATGTGCAGGACAGGTACAGTTTTCAACTCCAAATTCTGAGTTCTTGGTAGCAATATTCAACATTGCAGTTATTTGGGTTCTACATTGAACAGTAATTGCTGGATTGAGCATGTTGAACTAGAACTGCTTGTTAGTCTATGTGGGGGAGTCAATTTTGATAGCAGCCATTATTCAAAAAAAAAAAAGGCAAACAAACAAACAAAACCAACACAAAATGTGGCAAACTTTCCAAGTTGTGGTTCTCACAGGTGTATTTGCACAGCAGACAGAAGCATCAAGAGCTGTATGCAATACCTCTCCACTGTATTCCTCTTCGAAGAACTTATCACTGTTTTTACTGGGGTTTTTAACAAGGTGCTGTTAATAGTAAAACAGCTCCTGTGGCTTTGTATCCTTTGTGGGAAACCACAACAGCATAACCAATGCCCTTTTTGTGGCCGTGACCTAGCTATGGCCAGAAATCCCCTGCAATCCATAACCTCCACTTTTCAGTTTTCAGCTGACATCAGATGTTGGTTAGAGCCATTGATTATCTGGCTTACCATCTACCATCTACCTCTTCAACTGTTTTTACAAGAATGGCTTGGGAAATAGTTCAGTTCCCATAAGCATTTTAATGGAAACATACCACATCACTAAACTTCTTTTATTTCCTCAGGTGGTCCTGGTTGTTTCCCTCCTTTTCACCAGAATCAACAAGCAGAAGAGAGCTAGTGTATTTTCTTGACAAAGGCCACAAGTATGGGCACTTCAGACTGTTTGCAGGACTGAAGCCTGTAAAAGCAAACATAATTTGTTTTAAGGAGCCAGAACTCTGCTTTGATGAGATTTGTTCTGTACCTCCCTGTATGGCCAAGTGCTACACATTATCTGCTTAGGACAGACCCCTTTACAATAGCTTGATAGAAGTGTATGAAGGAAGCCAGCATACAAGGACAATGAATGTAGTAGTCCTACAGCAATGATGGAATCATAATGAGTCCATCTTGCATACCAGTTCTTTAGCTATTTACAGAGAAGAGATATATAAAAAGTATACCGTACTGATTTCCCTTTTGCTAAAAAGGTGTAAGCCACAGTCCTCTTGTCTGTGGAGTGAGAAACCTTCCAGGGCCATAACACTGCATTCAGGCTTGAGCGGTGTGCTGCAAGCCCTGCTGAAGTGGGGGAAGAAATTGCTGTTCAAAGCAAATGTCATTTGGAGACCAGGAAAGATGCATGGAGAAATGAAAAAGCAGAGAAGGAAGAAAATGCAGCCATACCATTGAGGTTGCAGTATGGGAACCACTAGATGGATCACACTGAGGGGAACTGAATGTTGGAGGGAAGGCATGGATGGGAATATTCATTTGGTGACCCAGTCTGACCATTTGGAGCAGATACACGTGGCCAGTCAAAACAGCATGGAATGAAATAGAGAGGAGAAATCCTTTTAATAGAGGAGGTTTGCAGCCCTGCCCCCTTTCCCTTCCTGGTGTTTGCTGTGGGTAAGTGCATATTAAGTGACAGTGAAGCAGCTCAGTCCAATTTTAAATGGACGCTGTAAAGTGGGCTTTTGACAACTTATTAAAAATTTAAGTATAATTCCAAACCCCTGGGTTACTTGATTTTATAGCAAACATTTCTCTGTGTGAAAAGCAATGCATGATGTCTGTCAGCAAGCCAGCTACAATAGCCCCGGGCTAATTTTCCAAAAATAAAACAGCAGTCTATATCTGTCAGGACTGTGCTGGTGCCATGTTGTACATGGGCACTTCTTTAAATTCATGATTCACACAGCTGAAATGTGTCTAAAAGTTGGCTCATGTGGTCTTACAATCTGAAAGAAACTCTGTTCTCTTCCTCAGTGTGGCATAAACAGAGTAGCTACTGGTAATGGGCTTTCAAAACACAGGTTATGTCAGCAGAATGTAATTAACCAATGTGAAAGAGGTAGATTAAAAAGAAGAAACGAAGAAAGAAGAAGAAGAAGATGATGATGATGACAACAATGGAGGTCCATTCATTTTAAGTTGAAAATACTGTTATACAGTTTTGTTGGTGGTGGTGGTTTAAGGGAAGCAGCATAAAAGAAATAATGTGCTTCAATAGATCACAGACCTTGATTTTAACAACCTAAAGTTGACTGAGCTAATGAATGAGTTGGTATTTGACAGCTGGCCCAAATATAGCCCCTCTGGGTTTTGTTTTCTCCATTTATAATACAGGCAATAATGTGCATCCCACACCTGTGATTTGGTTTGCAACCACAGTTTTGTGTCTGCCAGCACCTATACAAAAACTGTGTAAAGTGCAAATATGTTTACTGAAAAGGAGGTTAATTATTTAGTTTTGTTTTAATATAGACTAGAATCAATTGCATTGAAATGTTTTAGCAAAAAAAAGACATACTGCTCTGGAGAATCTAACATATTAGGAGGCTAACAAGGTAACTGTATGCAAGCCATTAAATTGACTGACTTGCAATGACAACTAGTGCCTTCTACTTCCACAGAGAGATAGGTAGCCAAACTTTCTTTGGAGACAGTAGCTTTTACAAAGCAGGATGTTCTCAGTTAAGACTGGCAATTGGAAAAAGACTGCAGATGCAGATAAATATGGAATTAGCATGGGAACCAGGTGGCAATGTTCTTGACTGTTCTGAAGTACTGGCATGTGCACTGCTTTTCTCAGTAATAAATGAATAGTGACCAAAAGAAGTGTTTTCAAAATCAGCTTTCCTGACACTATGTTGTTATCTGCGCAAGCTTTTAATTTCTGCCCCCTCCTCCCCCCAATCAATAAATATATCCTGTTGAATTCATACATATGTGTGCAACATTTGAATAGTTAATAATGTGAATATCTCTCTGTACTTGTTTCAACACACACATTTGTGCATACCTATATATATGCACTTGACTTCCAGTTTGGGTAAGACTGATAGTGAGACTGAGGGAACTTCTTTGAAAAAGAGAAAAAACAGAACTAAGTAATGCTTACTTTGTAAGTGTTTTCTGTTTTGTCAGTTTGGAGGCCTATACTCAAGAGTCCTAATCAGTCATATAGTATATCTATAGTACCTATAATTGTGAGTATTAAAAGAACATTACAGAGAGCATTGAATTTATACTTTCTTTTCTTTATTGAAAAGTTAATGAATTGTGACAAATTTACAGAGCTACTGTATTTCAAACATGGGAAATGATATTGTATAGTCCCATTTAACTGAAAAACTGATTCTTTAATACTCTGTTTTTCCTTACAGAATGGAGATCTGTAAGGATGCCATTGTCTCCATTTCAGTTAAGAGGACATGAAAAACCAAAAGATGAGGTTATGGAAGGCAGTCACTTTTTAGAGATGGTAAAGTAACAGTTCAATTTGTCATTGCATTAATGCAGCTGACCACTAAGGAAAATGGATCTTCTGTTTACTGTGGTCACATTCTGAAATGAATCCTCTCACTGTGCCATACTATTAATAAGATTTATACATTCTGTGAAAAGCAGGGCAATTGTATCATATGCTCTCATGCATGAACTGATCAAATTTAAAGCAATACAATTTACAAGTTTTGCCTGTGTTTGGGGTAATATTCTGTTCTGTAGGTTCAATTCTTTTTTTTTTGGTGCCACTGCCACAGGTTTTTCCCCAGCTCTCATTTTACTAGTCCAAAACATCCAAACAGGTTAGGTTTCTGATCAACTGCTACAATTCTTTCAGCTCTTTTCTGCATCTATTCCTCTTCTATTTCAGTACATCTTTCCTCATCATGTAGGATCAAAACTGTACGCTGTTTCATCTTCTCATATTGTCTAGAAGGACATGAAAAGTACTCTGGGAAATGCTTACAGTTGAATATCACTTTCTTTTCTAAAGAAAAGTGGCTTTTGATCTCAACAGAACCTTACATTATTGATCCTAAGCTTCTGGGTCTTTGTTACTTGTACTTTAAGTTAGGTCTGAAAGTCAGCAAGACTATATAAATGGTATATATTTATATAATAACATATATATACATATATATAACAATAATATAACAATATAAATTACTATAATTGCAAATAGATTTATTGGATGAAAAAGAGGTACAAAACCTAAAATGTAAGACAGATGAAAAAAATAATACATGAAAGTGGGCAAGAAATGTTACTTACATTTGTTAGAGGAGTGATGTGTATTGTTAGGGGAATACTTACTACTACATCACATAGAAATGATATATGTTATTGCACTGTTTATGAATGTAATTATTATCCCTATTGTGTCTATTATCTATTCTGCTCTCCATCAGAAGGGATGTTTTTAGCTTCAGTTCCATCTTATTTAGGTTGTATTTGCTTTACTAAAGAGGACTGTATTGCTCCTCAATGATGCATGTTGGAGGCACTTTGCAAACACCTTCAAAAGATATTAAAGACATGGCAGAAAAAGAAAATAATTTAGCTACATGGAATGAGCAGAAAAGTTTTTCCTCCCTTTTCTTCTCGTTTGCTACTGAATTAAACAACAGAGTTTGTCATTATGTCATTGGCTCCATTGTGGAAAAGTCATGATTCATCCATATGCTTAAGTCAGTTTAAGCACAAGCATAGTAACCTGTACTGAGAAAAAGTAATTCCCAGTCCTATCTTGTGCTCTTTTCTTGAAAGTATGTGCTGAGCAGCAAGGGATAAGTGTATTATGGAAATGGAATGGAAGAAATACATTAATGGATTCAGTACTTCACTGTTTTTACCCCTTTTTTTCCCGGTCTTAACTAATATGCATGACAAAAGAATACAGGACTAGGAGGAACCTTCTGGTCACAAAACTGAATGTCAAAATACCTTAATATCACTGTAAAGCCTCTTTCATCAGCAGCTCACAAACAAGTTTCTTCAGACAGAATTCCTATTTTACATATTGGCTGGGTTACTCTGCCCTCACTGCAGTTGTGTTTTGCAGTATTTCACCATCAATGATATGAAAATATTATTTACAATACCAAAATACCATACAGCATAATAACGACATGAAAGAACCAAGATTTTTTTTTTTTTTTTTCTAGTATAAAATACTCATTCTCGGAAGATTGACTAACTGCACTTACTTCATTCTTAGTAAAAATTTCCCTAGAGACTCTAAACTTCAAGTGAAGATTTTATACGAGGGCATATCTATAGATTAGGACTATATTTGTGTAGTTTAAAATATATCTGTTTCTTCTCTTCAATAAGGTCCTGTCATTTGACTTAAGCTACTTCATTTAAAATATTTTTTTTCTACCTCAAAAATGCAAGCCTTCACTCTTTTGCAGTGCTGTTATGTAATTCTTACTTTCTATCAAATATTTGAAGGCATAATAATAGCAATATTAAAACTGTACTTTTTTTTTTTTTTTTTTAAATGTTTATAGACATTTCTATGGAGTATATCACCAGGCTACTTGATGAAGTTGGAACAGATGTTCAAGAATGGTACAAAGGCAGAAATCTTGTTTACGAGTGAATGCCTTTAATAATTGCTCACTGGGAGAAAAACAAACAAACAAAAACCCACAAACAGTCACATCTTTTGTAATGTGTACCCTTTCATGTGTGTACAAAAGCCAAAAGTGCAAGTTTGTGTTGTTTCCAAAGCCCTTAGACTGGAATTAAGAGAGTTCTTTGGCTATGTTCAGAGGGATGCAACGTGTTCTCCATGGCCTTGAACTACAAGAAAATCTGACACTGTATTGCAAGGCTGTCAGACATTTTTGGTGACAGCTCATATGATGAGATAAAATTGAGAAGTAGATAGGATACCAATCTTTTTATCAGCCAAATAAGGAAAGAAAAAAGAGAAACAATGGTGTCTGTAAAGCAAACCTTAGTGGAATCATATCAGGAATTCACCATGAGACTGTACTGAACTCCCAGGATGACCAGTCATATTTTTGGGCATAGTTGGGAGAGTTTGACAGAGAAAATAGAGAGAAAAGCCAAAGATTTGGAAAAGAAAAAGGAGAAAGACAGAAGCTGTTAAAATACTAAGACTGAAAGCTCCTCTGGTATTTCGTCTGCACATTTCCCTGCCCTTTTTAAGCTGATAATTACCCAGAATGACATGGAAACCTCTAAAACCACAGCACTGATTCCAACTGACTCCAGATTTCAATAGGAAAATGTATTGTAATATTGTTTCCAATTAGAAAGTACCTTGTAATGCAGTCATATATACATATATATATGTAAAGATGCATACACATGCATCTTATATACCAGAAATATCTATTGAAAATATTACAAGAGGGGCAAATGAGAACTGATTTATGGTCTACAGTGGACAGTTTGAAGCTGAAAATTGTAATGTACATCTAAACCAATTTTTCTATTCAGGACGGGAGTGAGGGTGTTCCAAAGCTGGTTATCATATCCAGTCAACAGCATCCAACTCTACCAGGTTCTATCTGGTAACTGTAATACAGGAATCAAAATACTCTAATTGTGCTTATGCTTGACACTTTGGGCTCCTTGGCAATGTCCTTTTAATTAGAAAATTTGGGAAAAGATCTAAAGCAACTAGGTTAAACTAAAAGTGAAAAAATGAGATGTACTGATACAGACAGATTCAGGGTTAGATGAAACAACATAACAATCATCCACAACAAATGCTTTCAGTCTTTCAAAGGTTGTGCAACAGATATGTATGTTCATTTCCACTTCCCTGCATTTAGTTATTTCACCTACTTGCTGTTATTCTCAAAGCAAGGATAAGCATTTGTGTGACAACTCACGATGCTTCCACAATGACACTCAAAGGTTTCAGAGGCTTTCACTATTTTTCTAGGGATGGTAGAAAAGCATACTTACCACAGGACTGTTGTATTGGCAGAGCAACCTTCAGATTCAACATTTGAGAATGTTCTGTGACTACCAGGGTAACTCAACCAACTGAATTTGAGATGCAGATAGCCACAGATGCTTAAGTCAAGGAATGAAATCCTGTCTTCATTGTGGTCTGTGCAGACTCAGGCACTGATCTCAATGTGAATTTAACAATAATTTTTAGAAATGTCAGGAATAGCTCCTGAGCCTAATTAATAGAAACATTTTTATGAATGTCAAATTTGAAAATGCCATTTTTACCTCAAGTTCATGACTTGCTTCTATGCGGATTCTTTTTTACAACACAATAAATGACACACAGCACTTTGACTTTTATACACAACATTCTGAAAATGGGATCCTTGATACCTGGAATTGCTGTTGGGATGTGGAACAACATTGAGGACCTCCAGCTTTGTGTCTGAGGAGCCATATCATTGACAATACTGAGGTATGTAACAGCTATTTCAAATAGTTAGCTGGGTGTTAATTATAGCATATATACCAGTGCCCACTGTACCCCTTCATGCTGTTCACTGAGCTAGAGGTGATACTTCTCATTCTGGGGAAAAGAAATTTTTTAAAAATCGATGTTTTCTATGATTAATCCTTCAGATTATGTACCCAGCATTTCTGCAGTGCATACACAGCAGCTTAAGGAAATCAAACTAAAATCATCTCTTCAACTGCATCTGCAATACCTTCCATTATTCTGACAGAGCTCCCAAAGAAACAACTGCAAGTCAAGGACTTAGAATGCAAAGCAATATAAATTCTTCATTCTTCCTCTAGCCTCCATCAGGTGCTTTGCTATCAAACAATGAAAAAGTTAGAATGCAAATGATGTTAGAAAACATATATATTAAATGTACATACATATGTATGCACAGACACACTGTATGCATTAGTCCAGATGCATATAGCAGTACTGAACTGCAGCTCTCCACATACATTTCACAGAAACAGAGACCCTGTTATGAGCTACTGCCTCTATTTCTTTTTCCATACACTCAGGCTATTGTAACATCTTCTCTCCCAGCAGTGCTTCCTTTTTCTTGACCTTTTACCCTCTCTGCTTCAGCTTTTCTATGAATGGCAATGAAACAAAAGTATAGAAAACTTAGAGAAAGAGAAAAGTAATTAACAAGAAGGAGATTGTTGCAGCTCCTCAGAGATATGTTTAGAGAGTGACTGTCTGAGATCATCAGTGCAACAGACAATATCAGAATCAGGAATAAACAGGAATGGGCAGAACTGGATATATATATATATAAGGTAGACTTTCGTTATTTCTGAGCCTCATTTTGTTAGAAGAAATAGAATCATAGATTTGTTTGGGTTGGAAGCATACTTAAAGATGTCTAATTTCAACCTCTCTGCTGTGGGCAGGGATACCTCAGAGCCCCATCCAACCTGGCATCCACAACTTCTCTGGGTAACCTGTTGCAGTGATTCACCATCCTCTGAGATAAGAATTTCTTCCTTAATTATTCAGTTTAGGCTGGTGCTATGCTTTTAATCTATAGTTGTAGACTGTATGGTTATAACCACACTTCAGCTCCTTGAAATTTTAATTTGTGACTGTTTGGACAGTATCAAAGAGTAATATGGGAAGGTTAGTCTATTAATGCCTAGTTATTCAATACTACATTGACAAATTAAATGGAGAGATGCTGTAGATATTTAGGCTCCTGACTGTTAAACTGCTATCAAGCCTTACCTACTTCATCTATCTGTACCTTCAGTAATATAAAAGGTAATACAGATCAAGGAATTTGAAATGTATGCCCCTAGCCTTCACGTATATTACAACAGTAAAACCCAATAATGAACTTGTTCCTTAGGCATTATTAATAGGATTTGGATAATCACAGCAAAAGCCCTTAGTGCTGAAATTATATTCTTTTTGTTAACAACACATTACCTAATGGGACTATGTGAATCTGAAAAGAAGATACACTGATTGACGTGAATATTACAGTATTAAAAAAATGACAGTGAGGTGCCCCTGTAAGTTAAAAATTTGTTTTAATTTATTCCCCCCTCAATTGTCTCAATGAATATTTTCAAATGAAAATCATATGCTCATGCCTTCTAGCTGGATTTAAGTACTAAGATAGCAGGTTTTAAAATGTCCGTTGTGGGGATTAAAAGACCTCCTACCAGGAACCATGTCTGGTGCACATTTCATAAGGGGGGCACAGTGAGGTCCTACTCTGAGACTGCTTATTCTCACTTATTCTCTTCATCACAAAATCCATCAACCACATTTTACATGTCATTTGCCTCTGGAAGCTGTCCTAGCTCAGCCTGTGGCCAGAAGGTGAAATTATATATTCCATAAAATTACTGAATATTACATTCCTAGTTCCATCACCTATTAATATGACTGCTCCTGAGGAAAGACAGACCAACTTAGGTAAAAAGAGAGTGCTGCATCCAGAAGGGAACAGTTAATTATTAACAAGGAATTTTGAAAGAGCAATGTCTCACAGAGGAGGCTGTCCCTTGGCAGTTTAACATTCCTTGGCTATCCAATTTGCACTTTTCCCTGCCCTCCTTGGGTTTTTCCTTATGTGCAACCTGATCCATTCTTCCATGCAATGAGATGGAAGGAAAAACATATTCTGCCTTTTCCCCTTATTCCTGGTTTCTGTATCTTACCAATTAGCACACAGTCCTACGAAAGGATGAGAGCAAAGCAGACCTGGGTAGAAAAGGATGAGAGCAAAGCAGACCTGGGTAGAAGTCACTTTCAAGGGACAGTTTTACTGGTGCTGGACTACAGTGTCTTGAGCAGTTATTGGCAACACACTACAAGCTTTTATTTTCCTGCTTGTTGCCCCCATGTTACCCCTCCGCCCCCTTTCCAGCCACATAAGGCAGGTGCCAACTGCTGATAAGTAACCAAAGAAAAACAGAGGTTGTAAGATTTCTTGGGCCGTTATATGACTATTTTCAAAACCTTTGCTGGAGCTCTGTGCCCTCTCAGTCCTAGTGTTACGTGATGGGAATAGAGGCGGGCGGGCTGGTTCCTTACTTCTATGATTTGTAAAAAGGTAAATGTTTATATCAGGTTTGTCACTGAGAGGAAGACCAAAAAGGGTATTAAAGGCACTTTGCATGTAAGTACGCATGAAACAATACTGTTATTCTCACACGGCAGGCAGTAAGCAATAGAAACAGACAAAATGACTTAGCAATGCAAAATAAGCTGCAGGCATCTGGTAATTGTACATTTTTCTTTTATAACTCCTCACAACACTGAACTGCACTGGGTCAATCTGACCTATTCTTGACTGTGTTTGTAGTGGTAGGAAATCTTTGTGACTCACAGTTTCAATTAGAACAACATTTTAGATTGTTCAGGTATGGAGCCGGGGGAAAAAAGAAAAAAAAAAAAATGAAGAAAAAAAAAAAGAACCCTCAAACCTAAGCAAAAGAACAACAACAAAACTCTTTATCTGCACCCACTTTGTACCTCAAATGACTCTCGTTTTCACAAGTTATACTGAAGTTAGAGTGTTTTCAAAGTATTTATACAAAAGGTGTGTTTTCATTATACAGCCCCCATTATACAGTGTGTTTTCATTATACAGACAAATAAAAGTTCTTTTATTTGTCACCTATATTTCTACCTTTCTTTGTGATACATATATAATTATGGGTCTGTGGAAGCACGTGATTCAGAGAAACACAAAATAATAGATTGGAAAGGACCTCAGGAGGTCATCCAGTCCAAAGCCCCTGCCCAGGCAGGGTCACCTAGAGCAGGTTTCGCACGACAGCTTCTGAGTATCTCCAGGGAGGCAAACTCCACCAGCTCTCTAGAAAACCTGTGCTAGTATTCAGTCATCCTCAATACAATTCAACAATATGACATGGCAAAATATTTGAAATAAATATACTGGCAGTATCCACATCAGGATAACCAGGACTCTATAACAAAAATGATGCCTCAGAATGAAGTAGATGGCTCTGACTCAGCTTTTCAGAGTTTTTGCCAAGTGATTCCTCATTTGACATCTAAAAATCTGTGCTCTGTACCTGGAACTCCTGTAGAAAGGGTGGAGAGAGCCAGACACTTTTGAATAAAAAATAATAATAAAAAAAAAAAAACAACACAAGCATGCAGTCAACAGGAATAGGTGTATTTCCTGGCTCTAGCAGAGGCCTGTAGAGCTAGGCTCCCCTAGAAATGAACCACGCATCTGCCACCAGGAAGCCAAAAGGTGACATTGGCCTCCAGGTGTTGCTCTGCTCTACCAAAATTGGATCCCAGAGCAGTGTGACAAGGAGGTCCTGTAGAGGTCCTGAGCAAGCCTAATGCCTAGAGATTGGAATTTGCCAGGAGGTCTTGTGTTAGCACAGTCCCTTTGCTGATGAAATGATGTATAGAATCATAGAATCACAAAATATTCTGAGTTGGAAGGGACCCATAAGCATCATCAAGTCCAATTCCTGGCACCACATAGGTCTACCCTAAAATTCAGACCATATAACTAAGAGCATAGTCCAAATGCTTTTTAAACTCTGACAGGTTTGGTGCTGTAGCTACGTGCCTGGGGAGCCTGTTCTAGTGTGTGACAGCCCTCTCAGTGAAGAACCTCTTCCTGTTATCCAACCTGAAATGTATGTAGCACTGTTGTGGGAGCTACCTTGCAGGGGGCTCAAGATTCATAGGCAGCTGAAGTCACAGGCTGACCATTCCTGTCTGATGATTAAGGTCAGCATCACTGTGCTGAAATGAGCACATCCTGGTTGAGGTTTTTTAGCCATGCACTAAATTCTGCATGGCTTTGAGATCAAACATGGACTCTGACCACCAGCTGAGAGTACCAACAGAGCATCCTGGTTCCACCATCAAGTCTGCTCTCGTCATCTGTAATCTTTAGGAACATTCTGTATGTAATGATTTGGTCAAAATCAAGGATGTGAATCTTGCACCCTTCCTCAGGATGAGTAATATATATTCTTTGTTCTTATGACTTAAGTGTGCAGTCCCATGCATTAATTAAATGGTTTAGGATTCATCTGAAAGATTTTTGTTGAGAAGTGTATGTAAAATAACTGATGCCTATAGACAAATTTTATCTATCTATAAAACTTCTTGTAGTTAACAATACAAACAACAACAACAGCAGCTTACCTCCCCACACTAGTTCTATTGCTTGCAGTTAAGTGTAATCCATAAATATCAAGGGATTGTCCAACTGTATTATATGTTTCAATTGTTAGAACAAGAAAAAAGTATTACTTTTCTGCCATACATTATATTTCATAATGGTTTACATGTTGGAAAGAATAATGAAAAAAAAAAAAAATCTTTTTTTTGGCTTATCAGAGGGAGAGAGCTAACACCTGCCAGCAAATCCCATTATGATTATTATATATGACTTTACATCGGATTCATTCATATATTGCACAGATATTACTAATAAGACTTCAGGCAACCATATGCAAGTTTTTGCAAATTGTGATCAACCTCCATGCAGTGGGCACCAGGTAAGGGATTAATAAGATGATGGTATTAAATTAATTCATTTCTCATAATCTGCTGCTGCTTCTAGTGTAACCTTTCTGGATTTCAATAAAGCTTTTGATACTGTCTCTCACAGTATCCTTCTGGAAAAAAAATGACCAGAATACAGTTAGATAAAAGCATAATAAGATGGGTGAACAATTGGCTGATGGGTCAGGCCAGAGGGTTCTTGTAAATGGGGTTACATTGGGCTGGTGACCTGTCACTAGTGGGGTTCCCCAGGGCTCCATTTTAGGACCAGTCCTCTTCAGTGTTTTCATAAAGAATGTGGATGAAGGACTTGAAGTTTTTTTGAGTAAATTCACAGACGATACCAAATTGGGTGGAGATATAGAGTCTGTTGAGGGTGGTGAGGTCTTACAGAGAGATCTGGACAAATTGGAGAACTGGGCAATCACCAACAATATATATGAAGTTTAACAAGGGCGAGTGCCAGATTCTGCACCTGGGAAGGGACAACCCTGGCTATAGGTACAGACCAGGGAAAAAGATACTGGAGAGTAGACTGTGGAAAGGGATCTGGGGGTTTTGATCAACAACAAGCTGAACATGAGCTAGCATTGTGCTTTGATAGCCAAACGTACCCTGAGGAGCATCAAGCACAGCATTGCTAACCAGTCAAGGGAAGTGATTGTCCTGCTCTACTCTGTTGCTAGTGCTTCCTCACCTTGAGTACTGTGTGTATTTTGGGTGCCGCAGTAGAAGAAAGATATAAAGCTGTTAGTGTCTAAAGGAGGGCAACAAAGATAGTGAAGGATCTAGAGTGGAAGATGCATGAGGAGCATCTGAAGTCACTTGGATTTTTCAGCCTGGAGAAGAGGAGGCTGAGGGGAGGCCTCATTGTGCACAACATCCTTATGAGGGGGGAGCAGAGGGGCAAACACTGATCTCTTCTCTCTGGTGACCAGTGATAGGACCTGAGTGAACGGCTTGAAGCTGTGACAGGGGAGATTCAGGCTGGATATCAGGAAAAGGTTCTTCACCAAGGTTGTGTACTGGAACAGGCTCCCCAGGGAAGTGGTCACAGCACCAAGCCTGTCGGAGTTCAAGAAGCATTTGGACAGACACGTGACCTGATTTTTTACTTTTATTTATTTATTTATTTGGATGGTCCTTTGGGGTCTCAGGAGTTTGATTCAATGATCCTTGTGGGTCCCTTCCAACTTGGATATTCTATGATTCTATGACTTACAGATCTGGTGTGACTCTACCAGTCTGCACACACACTTCTGAAAGACCCAGCATTTCACAGCAAAATTGAAGGAGCAGCAGCAAGCTTCATTTATCAGGAATAATTTTTGTTCATGCTCTTTCACCTCTGGCACCTAGGCAGACTAAATCTGCTGGTGCTATTGACCCCACACATTTATTGCAGGCTGGCATGGAATGATAATAAATTTACTGAAAGAGGATAGATTTGCTGTAAATTGAAATTAAATGAGGCCTTGAAAGAAAAGCCTTCAAAGGATTAAAAATGTGTGCTTTTGTTCAAAGCAAGCAAACAGTGATTCACTCAACTGTGTTCTGCAGATATATACATATATTGGTTCCAGTGGAATTCTAAGCGTGTAAGTCAGTGCAAAATTTGCCTTACTCTTATCCAAAGTTTAGTCAGTCCTGGTGGCATTTGTCCAAGAAACAGTATAAATAAGATACATTTAAAATTTTGGAATTAATTTGACTGCTTTTTATAAACAACCAAACAAACAGGTAAATTTTAAAAGGCCGGAAAGGTTATTTAAAAATAAGTTATTTAAAAATAAGAGGGATAACCCCTAGTCTAGTCAGGATATATTGCTTTCTTTCTTTCTTTCTTTTTTTTTTTTTTTTTTTTTTCCTCTCTTTTTTTACTGTACTATAGCCAATAAAATCTTTGGCTTGGAAAAATGAGAAAGGGTGGGAAAGAATTCCATTTTGACCTTTAACTGAACAGATCATCTGATTGAATCTCCATACCCTGAAAAAATGAAGGCAAGAGTGTGTGTGAGCAAGAGAGTTTCCTTTCACTAGGCAGAGCCTCAGTAGGGATACATTTCCTGTCATCTCCCTCTTGTTTACATAGTGTGTTCATAAAAGTACTGAAATTACCCACTTATTATTGCAGTCTTCCCATTACCATCTAAAAGGGTATGGAGGACTCACTTAGGGGAGTAGTGATCACTAAACAAGGTGAAATCTCCATCTGTTCAGTACCAGCAGCAACTTTTCCTCAGGTAAAGAGTAGTATCACAAGATCTGTTGAATGGGAAATGCTTTCCATCTTGTCTTACTATGAAGATAAGCATTGTCAAGGAACACTTTCACCAAGAAATTGAATTAAAGTCATCATGAAGAACAAAGCCATGCTACTGTCAGTGATGGCACTGATGGCACAATATAATGCAGCACACAATGAAAGTTTGTAAAACATGGTAGATCTGCCATTATAGGAAGATTTGTCTTATCTGGACAGTTTTTCTTCTATCCCTTTTTATAAGAATACTTCAAAACAAACAGAAAAACAAAACACCAACAAACAACTAAAACCAGGAAAAACAGATAAAGAAATCCTTAAAGAAGCACACAAGAAAAACCATCCTGAAAATAGCTGTCTTTTGTAGGGGAATTGAAGTTATGAATTAGAATGGGCATCTCCAAAAGAGAGAGCAGCCAAATCCTTTCTAATGGAAGTCCATTTCTGAGCTCCTTAAGTACACAAAAGACTTCTCTATTTTGATTTCTGAAGCACTATCACTTTGAATTGTACTTCGCAAGAATTCAGACACACGGTACTTAAGCAATGTGACACCTAGAAAGCAGGTATAATGTAAAACTCTTTAATTAAAAAACATGTTGTATCAGGATCCAAACAAAAAGTAATTTTTCTGGAATGACCAAAAATTAATGTGCATGATCTGTTTTTCCATTGTCTTCTCTAAAGGATGTAGCCCAGCTGGACCATAAAATTGAGCACCAAAAGGTTATCTGAACACATACTTTGCTCAGGTCAGTGTGAAGTTAGCTGCTACCCATTCTTAATTTTCAGGAGGCAACACTGCAGAGAACTCCACCTTTACAGTTTTCTGAATGGAAATAATTTCTTCCTTTATGCCTCTCTTTGGATGATGTACTCGGATGGGTCATGACTTTACTCCATTTATATGTAATTGAAATTATGTGTATGTTCAAATGGTATTAAAATCAGAAAGAACAGATACTGTTTTCAGAAAGTTACTTACACTAGCCATTAAAACCATATTCATCTTTTTGGCATACACATATCCTGTCTTCCTGAAAATATTTTAATTATGCTTTCATAGGACAAATTACCCAGTTGTGCTTCCAATGAAACAGAAACGTGTTTCTCTTTCAAATATATAAATAAATAAAAATAAATGAAATGGCATACACTCAGATAATTATTAGATAATTATTTCTTTTTGCTTTTTTCCATCTCCTCTTCCTCATTATTCCATCAGGTTTTCCATTTGAAACTTTGATGAAGTTGAAAAAAAGAAACTGTGAGTTTAGCCTGTCTTTACCTGACTTGTGACCCATTGTTTATAATCCTTTATTTTAACTAATTATAGATATATGGAAAAAAAGGTTTTCCCATTGCTTTTATTTAACTGCTATGGGCAGCCATGACCTCTGTCCCCTGCTTCTAAAAGTGTTTGCTATAAAATATGTTAACCATCTAGTATTTTGTTTGCACTCTATTCAGGATCTTGAATAAATATTCAAGATATACAGAGGAAGAAGGGAGCAACATGCCTGATATTCTACTTTACATTACTGGGATTCCTTGTGGGACTGAAACAAACTCTTAACCATGGTTGTTTCACATGCTTTTATAGACCACTACTGGCAAGCCTTGTGAATCCTGGAGGCTGAATAATTTATTCTTTCATCTGCCCTCTTTCTTTATACGGATTTCCCTTATTGCATGCCACCTACCTACACAGTGCTGTCAGCATAGCTTGCACTGCTGACTGCATGCCAGCCCACTTTCCTTCTGGTTCCTTTTTCTCACTACTTGTTTGCCATCCCCAAGCCTGTCACTAGCATCTACCTGTTCCCCTTACCCTGTACACTAGCTCTTTTCTAATATTGGCCTGCTTAGTGCAACTCCCCAACTAACTAATCTTCCCCAGTCCTTATATATGAAAGGACAATATATGTAAAAATCTTCCAACTTGCCAGCTCAGCAGTGTTATGCCTGAACACATGCCTGCCTCTTATGCAGTGAGAATACTTATTCCATTGCTTATCAGATTAATGAGCATTTAGGTAAATAAGACTTCCTCTAGGAGGCCAGCTTCAGTGTGTGCAGGAATGCTACTCACAAGGTGGGGAGATAACAACTCAGTATTTAGAGCAACAGAGCAGGTACTGAAGACGGAAGCCTACCCACTTGAGCCAACTGCCTTCATATCTCAGTGCTGCCGGCGGCCCACAAGTCACAGCATGTAAGAAAGTAATTACCTGCAAAGAAACAAAGCCTGCACAGTCACACACTCTGTTTCTACTCATAAGCATCTAACTGTTACCTTGGCATTGTTTTTTAATGATGGATTATCCCTTTTCACATGCTATCAACTATCAGCCAGGACTCAGGTTGACAGTCCTTCAAAGTGGGGATAACATAGTTTTAAATCCACATCATATAATGTATTCTCAGGCACTATGAGTGCAGAAACAGAAGAGTAGTTTTTTTGTTAGCTTCTTTCTTTCCTTCTTTCTTTCTTTCTTTCTTTCTTTCTTTCTTTCTTTCTTCCTACCTTCCTTCTTTCCTTCCTTCCCTCCTTCCTTCCTCCTTCCCTCCTTCCTTTTGTGACAGGAAAGAACCCACTCAAGTCTGCAGGAATCTCTTTGTTATTTCTAAAACCCTTCACATCAGGCCTGTCAAATCTTCCACCTTATGTCTCTCTCTGTTCTCCCATTTGCAACACATCCTAGTCCAAAAGAGTACCAAAGCCACAATCTTCAAAGGATACAAAGGGATTTAGGAACATAAATGTACCTGAAAGTTGATGGCACTTTCCTAATGCTCTCAAACTACTTCTCAAATTCTCTGTTCAACTGCTAACTGCTCCTGTGTTTTGTTGTTGTTGTTGGTGGTGGTGGTGGTGGTTTTGTTTGTTTGTTTGTTTGTTTGTTTTAGTTGTATATATTTGCTTTTGTTTCCCTGCTGGGCTATGAATCAAAAGAGCTTGATTTTCTATTCATATAGCACTTTGCAGAAAACAGATTCAGCCTAAGCCTAAAAATTTAGCCACAAATCAACATTGAATTTATATACTATTATAAAAAGTAATAGGGAGCAATTGTCCATCACTAATATTTATAACCATTAACTTTATCACATTTTGAATACAGAAAAACTTTCAGCATTAGTTAAAACTATTGCATTTTTCTTTTTCTCAGACAGAAGTACCTGATCTCCTCTCTAGACACTTCTTAGAAAGCAATTGAAAATTTGTAATACTTACTAAATTTAAAAAGTTAATTGCTATCTAACTGAAGTAGCTTATTATACAAGTACTGGGACTATGCATATCTGCCAGTTGAATACACTAAAGCATTCCATTTAAGCAATTTAAATTAAAATATCATTTAATAAGTTGTTTTGATTGTGATTGCTTATTGAGATTTTAAATAATTTTGATTTAATTTCAAGGGAGATGGATTCATTTTGTATATTATCAGATTGTAATCATTTTTGTGTGATTAACATTTAATTTATGTCTCTGCTCTTAGCACTTTCCTTTGCTACAGCTGTAGTTGTATTACACTTTTTAAAAGGCTGTTCCAAGCACCGTGAAGATGGAGTAGCAAAAAGCATGCTGAAAACAAATGAGACCTGGCGCTCCACAAGCTCCACAAGCTCCGCAAGCAACTCTCTAGTAGGAAGTCTCTATAATTTTTCGTCATACAGCCAAAGAAACGTTTCTGTAATGGTAAGAAGGCTTTGTAATAGAGACAATTAAAAATGTGGGAGTAATAGAATCACTTACTAACCAAGCCCAAGACAGCTCTAGATTAGCTCTCAGCCCAAACCTTATATATTCAGGAGACAGTAATACAGACAGAATGGATGTAGCACTATACTTTCTGCAGCACAGATGGGTGCTTTCTCCTTTGCTATTCTTCAGTGTCTACTTCAGGACTCACACCCATTTTGAGAAGTAATAAGACAGAACATGATCCACTGCAAATATATTATTCATTACTAGAAGTAGGCATTTATTTTTTGTTTGCTCTTTTTGGAGAGGGAAAGGGCATATGAAATTAATGAGTTATCAAAATAGTGAATACTTTGGCCTGACTTTGGTAAATGGCTGTAGCCATATTTGAAAAAGCGGAAAAAAAAAAGTCAGATGCATGAAGACAAAACATTTTGACATTTCTGAACTGAACCATTATCATTTTTCAGCAAAGTTCACAGGGGGACAGATTTCCAAGTCTTCAAGGAGCATTTGAGGTGAATTACCTGGAAATAGTCCAGTTCAAATAACTTGGAGTGCTTATGGGAGGATGTTAGAAAATATATGTCTCTGAATATGCTTTCAAAGTTAAAGGACTACTCCACATTTCTTGAGCACCTGGCTGTCAGCAAACTGGTGAAGAACAAGTACTGACTAAGAATTTAGCTTTTGACTTATGCTGACTTGCACCCAGGCAAATATTTCATAATGTAGACAGTAACACTTGTGGTCAGTACCTCTTTAAACTGAAGTGTCCTAGGTAATTGCACACTTCCCCATATCTTTTCTGAAGGAAATTCCGTTAGCAGCAATCTGATTGAGCTCATCAGAAACATGTGCCAAGCAGGAATTTACATCCTGTCTTTGTCTCAGGAGTTGATTTAAGTTTACAGATTTGTTTTCCTTGCTGAGGTTTATAAATGAATTTGTAGATGGTTTGTCAGTGTGTATTGTTTATTATTATTATTATTTTTTTCCCATTGTCAGCTCTGTGCTTTGGAAGGCTGCTGTGAAATATTCCTACTAATAGTACTTTAGAGCCTTTGGTTAATATACTCCAAACCAACACACCCACACACAATAGAAAAAAAAATCTACGAAGTAACAGCACTAATACAACAGTTGAAGGTAGTTTGAAAATGACAGTCTGTAGTGAGCAGTACAAGCAGGAACAAGGGTAAATCCTTTAGAAAACAGTCTAAAGGGTAGACTGTTCTTAAAAAAAAAAAAAAAAAAAAAAACTTCACATGCAAGTCACAGCCACCATATTTAAAGGATATTCATTTATAAAATTAAAATGGGATACTCTTTTGTGTGTTTTCATGTATATGTATATATTTAATGATGGAAACTATCTAGAGCAAGTTATAGAAGAGTTAGCTTTAAGGATGTTATCTGAGAAGGTTTTTACATTTTGAATACCTAAGTCAGAATACCAAGGACTATCCCGGTAAGTTTACTAAGAATAAGATGAGATTGGTCTGCTATGAAATTAGATATTTTAACTGAGTATCTCTCAAGTGCACAAGATTAAACTAACTGTCATGTATATAGTTTTGAACTGACCCTCTCTCCTAGGAGAAGAGTAGAGAGTCAGGGGTCCCTTCGCACTCAGGGTGAGAAACACTCCTGGAACAGGCTGCAATAGCCACTGCTGGAGGATCTACTGAAGGTGACCCATTAATCAGTCATCTCAATAACACCTTTCTAATCACAATGGAGACACATGTTTCTACTCAGGGCACTACCCCAGACAAAGAAAAGCTTAGATCCATTCAGCTAAAGATCCATTCTCTCTCCTAAATCATGGATAGCTTCAGGTTGTGTTGGTCTCGGTCCATTATTCATTTATTTATTTATTTATTTTAATGTATTTTGTTATAGCTCTGTTTTCTTATTTTCATGGTGAAAGTAGCAGAATGCTGTATATACAGAGTTGAAAATATCTAGACTTTCTTTTTTTTTTTTTTTTTTTTTTTTTTTTTTCAGAGTATAGGGCATACCAGATAAGCTTTTTGTTATTAAAGTTTAACTAGAGAAGAACTGAGACTAAAAACTTGCATCTGAACCTCTCTGAATCTTAGGGAGAAAGAATCTCTTCATCATCATACTTGGATACGTGTTTTCTCTGCCAGTTTTCAGAGATATACATCTGCCAAATCTGCCATGTCTTTATGAGATCTTTATTTACACCCTACTTCTTTCTCTGTGACAAGCTCAGCTTCTTCAAATGTTTCTTTATCAAAATATGACATTAAAATGTCCTTCAGGAGGCTGTGCAATTTTTATCAAAGAAGAATGAAAGAACTTCAGAAGTCTATTACAAAAACAGGGTTCCCTCAGTCCAAACTGCAGAACCTCAAATGAATAAACAGGGAAGCAGGTAAAATCTTGTTTAAGGTTAATAAGCATTTATAAACACAACTTCTGCCTTACCAACCTCAAGCTTTGATTTGCACCTACAGACAAATCTGAAGGATTAGATTCTTCAGTCTTCTCTGCTTTTAAACAAATTTTGCTTTAAAAAGCTTGTTTAGTGATCCTAACCAGATAACATCTTTTCAATTGAATTTGGAATACTGCAATAAAATTCCAATTGCTTAAATGGCCATGCATTAAAAACAAAAGGTTAGTGTAGCTTATTTCAGTGAACAAGCCCCCTCTGAGACTTTTGATTTTGCCTAAGCTTAGACACCTCAATCTATATAGGCTGGAAAAAGGAAAATTCACTACTGGAAAACAAAGCTAATGACCTTCAGTCTACACAAAAAGGTACAAGTGGAATTGATTGCAAAGGGCCACATCCTGAGCATCCACAGTACTGCTAAATGGTATGAAGATGCTGGTACTTTGCAGCTCTGAGAATTTACTGCTTTTCAGTTAGCCATAAAAGGTATCGCCATATTCCATACTTCTGTGCTCACTGTTTTTTCTGTCCCTCTTACAGTGAGGATCTTAGCCTAATTCCAGATTTTCTAGATAGCTCCATATTCAAAATGAACAGATGAACCTAGAGAGTATTTGCTTTTTCTATAGCATCTAGCATTTTTTTTTTTTTTGTATCTACAGAAATTATATTCCTGAAACTTCTTAATTAAAAAAAAAAAAAATGTTTTTAACTGAACTAAGAATCTTCATTCCTCCACCTTGCTTACTTTAGTGCTGAAATGTTGGGTTTAACACAAACTTTGCAACCTCTAAGGCTGTTACTCTCAACAAGGTTTAGTGTTCTGTGTGATGAGCTTTTGCCTTAATTTTCAGGTACTTTATAAGGCCGTCTGAACTAATTCAACAGATAGGAGACCTGAAAGAAAAGTAGGTATGTAAAATTCATCCTTGTTCACTGTGAGGACCACGTAAAATCTCTGAAGTAACTGCATTTAAATGGATACTTAGAAAAGAGCTGGTAGTACAGGTAGCTGGATCAGTACAGCAAGTAACTCAGCAGAAAATGTTCTACATCTTCTTCCATGAAAGAAAACTGAAAAATCCCACAGGACCATTCATGATCTTTTTTCTATCTTTTTTTTTTTTTTTTTTTTTTTTTTGAGAATGTAATGTTATCTTACCAGACATTCCTGAGCAATGATATTCAGCTCATAGCTGTATATTAATCTTAATACCACTTTCACCTCTGCCATTTATTCTTTTATTTACTAAGGCAGTGACATTAGACCCAGACATTAAAGCCTTATATAAAGGACTTTTCTTGACCTACTGTGAGGAGAGCTGCTGAAGGAATTACCCTCTGAATATAAAGTTAGTACAATCCCAACCCCCAAAGCTTTTGAAGTTATTACAGATTTTTTGCTCTAGTTACACATTAAAGTTTCCAGAAATTCCTCTAATACAAATATGTATGTGTACATATATACATACACATGCTTTACTATCTTGGCAAGGAAACAAGAACAAAGTAGCATATTTTGATAAAAGAAAAAAAAAATCCATAAAAGGCTGAAAAGGTATCTTCTGTTGGATTCTTTTCCCCTTCTTGAAATGTTACCATTGTAGAGAAGCAGCAGAACAGCAGCTTTGGGAAACAAAGCCTTTCCTACAACAGTAGAACAGGATCAGAGAAGGTAACCAACATATCAGTCCTCCCTTTTTATCCTTGTGTGATGAGTTCAGTATCCTATGATTTCCCTAACCTTCTGCCAGCTTGATTAGCTAAAGTAGTGATGGAATTAACATAACACACCCATAACACACCCATCTAACCCTCAGAAATTAGAATGAAAAGTAAACATGCCCATTTCACTTAGGCCAAAGAGCAGTAATCAGATTATTGTCACGTTCAGCCTCTGCAAACCAAGACCAAAAGGGGTAAAAAATCTGATGACAAGTCCCTGTGCTCAACCAGTGCTTCAAGAGAAAAACCAGTAAGAAGCTTGGGCCTAATAAACTGACTGTAATTAGCTATTGGGTTGAGAATCTTCAGTACATGAAAGGACTGAGGAATAGAACGGGAGAAGGAGAAATGAAACAAGAAGTCTGTCTGTGAGACGTCCTGTCTGAATATCTCCTAAAGGTAATTTTTAGGACATTTCCCAGCTGGTGAGCCTGTAATTGGAGGAAAGGCTAATCACCATGGTGGTGGACCCAGGTGACCATTCTAGGCAGAAGAGGACCTTACCCTCCAAGGGGAAGGTCAGCCTCCAGGGCAGTACTGTGGGGTGGGTGGTGCAAGGAAAAACATCAGATGACTAGATGAGGTGATCGCATATGCTCACCTCTGCCCCACCGCCCCACCGCCCTACCTCTGACCATGTCACCTGCACCCATTGTCCAGCATGGCCCCTGCTAACCTGAGGTAAAAAAAATAAAAATAAAAATATCAAGTTTCCCAATTTGCAAAACACTTATAACAATGAGCTGTTGCTGCACCTGCTTCCTTAGCATTGAGCGAACAGTGGAGCACACCTCCCACTGCAAAGGCACTACTGGCCTGTGATGATTAACTGCCAGGGAACACAATGGTCAACATCTGAACTCTATGTGTGCCAAGTAGCATGTTTTCCCTGTTTATCTTGCACAGTGAGTTTTTTAGTAAGGCTTTTTACAAAGGCCATGCCTACTCTAAATTCCCAGACGGTGAGTCAGCTACAGTCCCGGGTGAATCTGTGCAGCCACGTGATGCAGGGTGAGGAAACTTCACCCTATGGAGGGGTCAGGCAGGCCTGCCACAGCAGCACATTCTGGTTTTGAAAAAACAAACCTGTTTCCTACCACCGCTCCATAGCACCAGTCAGCAAGTAAACAACTTGTGGAGGATTGCATTCAAGTGCTTGCTGTACCTCTGCTGTTCTCTGCACAGCTTCATAGTCTGAGGGATGTAGCAGCAGAGCATCTGCTTTTCACAAATGCTCAGAAGTTTATCCTCATGGTACAGAAATGTGCTTACCTCTCATCTTAATTCTTCAGCCACCCAAGCACTCAGACTGAAGTACTGGGCATGGATGTGTTGTCTCCAACAAAACCCAACACAAGTGGGCCTTCAAGGTCATGAGATGCCAGTTGGAAAGCAGAGCAGCCCTGAGGCTAGGGAAATTCCGGCACAATAGAAAGAATCAGCTAATTCCAGCACAGTAGAAAGAATCAGCTAAGCAAGAAAAAGTCAAACACTCTGCCAGCCATTATCATATGAAACACAAAGAGTGAGCTACAAGCCCAATCACATCCTACAGCATTTGCCATCTCAGTGAGCACCTAGTTAGAAGTGAAAGGTATTAAGGTTAGCATAGTTTGCACGACCTTTCCATTTTTGTAGCATATAGCAATTATATATGCAATTTATGCTTGTGAAGACATTACAGATAATATTCTGTAAGGACATCACAGTATGATAGGAAGTGGGGAGGAATTATCATGAAAAGGGAATTTGTTATCACTGCTAAATTTGGCCTCAAACTGCCTAGAATAACACTTGTAATCTTCAAGGTGGATCAGAAAGTGGGCATGTTTGTCTTTTCACTCATGCTGCAGAGTGCTTTCTGTCTATCCTTCATCATGGGTATATATTATCTTCAAACCACTGCAGTGTCATGAATCTAACTGCAGGCAATATCAAGTAAGGGCAAACTTAAATAGCAGTGCTATCTTGTTATCTGTGACAAGACTGCTTCAGTCCTATGCTTCCAGCCAGCCTGTGAAGTCCCTCCAAGGTCTGCTCCATGCTACTGTCCTCCATGTTCTTCTACCTTGTTCTCTGGCAGCTGAATTTTTAATTCTCAGAGCTTGCCCTGTTTTGCAAGTTGCTGGGGTGGGGGGCATAGAGGAAATAGGAAATGGGTCCAAGATGGAGATATGATAGGCAAGAGGGCTAGGTAGAGGGCTAGAGGGTGGTCTAGGAGAAAGGTAACATAAAGGGATCCACTTCTTCAGGACATCCATATACTGCATACTCCCACCATTGCATGGCAATCTTCCAGTGACACCTCACTTTTTACCTGCACAATCAGATTAACTCATGCAGATAAAATATGATTGAAGAAAAACCTCATCAGCACCCAGAAGGTCCACTTTGACCTTCTCTGAACTGAATACACAATTCAGACACAGGCCATGACAACACCAGGCAGACATAACTACAAATTCAAATAAAGCTGGTGATGCAGCAGGAAGAAACTGTCCCTGGTTTGTGGCTTTGGGCCTGCTGTTGGTTCACCTTGTCTGAGAGAATATCTTCCATGGTATTGGCCAAACGTTGTGCTGGCCTCCATGCCAACACCAACCAGAACAATAGCTTGGCTTACCACCATGTAGACCCAGTGACCCCACTGAAGCAGGACTGCCCAAATATTTATTTAGTAATTTCACCAGTGAAAAAAGGGCAAGACCACCCTGGTGTCTTCATGGATCTGGCCCTGCCTTGAATCCCACTAAAACCAAGGTGACAGAAGGAGAAATACTCCTCCCCTAACTTTGGTAGATCTTGAAGTAATGTACTGTTTAAATTTCTGTTTATTGATTTACCCTCCTTGTAATTCTGTATGGGTTTTATTATTTCTAATTATTAAAGAGCAGAAAATAATGAGTTTTGTCTTTAAGCTGAAAGAAGTTTTGTTTGTTTCCTTTACCATGAAGCACCTCTTGCCACCGTCTCATTTAACAAGTAGGGTAAGTCTGGACTCTGCTGAAATGCGTGAGCTGCAGGCTGGGAATGGTAGGGATTTTCCCCACAATGCCCACAAAGTTTCTGTGACTAATTATGTTGTAGCTTATTTTTAACAAATGTCAAAATGTAAAACATCAAGCTGTCAGTCAACATACTAAGCCCTTCTTTGAAAAACAGAGGGCCTTTATGAGGAAGCCAGAATTCACAGTACAGTATCATGGGTGTCCAATGAATTGTATGATGGGCATACTGATTACCTCAAGGTTTCCTTTAGGAAAAATCATCTTGGAAGTCATGATCCTCATTTTCAATTATTGTTCATCCCAGTTTTTCATTTTATAAATGAACATATGGTTTAATTTGAAGTCATGGTATGGAGCCTAGCTTGTTGAATGACCATTTTTAGAAATCATTGTTAGCATATGTGGGATAATGAAGTTTTGTTTTGGTTAAAGGTTTTGTAGGGAGATTTATCTATCTGTCTATCTATTTATTTATTTATTTGACAACTACAGCAGTGCAAACTGGTGTATTAGAACACCTCTGTTATGTCATCATCTATATTTGTCATGGACTGTCATAAATGGTGTTCAGAAAGGATGTGATGAAATGTTTATGTGGAAAATAAATCATTATTTTGTCTTTTTTATTGACACTTTGCATGGTATAACTTAAGCTCTTTCTGTGTGAGAGAAATGGTGGGTTGTTTTGCTTTTAGCTCTCTAGCTCTTACAGTTGGTCTGATCCTGCTGAAACCCTTGGGTATTTTACCACCCTTGTGAACAGGCCTGGAGCCAGTATGTCTACAAATGTAACAACAGAAGCCACAAGCCTACTATGAGCTTTGAGCAGGAAGAATTCCATCTCCATGTATGAGACCTTGCTCAGCTTCAAAACACGTCAGCATTAAGCTAGATTTTGTGCAAACCAGCTAAGTAAGAGCAAAGCTCCTTTAATTGTGAGGTACTGCTTTAATATTACAGTGTCAGCTGCTGTTTTTCAGAGTTCATGAAACACATTTGGACTGTTCTCATTGCTAAATGGTTGTACAGTGGTATAAAGTTTTAGCTCTACCTCCTCAACCCAAAACAAGTTTCTTCATTCTCCCCTGTGGATATAAGGTTTAAGGGCCAGAAGAGCTCTGGGTCTACACTGGACTTGAAGATAATATAAAGCAAATATATTGTTATATGCAATAAAAACTGTAACAGCATTTCCCCACATGCCAATCTGATTCCAAACTTGATATATTCCATTTTAAAGAAAGGCAAGGGGGTATTTTGAAAAAATTGCTTAAATGTAATGACATTGACCCCAGAGAGGGCTCTCATCCGAGTATGATACAAAAAGCCAAAATATTTTCCTAGTGTTTGTCCTTCACCCATCTCATCTTCTTAACCATGACAACAAACCCATTCTGCAGAGCAAGCAGGATCAGCCTATCAGACTTTGAAGGTGGGTATTCCTTTACAGTGCTTGGCTGGAGGGGGTGATACTTGCTCTAAAGGCTCTTTATCACAGAGGACTGTAAGGCAGTCCCTGGGCTGTGAGAAAACAGGAGCTGTAATTGAGCACAGAGGAACAATAAAAACTGCATGAAGCTTCTGTCTTCTTTCACAGCTGGGTAGGGGGAGGAGTAATAAAATACGTGCTTGATTTTCACATGCCTTCCACCTCCTGGATTTCCCTCAGTAGTTCCCAAGGCAAAGGAGAAGGAAGGTTGTATTTAAAATGGAGGTTAAGAGATGCCCTGGAGCATATTTAAATTTTGTTACTTGTCTTTGTGAAGACCTGTACATTATAACATGCAACAGGCCATGGGCATCCCATTGTACTCTCCCTCCCTCTCTTCCCCTTCCTCCGTTAAGGGGATATGAATTCAGAAACATGCCATTTTATCTCTGAAAAAAATAAATAGGGGTTGAAATGATGCCTTCATCAAGCACAGAGAGGTCAGACTAGTGAGAGAGTTAATGTATACTTATGTAAAATTTAAAATAATGTCTTTTAAAACCTACTTGTCAAAGTATAGATGCCTAAACCTAAGGAATCGTCAAAGCTTTGATTCCAACACTGATGTACGCTGGTGTGAACAGTGGGACAACAGTTGCAAAAGCAAGCTTTCAATGAGGACAAGCCATATCACAGCCATTTTTCTGCAGATTTGTTTCTCCAGCTGGACCGATTCCTTAGCCAAAGCAGCCTTCTTTGGCAAAACAACTGTACATACAAATTAGGCAGTATTTCTTCACAACAGTTTCCTAATCTATCTCAAAGCTAACATTTTTGTGGTATTGCTTCTCTCTGGTCATCTTGTCATACACTTGTTCTTTATGTCCAAGTAAGTTTTGGCTTTCTTGCTTCTTCTATCTTTCTTAGAAGCAGTTAAAAGCTGTGCCTGCATATTTTCCTTTATATATCAACCTGAAGACAAAAAGTACAGCTAGGAATTTCATACCATTTGCAGGTATAGTGGCAAATAAAGAAGAGATTAGTAACAATGTTAGCAATAAGGGACATGGCTATAGATAAGACAGAGCTTTGTAATTATCTTTTTAATGCATAATGTGATCCAGATGAAGAGTTTGTGAGGGAGAACCTTTTCTTTAGTTATCATGCTAATTAATGAATTTTGTTTATTAAAAGTGGCAATTGATCGTTATCTAGGGATACATAGGGAAATATCAATAGCCACATTGGGTAAACCAAAGGGTCAGGTAGTTCATTGTCCTCTTTCCAACAGTGCCCATATACAAAAGATAAGAGAGCAAGCATATATGATGTTCCCCTTGATTGCTCTCTCAACTACCAAACATTTTCAGTTGAGATATCCTTAGCCATCTGGAGTTTCTTTGTATTTGATAAACTTAATAGAGTTCTGCTGCATGAACTTGTCCATTTTCACCTTCCTTTTCAATATTTAGCATTCATAACATCCTTGGCTACAAGTTATATAGATCTTCTGTGTTGAGCAGAACACCTCCTGTGCGTTAATTGGAACTCGATTCCTTCCAGTTTCCTCTACTGTCACTTAATTCTTATGTGTTCTTTTAACACTCAATAAGCAAAAGCTAAAAAGCAGAATGAACAAGGCAAGTTTTGAATTTGTGATATATTCTGAAGAAACTCAAACCAACTCAACAGCATTGTAGACTGAGTTATGTAGACTTTAGCTAGAAATAGTGATGAGAGAAAAAATACCAGCCATACCCCAAACTGATGACACGAGTCTTAGAGCTGCCAAAAATTCAATAGCTACTATTCACTCACCAAAATCTTCTAATCAAATGACAATATATCCAGGAACCTAAAGGAGGATTAATGTTGTATGACTCCAAGTACATCTTTTTGCTTATTGGATTAAATATGGCAAGTAATAAAGAAAAACTTTGTTTTGGAGATGGTTCTAATACCATACAGAGATTTGCATAACATTTAGGAGCACCATGAGGAACTGTAAATCATTCTGTAACATGTATTCACAAGTTTATGGGTTATAGTGTCCTTTTATGTAAGTATCCGAGTATCAAAAACCAGACAACTGTCATTTTTCTTGGTGATGTCTGTTACAAAATTTCCAGAGTGCACTCCTGCCAAATCATTGGACTAAGTATGAACAAGGGATAAACCAAAGTTAACTCTCCAGTATATTGTGAAATTGGGCCTGATCTTTTTACCACCAAAACATTAAATTTGATATGAACTGATCTGAGTTAATCGTGGGGACAGATTAAGCCTGCTCAACAGTCAGGTTCACAAGAGTGTGGGACTGAAATGTCCTAAATAGAAAGTATTCACGTGGCCATGGAAACATCGGATGCTCCCTACCTCTCACAAGAAGAGTGATCTACATATATACTACGTATATACATGAGCTGCATTTCTTTATAATGAACAAAACAGTCAGCAAAGACAGGAACTGAAATTCCACTTCAAATCACTCAAAGTTACACTCAATTTGCCTATTATGTTATAGATCTCTCCCACATTTATGATTCAATTTAGGAGATAATGCAAATGAAATTGAGCGCTGTGGCTGGATAATAGACAGGTGCTGAAAGCAAAATGCAAAAGAGAAGAAATATATTTTCAGAGAAAGAAACTATTTTTTTTTTTTTTAAAGATAAAAGTTTGGTTCTATTACTGTCATTACTATTGTACAAACTGAGATGTTAGCATTTGTGCAAGGGAATATGCTTCTTCCTTCCATGACAAGCCGAAAGAAGAAATTTGCATTCATACTTCATTGTATTCAATTGAAAATCTTCATTCTTCTTAGCCAAAAGATGGAGCAAGTTCAGTGAGGGCTTAATCTGTGTTTCAGCTCCCCAGATATCTTTCTAATTATCCTGTTCCACCTCCTTATATAATTACATTAACATAAGTTATAAAGATCAAAATCTTTAACTAGAGTCTATCCAAACCAGGCAACAATTCAGTCCTGCGAAGTATTCAATTCAGAGTCTGGCTAAGACTTGCTGGCTAACACTGAGTATATATAGTAAACTTCCTACAAAGATTTAAAGGAAAGGAAAGGTTAAAAAACAAACTTCGGGGTTTTAAAATTGAGCAATCAATATTTAGAAAAAGAAAAAAGTACATAGGTCTGGAAAACTTAATTTAGGACCCTTATGCATATGCTTTACACAATAAGTTTGTGTTTTGTTTTGTACTATAACAACTTGATAACACATTATTGCTTGCCATCTCTGCTCCTTTCCCTCTATCTCCATTTCTTATCTGTTTTCCCTTTTAGTTTTTCCCCTAGTCTAATTTCTGATTCCATCTTTGCTACCTATCTTTTTTTCTAAATCTTATTGTTCACTGAAGCAGACACAAGAAAAGTCTCTGGGGTCTCAGTTCTCATGTCAACCAGCAAAATGGCAGAGCCACATTAGCTTCTGCTTCCCTGTCTCAAATGTACTCAGTCGCTTTGTTGTTATTTAAAATAAATAAATAAATAAATTCATCCATCAGTTAGGAATTTTAAGAGAATGCAAGATGTCTAGTGTTTCCTGCAGTTGAATCTGACAGCCAGACTTTAACAAGTCTTGGGGAATCAACATTCCTTCCTGCCTTCCTGCCTGCCTGCCTGCCTGCCTGCCTTCCTTCCTTCATTCCTTCCTTCCTTCCTCCCTTCCTCCCTTTCGTCCCTCACTGCCTCCCTCCCTCCCTCCTTCCTCCATGCCACAAAAACACACCTTAAAATTAGCTGTTCTCTAGTTGCCATCCTTTGACTTCTTGCTCATTATGCAAAACTGTGAGTACTATGACATGGTGAAACAGAGGTTGTCAGCATACATAAGATTTCTGGCTCATTTTCTGGTATCAAAGTAGCATAGTCATATGACTTGGTCCTCTTTGCCCATCAGGATTCCTCCCATTCTTTTATCTTTTTTTTTTTTCCCTAACTTGCTGGTGACATCTTGTTTTAGAAGAGTGTGAACAATATGAATCCAATAGGTTGTGGGTCCTAATGTCAGTACATTGCAGACACTGGAGGAATACTGTGACTTCTAGACAGCCTTTGTTAGGATGGGCACCAAAGGTTTAAGGACTAGGTGATATCCCAAGGCCAGCAAGTATTTCTTGCCATGTAGATGCTGCCAGATATCCTAGAGATACCCTAATGTTCTGTACTGCCGACACTCCAAACTTGGGTCTCTATGGATGGTTCAGCGCTTGAGAGAGCCTTAAAATCAGGAGAAGAATCTTGAGGCTCAAAAATGTAACAGGCATTGCTGAACACAGCTGCTAACCATTAGGCCTCCACTCCCTATCAAATTATAGACATATGTTTTTCCAGTACGGTGGGAATCAGCTATTGTAATAGCTTTTCTCTCCCACAATATCCAGCCTCCTCTGCTGGCTGCTGTCTAGTTTGAGCATGTGGATTAGATTTCATCAACAGAAACTAATGTCTAAATTGGACACTTCACACAGGTATTCATTAAAATATTTACAGGCATGCCACAAAGTGAATTAATTAACTGTAACATTAATGGAGTTCATCATAGACAATATGGGTATCCTGAAACAGCATCTACTGCTTTCAAATTACTCCTGCAATGGGAGATTTCTTTCTGTTGTGGCCTTGCCTTCACATTAGACACCATCATATCTCAAAGACCACATAGATGTTCAGTTGTCTTCTCAGCCAAACAATTAAACAGAAGCACTACATGCTTGATATCAGTTATAGATTCACCAAAAGGCAAAAGAAAGACTTCAGCTGTTTACATATTTTTATCTGTCTTAGGTTTACTTGGCTTCATTAGGATGGTTATTATTTGTTCTCTGTGAATATTCAAATTGAAAAATTGAAAGGCTACAGAACAACTTGTTTGCTACCAAAAAAAAAAAAAAAAACCACAAAACAAACAAACAAACAAAAAACCCAGTATTTCTGGACATAATAATAAATAATAGTATTAATAACAATAGTAGTAGTAGCAGTAGTCATCATCATCAATATTGTGAAGGTTATATCATGTTTTGGAAAAATACAGTTGAGTGTTGCTCAGTATCCAGCAGGGGTTATAGACAGACTGATAAACGTGCAGTAAAAAATAAATAAATTTAAAAAAATCTTAAAATACATTAAAAAAATAAATTGATGGAAAGGGATATATAGTTTGATGTTTTCATCAATTTTTGTGTAAGAAGTCAGCGATAATACATATATTTAATTTGTGGATATATCCATGGGTTCTCACATGCTGTGCACAGGAAAAAAAAAAAAGACAAATTAAGATTTTATATATATATATAAATATATATATATATATATATATTCACCCATCAATGGGGATTACACTTGATTCATTTACCCAATGTGTTTACATTCTTTGAATATCTTTAATTGTTATATAATTGAATGTGGATATAAAATAGTTTAAACATCAAAGAAAATGTTTGGAAACAAACAAAAAAAATGTATAATTTACTAAAGAACACCAAAGGGAAGTTGCAATCTGTCATAGTTTGAAAATTATTAATAAAAAAGTGTCCTTGGAGATTGCAAACACCCTTGGCAGTAAAGGGTTTGATGATTTTATATTTTCTTTAGTTCAATGAAAGCAAATGATTTCTATTGGGAATATACTTAATTCAGTGCTTCAGATTCCATTACCTAAACCAATAGTGATTTTTAATGCAGCGAAGTCAAGATATAGGAATTATTATTATTTTTTTTCATAAAGTTTTCCACAAAGAAACAAATCAATTGGAAATGTATAATTCATGTGTTTCACAAGAAAAAGTACACAATTTATTTACTTGTAGTAGCAAAAAATAATGTATAATGAAAAGTAGCTTGTGTAATACTAAATCAAATTCAATATATTTTTTTTCAAATTCAATGATTAAAAAATGGTGTGAATTAGAGACATAAGGTTCAGGAAAGAAAGCAACTGAAACTGTAAAAACAAACAAACAAAAAACCCTACTGAGGTCTGCTAAAGAAAAAGCAAAAAACTGAAGGATGAGATTTAGATGGTTTGATATAAACCATTTTGTCAATGAGAACAGAGTTCATCTTTAGAAATATGTAAAATGATATTACTTCTCCAATTCAACTAAATGATTACTTATATAATTTCTAAATATTGCAAAGAGAGGCATTGTATTTTAAATCCAGCAGAATTTTAATTGTTCTGTATTATAGATTAATATACTGAAGTTCGTAAATTTATTATTGTTTCTTAATATTGTATTGTGTTAGCTGCCCAGTGAATAATAGAAAAACGAATCTGAAAGGGAACTCTGATGATCATCTAGTCCACCCCCTTGCTCCAAGCATGGCTGTCTTCAAAGTTAGAGTGGGTTTATCAGGATTTTAATTAAAGTTTAATTTAAATAAGAAATAGCAGAAAGTGCTCATTTCCCCTCCATTTTTTGTTCTAAAAGAAAGTGAAAAATCCTGCTTTTATCCCATAAAGGTAAGGAATCCAAGAAAGCTATATTTATGGTGCAGCTTACAAATGGTTTACTTGAAAATATCAAATGCACAAAAACTGGTGAGTTATCTTTTTAGTATCCATCAGAAATTCAATCAGCAAGATTAAAATCATGTAAGATGTGTATGCAAAGCATGTATCTACTACAAATAAGCAATCCACGGAATGTTCTTTCATCTGTTGCAGCAGGCCAAAATTGCACTGCTCACCACTCAAGAATTTAACTTAATGGTTGTGAGTTTGTTTGTTTGTTTGTTTGGTTAGTATTATTTTACTTTTAAAGCTACTATGTTATTGTAAAACCCTAATGGTTTTTCTATTACTTGGGTAGCCAGGATATGTGATTTTATCCAATGTGACAGTTATTAATTCTCTGTAACAATAAACCATGACTATCGGTAGCATGCATGCTCCACGTTGAAATTCATATGCTTACAGTAGTTAATAAATAGATGATTTTATCTGCCTTTCTTCATTTTTTTTTTCAAACATCTCTTCTTGAAAATTTCAAGTGTCTCCTACTCAATAACAAGTCATTCCTTGAATGCTGTTTCTGTTTTCTTATCATACATAGTATAAAGAATAGTCTGTCCTTTTTTAAAAAATATTTTTTATATTTTTTTAATTTACTGTAATTATTACTTGAAATCTCTATTCACCTGTTTTGGATAGAACACATAATATGATGGAATCTCTTAAATTTAATTACCGTCCATGTTAAAAAAAAAAAAAAAAAAAAAAACTTTTTTTTTTAGCTATTAACACTAATATGATCCATTCTGCTAAATACAGGTTTGAGGTATACATCTTCCAGCATGCATTTAGAAAAATATTGACCCAGCCAAAACCCTTGCTTCAGTTTCTTGAAGGACAACTTTGCTATATTCTCACTTCAGTGACTACACAAACCATTCAGCCTGGCCTGAAACAAGGAAGTTCCTTAATAGTGATACTACAATACTGAATTTGAAAGACGTGGCCTCAGAATTGCTCTGAATTCTGTTTCAGGAAACATTCCATTTGTTTCAGGAAGGACAACCAGATCTCTGTCTGTGATTTCCTGGGCAAAAGTGGGTACCAAGAGCTCTACATTTTTCTTGTGCTAACAAGGCTTTTGTGGTGGAAACAAGGTGTTCATTCTCATTAAGTACAGTGCATGTCAAACACATCAAGCCTACTGGGCAGATGATCAGTTTAGTAAGACAATTTGCATGCAAGGTTTAGCACAGTGCAACGTGCAAACATTTGCCAGATGAAAAACACAGCAGAGTAGTCAGTCCACTTTAACTTAAAGGAACTAGCATAAAGCCACCAGTCATCAAGGAAAGAAGGTGATTTGTACTGCACATTATTGGCCTGTTGTTATTGGCCATCTCTTGTGAAGACACTTGCAAATATTCCCACTGGTTTCAATTATGGATAATGACTGGTTCATCTCCTTCTACAAAAGTAACATGAACATATTTTCACTACCTAAGCCTATGATGATAGCTGTTAGAGGATGTATGTGTTCCTTCCACTATCTACAGGAAAACATATCTGCCTGAGTGTAGGTGCCATTCTTAGTAGCAAAATTTTGTTATTCTTTCTCTTTTTTTCTCTATTTTTTTTCCCTGATGAATATATTTGAGTTTTCAGCAAAGAGAAAATACACAGTGCATTGTTTCCTGCAATTCTTCAAAAAAAACTGCCACAGGGAACCCAAAGGTTTGAAAGGAACTGCACAGACAACCTTCACTATTCTGCAAAATATCTTTACTGGCAAACACTGAATGTTACTATGCACTCCAGCAATAGCTATTAATTGATTCACTTCCATGATGGGGAAAAGCTATATTCTGAATTATATTCCTCATTGTAAATTTTGGAAAGATTTATGTTCCTTTCTCAATAGTTTATCCAAAACAGCTGATCATGACTATACAATGATAAAAAACTAGGGACTGAAAATATTTTAACTGTAGTTAATACTCCAGTTTAATAATTCAGTAATGTCTTCAGCTATCCCATGTATTAACTATGCCATGGTTTCTTCTCCTAATAAGGATTTAAAACATGGCACAATAAGAATTCTCAGGCTCCTTTATTCTAACTTCTTGGGAGGTAAGGGTGGCTGCTTAGTAAAACACCATATTCATGAATGTAGGTAGAATTTTACACCTCTGCCACCATGTGCATCCTTCCAATGGACTCTCTAGAAACAAGGCCCCAAAATCAGAGAAGGGAAGGCAGTGGGTATCTTTTCCACACAGTGCAGATCCTCATGATTATGGCATTGGTACGCAATGGCCTCTATCACTCCTTAGTCCTCTGGGCTCTGTGATCTGCAGGCAGGGATTTGTGTATTGGTAAAGTACAGAGGAAACCAACACAATTTCTGTGATTCTTGTGCAACCTCTCAACTATGACATAACTAGGAAGGCTTATTCCTGTAGGGAAAAAAATACACACACACATATATATAGATAGATACATTTTGCTGGAGCTGGAATAAAAATGCATGGGAAGGGTGAAAGTAAATATATATACATTATTATTTTCCAATACTAAAAAGTCATTCCTTTCATTCTTTAGCACTTAACTAAAAGTGAATATGCTATCTGTCTTCTGAGGCTTCTACAAGGAGGATTTTTTGAATTTGTTCTGATGTTCAAGTTCACTTGACAATTAAATAATTCATTGTGTTAAATCAGGTATATTTAGATTCTTAATCTGTGGGTGAATCATGAAGTGCAGGACCTCTATCTATTCACCAGTTTATCTGCATCTGTTCAGTTGTGATTGCTTGTATCCACATATCCACAAAGCCATGGCATGTCACTTTGCTTCTGTGCTTTCACTTGCTCAGCACATCCTCTCCTGATGCCTACATTTATATTCAGTAGTAATTCATTCTGCAACTTGTACTGCTGACAGGGTAGACGGTTCTGTAGTGATATTCTCTCTGATGTGCTGAACACTGCACAAGGCAGAGGAGAAGTCATTAATATATTAAACCCAACAACATGACAATTAATGGGGAACATGGCTCTTTAGATGTGTTTCAAGCATGCATATGAAATATGAACATATATTCTTTTTAAATCTGCCATTTTTCTATCTAAGTTTCCTAACTGGGGAAGAGAACTACTAATGATATTGACTAGATCTTAAGCCACTCTTGCAGGATTGGTTTTGTGAAGGGATGAGCACTCTGGACCCAATTCAGCACATGATTTTCATGCACATGCCTAACTTTAAGCCACATAAATAGCTCAATTTAAAACAAAAATCATTCTTGTGCTCTCAGGTGGAACATGAACTCAACTTCTTTGCTGGAGCAGGGCAGAAGCTTGCACCTTATTCAGTAGATTTTCACCCACAACTATTTTTTGTTGCTTGACTTCCAAGTCATTTAGACCAAAGACTTCCCTCCAATCCTTCTTCCTTTTCTGCTTGCTTAGCTAGGGCTCAATTTTCTAAGCTGTTGCAACTGCTGCTATATCAGACAATGTGTTTTGGCTTAGTTTGACATTATTTAAAGATGACAGAATTCTCTTCAGCAAGTTAGGAGAAACCTAAAAAAGCCATGCTGAAAAATATTTATTTTTTTCCAGCTAGTTATTTTACATCAGGCTTAAGTTAGACACAGACATAAAAAAAAAAAAAAAAAAAAAAGTAATAATAATCTACTTACATTCCCAGTTCTTGAACTGTGTCTGTCCTGATGGGGGATGGCAATAGAAGAAAGAAATCACAGGCCCAAAGTGGCTGTGTGTTTTCTCTTAAGTAGCACATACTATATTATGAATTTAAACCTAAATTTCTTTCACTGCATTTTAAACATAGTTAGATTATTTTGAATTTGCCATGATTATTAATATATATCTACTCATTATTATGATAAAACTGGCAAGTTTAATGTTGCCAAACTGTAGTTACCAGATCATGCCTCTCATAAAATACTTTTTTTTAGAGGTGTTGAAGACAGACGCATTTATACAAAAAGTCAATGCAAGTTTCAGGTGTACATAGGTCTCAGCTTAGGTTAATGCATCATGTAATCATGTATCATGCATCAGTAACAGCATCATAAACAGGGTAGCAGGTGGCCAAATATAGAACAAGCCCAGTTGTAGGGAGCCTGATTGAGGGAAATCTGGTTTATCTGAGATCTATTTTATCTCTCTTCCAAAACTGCTAACATGGTTCAATACCTAGAAATTCAACCATGTGCTTCCTACAACAAGGAAGACCAGACAGAACACAGTGTTGAAAAGTAGTTCAGGAAAGTTTTTTCACCAAAAGCACAATCTCGCTTAAGAGTGTCTGTAATCCTCTACCCAACCCCAAACCACAAAGAAACAAATAAGTCTCACTCCTTCTAAATCCATAATGAAGAACTGTATTAATAAGACAAGAAAGAAAGAAAGAAAGAAAGAAAGAAAGAAAGAAAGACAAGAAAGAAAGAAAGAAAGAAAGAAAGAAAGAAAGAAAGAAAGGAAGGAAGGAAGAAAGATGAAGGAAAAAAAGAAATGAAGGAAGGAAGGAAAGATGGAGGGAGGGAGGGAAGGAAGGAAGAAAGGAAGGAAGGAAGAAAGGAAAGAAGAAAGTAAGGAAGGAAGGAAGGAAGGAAGGAAGGAAGGAAGGAAGGGAGGAAGGAAGGAAGGAAGGAAGGGAGGAAGGAAGGAAGGAAGGAAGAAAAAAGAAAGAAAGAAAGAAAGAAAGAAAGAAAGATAAAGAAAAAGAAAGAAAAAAAGAAAAAAGATAAAGAAAGTTTGTCAGAAATCAACTGCCTGTTTTTCTCTATGAACTTGTTTGTTTGTTTGTTTGTTTGTTTGTTTTCTCAGTGCCTGATGATTCCACTTTCTACACTAAAACACTCAGAGGGGCTGGCAGTCACTTGGTCCCATGGGGTAGACCTGCTCTCCTTGTGGGTGGTCTGGTGAAGATGATGCCCACCCAGAGCATGAAGTATGCAGTCTCTGTCCACTCCACCCATCCACAGTGCTGCAACAGGCAGCCCAGAGAGCTTATTTAATACCTCCAAATTTGTGTGTAATTGCTTTAAGTTTCTACAGAAACAGAATAGCATCGTCCTTGGAGAAATAATAAAGCATCAGGCTGAAGCATGACCTTTACTTCCATACAGTCATTTTGTTGTGGCTATATATTAATGAGTTGCAGGATCAGAAAGAGCAGCAGACATGGAGCTCATATTCTCATATTATTGGTTAGTTGTTTACTATAAATCAAATTTGGTAGATTAATTCACTTGCTGGGAAATTTCTTGGTACAAAGGTGTGTGTGTGTGTGTGTGTGTGTGTGTGTGTGCATGTGCACACACATAGGATTGTGAACATGTGTTGACCAGCTTCCTCTAAGAAGTGTTGTTTAAGAGTGTGTTTGCTGGAGTGATTGGTGTTCACACAGTTCCAAAGCAGATGCAAGATATCCATATGCTCTGTGTGCTCTTTTATGTCTTAAACCACATTTACTGTGAAAATATGTGCAATATGTAATTATGGTATTTATCTATCTCTACTGGGTCTTGGATTTGTATTTGATTTACTTTTTTTTTTTTTTTTTTTTTTTTTTTTGTGAGCCTTCTGGTAAAAGATTCATTAACATTTACTGAGTTAGTAAACAGTTTCTATTCTCCAGTCCTCTTATCATTTTCTATCATGTTTTTGAATCAATTATTTTTACTCATTAATATCCAGTTTTGTAAAAACAACTTTGGATAACCAGTACATTGAAATTCAATAACCATCAGAAGACAAATGACACAAAATACTTGTCCTCTGTTCTTTGGTGACTTTTCTCATCATCCTAAACAAATATTTTAGAACCAAGTCCTCTGTATCTAGACTGTCCAACAGCTAAATACAGATGCATCCAGCTACCTCTCTGTCTGTCTATCTATTTACCTAGCTAAATATCTTATGTTTTGCTTACTGAAACAATTTTCCTGGAGAATTTATTTTCTCAGGAGAAATTTACAATAACTGAAAGGGAGTACAGAGTTGAATATGCTGTTATTCAAAACTCTTCCCAAAAAGGGTAAACTCTGGGAAGCTTCCTTTAACTGTTCAGATCCTTGGTAGTTCACATTCTGTGGGGGAAAAAAAAAAAAAAAAAAAAAAAAAGTGAAAAATGAACAAGTCATGGATTTTCAGTGCTCTAATGACTTATACTAATGTATTCCTTCATCTAAATACAGATTTCTGTTTAAAATTCAGTATGCAGGGGTATTATGAATTCCAGTTTAATAGATTCCAAATAATTGCCCTTTAGAAATGATGAATAGCTGTTTAAAGCTACTGATAAGAATATACTATTTCTCCCCTAACAATGGCCCTTCCACATTAACTGTATCATATAAGCTTGAAATTAGTTTATTAATTTTTTTTATTGATATGCAAAATGCAAGCTGATGGCAGATGGCAAATAACCCCTCACTCCAACACCAAACCCTCCAAAAAAAGCCTTGTCTCTGCTACTGTTTCTGTACTGGGACAAAAAAGAGAGATAAAAAGATAGCTTTTATATTGAAGACAGACCACTGAAATGCAGATGATGCCATCCTCTCTTGTACTTATTTTTCAGATTTTCTGGCATAAAAAGAATAAGATATAAGGTTGAATTAATGAACAGATTTTGCACAACTACAATTTAAGATGCTTTCTCTGCACTGTTCATACCATCTGACTGCCCTTTAAAACAACCATTCTGGGCTTATTCTTTCATTTAAAAGATGAGCATCCAGAACTACTGAAATTAAAAATGCATTATTTATATATTCAACATAGGAATGGTCTGACAAAAAAATCACTTAACAGAGCTGATGGCTTCTTCACAACACATGAAACCCTTTGAAAGAACCAAGCAAAACAGATTAAATGAATCTGCAGTTGAATTTGCAGTTATGCACACAACGTGATTTGGGAAGTTTCTGAGGTCGTATGTGTTCTGTGTACTAAACACACCTGCTATACTTATATGCAGCACTTGGGGAAAGATATGCAAAAAAAGTGAATCTATTAGAAAACTAACACTATCAGATTTTTATTTTTTATTTTATATATATATATATTTTATGAAGTATTACACAATAATGGAAACAGACATCAGTTGTTTTATGAAATAATGTGGTAAAGCTGAAGTAATAAAAGACTGCTAATATATGTTCTTCACTAGGAAGTGGTTGGGCTCTACTTAGCTTTTAGATTACACTTGCTGGGTGAATAATGCATATATAGAAAAGAAAATAAATTGGTAACTCCCTATTATGTGCATACTGTGTAATGTAACATTCTTGTATTAGTCCTTGCTTGCTCTCTCTGTCACTGTATGTGACTGCATGTAAGTTTAACTGTATGTATATAAAATTATGTACAGAGACTTCATCTCATCTAAATATTTGCTTCTAGGAAAATGTTTGCCAAGATCCTTATTTACTGAAGCTAACAGCAAAAAGAAAACATCTTCATTCGTTCCTGAAGGTTGAAAGTTACTGTAAGAATTGTTCCACTTTTCTCTTTTTGATCTTTCCTACCTACCAGCAAATTAGAATTGCTTTCTGATTAATTTTTCCTTGGCAAAGTTAGCAATACCACAAGAGATCCTAAAAGAAAGTGGGTTAAAGCATTTTTATTTTTTAACCGTAGTAAGGTCTGTAATTCTTGGCTCTGGTCCCCTTTAGATTTTTTTTTTCTTTTTTTTTTCTTTTTTTTCTCAATAGGAGCAGGGTAGTTATCTGCCTCTCAGGGCCTTTTCTTTCTCCCTCTGGGGTAGGCTGCCTTCTCCACACACCACTGGTACCCAGAAAAGAATGGTTCTTCTGTTTGTCTGGCTGCCTGCATATTGCATCCATTGCTCCATTCAGCTTGTCTTTTCAGGTCTGCTAGCTGCTGTACAACTTAGCTTTTGTGCTGTACTGCCAGGGGTTTTCCGAAGCCAGCCGCTTTCTGAAAAGAGGGTATATTTGCATAAACAATACCATGTGAGGAGGTCTGCTGGAAACAAAATCAAAATTCAGCCGAGCAAATCTTCCTGAAAACTCATTTCTTGCAACCAACACCTCCTATCATTACCATCTGTGTACTAAACTATGGCTGGAAATGTGTGCACCTCTTTCTTTTCATTTGCTCTTGTGTACAGATTCCTCATATAATCTGAAGTTTATTTTGGTTTTGAATTTAGGTGGAATAGAGATCCTCAAAAAATATGGAACGAGAAAAATATGGTTATGTTAAATAAGGAACAGAAGGCCAGCCATGCATCAGCTAGCTTGCAACCCAGATTGGATTTATATTGATGGCTCATCAAAATGCACATCAGAAACAAGATCTACTCATCAGATTGCTGAGATTTCAGTTCAGTGATGGCAGGGCAGCTTTATCGCAACAAGCCAGGGAGAGAAAGGCTTATTTACTATTGTGTCTGATAGCCGAAGGAAGCATTCTGGAAATACGTGTGCTCAAAACAAATCTCCAGTGGCTTAAAATATTGGATATTCTGAGTGCGTGTCTATGTGTATGCACATAAACACAAATATAAAGAGGTCATGCATATGTATACATGAATGAATTCATGTATATTTCTGTGAACAAGCGAACATGCACATGGTCTGTGCTGTATCTTTTGTGTGCATTCACTGTATTTTACCCATGGGAATAAAAAATAATTAGGCTAACTCTGAAAAAAGGAAAACAGGCAAACCAAGAGTAGCCACATGGTAAAAAATATAATAAAATAAAAAATAAAAGAAAAAAATAATAAACCACTGCTCAAATCTCACAATCATTTGTTTTTATTTATATGTATATATACACATATATTTAATTTAATTCAAATATCTAGCTGGGTAATGCATCTCTCACTATTCCATTAAATTGTAATCTTAATTTTGTTTACTTTCTCAGATGCTTTGGATACAATTAAATAAAAATATTCGAATGTGTCTCCTCTGCCATATTAGGTCTGTGCATACAGCATCTTTTGTTTGGCACTGCCTATTAAGTCACACTCAGAAAATGGTGCTTATTAGTACATTAAGCATATAGAAATACCATGAATAAAAGGTTTTCCTTCCATCCCACTGCTTTGATCATGGTACACTTTCCAGACACCACATGGGCTGGGACAAGTCAGATTTCCTCCAGGTGTTAACTCCGTACACTGGTTAAAGCAAGGTGCACAGGGGATTATGAGAGACTTCGTTTATAGATCTGGTTTGTTCCCACATAAAACCCAGCACAGTGGGGCAGTTTGAACAGGTGTCACATCATGTCTTGTTACCTACATACAGGGGTCCTATCAAATGTCTTCCATGAGTCAGTGATTCATGAGTCAGTCTTCTTTTCTGTAATGGGACTACAGTCACAGTGCATCTCACATCAATAATGTGCCAGAATGAATGGGAAGATGAGGGAAATCTGTACACCTGTCACAACTTTAGGTGAGCTTCCAGGTATCAAAAGAGCATGCGTGTTCCTATCAGGGTGACTGTCACCTGCCTCCTGCCTCCATCAACTTATGGGACACAAGGAAAGGGCTTCCTTAGCTGAAGATTTTCTTTCACACATTGTAAATAATCAGTATAGCCAAACACTGGGGAGAGGGGTGCCATTTCTTCCTGAGAACAGATTCCAAATCCCATTATGATTCTGCTTGAAAAATCTGCTATATGCTGCCAATAAGTTTAATCTGTGAATACTGGAAAAAATATATTCATTTCTTCATGTAATTTTCAAGTAACTTAAAAAAATTAAAAGATCTTTAAAAGATTTTAAAATCTTTAAAATATTTCAGTATCGGGGAATCAGCCCCTTATGATATTTGCAATGTGTTGCAAGAAAAAATTGCTACATGAACAACATACATGGAAATGCAGCCACTGAGGTTTAATAGGTGTGCAAGAGATAGGAATACCCACGACATAACTCCTGTAAATATGGTTTTATTCTTCTACTTTATTGCCTTTCATTTAAGTCTTAAGTCTTTCATTTTTCTGAAATTAAATGCACAGCCAGTGCCACTTATTCAAACCACCCCAGTATTGGTTTACATAAGTGGCTATAACAAGCAAATGAATGAATAAACAAATAAATAAACAGAATTTGGTGCTTTACCAATAAAATACAAAATGCCTGCTACAACAATGGTGTAAAATCATGAGTTATGCACCATATGACTTCCAGGATGAGTGCCCAGCACACAAGTACTGGTTTCAGTTATGCTATAGTAAAAGATGCTGCTTCTTTAGTAGGTATTGGGATAGGTGGAAATTTGAACACAAGGCACATTAGCTGGTCTGGATGACCTGCAGCATCAAACTGGGAACACCTGAGGTTCAGAAATTGGCTATGAATACTTTTATAATAAGGAGCCTGTTAAATTATCACTTATAAAAAAGGGAAGGGAAGGGAAGGGAAGGGAAGGGAAGGGAAGGGAAGGGAAGGCAGAAGGCGAAGCTGAAAGAAGAAGAGAGGAAGAGTGAACTCCATGTTGTTTGCAGAATGTGATTTTCATGGAGTCTGCAAAAAGCTTTGGAGGGGAGTTTGCACGCCTGGATTTTGTAATCTTCATAACTTGGAAATCAATAAGATAAATGGAGGAGAACTAGGCTACTGGCCTCAGTCTTGATTCCAGAATAAATCCTTTTAATAAACATGAAACTGCAGCTGAGAAACTCTAAGTTCTACTTTTGATTTAAAGATGCTTAAAGATGTTTTATTCTCCTCCTACATTTTGTGTTTTATCTCTCTGGCTGCCCATACAGTTATTTGTTCATTGTTGTTTTTGTTGCTTTGTTGTTGTTTTTTCTTTTTTTAAAAAAAAAATATTCTTCAGTGATGAAGTGTGAATGTACATACATAGATCATGTATACAATGGGAATATACATATCCTTTTGTTTTGTAGTGGCTCCCAAGAAGACTTAATGGAAAATTACTGTCATACTATAGCTATCTTGTTCATGCTTAAAACATGCTGTTGTCTGTACAGAAAATTCACATTTGTGAAACAAGCAGAGGGAGAAAAAAGAACAGAAATATTATTTACAGAAAACTATTACTTATGAATAGATTTTCCTACAGCATTGCTGGTGATGGTGGTGATGAAGTGTTTAAAAAATTAAGCAAATAACACTTTTCTCAGCATTAGGACTCCACTAGTTAAGCCATCAGAACTGCAGTTTGACAAGACTTGATTTATATAATAAATGTTTGATTAATTTATACGTTTCTGCAATGTAACAACAGGAATTTGGAAGTTCTACATTTAATATCAAGGCTTCCCTTGAAATACACAGGGGGGGAAATACACTTAGATCTCTCATTTATTTTCCAATTAACTGTTCTTTATCTGTGCATTAATATTACAGACATCTCAATAATAATTAAAACAGATAAGCAATTTATAAAAATCTTCACATTTCATGCTAATTACCATAATGTAATGTTACATTTCTATTAGCAGCTTTTGTTCCCTCCCCCATTCTTTAATTTTAGCCACCCTAGGGCCTTAGCCAGTCAGCATGTTATAAATCTTTGTTAAAATACGACATGAAGCTGAGAAGCCTGGAACCAAGCAAATTGGACAGTGATGAAGTTCCCCTTTCTTTACCTTCATTTCCCAACAGCCAGCTTGTCGTCAAATATGAAAACAATGATTTTTTTATTATTATTTTTTTTCACAACTTCTTGCTGTGAAAGGAAAGGGGCTCCCAAGACAGAGAGTTGTGACTATGGGTTTTAAGAAATGAATACAGCCAGGCCATGAGAAAGGAGGAGGAGAGCAATTTGATCCAGCATCCTGTCAGGGGCATAAATTATGGACCTAGGAAGGAACTACAGTATCAGCACACCCACTACCTCCATATCATGCAACTACATTCACAAGTAGTTAAGTCTCATCTGAAAATGAATTGGTTTGTTCCCACTCTTCGTATGGAAGATTATTACAGGAAATTAAAGGTAACCATTCTGATAGGAATTTCTACTCATGTTTGATGTTCAAGCCAGAACTGAAGCAATGCCATGTGGTGTTACACAAGCTCTCCCACACCTCAGTTCTAGCCATCAGGGAAACCAAACACATGGTCAAGCTAAACATCATGGCTTTTGTTAGCTGCTTGGAGAAAGAAATAAAAACAGGTCCAAAATATTGATCTTGCAGACACTTTACATTAATACATGGGTTTCCTATGCTGAAATGTGACTTCACATCAGGAAAATTATTTATGTGCTCAAGTGTTAAATGAACCGGACAAATTTGTCCAATGAATTACCTAGAATGAGCAGCATGATCAGCTCCACTTGCAGAAATACAAATGGCCAACATATTAGCATGTGCACATACAGAGGCACACAAATGTGTATACCCCACCTACTTTGGTACTGCAGGGAAAAGTCAAACATTCTAGTGTGCTTCTACTTGCATCTCTCAGCTGCCTTTTCCATGCAGCATTTAAGTAATAATTGGTGTCATAATACAGATAATGTACCTCCATACGTTTCAAAAATACACTCATTTAAGCTTTCAGAAATAATAATATAGTTTAGGTTTAATTTTGTTTTTATTCCTGAAATAGACTGTGATACAAGTCAGTGAAAATGAGATATTAAATAAAACCTCGCTCCAGTGCCAAGTCCTGAAACCCTTCTTTAAGGAGAAGAGTACATATATGCATCTCTACAGACACTACCCAGTCTATTGATTCAAACTACAACACTTATACATATATATATATATATATATATAATATATATATATATGACTTAATTTACCTTTATTTATTGCAACATTGATAGCATTCAGACTGCATTAAATAATGTACTGGATAAGATATCTTTTTAAAACCTCTTACTGAGATCCTATTGGGACTGGCAAGTAATTGAAAACACTTAATGGAATATTTCAGGGCATATTGCCAGAAAATGAACAAGAGAATCAAATTTCATTTTAAAACGCCATGGAAAAATCACCTAAAATGATCAGAGCTGGGGTTTATCATAGAAAAGGATGGGTGTTATAATTTACGTAGACTTTCTTTCTGTCTGAAATTATTTTCTCTCTTTGTTGCATTTGACAACTCACCCTTTCAGAAATGTGCAATGTTCCTTTTAATTAGATAGTGAGGGGCAACAAGAAATAGTTTTTTAGAAGATTGCTGACTTCACTGGGTATGTTTTCATCTTCAGGGCCCAAAATCCAGTTGTTTTGCTCCCTCAGGAAGAAGTATCAGTGCTTACAAATTCTGCCTTGACCTATTCTGTGATAGTACAAAGCCATATTGTAACTCGTCTAGTTGAGGTTAGTTTGCACTGTGCTCACTTCAGTTAGGCCATAACAACATTTAGAACGTAGAAGGCTCAAAACTGTGAAGTTATGAAGTTTCTGATGACAATACAGCATTGTCCAGCAAGGACAATTTTCAAGTTGGAGGTTTTATTATGAATTTTCCAGGTGCTTTCACAGCCCCAAACAAAATGAGAAATCCTCCTTTGGCTGTTATAAGTAAACCTAGGAACACAGAGTTTGAGTAGGCTTTCATTCACGCATGCAATAGACTACCTAGAAAGCAAGGAACAGAATCCAGCCTCCCTGTCCGCAGCATCCTATAAACTACACAAGGCAGTCTCCTGAATGTAGTTGACATCCATATACATTCACAAGGCAGATTTACCATTGAAGCTCTCCCTTAACAATTGGATATTTTGTACAAGAAAAAAGGTTTCTACCAAAAATGTCATATTCAGGATAAGCACTAAAAGGTGTCTTAAACTGGGACAAGAAATTCTCTAGGTAAAATGAATAAAAGGAAGTAAATTCATTCATTTCAGGCTTAACTTTTCAAAACGTGACTGCTTGTACTCTCAAAGGTAAATACAGAGTATTTTGCTGATTCAGGCTTGGCCAACCATGTACCATGAGCTTGTCTTCATCTATGCCAAGAATTACAAGGGAATGCAGAAATGTTTTGTTGTATCTGTACAACTTTAAGATCCTGTATAAAGCCTGCATATTCAGATCCTTTTACACTAATTTTGTGGACTAATATTGTTCAATTGCTACTAACTTTTTAGCTCTAATTAATGTCAAAATTATGATGCCACAAAGATATGACACCCAGCTCCATTGCATTCCAAAACTAGGCAGAGAATCTACCTAAAGCAAGTGATTTTGTTTACTTTAGCCTCTGCTGCTTTTGCAGTCTCCTTTGCAAGCTACATTGCAAATATAAACAGCATTGGATTTTTTCTGTCCTTGCAATAGACAAGAAATTGGTCCTTTTTATTGTCTGGCATGAAAAATCATGTCTAAATCCAAATAAAAAATCTTGAATTCAAAAATCCTCCAAAGACTGTGTTTTGACATCCAGCTCAATATTAAAATGCAGTTGAGACCCATTTATAACAGACTGTTCTCAGAAGAACCTCTTAGTGACAGTCAGCAAACATCTCAAAAGGTATAGCTCATCCCTTGTCTATAATCCTAGACCTGGACCTGGACTTACATGAGCACAAAAATGTCAGTGCACATTATCACCATAAGTCAATGTATATTTGCCCACAGGTTCAAGAACCACAATAGTGAATATGCACTTCACAAATGTGCAGCAGTAGTAATAAAATATAGTGAATACTCTGAGAATTAGCTCATCGTTTCCACTGGCCACTATCTATGAGAGTCTGTACTGCTATCAGCTAATATTCCCTGCAGGCAGATTTTTACCAGTGGGTGCTTGGAAATGATGAGGTTCCCTAGAGCTGTACTCTGCTCTTTTCTGTTCAATGTTCCTTTTGCTTCTTTTAAGTCCATTGGATAGACGAATTAAAATCTGGAAATTGAAAGCAGAGAGGAAGTCACAGGGACCAAAACTGAGATAGCTTATCAGCTTGATTCCTGTTTTGCAAACGTCAGCTCCAAGCACACCCTGATGCTGAGAGAGCTGGCCTTCAGCATCCAAATGTGGAATGAGCCTGTGGTGAGCAGAAATCTCCATGTCAGAGTGGAGATCAGAAGTTAACACACTAATTTCACTCTTGAGAGAATACATTGATTGTGTGTGTTGCCTGCATTTATGGGTTTGCCATAGGGTGTGTAGGGGGGATTCACCACCTCCTTGATCAGCACTAGTCTATTTTTTCAAAATCAAATCATGGCCTTCTTACCTAATAAAAGCAAACCAATATCAGTCACACCATCACTAATAATTAATACCTCTTTTAGAATATGTCCAAATCTCTAAATAAAACAATTGTCTAGATAATATCATATCTGCCTCTTGCAAACCCCATGCCAGAATTGCACAGTCACCAAATGTTCCTGCCTTTGCCTCCTGAGGCAAAGTGATCAAGACTGAACAATGCACAGCATATGTTCACATCTGAGACATAACAAAAGCAGGTTTTGAACCAGGGCATATCACAGAGATGCTTAAAACAGCTGTGATACATATCTTCCTTATGGCTATGATTTAAAGCCTGGGTTTATGCTGTTTGACCTCATCTACTTTTGACAAAGTCACAGATATCAGTGATCAATTTATGTTTATAGTGCCAAACTGGACTGGATATTACCCTGGAGGATACACATCATATATCCCCTGGTATCTAAGGTTATGAACACAGGCAAGGTACAAAAATAAGTAATGAATCAGGGTGGTTGAATGTGCCATGCGATTTCACACACCCATCACGGGGGAGGGGGTTTGCATGCAGTGCTGCTTGCCAATAGACACAGATTGTTTAACAGTCACCTACCTCCAGGCAGTAAAACTGGTTGCCAGTTCAAGTGCCAGGTAATTTTAAGGGATAATTATTAACCTTACTGAAGTTATTAGAGAGTAGTTACTGGGAGACTTGTGAAGTGTGAGTTATCACTATCTGTCTGAGTGGGAAGGATAGCTAATCCTCTCAAAGCTGAGCTGATTATCCCCCTTTTTAGATATTAGGAAAAAAACTCATCAGAAAAGATCAAATTATGTATATATATATATAATTTTTATAATTATGAGAGAGCATTTACAAGATTTCTCCTCTTTTTCTCCACCACCCACCTGCTGTCCTTCATTCCCATGTTTATTTCCAATAATACATTAGGAAAACACAGCTCTGTCTCAGCCTTCACTGGTACTGCCTTCTTCACGGTGCACCATAAGCAGTGAAGCAGTGAAGCAGTGATGTGAATTTCATTATATCTTCCATGGAAAATGCTTCTGAACATGATAATGGAGGTAATACCATGTGTAAAGACAGTCAGCCCAGCTATTTCAAGGCTCCACAGTCTCCCCACTTCCTCCATCCTCCTCCAAGTAAATTTAGTTCTGCTGAGGATATAGACACATTTTATTTTACCTTCTCACCAAGCCACTGGTGAACTACCACTGCAAGACATTGTGCTTATCTTCCTCTCATTCCTACTGCTCTCACCTAGTATTGTCCTTATGCTGAGCCTTCAGTGATTCTCCCAAAGCCGAATGCCACTATGGAGCATTACAAGGTCAAATCCTGTGAAAGAAAGGGTGAACAAGCAAGCTCTTTTGCATTTACCAATGCCAGCTTGCCTAAACAAAGAACCAAATTTATGTTCTACTAAAAAAAAAAAAAAAAAAAAAAAAAAAAAAGGATGTTAAAAAAAGGATGTTAACAAGAAAGAAAGAAACTAAAAAAATGTAGCCCAACTTTTAGATGGTCTCTTCAGTCTCCTTGAAAAGGGAGATATATATATCACCAAAGATATATATATCAGCATATCACCAAAGCACTCTTTCACATGGTATTCCTCACCATTGCAATATCAGTCCATCTTTAACACAGATCCATGTGTTTGCCCATCCTTTCTCCCTGACTGTCTGGAACCACCATTTGTGGAGAACATGCAGAATCTGACTTTCTGCAAGTGTGCAGAGATATTAATGTCTTTGTTCAAAACCCCAGATGATGATGCTCCCACACATTAAGCTACCACTACATACCTGCATCCATACATACTAGTTTTAACTGTGCAGATGGAGAGATGGTCTCCTGATGTCAGTTACTGCCATTTCCAATCCATAGCTGGCAAATATCTTCAGAAAGCAGCAAATTTAAAAAGTCTGTCCTTTTCTGATTTGTCACCAATCTCATGGCTCCTTCCTCTCCTCCCTTCCACATCTCTTTTGAAATACCACATTTCTATTGGCATACTTTGAAGGGATGTTCCCTTGATTATCTTGCCCTTTCTTCTTCTGTCCCCAGAGACTTGTAACTGTTACATATATATATATATACACATATAATATATAACATATATATATATATATGAGGGGAAAGATGTAATGCTGTTACATGTTACTGCACACAGACTTGAATTCCTCATACTGTTGGTTTTCTCTCCACACACCTTATTTCTTGATATCAAATTAGAAAATATTTTCCTCAAGAATGTCAGAAATTAAAAAAAAAAAAAAGTCAAAGTCAAAAGTTTGCTATTTCTGTTGCGCCAAAATGGGTAAATCTATGTGGCAGCAGATTCCCACCACAAAGCAACTCCTATTTTAAGTGGCCATGACTGATAGAGTGACTCTGTTCTGGTTTGGATTTTTTTCTGAGTATGGCATTAGATTAAATGTGAAATTTGTATTTCTTATACGGTCTTACTTTGCCTAAACACACTCTATTATTTTTATGCCAATAATAGACACCTTAGTTTTTCCAGAAACAAAGAGACAGGGACAATTGTACCAATACATTCTCTTTTATGGAGAATCTCGTATCTTTGCTTTATTCCCTAACTTTATCTCAAAGCTCCCAAAATATGTTCTTCTTTTATATTCTACATTATAAAGAAAATAAGACAAAAGAAGCCTTTTGTTACCTATTTGTCTTTTCTTATAGAGGTCCTGGTGATAGAATTCTTAAACTAAAAGTCTGGGATAGTATCATTTAAGAGAGGGTTCTAAATTACTCTTTATTTTGATGGGCTTCCTTAGTTTGTTAAACATCTTAGTCTTCTATCATTCAAATGTAGAAAATAAATTTGTAAATGATTGGCATTAGTTTAGATAGAATGATTTTTTGTTGTTGTTATATTTTTATTTCTTTATTTATTTATTGACTGAGGTCTTTTAGCCTATTCACTCTTTGGAGTGAAGATTTATGTTCACACAGTGCTCAGTGCACTACAGCTCTGAGTTCAGGTGAAATGTCTAATTAATTTCAAAGTAAGTATCAACCAAAAGTAGAATTTGAACCATCAGTTTTTATCCCAAAGATATTTCCTGGCTACCTCGTAAATGGTAAGAGATTTGCCCCATATTTAATCTTGGAGTACCCAACCATCTATGTTTTTGCATCTGTAAGGGAAAAAAAAAATAAATGTACTGTGCTGACTGAGGGGAAGGGTAGGGAAGGTCAGTCTAGACAGGAAAAAGGGGTGAGAACAATTGCTCTCCAGATCTGTACTTCTGAAATAGTTCTGTCAATGGGCTGATGTTCTCTTATCAGCCAGGGAGACTAATTTACTCTTAAAGGTCTGATCCACAGAAAAACATATTTTTTTTCAGTTGCTTAGCAAAGTATCCTTAAAATGTGTTATACTGAACTAAAACTGCCTGATACTTAGTTTTGTAAGCCTTGCTGTTAGAAAAGGAGATCCCCAGGGATATTTATTTTACTTCATTTATATAATGCATCAACTTTTATATGCATTTACAACAAATTACAAAAATTATTTCATTGTGACATGTTAGCTATACCAATGTTGGCATAAAGGCACAAAGACTCCCATAAAATATATAAAGCCAGTCTCCACTTTCTTCTTCTCTCACCCCAAATAACATCCTCAGAAAAGTATTCAAATATATCTGTAACTATTCTCTCAAATGTGAGAGAATGTGTACCATGTCTCCTTCCAATAAAGTAAATGGTAGCTTCATATGCTTTTATACCCTTTCCTTCACATATATTTCCTTTTCTGTTTGAATATGTTACAGAGTTCCAGAAACCTGTCTTTGACTCCAGGAAAAAGTTTTTAAATCACCACAGTCAATGGCACAGCAGTGTCCTGTTGAGTGACCATATATCCACATTTCTGAGGATAAATCCAAACTATTACCCAGAATTAGTGGAGTGAGTAGAAACTTGAGAACGTGAAAAAATGAAATAAATCTTTAAAAAAAAAAAAATCTTTTTTTTGTGGCCTTGTTCCTTTATATATAGATTGTTCTGACTGGAGGACTATACTCAGCTGGGGAGTTGGAAGACAAAGTCCCAAGATCTTCACTCATTCAGAGTTTGTTAGAGTCAATGGGATCTTGCATGAGTAAATATGGAGTTTCAGAGTATTTAGAATCAAAGCCTATAAATCATTCATCTTTGTTCACATGTTGGCTCACTAAGGTCTTAAATGTTGTTATTACTAAGTCTTAAATAAAACTCTGACTCCTCTTGCATTCAGTGTTAAGGAAGAGTTCTTTCATTGGAATAAAAACATTCCCATATGTGCTTATTCGAAGGAAATGCAACAGGTTTAGGATTTTCAGTTTCCTTTATTTCATTTCTTGAGATGTAAATCTGCTCTGGAACCCCTGGCATGGCTTCTTTCTTTCTCTCTTCCTCTTTCTTTCATTTTCTTTCTTTCTTTCTTTCTTTCTTTCTTTCTTTCTTTCTTTCTTTCT
>CM021732.1:50068467-50153864 GCA_011075105.1 Heteronetta atricapilla
TCTTTCTTTCTTTCTTTCTTTCTTTCTTTCTTTCTTTCTTTCTTTCTCTCTTTTTCTTCCTTCCTTCCTTCCTTCCTTCCTTCCTTCCTTCCTTCCTTCCTTTCTTCCTTTCTTTCTCTCTCTCTCTCTCTCTCTCTCTCTCCTTCTCTCTTATTGCTAGAACTGGTGGGTTCATCAATCTTTAGCATGGCTAAAGTAAGAAAAAAAACTCAAACTATTTACTTTCTTCTGTTGCATGTATCTAAGTATGGTACTGTCCTTTACCTATCAAAAGCTTTGCCAAGAGACTGTTAATTTACCTTGTGTCATTATATCTTTCATGCAAATCCATGATGTGGAAGGGTCTTTGCCATCTGCTTCCATCAGGAGGGTTATCTCAGTGTCTAGACAATGTAGTGATAGGCTCTTTAGGGTTGCTGATAGATAGACAGGGCTTTGGAGAGCTTGCATTTAATCCTCTTCAGATGTGGATGGATATTTTCCTGCAGTCTGGGATGAAATTCAGGGTTGTATTTCAAAAGAATTTGTCCTGGAGTGTAAATGGGACAATTTTGGTTAACAGTAAACTCCAAGAGGGTTTGAGGGATTAAACATGGGATTAAATAACACCTGAATCAGAGAGACAGCATTTTGATATAGGATATGTTTAGCTACTTTTGTTTTATTGTTGTTGTTTTTAATACATATTAAAATTCTTCAGCAAAGTCAAAAAATTACTCATACACTTTTAATGATGATGGTTTCCTTAAAGAAAAAACTTATAAAAAACACAAGTGACAGAGGAAGTGTGTTCCTATATGCACATGAAACTTTTATCACTGACACTTTAAAATACATAACATTCAAAAATACTTTTTAAAATATATATATATATATATATAATCTATTAGCTGATCACTATTTATTTATTTTGACACCACTCTGTTCTCCAAAAAAAAAAAAAAAAAAAAAAAAGAGAAAAAGGCAAACAAACACACTCCTGCTCCCCATTGCATTCAGGTTCTCATCCAAGAGCACAATGCAGCAATATTTGGATCTCAAATAGTAGAAAGCAACATTATTCTGAAAACCTGCCTGCCTCTGTGGAAACTTTAAAAAAAATAGTCAGATATTCCTGCTCTGAGGTTCTCCAGCAGTGTTGCTGGTGTTCCAACAGTACCCAGTGTAAGGAGCACAGTCCCTTCTGCAAGATGGTAAGCACCCTCGGGATCAGTGGTTTCGGAGGAACTGAAAATGCTTATATCTGACAGGAGGTGCTCACCATAAAGGCACTAGTTTCTTTCTCCCGGTGCTCTGAGTGCAAGTCTTGATAACTTCCCTCACCTCAACCTGCAGGCCCATGTTCTTCACTTCTGCCTGGCTCCATGGATGCCTTACAAACTGAGTTTGTTTTTTTCAGGTAGTACAACTGGGAGGTGATACATGTGACTGCCTTTCAGGAGAACTGGTTCCTCAAGGAACAAGTCCGGGACTAATTTAATTTTATTATTTACCAATGTAGAAGTGTGAATGAAAGTTAGCCATTCGCACAGACAAAAAACACTGTCAACATGGAACACTGAAGGACAGAAGGCAGAAAGATCTTGATGATCTTGCAGATTAAAAAGGTTGAAATACTCATATAAAATCATGCATCTTGGCTTCTAATAAAAAATACCTGTTATGAGATGGAATTGGCTGAAGAAATGAGAGAGGACAGAGACATGTCCATATTAGTCACATACAGTATGGTTAGTGCTAACACCATCATATGGTTATAAGAAAGACACTTATGGCCCATTGAGGTAAATAGCAACTATCTCTTGCAGAGGAAAAGAAAGCATTCATGACCTTATGAGAAGTCTCTGATAGCATTCCAACAGGAACATTGTACACTGTGTTCTGACAATCCACACTTAAAAGCAATAACATTGGTAATAGAGGAGATCCATGCAACCGATCAGGAGAATGGAAGCACTGTCACACAAGAAAGAGACTTAGGTCTGCTTAGCCTATCTAAATGAAAACTTAAAAGAAATAAGACTGCCCAAGATAAATGTACACAGCTGGAGGAAAACTACTGACATTATCAAGCAGTCCTGGCAGCAGAACAAACAGATAGAAGGGAACGATGCTGGGAAGCAGAAGGTTTCTAACCACCAGTGTCTGGAGATGCAGATCCTTCTTACAACAAAGAGCTACTTCATTTTAAATTTCTGCCACAATACCAAAGAGAAGACTTCTACTAGTATAACAAAACATCTACATAGTTTTATCCCACCTGGAACTGAACTGTCCTCCTGAACAGTCTTCTATGATTGACTTCCTCAGACCCCAGTCCCCGGTGTAGAGCTTTGCTCTTGCTCTCTTGCTACTCTCTCTCTACTCTCTCCCTCTTTCAGAGATTTGTCTCACCAAACCTCCAAACATTTTTGTTAGCCAGATTCAACTGTGAGAGACAATTCTGCACAATACTGGGGAAGGAATTTTAAGTCCTGCTTTGGAGGTGAGATCTACTCATTGACTAAGAGAGGTTTGTTATTGCATGCTTCAGTGACTACTGAAGATGAAAGGCTACATAGAGGACAGTTTAATTTCCTGTCTCTTCAGCTATTTACCTGCTGATAAAGCTTGTTCCAACATAAAGTACATTTCACACATCAGGCAGGAATTAAGTTCACCAATATAGCCAACAAAAGCTGCTGATCAGCCACTGAGCTTGCCAGTGTGCTTTATACCAGTCTGGCCTGCAGACACCTCAGGCTTTCCATTACCAGACCCATAAACCACCTGAGATTTTTCCAAAATGACATGGTTCTGAATGGTACGGCCTTTCATCCAGCAAACGTCAAACTAGTAAATAACTGTTGGTAACCAACATGGATTCAGGTGCACAATCCTGCATAGAGGAGTAATCCTTCCATCAGAGGTTTCAGAGGTCTTAGACCACCTTTCCTGAAATGGTTTGCTGGGAGAGCTCCTTGAATCTTCTGCAGAAACATGGAGCAAACTGAAGGTTGTTTTAATTTGACCTGGCAGCCAATGTTGACAAGATGCCATATGAGCATATCATACTGCTAAGGGACTTATGGGATATGCTGTTTGATGTCTGTCAGTCCTGCACAGAGGAAGAATAAGTGCTCTCGCTTTTTAACACCACAGGCTCCCTGGAGAAAGCTGATGCTAGACTGAGCAGCTGTGGGACTGGCTGAGGTATAGGTTTTGCTTGAGCTAGGGTCTCGAAGTCAGAGCCTCTGAAAAGACAGGGCTTTTTCTTCTGTTTCACAGATAGCCAGAAGACTGAATGCTTTCTGGTCTGAAATGTTTTACCGCTATCAGTGTCTGTTTTTCATAACTTTTGCTTGTTATTGTTACCTCACAGAGAACAGCAGGCAAGCTGGAAATAAATAAATAAATAAATAAATAAATAAATAAATAAATAAAGTTGATTTACCTAAGAAGTTTTTATTTGACAAATGAAAAACTAAAAATCACATAAAAATGAGAACAATGGATGTGGAAAAACATAGTTACATGTAACTATTACTGGTCTGCAATATGATCAGAAGTAAAGGATAGAGAATGTACAGTATGAATACAGGTATCCGTCATATCTGATCTGCAGAAGAAAGTCTTATGCTCCTGTCCCTGTGTGAGCTATAGTTTAGACTCCAAAGATCAAAGATTGCAAAAGGTGTAGGATCTACTACACTTTAATCTATTAAAAAGAACTGTCCTTAGCCAACTGCAAACTATAACTCCTCAGACTATAATTTATTTTATAGAAAGAGATTGATCATAAAAGGCCTCACAAGTCCTATCCCACTGCAGTAGTCAATAGCATTTTAACATGCTGAAGAGTTTGTGTTAAACACTATGCTATGATTTACTGGCTAGGATTGATCATGTTTCTGGTAGCACATATGTCTGAAGTTTTGATCTGGGCAATTTTTCAATATGATGGACTAATTTCTCAGCTGCCACATCAAGGCACAATATACCTCCCTCCTGAGAAGACAAAAGCACAACACTTATGTGGGCGTGTTTATGAGGGCACCTGTCTTATTTCTAACCATAGACACAATTCCTCTTTTCTCTAAGTCCTTCCAGACTGTATTCTCCGAAAGAAAGCTCCCAGTTATCAGTCAAAGAACAAGCAGTGTATTCACAGTTCCTGCTGAAATAACAATGTACTCACATTATTACACACCTGGGGTCCCCAGATCTCCCCTATGGTGAATGGAGACAGATTACTTGATCCCGCTACTGACTGACAGGTCTTGCTAAAAGCTAAATTCTGATCAGTCCAACGTGGAAGTGATAAGAGCAGGAAAAAAGATGAAAGCCTGCATGCTTTCCTCTCTATTGGGTCACTGTAGAGTTCAGGGATTTACTTGTGTTCCTTTGCATACAGGAAGTGAGAGTGGGGAGAAAAGGAGCAGAACCAAAATCTGTTGCAAATTCCACTTGTCATCTATGCCAAAGTGAGGTCCAAGTCTTTATCTACTGGCAATTTCTGAAGCAAATTGTGCTCTTGTACTTTTCTGAAACTGTTCTGTCAGTTTAGTTTCAACAAGCAAGGATCTTTGTGAGGTTCAGACTGGATATAGAAGGGAAAGATCACCATTCAACAGTGTGTCATGGCCATGATCCCACACATCAGGACATGTACTTTACCAAGGTGCTTGAGACTTTTACACTCATTTCCACAGCTTTTGTTGCCTATGGTCCTGCAATGGCTACTGGGGAAGTTGGTGTCTGCACACATACCTGAGTTCAACTTCTTTGAGAAATGTCTCTGTGGTGAAACTAGCTGCCACTGGTGATAGCTGTGGTGGAATATATTGTCATTTGGGTAACATGGGCCATGTTTCTGAGGTGCCAGCACAACGTTAGAGTGGTTTGCCAGAGATATTAGGAGCTGCAAAATTTTCTCAGACTCTGAATGCATTGCTGTGTAAAAATGAGTGTGCTTTCTCTTTCCATCTTACATTTTCCATACATTTATTATGAACAGACTTTTATATTGTGGATTATATAATAGCATGTCAGACTAAATGCAGATATCACTATTTTATTTATTTATTTGCATATCTATCTATCTATCTATATTTCCTGGGTGTTGATTTGGACCCACTTTCAGTTCATCCTGATTATCCTGACAAAATAATGGAGCTTGTAGTGAAATATTTTCTTTCCTTTCAAATTCTTACCAGCAGTGTTAAAAAGCTGAGCATATTTTGCTCAAAAGACCTTCATTTATCAACAACAAAGGATATGCAGGAGTAATAAAAATTATGTCACCCATCTTTTCTCTGACCTCAGTCTGATACAGACCTTCACTACCATGAGGATATTTTCTTACAAATACAATTCCTAAAACTGGAAACTGGAATATGGAGTTTCACCCCATCACTAGAAAAAAAAGCTCCTCCCGTTTGGACCTGAGACTTAAGGCAGAACTTTCCCCGGATGCTCACTGGATGTCATACTGCTAGCACAGCTGAGAGGTCTCACAAAGAGCATCTTCCTGTTACTTCTACTCATAAGACAGGAGACCTCATGCAATGGCAGTGAAATGAGTGAGAAATCTCACTGAATAACACTGCAATATTTTCTTCTTGCTGGAGTGAGATAGTGTGCTTTAATAAGCTGTTTGAAAACGAACAAGTCTCATTTGAAATAAGTGAAAACTGACAGGCTTGGTTCTGCACATCACATTCTTTTGTAAAAACAAACAAACAAACAAAAACTTCTGTCTTGCATATATGCTGTAGACGGGATTTGTAAGGCAAACTACACTTGCAAAGGAAAAAGAAAAAAAATACATTCAAAGAATTACATTTCAGTCTGCGGAAGGATAAGAAAATAAATTTTACTAAGCATTACTAATAACACAGAAAATTGCAATCAGAATCTCATGTATTATGTATAATTTTCTAAGTCACAAAAGCAGGCTGTGAGTCTTCAGGGCACTCCAGGTCTCCATAAACTATCTGTTATGGATTGAGGTAAAACATTCACCCAAATATTTGGCCAATCTACCTTTATATTCCATTTTGTCTTCACTGACAACTTATGAGTTGCACACTGGAAAGGGAGAGCTTGCTGAAGTAAAGGGGGAAGTAAGGTAGAAGCAGCAGTGATGAGCCTAAATTGTAGTGAGAAATTTTGGCTAGTCCTCCAGGAAAAAATCTAGTCCTCAAGTGTTGTGTTGCAGAAGCCAGATTTTACCATAAGAATGAAAAACAATCTTTCAAATTTAGTAAAACTGAGGCCATTTTGCCTGTGTACAGTAGACAGTTTATCTTTATTACTGGGAAAAATAAAAGCTAATGATTAGAAAAAAAAAAAAAAAAAAAAAAAAAAAAAAAGGATTGCAACTAAAGCACTCATAATTTTCCTTTCTTTTTCAGAAAAATCCAAACAACCATGTATACACAGGGAACACTGGTTGATATTTTCTTTTCACCCACATTTATTGTTAACTTTTACTGACAGTGAGTTGACTGTTACTCTTTAAGTGACTGTCACTGTCTGAAACAGACTTACAGAAGGGAGTGAAGTGCCACTTAAGTACTCCTTAGGGGCATCAGCACCTGGCCCAGGAAGCCACATTAATTTTAAATATACTTTTAAAAAATATAATGATACTTAGGCATTGCAGCTTTTGATTGTTAAATTGCTGTGACAAAACTTTGCCAACTGCCATGTACATACACAAAACAGAACTACAGATGTTTGCATCCTATGCAGAGTGATTACAGAGTAAGCTTTGTATGCATGCATGTACATGTATATACATACAAACACAATTTGGCTTTTTGAAGTAGAACGGGTTTCAGCAAGACAGTCCAGAAACAATTACCATTAATCTGAAATAAAGGTTTCAGTAGTGTGGCTCTGATCTCTGCTCAGAGTTCACTACACAACAGTGCTTCCTAACTGGAAGTGTGGCTGTTTGATTCCTTTGGAGTGAGAAAGCATTAATCTGCTCTCCTGGTAAATGGCTGACTGATGAAGAAGCTGGCAAGCAGATGTGAAAGGTGTTTGGCAGTAATCAGCCATTTGAGAGATAAGGTAGTTAATGGAGAGAGTGACCTTGAGCCTGCAACAAGTGAAAACATTTCCTTGTTTACCTATCTGTGGTACTTGTGCTGCAAATGGTCCAGGCTCATCTGCTTCTTGATGCTCCCCCCAAAATCAGTGGCACACACAACAAAACATAATGATGAGAGATAGACCACAGTGAAGGGTCCCCTCAGCTCCTCCAGATCCACATCTCAGAGTCAATAAGCACATAGAGCTGCATCTGTTAGGGTGTACCTAGTGGCTGCACTTCATTGCCTATACTTTTTCACCAACAGAACAGCAGGAAAATAAAATGTTGAAGATACCAGAAATTCAGGCAGGACGACTGAACAGAGGATCTGTTCTGCTTCTGAGGATCCCAAGACCACCAGAGCCCAAGAACACCCAAATAGATGCAGCAACTTATTTTAGGGACTGTAGCCAAATTAAATGTTTTTTATTTTAAAAATAAATACATGAATATCATAAATATCTGTTTTTAGTAAAAGACTGCAGTAGATTGCTTTTCTGACTAATTCCCTTGAAAAGAGTGAGTGGTAGGAGTAAAAGATCTATCACTATTTGCACTGAAATCACCTTTTCCTAAACCAAGCAGGGCCATGCTTTTCAGGATACTTCAACTTGTTTGCAAAAAGAACCAGGAGTGTTTGTGTTACAGGTGAACAAATTTTCCTTTTGAAATCATGACTGGAAGACTGGAAGAAGATTAATCCACAAAGTTGACTCAACATGGATCTGTAGAGAAAGATTTTTTGTGCCTGTTATTGCACCGAGATGTATCAAGGTAAAATACTAATATTATTTATTTATTTATTTATTTATTTATTGTAGAGTTGCTTCTTGTTGCTTCTCTGTTTGGGTAGGTACTCAGTTATATCTCCCTTTACAGAAGCCTTAATTGTTTTTCTGTTCACCATGACAGACTTAAGTAGTTTTGTTTGCAGCAGTACTCACACCCACCGGCTAGATCCAATGCAGCTTCTGTGTTTTGTATTTGCTAGCACCAAACAGCAACCATTCTATTTTGCAGCTCCCACAGCAGGTAATGTTATAGAGCCTGATACTTTGCTATTATAAATCACTGAAATGATCTTCTACAGAATATAGGACATTTCTACTGTTTATGCAAAATGAGATTTTGGAAAGTATTGATCACTGAATTAATACTGCATGACAAGGGAGGTTTGCTTAACTCATCAGAAAGCTTTGTTTGCTTCTCTGTCCTGGTTTCATGTCTGAGTCACAGGATCACAAGATCACAAACCCATACAGGATAGAAGGGACCTCCAGAGTCTCCAATCCAACCTTCTGCCCAAATCAGGGTCAGCTGCAAGATCAGGCAGGCTCAGGGCTTTATCCGGGTGGGTCTTTAAAGCCTCCACAGTCACAGAATCACAGAATTGCCAAGGTTGGAAGGGACCTCTGAAGTCCAACCCCCCAGCCAAGCAAGATCACCTAGAGCACATTGTGAAGGATGGGTTTTAGATATCTCCAGAGAAGGAGACTCCACAACATGGACAATCCCTCATGGGCAACCTTTACTGTCACCCTCACAGTAAAGAAGTGCCCTCTCATATTCATCTGGAACCTCCTGTGCTTCAGTTTGTGCCCGTTGCTTCTTGTCCTCTCGCTGGGCACAACTGAAAAGAGACTGGCTCCATCCTCTCAACACCTTCCCCTCAGGTATTTATACACATTGATGAGGTCTCCCCTTAGTCTTCTCTTTTCTGGGCTAAACAGTCTCAGTGCTCCCAGCCGTCCTCATACAAGAAAGGTACTCCAAAGATGGAGACCGCACAGTTTCACCAGGCTACTGTTCCACTTCTTACTTGTCTGTCTTTATGGGTAAGTAATTTATTCTTATACCCAATCTGAACCTCTCTTGTTTTAACTTATGCCTATTACTTCTTGTCCTCTCACTGTGCACCACTAAAGAGACTGGCTCCTTCTTCTCAAGTCCTGCTGAGGAAGGCAAATATACCAGTATGTATACTTACTTATATATCTTACCAGCTTTAGAATCTAGAATTTTAGAAGAATGGACTTCATTTCTGAAGGTAGAGTGTTATATATAAAGTAACATAGCCACAGCAGTTCTGACAGAATATAGGCACACAATTCCTCAATAGATTCAGAAAGGATAGAACAGTCTCTTGACTAGTAATATAGAAAATTCTAATTAAAAGAATGATTGTCTGTATAGGTTCTCAGAAAAAAACAAAACAAAACAAAAAAACTATAGAAATTCACCAAACATGCAATTCTTACATGGTTAACCTTCATCCATCCACCCACTCCCATACTAAATTCTAAAATGATTCTATTACGAAGAAGAGTACATCATCATTTTCTCTAACATCTTCCAAAAAAAAGCATGAACTAGATGGGTATACAGCAGATGGAAAGTTTTCATACATATAAAAGATTTTTATAAGGCAGATGGTGGTCAATTGTTCAACTGAAAAGAGGCATTGGTTTTATTTGCATGAAATATACTAGCAAATTAATTCCAGTTATGAGGAGAATGAGAAGAGGACAACATGGGGACCCTGTGGAACCTCTTTAGTAGAATCTTTAAGAACAGGTTAGCATTTGTTGGAGGTGAAGTGTATTCCTTGAGATACTTCTTCAAGAATTAGATTAAAAGTTTGATGTCCACCACTATTCTGTTTTCATGGTACTCACATTTGTCTCATGGATCCAGCATTCTTTCTCATTGTGGGGTTACTTCCAGGGCTTGTATGAATTTACAGTTAACTGAAAGGTGTAAATTTACAGGTGTAAATTGAAAAATGTTGACCAACTGCTGGAGATAAGCCACATAAAATTATGGACATGGTGGAAGGACAAGAAGGAGAGTGAACAAGTGAGGAAAGACAAAGACCTGAAGGTTGGAGAGATGAAGGCCAAAACAGAAGTCACTCCATTCCTGAATTTTCTGATGAAAGTGACAGGCCGAACTGTGGAGTAGCACAAATGCATCCCAAGACATAAGACTTCATTCCTATTGCCAGCTGGCTCACGACTGCACAGAGGAGCTATGGATGGGACAGAACCCAAGAGGAAAACTAACAGCCTTGGTCTGTGGAATGTTTTCATGAGCAAAGGCTTTTCACCTTTGTGAGGTTTGTTACACATCACAGACGAATAACTGAGAAACAGAACTGTAGGCTCTTGAGTGTCAAGACCAGCTCTGACCCACTTTGAAATCCAGTTAGAAAAAGGATTCTTCATTAAATATGAAGTTCTATATTAGCTCTTGGCCAGAAGGACACATGAAAGAGGAGCCTGATTCTGCTACAGCACTTTCCCCATAAAACCTGAACTTGTGCTCCAGTGTTAGGATATGTTGAAGTTGGCAGGACAGAATCTGATTTGCAAATTAGAGCAGAATCTGTCAAAGTAACGGTATTAGCTACAGACCTATGCTTACGCATCTGTACTTGCATTACATGGGAGAAATAGTAAAAGGTAAGATTTCCTGTCTCCTGCATAACTTCAATGGAAAGAGCAGAAATCATTTGCATAGCTGCAACAGGCTTTTAAGACTGTTGAGTGATTGAATGAAGAAAGAAAATAAATATATTCACCATGAAACTAGATAATTGGAATCCAGAGAACTTTTTCAACCATCTACCAAACATTTAATTGGTATTAAATTGGAGCTTGTACAGTGTAAGCAGAACCCTTCAATTCTACTATGGCAGCTTAACCACAGAAAGAGGAAAAAAGAAACACAAATATCTTTATAAAGTTGAAACATGTGGGTTTTGATTAAATAAAAACAAAAAAGTGACAAATATTTTAGATGAAAAGTTCAGTCTAGTTTCATTTTCAGGTCCTCCATAACTCTGCCCTTTCAGATTTTGGCAGAAGGTGACTGCAGAAGTATCAAAATATCTTGTATATTCCTGTCTTTGCAGTATTTCTGGCCCAACCAAAACCAGGATGCTTCTGCTTTCCCTGACCACTGACTGACTGAAAACTATTCTTTCAGGATTGTTATTTAAGAGGTGTGACTCTCAAATCCAGCCAAGCAGTGTTTGTTTACTTCCTCTGCCAAGCCTCCCTCTGAGGGATTGCTGTTGTTTTTCCAGGGGCACATATCCTCAGAGTGGGATAGTGCTTCATCACCCTCCCTGACCCATACATGAGGCAGCTACTTTATTGCAGCGCTGAGCTGCAATAGGCTCCTCCCACTTCTTCTTCTGCAGCTGCACGTTACTCATCCCCTAATGTGTAGAAGAGCTGCAGACATGGATCAAAGCTGCTAATAGAATCATGGAATAAACAAGGCTTAATAGGCTAACTGCTTCAAATGTGATTAAAGTTACAAGAAACCAATCCTTCTCCTTAACCAGGCCTGGCAGTTTCAGGTTAAAAACTGATTTTGTGAGGTTAGATGCTCTTCTCCCACATTAGTCTAGTTTCTGTATTTTTTTTTTCCATTTCCACAAGCTGTAATTTACACATTTCCTGACAGAACTCTGCCAAGCCATCAAACAGACAAGCTGGCAACTATAGAGATTGAGCAGCAGTTTTAAGCTGAAGAGAAGAAGCCAGCCAGCTGCTTAGCTTCCTTCCCCCTCCCAACCGATCTCTGCTATAGTTTTGTGGGTCCTGATTTTTTGTTCATCTTGTACAACCAGTAATTTATCAAATTCACCTCTCCCTGTCACTTGCAGCCCTGTATATCTTATTGACTTAAAATTAAGAAGATGCATCAAAATTAGTGTTCCCTCATAGCACATACTGCATGTTCATCTTCAAAGATATACAATTAACCACTATTGTGACAGAGGGTGACCTGAATGAGAGATAAATTATCTACAGTAGTGACTGATCAGGTGTATGTTCACAATTTTTTCATCTCTGTAAAATATGGCATGTAATTTTTATGTGTTTGTAATCAGCCAGCAACAAATTCAGGACAGCAGAAGAGTCCATGCTACCTGGAGTACTACAAACTAAAATTACTGAAGAAGTGGAGAATAGACAATATTTAGGAGTCATGCAATGCGTGTTGGATTTTTAAAACATCCATCATTTTTTGCAACAGTGATGTTTAGACCATTTTCAAGTCCCATATCATTTGGTACGGAAGGGACAGCATCTCGAAAAGGAACAACTAATAATCAGAAGGGACCTACATGGAGATCTGTTTAACCAAGAACGCCGCACAGACTGTGCACAGGAATTGAGCATTAACTCACAGTCACTATACCAGATCTAAGGGACATCAAATACAATTAACAGGTGGCAGGTTTAAAACAAACAAAAGAACAAAAGGAAGTCCTTTTTTTATTTTTTTTTTTTTAATTTTTTTTTTTTTTAAACCCATTACACTATGGAAATTCATTGCCACAGGATGTGGTGGGTGCCAAAAGCTTGCACAGCTCCAAAAAGTTATTAGACCAGTTGATGCAAGAAAAATTAACCGACAACTATTGAGCACAACAGCATCATCTCTGCTCCAGGAAGCCCCTGAGCCACAGACCACTGGAGGTGGGGGAAAGCATACCACGAAAGCATTGCTATATGCTTGCCTGTCCTTCTGACCTTCATGACATGTCTGTTCTTAGCCACCATCAGAGATGGAATACTGCTTCCTGGGGCTCTTTGGTCTGAGCGAGAAAGCTGTACTTGCACATTTGTATGAACTAGCAGCCAACGTGCCAGATCTGCCCAGTAAAGCAGATCTGCCTGGCCTGCTCTCCTTTCCCAAAGGAGCTCAGAAGCAGTGGTTCAAGTGCCACCCAAATGCCTCAGCTACACTTGCTCATAACCCGGTGCAAAGAAGTGAAACGTGGCTACTGGGAGCTGCAGCCTTTGCCATGACTTCCCGCACCCATGCAGCAGCAGTTGTTGGGCTCTCCTATTGTCCTCTGCTCCCTCAGGGAAGGAGGGAGCACCTCAGGGAGATGCTCAAGGCAGGGCCAAGGTAGTGTTTATCAAGCGTGGGAAGGGAGAGTGACTGTGGCTGGACCAGCCTGAGCACTTAGCCCTGAGAGAGAAGGTGAGGTGTCCTGCTTATGGTATGGAGGATGTACAGCCTAAGTAGTGAGCAGCAGAGCATTTTCACCCTCACCTACCTCTTGAAATATGAAAAAAAAAAAAAAGACCTAAGCCTTCTGCATTTTGTTGATGCTCTCCTAGCATACATCTACTGAAGGCAATAGGAGCTTTGCTGTTAGCTGCCAGGGATGTAGGATCAGCCAAAAATGCAAGCCTGGCAGTTTTTCCCTTGTTTATCTTATTTTTTCCCCTCCATATGTTCCAGGGTGGAATTATATGGCAAATATACATGTTGAATTAATGCACAAAAAAGAAAGTCTCTGCCCCAGCACCTGGAGCTAGCCAACTGATTTCCTTATTCAGCACATATTATATGATTTGAGATCTTTGAATGGCAGAAGCCAGAAATACCCCACAAAATACAAAGTATATCTGAACTCATTTGATTGTGTAAGGTGGTGTTAATATTCAAGGAGCCTAAAAAGCATGAGTTCATCATCAAGCATTCCAAAGACTGATCAATGTTCATTTACCAATGCATGTATAATGTATGTACCTCAGTTATAAGTTCATGGCTTATGTGCCTGTAAAGATATCTGTGGAAATTTAAACAAGAAGCTGTCATCCCATCAGCCTTGAAAAGCTGAGACAGCAGAGAAAGGTGCCTTGCTAATGGAGCTCTAGTTCTATTTTTGCTCTCTGCCTAATGATTTTCCTTCTGCCTTTTAGTTATTTCAGCTACTTTGCTATTTAAAAATAATGATAACACAGTGGAATAAAATACTTCATTTCTAGAGATCCTTCGAGAAAACCAAATCACAACCTCCCTTCTATTCCCCCTATAGAATGTATTGCCTTAAAAAAATATTTTTTCTGCTCTGTGTTTACTGAGTTAAATGTCTTTATGTGAGAAGAAATTAAGAAATTACTAATAACTTCATGATATGTAACATAAATTTGAGACACATTGACAAAACCATAACATCTTTCCAGCAAATACTGCGCTATCTCCTCCAGAAAAATGAGAAGAAGAAGAAGAAAAAACACATATAAAAGGGAGTCCCTTTTACTTAAGCAGAAGGTCTTTATATTTCTAAAGTATTAAACATGTCAGTTCCTTAAAATACAGCCTGCTGTATAAATCATTGAACAATGGAAATTCTCTTAAAGAACAAGAAGTGTGTCAAGATTTACTGCCACAAATCTATATTCTTTCAGAACTCCTCTGATCACTTTCCACCCCCTGCCCCCTTCTTTTCCTCTTATTTTCTTTTCAGTATCTGGTGAATAAGGTTCCTGATTTCTGTCCCTGAAGAGGGCAACAAAGAGCTTTGCTGCAGGTCAGACAGTTTGATTTGCACCCTGATGAAATCCTGTAAACCAGCTATACCATTCTTTTGCTATCCAGCATTTGCCAGGCCTCAACAGTCAGCCCGGATCACACTAGCTGCTCCCAGCTGACTGACCACCTCTGAATATGGCTGCTGCTTGGCTGCCTTTCACTAGCTGGCCAGCCGCTCTCCACATCAAAGGCTCAATTCTTCCAACTTATTGGCCCATGTGTCTCAAGAAAACATATAAACCCTTCAGAAAAAAGGAAATGTAGGCAGGAAATGTAGATCTGCAGTCATTCAAAATATCATATGATGTTTAAAGGTTTTTTTTTTTTTTTCTCTTTTTTTTCTCTCTAATGCAGTTGTTGGAATACTGGGTTTTCAAAATATTGAATCAATAAATAAGTTTTTCTTTAGAAAAATATAAATATTGACTTAGTAAAAGTGCAGGATAATACATAAAATAGTTATGCATAGAAACCATTTTCAATGTCTATGCTTTGCCTTTTTTTTTTTCAGAAGAAGCTATTACAAAGTCCAAAATGTTTGAGCATGCAGTAGTACAAGCTGCATTCTGCTACATACATATTTATTATTACTCATATCTATCCTCCTGTATCTGTAAAGCCAACAACTACTTCACCTACATGCCTGTATGTATATCTGCATACATGTGTGCAACAGAATGGGGAAGAACAGCATTCACTCTGCTAGTTTCCAAGTCTCCAGAGTTCCATGTGTATCATGGTTGGTAGCACAGATCCATGCCTGTGGGCTGGCAGTTCCAGTTCTGTATCTCTTCATTATCATGAACCCCCAACAGCACAGAGAAACAGTCAGGCAGCAGGAGGAGCTGAATGAGTCCACATCTCAGCTGTATGAACCAGGGCTATAAGCCACCAGGTAAAGAATGCATGGGCAGTTTTGAGAAACATTGAGGAAAACACAGCAAAGCCTTAAATAGCAGGTGAAATAACAATCTAACTGTATTTTCATTTGGATGTTAGAGTTGTATTCCATGACTACACTCAACCCTATTCATCTGGATACCATGTCTACACAAATGCATGTTCAGACACCTACAAATATGCACTCCTCCATTGCCAAAATACCTAGCAGCCCTACCAAATTACTTGAGGTTTTGTTTTCACTCCACAGGCAAGACAAGGAAGAGGCTGGGTTGCTCATTCAGGATGCATACACTATGCTAACACTAAATTCACCTGCCTCCATTCCCACTGTGTGTTTCAGTGGTTGGAGGCTGAACGGAATAACAACACAAAACAACAGTGCAAGCCAGCCTCTCACTGCAATGGCTTGTTATAGAGGAGCAAGGTAAAAGAGCCCTTGCCGAACAGTCCCCATTGCATCTGCCACAAAGTCTTTGCACAGATCTTATAGCTGAGAAGGTCTAAGGAGACAAGTGCAGAAAAGTATGTGGGATGAAGCAACACCTATTAACAGAACAGCTGCTAGAATTGGGGGAAAACAAAACAAAACAAAAACAACCAAAGCAAACAGGAAGACTTCTGGGAACACCGGTCTTTTTCCAGGTCCAAAGCAGTCTGGAATAGTTCACCCTGCATTTGCACAGGAAGAGAGGATTGCTTCCCACAGGCTTAGCGTACTGTGGGTACAAATGCATATGTATGCATTTGCAAAACATATGCAACTCCAGGGCCTAAAACATGTTTAGAAACTTCAGGGTCTGGGAAAAAAAAAATAAAAATAAAAATTAAAAAAAATGGAAACATATACAGAAAAAGTTAGTGTTAGAAGATTTTTTTCCATGGGTCTGGTAGGAAAAAAAGTTGGGGAGAGGAGGGGGTGTGAGAGGCAGGGGAGAAGGAGAAGGCTTTTATGTGAAATACTCCACCTCAGAATAAGCAATGAAAGAATGTTTAAAGTAATGTTTACAAAGACACTGGATTTTTTCCCGAAATGGTCAGTTTTTCCCCATCTCCTTATACCCCTTCCTCCCTCCATACTTTTCAACAAAAACATTTGCTTTCCAAATTTGCAACATTTCCAAATTTTTTACATCTCTAGCAAGGTTAGAGCTGAGATCGGACTGGGGCAAAGATCTGTGCCAGTAAAGGAGGATAAAATAAGGCACATATTGTAAAGTAAGAATTATAAAATGACAAAAAAACGGAGGCTGGTACAGGCTTTGGACACTGACCAGGTTTGAGGAACTGTGTTTTTATTCCTAGAAACCCACACTGTGGTTATGATTTGGGCCTCCAGGGACAAAAACTCCTGAATTGTTCTTGGTGGAGATGAAGCACAAGCCCGTGGAGTGGACTGACATAGCTAAGGACCCCATGACTTAGTTTTCATCTGGGTTTTTTACGGCCAGTGCTCCAACAGGTAGGTGCTATACCAGGGTCCTTTGGATGCATTTTCCAGAAAGGGCTGCTAGAATAGGTACAAGGGAGGTTGCAGAGGAGAGACATGAGAATTGAGACTGTGGTCTACACCAGTGTCTGCTTCCCTTCAGCTTTCTGGCCAGCAGAACTGATGGTCCAGGGATGCTGCTAGACCTTGCCAAGGACACCCCTATTTTTTTTCATCTTTGCTCCTAGAAGTGAGGTTTTTTGTTTGTTTGTTTTGTTTCTTTTTTCCCATCTGTATCACAGAGCTAGAACTCCACTTACGTACTCATTACTTAGGTTTTTGGTAAAAGCTATATACACCTGGGTTCTGTTTTGTGTAAGAGTCAGTACCACTTTGGCTTTCTATTGGCAAAGATAATTTTTACTTCTTGCCTTAGAACTTTGCCAAAACATGAAAAATAGACTCAGTAACACTGGTATGTAAGGAAGTACTATCTTCATTATTTGATACAGCCATTACTATTCAAAATGTATTCATATGCATGTATCTTATAAATGCACCAATATGTATTAAATTACAATGTTTATTTAGCTTGCTAAACGAACAGGCTTTTGTATTCTTAAATAAATAAACATAAAATAAATGCACACACACACACACAAAATATTTCAAAGTTCACACAAATTTCTGCTTTTTCTTTCCTCTTTCTGGCATTTCTTATTTCCTGAAAAGACTATCCATAAGCATTCTGTCTTTTTCACAGCAACATTTGCACAGCTCAGATTAACCTGATAGCTATCTGTATGCTCACAGCAAATGTAAAGTAACTTGCTTTGCAACACCGCCAAGGAAAATATATATATATTTATTAAATCAACTTGTACTCATCATAGTTTCAAAGCACTGACAGAAGTAGCTATTTTGGCTCAGAATAAGAGCCCACTTCCACCACCCAGCTTCTTTCAGCCATGGAGCCAAATTTGTTAGGGGCCTACTTCTCCAACCTAAATAATGAGAAGGCTAATTACCATTCATAGCCAAGTGTGAATCAGAAAAGCCTTTCCTAATGTTACTCCCTCTAAGAGCACAGCTGACTTCAAGAATATGGTTTTGAGAACTCAATTAAGAGTCTGTTTCACCTGTTTTAGTAGCGAGGCTAGACCTTGGGAAATGTTGTATCTAAATTCATGCTTTATTACACCATTTCTAAATTATTTATACAGTGTAATGATGTTGTTGTTTATTAGTTTCACAAAGATGATAACCACATCTGAAAGATGAAGGCAGGAGAGGTTAACACAGAATAAATGTATTGAGAGTAGGATGTAATCAGCAGCAGAGCTCTTTGCAGAACATTTATCTGTAGTTTCTTTTACATTTCCTCCTCTACAGGCAAGGTTATACAGCCTCCCTACTTATGGTAGTGCACAAGTCTCTCGTCACTTTGTACCATGTATTTTTCATGAATATCGACTTCTTGTATCTTCCCATACCTACAGGTCTGTAGCCCCACGGTAGTTAGGAGGATTTGACAACTGAAATTAAAATCTGTAAGCACATATGCATCCTTGGAAATCCAATTTGGGGAACTATACCTTTTCATCGAGCTGAACTATGCCTCAGTTGCACCCTGGAGTAACTCAGTCAGGACTAAGAATAGCTCCTTGGTGCACACCTAGCACAGATTTCAGTGCTCACAAGTTTCATCACTATTTGTGCAGGTACCGCATCCACACCCTCGATTTTCTGCTCCTAACAGCCACGTGAGCATGTCTCAGCCTTCACCAGGTCTCCTGTGCTCTCCATTACAGCTCAGGAGAGGAGAATTTGTTTCATAAATTTGTTCTAATTCGAAGTTAATTTCTTGGTGAATGTTTCTATGATGATTCTTTCATATGACTCCTTCCAAACTGAAGTACCCCGGTATGAGAACTTGCATAATATATATATATATTTCTATCCCGTTCACCGTTCAGCTGAGTTGTAACCCAGATGCAGACATTAACATTGCTAACAGGGAATTTTGTTTCTGCATTTGTAATTCATATTTCTCAATGGGAATAATTATATAAATCACACAGTTTTGCATTTGTTTGAGTGAAATTTTCATGTTACACCCAGATATGGGTTTCTGCTGGCTTATTAATTTGGCCACCAATAGAGAGAATGAAACAACGTTACTTAATTAACAGATGCATATTTAGCTGAAAAATTAAACTTTCAAAATGTGAATATCCTAAATATAACAATTGACTATTTACACAACAAATACACTGTTTCTTTAAACTATTTTAACTGGAAGTTTTAAAATACATGCCATAGGCAAGACTTATTGATTATCCAGTATAGCTGTGTCAGCAGAAGCAGAGAAATATGAGTAAGGCTGGAAAAATATGCACCAATCCCTCTATCTCTGCAGAGCTTGGCAGCAAGTTGCTGCTCTGGCTCCATCCAAATGTGCTTTTGTCAAACACAGCTTATGTATTTCTACCTAATCCACAGGCTTTTTGTGCTCTCACTAAACTAAACCAACCTCCCAAATAAACTTCTGCCCTACGTGAAGCAGTTCTGAAATAGGACAGGAGCCATCAGGAATGGCATTCTGATGGATTTTTAGGCAGGGATCATTTTGGCCAAAGATTTCTAGCAGCATGCTGCAGGTTTAAATTCCCCTGGATATCTGCCCTGGGCTTGCTGGAGTTGTGCCTAAATACCTAGCTGCATCCAGGTACAAAGAAGAGCAAGTTTGCTTTCTCTGGCCCAGAGGGCTTGTGCTGGGGAGGGGGCAGCAGGGAGCTGGCAAACCCTGAGGAAGGTTCCAGAAGCAGGGTCCTCTCCAAGGCTTGCTCTGCCAGGCTCAGGTGCAGACATATTTCTTGGCTGTGGGTTTAATTTCACTCTTTGTCCATAGGAGAGGTAAAAGATGCATGGTGTTTTTGTTAGCCTGCCAGTCTGCTTCAGTTCGTTGCACTGGCCTCATCCAGAAGCTGTAGTCTATCAACAATTTACATTGCTAACAATTCTGAGGCTGCGGAAAACAGTGGAAAATCAGGCCTTTTGTTGAAATAGTCAGGTGGCATGCATAATGCACATGAAGTGTTTTGAAACTGCTTCTGGCTGGTGGCTTGCAGAAATATGTACAGGGCTGCTCCCTCCTTCCAGCACCCAGCAGTGAACTGTACATAGTGCTGAACAGGATTTATGGATGGTATTTATTTTAATAACGCAAGGTGAAACCATTTTTTATTTTCTCAGAGTGAATGTATCTGAGTGAAAAAAAAATAATCTATTATTGGCAAAAAAAAAAAAAAAGAGAAGATGAGAAGATCTTAGAAAAAGAGATTGGTGTAAATAAAATGAAAACCATTCAAGAACGATATGTTCGTGAACACTGAAGTCATCAACAAAATGACCAGCTTAGTTGTCTAGGACTTAAGCACCTCCTCAGCACAGGTCTTCATCATGACAGGTAATGTTGTGGTTCTCAGTGAGTTTTACACTCAGAGGAAGGGGGTTACTGCACCTATACTCAAGGGAAATTAACCATCCAGGAAAACAAACACAACTTCATAGCATATTCAAACTTCTTTCGCTTTTAGAAAACACAGTTCTGTAATAACGACAAGCCAGACTTGCACCATGAACAGGAGCCACTTATTTTCTGAGGGAGAAAAACACTTTTTTTCCTCTTTTCTTCCCCTTCCCCTCTAACCCCCTGTGTGCTCTACTCTAATGAAAGGTCAGAGGTTAGGACTTTATTTTCCTCCAGACCATGAATGCTAAATAGCTCTAGCAGGAACTGTTCAATGACCCCTGTGTGTTGTGAACCCACTGAAAAATGAAAACAAATGTTAGTCTGGGGTCTGAGTCAGGCTCTTTTTGCCAATCTATACTTATGGAGCACATTAGGGCCACTTACGAAATCAGGCTGAACCGTGATCTCTGACCTTGCTCCCTTTTCAAATGGCCTTGCTTCATCTGCTAGCAGCCCGGAGCTGCCTCTGGTCTCTGGTCTCGGGGAGCAGGGGCTCTCGTCTAATTCTCCTGCGGTGCCTACTGCTGTTCATGTGCAAGTTACATAAGCCAGAGCAATCACTAGCACACATCAATGGCAATGCTCCAATTTGAAAGTAGATGGCTAGAGTAGGTGTTATTAGTACCCTGTGTCAAGCTGTGATTGCTCACATATGGCTACAGGCTGAATGGGACTTTTGATTCAGGGCAAAGAAAGAAAGAGCTGGTGGTAAGGAAAAAAGAGAAGATGAAGCAGGCTTGATCTCACCACTTTCTGAATTGAAATGGATGGATAAGAAATAACTACAGTTAAAATCAAGTTGGACATCATAAAGATACCTATATTGTATATATCAGCTTCTGGATTCCCAGGTGGTCCTGAACTTAAACCTAAAATCCTAGTCCAGTGACATTAAATCCTCATATGCAATAGCAAAATAGTTTCAGCAAAAGGTTTCAGAAGATAAACACATTCTTCTTGGTAGTATGACAGAAGAAGCAAGAGAAATATTTTCTCTATAAAGTAATATTAAACAACCATAACATTCCTGCATTTAATCTCATCGTTCTGAGGCAGACATTTTTCATTTCTATTTTCCCCTTTACCCTACATTTTTCCCTATTCATTGTCTTTAATGCACATGAAAAACAAAAGTTTAAGTCTACACTGTTGAGACTTGAGGACTGACATTGGTCTACAAATGTGAGCTGTGTGGAGACTGATACAAAAATTTACCACTTTTTTTTTTTTTTTTTTTTTTTCCTTGAAATAGACTCTCGGTGTAAAAAGCACATATGCCACATTAGTTTCTATCTGAATATTTTATCTTGTTTCTTATTGCAGGACAGCCTAAAAAACATATATTGTGCACATACTGTATTGTGCAAGGGAAAAAAGAAGAGATGAGATATGATAGATTCTAGCAAAACTTGCAGAGAGAGAAATGAACAATTAAATAAAATTTTCATTTTGAAACAGTCAATTCTCCAAACAGAAGAAAAGCCAATGAGTGCTTCATTCAGGATGGGCTGAGCACACTTCTAATCTTACAGGTGCATAAAACCCTGAAATGCTAATGCAATGTAATTCCCTGCTTGTGCACTTAAAAGTAATGTGCAATTTTCTCTGCTTCAACAGGGCTCTTCATGTGAAAGGCTGAGCACTAGGGGTCAGAAATCACTAGACATTCTCTTTTATAAAGCAGCAATTGTTCACAAATTTTCTGCATACTTTGAAAACAATTTGTTTCAACTGGTTTAAAAGAACATGATTTGCTATTTGTTCTTGGGGACATCACCTACCATTGTATTTGCAACAACACAACAACAACAACAACAACAAAATAATATTGGCCTACAGCAGTATTTGTTTTCTGTGTTGTTTCAGGTTTCAGGTTAAGTATAAGTAAATTGATAACGTTGACATGAGTGGTGAACAAAGGTATTCAGAATAACAAAAATCATACTGTGGTTATTTATGATTTTTATGTCACTTATGTAGTTCTGACCTATGCCAACTGAGTTATTCAGCCAGTCTGCTGTTTTATACTGTGATGGATACTTATGCTTGCTGGTATTACAAAGTCAGCATTTACTACAGGTAGCTAAAGTATTGTCAGCAGACACTTGAGAAAAAGCACTACAAGCTTCTTAATGGTGACAACCATAAGTGGGTAGATTAGCTGTAGATGTATATTTGCCTTTAAGCTATGAACACTGGCAAGACTATGGAAAAAAAAAAAAAAAAAGGTGATGTGGGTGAAGGGAGTGAATAGAGAAATCAATCTACAGGACCTGTAGATCACCAGTGTTGCTGAAAACAAAACCATTTCAATTTAAGGATGTGAAAATTAATTTAAATGTGTCTTCTCTTGAGTTTCCCAACTTGCTATACCCACTGATGTTTGGAAACCCATAAGCAATTTTCATAAGCTATATATTGACAGTGCCTTGTGCACCCAGCCTTACTCATGAAAATGCCCTCCCCTCCTGACAGCCTAAATCTTGAGCTCCAGGATCTGATCAGCCTGACAGCAGGCAAATGCATGCAAGATGCATCATTTATTGTGTAAAATCCTATATATTCAACTATTTATCTTAAATTGTTTTGCCTTAGGCCACATGAGATGAGCTAAGTGATTAACTGATATAATTTTGAAAGTAGAATGGGGGTGTCAGGTGGTATTTTACACAACTGTCCATGAGAAAAATTTCTCTATTGAGTTCTTCCTGTCTGTTAAAAAAAGTTTCATTTTAACTTCATATTAATTTTGAGGTTGTTCTGCATATCTCCTCTTCTTTTTTCCTTTTCTTTACTTTTGGATATTTATAAAGAAAGAGGTTTTGTACTGACATAGTATTGTTTGTGTCATCTTTAAAATCATGTAACTTTTGAGACTGGGTAACAAATATTAATATGTATACATTATTTATATAATTTATTTTAAAATTATATAACTTGTATAAGTGTTTCTGTAATTATGCATGAGTATACATACAGTATAATGGTAAAAAGCAGCATTACCATTGCAACATAGTATCAAACCATACAAAAACATAGACACATTCTTGTGAGGGGGAGTGGAAAGGTAGGTGACCTGTTCTCCATAATCACTGGTGATAGGACCCGCAGGAACGCTGAGGCAAGGGACGTTTAGGCTAGACATCAGGAAGAGGTTCTTCACCGAGAGGGTGGTCGCGCACTGGAACAGGTGCCGCAGTGAAGCAGTCACTGCACCAAGCCTGTCTGAAATTAAGAAGAGATTGGACTGTGCACTTAGTCACAGGGTCTAAACTTTTGGGTAGACCTGTGCAGTGCCAGGAGTTAGACTTGATGATCCTTATGGGTCCCTTCCAACTCAGGATATTCTATGATTCACTTTTAAAATTTTATTTTTTTTCCAAAGTGATCTTCCTTAGTATGGTGTTTTTGAATGGAAGGACAGTGCAAGGGGAGATATAAGTGTGAAAGGAGGACTTCTGCACAAAATTGGTTGGCTTTAATTATTACAGTGGCTCTTTCCTTACATAGGGATAAAAAAAAAAAAAAAAAAAAAAAAAAAAAAAAGAATACTTAAAATATTGATCCTCTGTGAGATTCTTTGTTCTCTTTGGTCTGATCTGAACAGAATTTGGTATTCTTTCCTTGGCAGGAAAGACTCTGGCAGCCTTTTCTTGAACAGACACTGTGTAAACGCTGCATTGCTCAGTCTCACTTTTTCAGAGACAGGTTTTTAATTTGGGTCTAGATGTCCTTTTCAAGTGGGGTACTAACTGAAACAACTCATGCAGATTGCCTCTCATGTAGTATTCTTCTCTGGTTTTCCTGGTGAAACAACATGCAGACACAGGAAATCCTATACACAACAATGGTACACAACAGTGCAGATGCCAAACCCAGAAAACAAGGTGTTCCAGTGAAGCAAGAAGAAAGTGCTGGGAACAAGGCCCTGTTTCTTGCTGCCCACCCTCAGGTCCATTGACTGATCAGTACAAACAAACTTCTTTCCAAAATCACCTGACAAAGCTGAGAAGACGGAGCTATGCATCCTGCTCCCTAGGACCCATGCAGCTTTTGAGCAGGAGCAGACAGGGGTGCTGTTTCAGCTGGGGACAAGATTTACCTTTCAGTGCTCTGAGCACAAGTGAGTGCATCTCACTTTATACCTATCACAGCATAAATATTCTGCATCTTTGCTCAGAATATAACAGAAGATGTAGGTCCAGGTTGAAAGTGAAGGTGGTTATGGAGAAGACAACATTGGTTTAAAGGAAACAGATGATCAGAAACAGTTTTCAGAAAAAAAAAAAAAAAAGGCACAAGAAAAAAATATGAAAAGGAAAAAATATGTATTGTCTCTTCTGCCTTTTGAAAATACATATCTTTCATACTGAATATCAGCTCTGAGATGTTGGAAAATTATTAATCCTATACAAGCACCAGCATTTGTCTTCAGAAATATTTCAGAAAGTTTGCTGAATGAGCTAGGTCTGAAATTTATGTAAGCTAGTTGGAGCAGGAGCTATCTTTTATGTATTTGTACAATATCTAGCAGAAGGTATTTGTACACATCTAGCCAGATAAATGGAGTTACTAGGTTGTGTCACCAAAAAATGCAAATAACAATAGCTACAACAACAATAAATCTCTCTGTAGTGAATAGAAATTTAACACCTAATCACAAGTGTTTTAGCTTTTTATTTTTATTTTTTTTTATCACACACATCCATCCATCCAAATGAGATACACTGGATATTACAGCTCTTTCTGTTTCTACAGAACTAGACAAAAAGTGCACAGCATGCTGGAGCACTGAGGAGTAAAACAAAAAAGAAGGATGGGTCACCTGTGACAGCATGAGACAAGGACCTGCTGAGCCGACCAGTGCAACTCAAACAAACAAGTAAATGTCCAGCCATTCGTATCTCTGCCTATCACAGGCCATTTCCAGGAGTTCACCCAGCTGGAATAAAGCTAGCTAAAAACATTGTCCAAAGAATTACAGAATTCATGAACATACAATTGTCAGTTAATTACTTATTCACACCTGTGAAATATAGGTGTGTGCATATCTATCTACACATATATGTAGGAATGTATATATCTGTGTGTATAGAATCCTAGAATCATCACAGAATCACAGAACAGTTTGGGTTGGAAGGGACCCCTAAGGATCACCTAGTTGCACCCCCTCTGCCATGGGCAGGGACACCTCCCACCAAACCAGGTTGCCCAAAGCCCCATCCAGCCTGGCCTTGAGCACTTCCAGGGATGGGGCATCCACAGCTTCTCTGGGCAGCCTGTGCCAGTGCCTGACCGCCCTCTGAGTAAATAATTTCTTCTGAAAATTTAACCTAAATCTACCATCTTTTAGTTTAAAAATATTATCCTTTGTCCCTGACAAGGAGAGTGTCGTCCTCCCCCCCCAGCTTTCTTGTAGGTCCCCTTTAGGCACTGGAAGCCCAATAGAAGGTCTCTCTGGAGCCTTCTCTACTCTAGACTGAATAACGCCAGCTCTCTCAGCATCTCTTCATATTTGAATAAACATATATACATGCAAATGTGTGTGTGTGCATATACATTCACTGAAAGACTTCAAATGTAAGAGATCATATTATAGAATATGTGGTAAAGAAGATAGGGTAGAAATCCAAAATCACTATCACTAGAGGATCCAAATGCTAAGAAATAAGTTATATAAATATCAGAGAAGATATTTAAGCTATTTTAGAGATGTTTATCATTTTCAGATTAACCTCCAGAATGTGGGCCTTACAGAAACATTTTCTGATTTGTGTTCCTGAAGCATAATTCAAATACTTCAACACAAGAGACCTAGCTCACCGAAGAATAAAAATCATATGCAAAAATTTCAGTCCATAACAAATTTATTCTTCCTTTCAGCTTTTTTATCTTCTCCAATTTACAAGCATGAGGTCTCTGAAGAAAGAGAGAGAGGAGAAAAATAGCCAACAACTCCCATATATGCCTCCAACATTGTCATCATTGTCTGACATTATTGCAAATACTGTTTGTCACAGGCAGTCCTTGAACCTCCATAAAATGAAATGGACTATGGAAACTGTGTAACCAAACTCTATAGATGAATGGAGACCACATTAGCTATATATATATATATATTTTTTTCAAAATGAATAGATACACTGAGAATTACACTAAGAATTTATCAATAAATAAATAAATAAATAAATAAATAAATAAAAAGAAATAAATAACAAAAGAAAAAGAAAGAGCAGGGCCTAAAAGCCATCTCTACCTCATCTTATCTCCCAGTTGTCACATTAACATTGATTACTATTAATTTAATTCCCAGCTGAGATCACAGGTAATATTACCATATTACCTATACTAAAAATTGTCTTCGTTTCGAAGACACTGCAATCCCATGAATTGGGAAAGCATGATGGTTTTAATAGACCTAGTGAGTGGCAGAGCTGGGTGTAAAATCTACATTTGCGAGCTCCTACCCCTGTGACCTAAAACCATTTTGTACTGGCATTCATCTGATTCACTACTCTACCCAGACTGTAGAAATCCTCCCTTAATTACACACAAAAAGGAACAATGGCAATTCTCTGTGCTTGCTTTTTGGATTGCAATAAATGATGGGTGCCCACCTAAGGCAAATACAGTTGTGTGAGCTGACACAATGAATAGACACAAGTCTCTTTGGGTGAATGGTGTTCATATTTGCCTGGTTAACTGGGTAGTCACACAGACTGATGTGATAATTTCATGACCACAGAACTGACAAAAATTGTCTGGTAGGACGGTTTCATGTTTTCCAGGCTCTTATCTCAGAGGGCATGAGCTGGGGCCAGCAAACCAAGTTTGTATTGTGGCTGAATAACCAGTGAGAGCTTCAGAAACTGTAAAGCTGCCCACAAATGTAGTTGCTTGGGTATAAATGAAAAAAACAATTCCTAATGAAGGAAGAAATTATAGAAAGCAAAGCTTGAAAAAAAAAAAAAAAAAAAAAAGACATACCCATTGGAACAGGTTGTTCATTTCAAATTCATTGTAACCCATTGTTCATTTCAAAATGGGTTAAAATGACATTTTTTTCACATAGTTTTCTCACTGTGGCATTATGATAAATTTCTCTTCACTGCTTCTGTCTTGGCAGATGTTCAGCAGTTCTCCCTCTCTTCTTCTTTCTCTGTCAGCAGCATCTGGCTGCAGCATTTCCACCTCTGCAGCTGTTTGTCAGCTGTTCATGCAGATGAATGGACTTGGGGTGACACATAGCCTACAGGAAATGGGACAAGACAGGGAAATATAGGCTAGGAAAATATGTTATGAGGGGCTTAGAAGTAATTTCCAATCCTACCGAAAGGATAAGACTGGGTGTGGCAGCTGCTAGACGATGGAAAGAAGATGCAGCTGCATCCATGTGGTGAGAAGGCCAGGGGACTGGCAGAGGATGCCCAAGGAAGCTGTGTCCTCCTGGAGAAACTACAGGAAAGCTGTAGATGGGTTTCAGGGTGAGGGCAGTGCAATCACTAGTGCCAGCACATAGGTGGTATGGCATGAGAGATTCCTCTGGAGGCTCTGTGTCAGGTGCCAGTGGCAGCACAAAGGGCTCAGTGTTGTGCATATCTGCCCCTTGTGACTTACATCAGAGGTTGTGGTGGGCCAGTAAGGTAATGAGAACATCAAGGGCAGCCTCTGTACAGTGTTTTTTCTCTTTCTATGAAATAGCTGTTCATAATCCTTTCAAAAAAAAAATAAAAAATAAAAAAAATCCCAACTGTGGACGGGGAGCAGCTATAAACCAAAACACCTGCATGTCACCCACACACAGCCTTGCCATTATGTGCAGGAGTACTGGCTCCGCCACAGCACATACCGAGAGTTTGGCTCCAGGTGAAACTGGACAGACAGATTAGCTCGCTAGAAAAACACAGGATTCTGTGAGACTGTATTTGTCCCACCTCTGTATGGCCTTTATCTCTCGCTGCTCGTGCTCTTTTCTACCTCCCTCCATCCTCCGAACCCCACACAACTGTCATAGAGATGAACACCAGTAAAGTGGTAATGCTGCTGAATGCTTCCCATGTTCTTAGCCTGGGAGGAGGATGTTTCTTCAGTGTGTGACAAGGGCTTCACAGATCACTCCTTATCTCACAAACAGCTGTCAGTGCTCCATAAAGGCACAGGCAGAATATTGCTGCCACTGATGATGATAATGTCCACTCGGATGCTGAGGATAGTAAAACTCCTCAATTACCAATTTAGCTTTTTGAGAGATTTCTAACAAGTGAAACCAACACAACTTCTTTCTGAGCAGGATAACTCAGAACACTGTGAAAACAGACCAGAGAGACACATAAGTAAGACTTCACCTAACCAGAGGAAGTACGGATATTAGAAAAAACAGTAGAAGAAAGCTGCTTTCAATAATCCGGAATCCAGCAAGGAGTCTTCCTGAGGGCCAGGAGCTAAAGCACAGAGCCAGACAGTGTCCCTCCCTTTCCCAGCCCTGCATTCAACTGCCTTACCACCTCCAGGAGCCACCTCAGTTCCTGTCTCCCTGCTCCCCTGGGAGCCAGAGCTGTGCCAAGAGAAACAGGGAAGAAACAGGGCCCCTAACCCCTGCCCCCAGCAGCTCCCTCTGTATCACTGAAGATCAAGTCCTGCCTGTATTGTTAGCCCTCTCCAAGACTCCTACCTAACAGGGCACTTGTGCACTGCCTCCTATTCAGGCTAGTGGCTAAGTGTCACTCTTTGGCCTTCTGCCTGTTTTTAAAGCTTTAGTTTTGCTCAGCTGTGGTGGGATTGCTGGGGTAGCAGTGGGATGTTGACCTGGAAAGAATGAAAATGGTAGAATGTGCTTGCCAAGCATATTCCAAAGACGAACTTTGGAAAGCCATGTTTTGTTTTTATGTCTATACATTAAATTAATCTCTCCAGTAAGCCAGGTTTGCTCAAAAATGTGATTTTGAGAAGGAGTGGCAATTAAAATTCCTTATGTACTTTCCACCCTTAGAGCTGAGGCCAACGCATCTTAAAAAATAAAAGCAAACCACAAACACATGTGCACACTGCGAGCATCTGATCACCTGACTTTAATCAATGGATATTTATTTAACCAGACCCTCTTTTTCAAAAGTGTTCACTGCCACAAGTGATCCCTCTGATCTCTTTATGGGCATGCCTACTAGACAAACAGGCAGGCACATGGACAGACAGAGGAGGTGGGGTGGGGTGGGGGGGAACCTAGTCCTACTCCAATGATTACCATGACATTTCTCTTATTCCAAGCAAGTCTTATGGATCCTTCCTAAAAGCCTCCACCAGCTATTTGAAGGAGAGTCATTACTGGAGGAGGAGAGAAAATAAACCAACCTTCGTGGCTTTTAACACAGTGGTTGGAAAGCCAAGTATAAACCTTTTCTTCAATCCTTGTGTACTATCTATTCCCTTTATTCGCTTTTCATGGTCTTGGGCTGTCTGTATTCAGAATAACACTTTGAATATGGCCCCCTCCAGTCAAGAATTTAAATCAGACTTAGCATACCAGAGCCCTTATTTTTTTTCTTCCTGAGAGCAGATGTCCACCTGACTTGAGGTTTAAGGTGTGATTTTTTTCAAGGTGCTGTCTGCTGAATCTCAGCAAGATTCAGCCACCTAACCCTCTTAGGCTCCTTTGGAAATCCCGCCTCTGTCAGATAAAAGCATGATATTTTAGTAGAGGAATGAAGTTAGCATTCACATGGCTGTCTGATCCAAAATTTTGTTATTAGAAGAGAGACTTAATGAACATGAGGACTGAACTGCAGAATAATTAACCATGGAACATTCTCAGTCAGTTAACCCAAATGATTATGCCCAATTGCAGAGGCATGAAAGTGAGGTTGGAGAAGAGATGAGAAGGTAAAAGCTAGCTGCTGGAATAAGAGTTATTTCATAAAAATATGATGTTTGGTGATATTTAAAATGAAAGACATGAATATCTTCCTGGACCTCAGTGAGTAATGGAAGAACCATAACAAAAAAGGAAGTAAAGCCATGCAACAAGGAGGTCACAGGTATTTTGTTTTATTTTACTTTGGTTTATTTTATTTTTATTTTTTACATTTTAGAAGACATTCAAATTCTACTTTGAAAAATATAGCACTTTTATCTCTTGTGGACTGGTTTGTTCAACGCAGTTTGAAGAGGGCAGCTACAAGGTGAAAAAGTAAATAAGATGAGAAAAATGCAGTCCTGTCTAAATATAACTCTAAATACATAATAAATTTCCAGGCTCAGTTATAGTTTTCAGCTTTATTTAGAGAATTAGAAACATGAGTTTAAGGAAACTTGTTTGTATGTAAGAGGTATAAATATGCTTATAAAATAAACATAATCTTTAATCTGCCTGGAATCCCACTGAAAGCTATATATGTGTGTATACATGTACATACGTGTGTGTAGAGGTGTGGGGGGGTATTCAGACAACATCGGAGCAGTATCAGGGCTTTCTTCCACCTTACAATGGACCCTCCTCTGGGAAGGTAGCAGCAAATCTTTAGCAGTGAACTTACTGGTATGAGCACCTTACAAATCACAGCCACTCAGTATACAATTAAATGATGCAGTAAAGTCCACGTAAAGAACAAGATGCAATTACAGTGGAAACCAGGTTCCCCTAAATGTAAAAATTACCTTGGAATATAAATAAACACAAATAGCATTGTTTTTTGTTTGTTTGTTTTGGTTTGGTTTGGTTTACAGTATGAACTCCATGCTTAAATGTTGGTTGAGTAAGGATCCAGAAGCACCACTTTCCTCTGAAACACTAACAGCCTTTTCTTCAGCATTTGTGTCTCATTGAGTACTATCCTAACCCAAGTCAACTAAAATAGGAAGGTGTAATAAGCTGATATTTTTTATATACATTTTATTTATTTATTTATTTTTAATATGGCCTAGCAGAGTAAAATTAAAGAGCTTTGGCTTAGCAGAAATCTGAGATCATCAGGCTTTAGCTGCACGCGAGCAAATTTAGCAGTGAAGAATGACTTGGTCCAGTCTGGGTCAGGGCTGAAGAAATCACATTTTGGGGAAGAGGTGAACCTCACTTTGCAGCCTCTGAAGATTAGATGGGTGGCTAGCCAGAGAAGGAAGACATTTTTCCTGTTTTGTTTTTTTATTATTATTATTTTTTATTATTATTATTATTTTTTTTTACATATCCAAAAGTCATGTTTTAAGGAAGTTTTGGTACTGTTGACTGTGATTGCTATTAATCTGTCAGATACTCAAGAAAAAGATACATCTTCCCATTCACCTGTAAACAAACAAACAAAAAAAATGTCAGCTTGGTCATAGAAATCAATCTGTTCTGGCTTGAAAGAATATTTAGGAAATAAATATTTCATATTTATAAATAACAGTATTACTGTTGTTATTGTCCTCATTAATGACAGCGTAAGACACATATATGGACAAAATTTTCAGGTGTATTTTAGGACACCCAGTGTGAATCTGGGATTTCAAAGGTGGTCTGAATTTCAAGAATAATTACTAGCCACTCTATAAAAATCACTCTATAAAAATCCCCTTTCTCATCTCTTGCATGAGATATCCAGGACCTCCAGTCTTTTCCAAAAGCCTTAACTTTTCAAAACCTATGTCTAGAGAAAAAAGGCCCAGAAATTTATTATTTTGTGCCCCAGATAAGTATCTGTGGCCAAGTGTGAAAGGTGAAAGGGTGACTGAAGTTCAGGCCCACAACCTCTGAAGGGCCAGAGCTCTGAGTCACTAAAACAGTGGCTGCAATAATAAATTTGCAGAGTCCTATTGACGAGAAACCTGGATGTCAGATAGGAAAAAAAAATTATTCTCATGGGAAAAAAAGTCTGGTAAACATGTTTCACATCAAGCATGATCCACCCACAGAGACAAATACAGTTTGCAGCCCTCTGATATTTTTTTCCTTATTTAGTAAGAAAGCATGTACAAATGTAAACTTTTTCATTTTCTTGTGGTTGAAACCTCACTTACGGGCTTCCAAAATGACACCACTGAAGAGCACAGCCTAACCTCAATGTTTGCTGAAAAAACACAGGGAAGGCAGCACCTCCCCTGAGGAACAGAGCAGAAGCTGTGAGCAGTATTTCCAAACAAGTGGACAAACAAAAATATACAAAGCAACCACTACAAAGTTAGTGCACCTCTTCTAAATTCTTCTGGATATTTAAGGTGAATCACAGCCAAGCCAGAGGCTCATGCAACTACAGGGAAACAGTCCAGATGTTTAGTCCATTTCCTTGTGGCATTTCATGATGCAAAGGGCAATAGCTCTTGCTCTAAGGTCCTACGTGTTTGCATATTGTTCCACACAAAATGGGCATTGACAGCAATGTTCCAGTTGCATTTTGTTTTGTTATTGGTACTTGTATTGGTACAATAAGTGCCTCAAGATTCTTGGGATGGGAGAAGAGAGCTTTCTTTCAGGACAGGTAACAGGGTGAAGCAGAAGAATTGCTTCTTTCCTCTTAATTCACTTTGCTCAAAGGATCTAGGGTCTGTAGTGAGTACCTATGCTGGAAGAAACATGGTTGTCAAGTGTTTACCACCATCATCCAGCATGAGACAGACTCCTAGCAAGTTATCAGAGAATGGCAACAGAATACTCATCATAACTTATTCCTATTCTAAAGCTGAATAACTTCTGTAGAACTCATGGGCAACGTGCAAGAAATGCCCATATGCAAAATGATATTGCCAGAGAAATCAAATCTCTTTACCAAAGCTGTATGTATCTTACAATCCCCTTTTTTGATAGAAAAGTCATTTTAATTAGTAAGTAAGGGCAGGGAGTTATTGTTGGTAGGCACAGCCCCATACTGATGGTTCCTCTATACGTCAGTGCATGAGCATTAACAGTGCTCAGATAATCTTGCTGGCAAGCAAAGAAACAACTAGCATGTTACTTGAAAGAACTAAAGCTATATTGTATAGCAGTCATCAGTCTCCTTGAATCTGCTCATAATGATGAATGCATCATTCTGCCTGCCTGCAACTTGTATTACAAACAGCACAGCCAAGTCTTTTCCAGTTCTGTTATTCTGTTTTAAAAAACACTGACATTTTCTTAAACAGACATAATTTACAATTTTAAGCAACACAACAGTGCCTTGGTGTGTAAGGGCCAGCACACAAACAAGACTCCTTTCACAAAGATTTTTTTTTTTTTTTTATACACAGTCTCGTGCTCTCTGAGGTCACTATAGCTTAAAACTAGAGGGAGGGGAGGGCAGGAGGAGAGAGGGACACGTGGAAACTAGAGGCTTTTTGTGACATATCTTTGGCTTTTAAATATGCATAATGCTCCCAGAGCAGAAAGCCCAAGTGCAAGTATTGTTAAAAGCAATGCTTAGCGTCTGCTGTGCACAAGCAGCTACCTGTGTCAACATTATCCTGTTAAAGCAACTCAGGCAGTAGATTTGGGGTCTGAGCATCCATGTTATTTTAATCCTGTATTTATATTTGCAGCTTGCCTGAGTTCCCCTGGTTGCAACACCACATGCGAAACATCATGAGCACCCAGATCTCACAGAACCCGCCAAAGTGTCCCCCCCACACAACATTGTCGGGCACCTCTGCCTACAGCATCTTTCACCTGCCAACATGTATCCCACCAGTCTGCACAGGATGCCCTGCACTGCTCACATTCCTGGACAGGATTCACTTTCCTTTATAGTATGGACTCAGCTAGGAGGCACGCTCTGCATACCCACCATCTGTGAGGTGTACATCAGAACTGGAAAGCACAAGGTGGTGCTAATGGACTGACTGGTGAAGTCCTGACATGGTGAAATGCTAGGTGTAAATATGAATTTTTGACCTGAGCCTGATTCTTCTTCAGCTGAGGTCAGTGACTTATATTTCACTGGTTTCAAGGAGCATGTTCACACATTAAATTCTGGTTTTCTTCCTTAAGAAGCCACTGGGAAGTTTTCATTCTTATGATCAGTGGTCTCCCACCATACTGTTTCCTCTTACAGCTTTAGCAAGAGCAGATGTACAATTCTCTAGTTACAGCAATACTATGATTTTACATGAATACATCATTATGATCTACCTACTGATGCCACAAATAAATAAACCACCCCGTGTAAAACTGCCTCAGAAAAATAAATAAATAAATTAAAATCATTCTTTCTCTGACATTTGCGAACTCTGGGCAGATGACATGACATCGAGGAACAAAAATTCTTTACTAAAAATGTTGTTTCCCTATTCCATCTGTCTCTAGGACTGCAGCAGGAAGGAACAGTGTCTTGTTGACTGCAGCAGCCTATGAAGAGTACCTGATTGCTATTTTAATTTCATAATGGACTCAAAAGAGCAGGTGACACATCAACTGTAACATTGGTAACATCAAATAAGTTAGCAGAAATACTCTGTGGGGGCAAATCTTCTACATGGACTCCCAGAGTAGCTAAAGGGAGAAGCACTGACACCATAGAGCCTGGAGGACAAGAGGAAGTAAATTAAGCACTGTCCCAAGCATCTGAACTCTGTTCATGATTCAGACTTTCTGTGTCACAATTAAAGTTTGTTTAAGTATTGGACTTTTTTTGTTATTGACCTTTAATGGAACTTGGGTCACAGAAATACTCAAAACCCAGCATTAAGGGAGGAAAAAAAAAGAAAAAAAAAAAAAAAAAGAATGTGTTTACATTCTAGGCTCCAAATGAGATCATAAATGTCCTATGCAGTGTGACAAAGGCTAGTCTCAGGGTATATTTTATGAGTGAGCAGAAGCAGGAAGCACTGTGAATCATGTGACAGCCCATACCTTGACATTTCCACAAAATTTCCCAAATGTCAGTAGTTCAAGTAGTTCAGCTAATGACTGAAAAAGAATGCAAATTTTAGGGGTTTTATGTGAAACAAAATCAAGCTGTGAATCTTTTCCAAATTATCTTAGTCTGGAGTAGACTCCCTGTGTACTTTTAGCCTTTTGGTCATACTTAACTTTTGCTGAAGAAGAAAGTTTGATAATATTTTCTTTACTCCCTTTTTCTCCATCTTCTGAAACTTCACCCTGTGTCAGCAAAATAACATGATTCACGGGGGAAATTCTCATGTTTTTCCATTGTCTATGGACTAAATTTGAAAGCAAATCCAAAATTTAAATTTGGCAGAATATGAATTGAAGTTGGTATTAACTAGAAACTTCAGTACAAAGTATGCTTGCCTGATCAAAGCAATATTCTATATCCTGTGGAAGCTTTTGAAGAATATTTAGAAATAAAACAAGTGGGAAAATCTCTCTCTGCCAAATTTTAAGCTGTTTTTTAAACACATCAAGGCAAAGCCATAAAGCAGCCAATTGCCTGTATCTTTTGCCAAGAGCAGCATTCCCTCTCTCTCTCATTTTCTCCTCCTCCTCCAAAATGAATGAGATCAAGATCAAGAAAATAGTGTCAAGCCCCTGAAGCACTTTTCAAGTTTTCAGGAATATTGCATTCACATGAGTGCATACACACACGTATAACAGGCTTGATCTGCCCAAGTCCCTTTATATGTTTCGCCACCACACCGCCAGGACTGTGGAGGTACTCAGTGGCATAGAGAGGTGACCAAGGGAAGCAGACGTTTTGGTAGCCAACAGAAAGTTAAAAAGAAGTGGGGTTGCAAGAGAAGAGGGGAGCGAGTGGGCAGCATTTGGTCTGGATGCCAAAAATGTCTCCATACATCTCTGTGCTAATATTATGATTATTATATTGGCAGAGGCCATTTTGTTTTCTTTCCCAAGCTGATCTTGATCCCTTCTTGTGCAGGTATTGAGCCTGGTGGGCCAAAACATCAAAAGAAACAAGGCCATCAGTGTAAGATTTGCTGTGCTCTACCCAAGACAGATAATGTGAGGAAGCAGGAGAAAACAGGAGCAGAGAGGAAAACAAACATATTAATAGTGACAACCTGGGTAATGACCTTTGACTTTTGTAGTACTTTTGAGTTGAGGTTGAAAATGACAGGGATGGAGAGGAAAAATAAAAAATAAATAAAATAAAAAGCTTTAGTTCCAAGATTTCAGTTTGCCTGTAATATAAATAACTGATGTAAATAACTCTGTGTATCTGATAAGCCTAAAGCTGTCTGAGATCTTAAAACAGCCTTAGTTCTAGAATGTTTCATTAGAGGCAGCTATGGTCAAATCCTTCTACTCTCTCTCTCACTCTTCCTTCTTATATTAAACTACATTACACACATCATTAAAGACCTTTTAAAGACAGTTTATAGCTGTCACTAGGTTACGTCAGCTCAAGCCTTCTGCCTATCACATGCTGAATCAGCGGCCCTCCAAACAGTGCTGTGTGTGACAGGCACCAATTCCCATTGGCAGCAAGGCAATTTTAGTTTCTCAATAGCTTGAAACATGCCTTTCTAATAGTTAAACTTTTCTTCTTAAGCAAAATTACTCCCTAGGACTTCCCTCATTCCTCAGACCCTTCCCAATTATTCCTTTATTCCATAGAAAATAAAGCTCTGCACCCTGAGATGTTTCTGCATCCCTCCTGCAATTGTGAGCCCCTGCAATATGATCCATCCAAGCACATTTTCTTGAAATTTTCTGGCATGGGCAATCATGCCAAAATATGAGGCAGTACAGGTACAAATAAATATAGAAGCTGAAACTGTGCATATCAGTTATGCATGCTGTGATTTAGATTATAAACTTAAGAGGAGCTATTCAGTCTTAAATTAACATTCCAGTAGCTTCTATTTCCACTTTCTATTTCCATTCTTTATTTATTTCCTACTCACTGCTTGCCTTCCCTCAATATCTTTTCTCAAGTCATTTGAACATTTAATTCATTTCACCTTTTTTTTCTCTATTGTTCTGATATTTATTTCTGTATGTTGCTTCCCCCGTAAGCCTGTTACTTTTAGCATATATCTTCTGCTGCTGCTCAAAACTCCTGATGGTATTTCACATACTTTTTCCTCTCTTTAATACCTCTTTTCTGCCTGTCTCCATTTTTTTAACATCTGAATCAGTCACGCTCAATTGTCCCCTTTTGTGTCTAGGTCCTGAAGCCCATTTTAAATCAAAAAACAGTTAAGCATCTGTTTAACATTGTAGCGTTAACACTGAAGTACATGTTTAACACTTTGGCATGAAGTGCCAGGTAAGCATTTACCTCAAGTTTATCAAAGTTCAGCTTCTCTGCCAAACAGTTGTATATATTATATATATATATGTATGCATACATATATGTTTGTATATGCATATATATATATATAAGATAAATGTTTTGGTTTAAAATTGAACAGGTTTCCAGAAGGAGAACCACTGGCACATACAAAGTGTTGGCAAATTATGAGCTTTGTCTCAGGTACCTAAGACATATATTACATTAATCACCATCACTCATCTCAGTGTTTGTCAGAAAAGCACATCCTCTCCTCATCTGTGACATGAGAGGGGCTTCTTTCCATACTGGTCATTCCTCTGCTGTGGGGGTGCAAAGGGTTCAGGGGACCTTGACATGTGTAGGGGAAAACAGGCACTGTGTTTAGAGGACCCCTGACAGTGGAGCCAATGGCCAGGGAGGCAGGATATCCTGAAATTGCTCTGGCACAGCACAAGAGTGCTTTCCAAATCTCGTTGTATCTAGAAGACAGCTGCCAGCTCACAAGATTTGAAGCTCTGGGAAGTAGCTGAGCTGACTTGTGTTTGCATGGGCTCAATAGAGACTCTTGCTGGAATCCTGCAGAGAACCTGCAGAGAAGGACAGCACGGCCACAGTCCCATAGCACGCAGATAGAGTGCTCCTTCAGATTGCATAGAGAGCACCTTTACAGCAGGAGGGAGTTCAGAAGAGCTTTCAAAGGGTTCCCACCCACTGCTACTCAGTTTGTAGTGAAATACAGGTGTACCTTCAAATACTCATCTTTCCTTTAAACTCAGATTGAAGCTTTCTCATAGGTTGTACACACACATGCCTTTAATGGGGTTTAATTCCATTTTGAACCAGGCAAATAGGCTAAAGGATAGGAGTATTACTTTCAGGGATGGGATAGATATGACTTTCAAACAACTCAAGAATTTGGGCAGAGGAGCTTGCATCTGCTTGTTCCATCAATGCCTTTCAGAAGCAGGGCTTAACCTGTATGCTCCTTCTACCTTTCCAGGTGGATGAGTTATGTAACACCATGCTGTTCTTTGCTTTTGCTGAAACTATACTCAGGTGCTCTATTTGCCCCTCACAGTGTATTGGGAGCATGAACTGTGAATTCTACTGGGAACAGATTACTTAAAAAGTTGAGCTTTCCAAAGCCTATATCCATCTGGGGATTCATTGAACACATTTAGATATGTCAAGAGTACCAAACATGTTTGAATACTTAGCTGAACAGAGATTATATTAACATTAATAAGAACTACTTCCACAAGAAAGTAACTGTAAAACTGTGAGCCTTTTTGTTTTGTTTTACTTCAGGTTCAGAGCCCATTCTCAGAACAAGTCGTTGGGTGAGGAAATGGAAAGGCAATTACTTCCAATGTACTGGACAAATCTGCTAGAGGAGAGAAACTGAATGTTTGATGCATTGCCCAAGGCCAATGTTATACAATTATAAAAATATACTGCCTCCCCAGTAATTCTGTGAATATAAAATGAAGCAACTTAGCTACCATTAATTAGCTATATTTTGTAGTTTTATGGACATTGAACATGGTGTGCTGATTTGCATACATTAGCATGCAATTTACATGCTAACTTCAAGGTATTCAGTTTTATTGCCATTACCTTTTGTGGCCTATTTCTCTAATGACTGTAATGGAATACAAGAGAATTTTCATTGTGTTTACCCTGTTACCTTATACATGATTTTCAGAATAATGTGTCATGCTGAGAAGTGGGAATTTTCATGCAAAAGGTTTTGCTTTCAAGCCTGAGCCACTTCATGACCACCCACCCTGCTGAATTTTCTAATGCTGCCTATGCTTCCTTGGCCATTGTTCTTTTTCAGTCACATAAGGACACACAATATTTTAAAAGTCAGGTATAAGTGTAAAATATTTCTCCATTGCCTGTACTAAAAAAGAAATTCAGGCACAAGAATTAATGGGTCCTACTCTATCTATCAGCACCTAAAGGCACAGAGAGAAAAAAATAATCTGCAGCTGGGAAAAGCTGAGCAAGGTCAAAGGGCAGTGCCTGCATCTGCATTCACTGAGAGGCAGAGAGAAAAAATAAAGGGTCTCTTTTTGTTGCAGCTCAGCACTATTTTAGAAAGTGCAGATACTAACTTAATTACCACAGTTCCCTTTTGCAGTAGAGCACTGCAGCAGGCTATAAATCAATACGTAAGGTCACATTGCTAAAAGCACTGAAAAAGTCTTTTCTCTCACTATAGCATGTTGTTTGGTGCTTCTGTACCAGTCATGAGACTTCAATATCAGATAGGGAACAGGGCTAAAATAATGATTACAAAAGAAATCAGAATTACAAAAAAAGCAAGGTGTAAAGCGAGCAAGTCCAAATCATGGCAAATATCATTACTACATCAAGCCTGTCCCTTCCAAGCTTGTAGACAGAAGCAACAGAAGTTGTCCAGGAGTATAAAATATGTTTCACACCATGATGAATTCTTGACTGGGGAGTTGATGTTGATGGAAAAAAGGATTTGAAAAAAAGTATAGTAATTTACAGTTTAAAAAAAAAAATGTAGTGCATACATGACATCCTATTTCAATTGTCAATTAACCATGCATTCAGAATATTACCATATTTATTTAAATTCGATCATTTGACTTAGCTCGTCACAGTCTTGATGTAGGTTCAACCCAGACTTTAAGAAACAGTTACAAAGGTATATATGGGTAAGTGGCTAGGGACAAATCATTCTGCCAAAACTCCAGAAAGTAAAACAAATAAAACGTAGGCTTTCAGAAGAGATCTGCAATACCTTCAAAGTAAGATTTAAAGCCAGAAGTAAAAAAAATAAAAAAATAAAAAAATAAAAAAAAAAAATGTTAATAGTTTCTACTTCACATATAAAGTAAACTGTTTTGATAATGACTGGTGTGATTGGTGTTGTTGCATGATACATATAGCATGAAGGTAGAAAAGCCAAATTAGACTTGATTGTCAATGTCATCTGAAATCTGTAGCATTGTACACACTGCATTTCTGCCACTGAGGAATTCTTGTTTTTATGCAAAAAGGTGCTATGCTGATCATTAACCACATTTCCTTAAGCAGTGACACCAAAAATACTAAATCTGCTTAAATTACTTACTGAACCTAAACTTTTTTTTTTCCTTTCCACAAACTGTTATGTGCAGAAGCAATGTAGAGAAGACCAGTAAAGTGATACACATAGAACAAAAGCAAAATAATCGCTTGCACCAAGAAGATTTTGCTTAAGTGAGGCAGTAAGCATTTAAGTGCTTAAGTTAAGGCAGTACTGCTTATCCTGAAATTCATGAATATTGTAATTTTCATACTTACTACACATGATACTCCTCCGCTATATTGTACTGTTTCAGATTAAAACAACAACAACAAATCCTGTAATTATTTCCATATTACTTGCATACTTTTTTTCTAAATGCAGCCTCATTTAAGTACTCTTTGGTTATATTCACCATAGCATAGTTAGATTTACGTATGCCATCAGTTCCCAAAACAGCACTCAAAAAGGGAATATAGATATCTGAAAATGCTCTTAATAACACTGAACACACATACACATACATATATTTCTATGTTTAATATTTATAATACTATCTTGGAATAAGTTTATTAATCTATATTATAATAATGAAGACAGTTCTGTTCTCATACTCAGAGACAGTTACTGAAATTAAGGCACCTGAATTTTGTACATGCTTTTGCAGGGGAATTTCTGCATGGGATACCCATTAGTGTATGGAAGGGTTGTTAAAACAGGACCAGATAAACTATTCACAGGGAACTTGAATCACCAGAATATTTATTGATTCTAAACAGTTCAGAAACTGTGCAACATATTCTTGAGCACCATCTACTGGTACTAGAAATGGTCAAAAATGTCCATAAAGACATCAACAAATATGACAGTCTTCAACAAGTTGAACTTGTACATGTAAGTAGATGTTCTCAGCATTGTTTCATTTGATGTTGTTCTGTTCATATGGTATTTTGTGATTAGTTTGGTTTTCTCTTGGTGGGTGGAACACTCGGATGTCTGAAAAATGGAAATTTGGCCGAAAATGAAAATCTTGGCCCAAATGAAAAATATAATGATTGGTGGCATGCTGCCACAGTGTCTCCCAACACATATAGTTTGCTTACTTTGTGTCTCAGGCTTATCAGTTAGTAATTTATAGCCACAGTCTATAGTGAGAAACTAGTCAGAAACATCTTTAACCACAGATGTTTCACCACAGCAGGCAGTTTCACCAAACCAAGCAGAGCATAGGTTTTCTGGCATGGATGCATCCACAGTAAGAGTGTTTCAACAGTTTTACCTGTCAAGCATACACAGAACAGACATAGCTGGAGGGAATGTGGAAGGCAAAAAGAGTCATTATCAAATATGGAAGTAGAACGTGTTTACCAGCTCCCTTGTGGCAGACAAGACTGGAAAGAAACTTAAGAAAGCAGGAAAGAACTGTTGTTGCAGATACATTTCTTAAGAGAAGCTTTCAATTTTCTTTTGTTAACTGAAAATGCCAGTAAAAGGCAAGGCAGGGTGATTTTTACTCAGTGATGCCTGTGGACATTCTAGTTTTCTGCTTTTAACAAGGGTCAGCCAATGGGCCTCTTCTGGCAATGTTAGACACAGGACTCTCATATTTTTACAATACACCTTCACAATACTTTGGGTATATGGATTAATTCCCACCAACTCCTTTCCATGGAGAATCTTCTGGATTCTCCAGTGGCAGACTTGAATCTATCCAGTAAAATTAAATATTCAGTAAATATCCAGACCAAAACCAAATACCAAAAATTAAAACATCAAAATGAGCTGGAATAAGAGTAGGAAAATGGTTATAATGTCTAAAGACTGAAGGTATAAATTAGCTTCAGTTCAAGTACTATGAAACTGAAGGGCTCAAAACATTCAAAATATTTTTATTTCTTTGTGTAACAAAAACTGTGAATGTCAAGTAGTGGCTCTACCACTCCAGCACACTGGATCTGGTCCTTCATAGCTGAGAGAAACTATTGGAAACTTCTACATAAAAATTAGAAGTATTCCCAACTTGGAAAAAAAAAAGAAAAAAAAAAAAAAAAAAAAAACTGTCATACTCCAAACTTTCTCTTGCACCCTTTATATCAACATAACCAGTCCTTGCAATCAAAAGACAACCAAAGCTTGACTCTCCCTTTTCTACATTTTATTTCTTTTAAAGACACAAAAATAAAAAGACTTGAATAAAATAAAAATAGTAATAATTAAATAAAATGATTAAATATTAATAAATATCAATAGATAAAATTAATTATCAATTAATGAAATATTTTTGTTTTTTCTTCTATATAAGTCATGTAAGGGACCAAGATAAAAACTATTGTGTACATTTAATAATCTACCAGCAATATTTATGTTTCATATGTTTATAATTGTTCTCCCACGTGCCTGGTGACAGGATGAGGGGGAATGGGCTTAAGTTGCGCCAGGGGATTTTTAGGTTAGACGTTAGGAAGAACTTCTTTACTGAAAGGGTTGTTAGGCACTGGAACAGGCTGCCCAGGGAGGTGGTGGAGTCACCATCCCTGGAAGTCTTTAAAAGACGTTTAGATGTAGAGCTTAGGGATATGGTTTAGTGGGGACTGTTAGTGTTAGGTTAGAGGTTGGACTTGATGATCTTGAGGTCTCTTCCAACCTAGAAATTCTGTGATTCTGTGATAATGTATGTGTATATGTTTATAATATGTGTGTTTTTTTTTTTCTGTAAGATCTCAAACTCTTCCTGGAAGAACCATTTTGAAACATCATGAATCCATCTAAACATTTTCTGCAATCATAGCAAATTTAGGCAGGTTTACTGCAGCAATATTCAGTCTTTGGACCAAGCTTTTGATTCTGCTGACAAAGTTTAAATCTCTCCACCTAACATATACCAGCAGTTTCTCCAAGCCACAAGGAACAATTTCCAAGATCAAATCTCTGGCTTATCGGTATAAAGGAATTTTGGCCCATGCCATTGCTTTTGAGGGCTGGATAAAATGTGCTACCTGCTTAAAGTCTGGTAACGCATGACTAGCAGATAAGCATCCCAAAGCTTTGCTTCTGTGATGCCTCACACTTTGAGACTTTGTGATGAAGTTATGGGTTCAAGTCACAAAAATACTGAATAAAGTGACTGGTTTTTACCCCGCTCTTCAATGATGAAGACCATTATGTGGGAAAGGAAGACCAGATTATACTCCCTTCCTTGGCTTTTCACAAAAGCCTTTGGAGCAGGTAAATCTGTTCTGCAGTATGCTCAATGATGCTGTCTTCTCATACTTTAACACTTCGTATCCCTCTACATCTCTCATTCCTGGTCTGCTCTGTGTGCCCAACTAGTTTCTCATCCTGCTTTCAGCCATACCATTAGCAGAAAAGCATAGAATATAGTCTTTTTTTCCTCATGTTTTTGCACAAATTCACAAGAAAAATACCATAATCTGACTCTATGTAATTAGGAGTTAAATATTCCTGTAATAAAGCTAAAACTTTTAAATTTTTGCTTACCTAGTTTCCAAAAGAGGGAATGGAGAGATGAAAAACATTTCCACAAATAATGACAGAAGTGGGAAAAGTTTTAAAGAATATTCTACTATACTTTTGACACAGTAATGTGCTTTCACAACAGCAAGCATGGTTGATCTACTTTATGCATCTCCAACTAGTTGTAAAATTATCCCTTCCTTTTCTTTTTTTAATTTTAATGATCTAATGATCTTCTTCATTTCATTATCAAGACAAGGTATCATCACAGGTTTTTTGTTTGTTTCAGTTTGCTTTTTTTTTTTTTTTTTCCTGAGCATGTACACCATACCATTTCCAATAACACAGGTCTCTACTAGATTTTCTTTCAAAAAGAGACTGTGTACTTCACTAAAGACAAAACAACAAACTCACATACAGTAACACACACACACATACACCCACAAAGCAGTAGATGAGAGAAAGTCTTCTGTGACAGCACCATTTTCTACTGCCTGGGTGATTAGAGAGTGCAATGCTTTTTATCAAAGACAACCTCTTTCTCACCCTTCAAGCTTTAAATAAATACTTGTGCTAATTGCAGATAGCAGCAAAATACAGCACCAAGTGTTTCAAAACTGGCGTAGATGTGAAAGGTAATAAACAAGCTATCATAGATTAAACATTGTGGAGTGCTGTGTTTCTGTCACTGTCAGAATGTATAATAAAGAATCCCATGATATTTTACTGTTTCTATCCTTATAATGCATGCCGGATACTTATAATTTATGACAAGAGCCATTGCTTCATGAGTTGCACTTCCTTTTAAACTGATGCTGAACTCGTTAGTGGGGTAAATGTGACAGGTTGATAGTGGTTTCTTATCTGCAGGTTAAACATTGTCAGAATAATTCATGGCCAGGCAACTGTTAGAACTGTAATGTTTTTATAATTAGATCTGGAGTGGACTGTTCACTAAGGATTTGAGCTCCAGCAAACAAGCCCCTCTCCCTCAGTCTGAATCTCAATGCCTTCCTATCCATCAGATTTCAATGACGAAATGTTCTGAAACTTGATCTGCTGACCCTGAAGGAAATGTCAAAGAGGTCTCCAGCACTGACACTTCCACCACTGTAAAAAGCCAAGGAAGGATGACTGCATTTCCAATCAACCACCGTTCAGAAATGAGGCAAGCTCAAAAAATAGGAAAAATTACTTTAAAATCATGACAGTTTTTTTGGAGTACATTATTGATATTTTTGTCCTCTAAACTTTAAATAATTAAGATATATTATTTTGAACCTTTTCAGCTATCAATAAGTACCAGAATCTCAATTTTTAGCTCCTTTAGAAAAGGCTATGTTTGCTTTGAAATAATATGATTTAAAGAGCTGGAGACCTTAAAAAAAACATACCATGAGACACATAAAACAATCGCAATTAACTCTACAAATGTTACAATCTAAATGAGGACTTTCTAACAAAAACTGAATTGCTTGAATTGCTCTATTGGGCTATTCCCAGCTTACAGCAAATTAGAGTGTAGTTTCATCTCTAAATACTGCATATACTCTGACAACTGTGTGAGTATCTATAATTGGGAATTTTGAGGCATTCCTCAAGAATCAGTCAGAGGTAGTAGAGGTAGATCTCAATGCTATAAATTAGTAAGAAGGCATAAAAGTATATTCAAGTTTTCACAGTCTGCATTATAATGCTCTCTGTATTTGGTGAAATGTATCACACATTGTTTTAACCCAAAATTTCACTGTTGGAATGTGCAAATATTTCTGAAGGAATATTTTGTCACAAATGAGTCCCATATCAATAAGATCAACTGCTGTTCTTAACACTGGCCTTTAGTGTCTGACCCTTCATTGCCATACAAATTTCATGCTTATTTTATTATTTTTGTCCATTCACAGAACACAGAAGGCTCTGAGGCCATGCTTTCAAGGAGTGGCACCCCCAGCTTCTGTCTCAAAATATAGCTTAAGGCCTAAATAGAGCTAGTCCGCAGCAAGGAACCTGCTTTATATACTTTCTTTCAATGGATGTGTTGTTTTTTTTTTTGTTCTTTCTGAATAAAAAAAAAAAAAAAAGAGAGAAAGAGAAAAAAAAAGGGGGGGGGGGGGGGGCTGTTTTATTTGTTTGTTGTTGTTTTAATAAATAAGTAAGCAAACCTATTTTCTCAAGGAACATGGGCCCGGCAAAGAGCAAAGTCAGGACATGAACTTTAGAAGAGTGAAATTCCAGTTATTTAAAGATATAGTGGATGACATCCCCTGGGAAACTGTCCTTAAGGACAGAGGAACTGATCAGAGCTGGCAAGTCTTTAAGGACACTCATTTCAGAGTGCAAGAGCTCTCCATCCTCATGTGTAAGAAATCAAGTACGGAAAGCAGGAAACCAAGATGGCTGTGCAAGGACCTGCTGGTCAAACTGAGGTGTGAGGAGGAAATGCACAGGCAGTGCAAGCAGGGACACATGGCCTGGGAAGAATACAGGGATGCTGCCAAGGAGAGCGTATCCCTTCTGATAAATGAGAAGGGAGAATTACTAACAACAGACATAGAAAAGACTGAGGAACTCAGTACATCCTGCACAACATCCTGATTTCCAAATTGAAGAGAGAAAGATATAAAGGATGGACCATTCAGTGGATAAGGTATTGGCTGTAAGGCTGCACCCAGAGAGTGGTGGTCAATGGCTCTATGTCCAGGTGGAGGCTGGTGATGACTGCTGTCCCTCAGGGGTCTCTCCTGGGTCTGGTGCTGTTTAATATCTTTATAAATGACATAGACAGTGGGATTGATTGCACCCTCAGCAAGTTTGTAGATGACACCAAGCTGAATGGTGCAGTCAATGCAACAGAAGGAAGGGATAGCATCCAGAGGGACCTGGACAAGCTACATAAGTGGGCCCATGTGAACATAATGAAGTTCAACAAGACCAGGTGCAAAGTGTTGCACCTGGGTAGGGGAAATTCCAGACATGAGTACAGACTGAGAGAACTCACTGAGAGCAGCCCTGCAGAGAGAAACTTGGGGGTTCTGGTGGACAAAAGACTCAGCATGAGCCAGCAGTGTGCACTTGCAGCCCAGAAGGCCAACTGCATCCTGGGCTGCAACAATAGAGAAGTGGGAAGCAGGGGAGGGAGGTGATTGTCCCTCTTTACTCTGCCCTTGTGAGGCCCCAGCTGGAGTGCTGTGTCCAGGTCCCAGCACAAGCAGGATGTGGAGCTGTTAGAGGGGGTCCAGAGGAGGGCCACAGAGATGATCAAAGGGCTGCAGCACCTCTCTTTTGAAGAAAAACTGACTGAGCTGGCAATGTTCAGTATGAAGAAGAGAAGGCTCTGGGGAGAAGTCATTATGAATTTTTAGTACTTAAAATGGGTTTATAAAAAAAGATGGAGAGTGACTTTTTACTTGGGAAGACAGTGATAGGACAAGGAGGAATGGTTTTAAAATAAAAGAGGGGAGACATAGATAAGATGTTAGGAGGAAATTCTTTCCTTAGAGAGTGGTGGGGCACTGGCACAGGTTGCCCAGAGAAGTTGTGGATGTCCCATCCTTGGAAGTGATCAAGACCAGGTTGGATGGGACCCTGAGCAACCTGTTCTAGTGGGTGGCATCCCTTCCCATGGTGGGGGGGGGGGGGGGGTTGTTGAATTAGATGATCTTTAAGGTTCCTTCCAACCTAATCATTCTACGATTGCACTAAACACACATGTATTTTGAGTAATGTATGACCAGTTATTTTAAGAATAATATCCACGGAAGAGCTATGATTGTTATACATCTAAAAATCCCAAATGGCAAAATATAATTAAAGCAAGAGCTGTTGAGCAAATAAACCTGTTAAATACACAGTATTACCAGGCAAAATGGCTGTGCATTTATCACTCTGTCACTGTAATTACATTGACTACTTCTTTTCATGCATATATTAATATCTTACAAACATTATGGAACCTGAAATATAAATTACAAAGCACAGACTCAAAGGAAAGTTTTAAACAGACAGAGTACAGTGGTTGCAAGTATTACATACTTTAAAAAAGAAAATAAAAGAAACAAACAAACAAACAAAAAACTTAAAATTGAAGCTGATTGCTCGTTTTACTGGGATAGTCATTTCTAGCAGTCCTGAGAAACCCAATCTCCCTGAAATAGTAATTAATGAAGTGCTGGCTTGGAAAGCCTAGCTAGAGTGGGTTTCAGATAATGCAGGTCAGGATATTCAGCCTGGGATTCTGGAAGTAGCTGAAGTGTGAAACTCACAGGAGATATTTCGTTTATCTTGAGAAAAGAAAGGAGAGGAAAAACTATGTCATTTCTGTTTTCTGTGTAAATAAAGACTACTATTTTAAGGTTGTTTGGATTATTTCAGGAGGCTTGCTTCATCTTCAGTTGGCTGGATATGCTTTTGAGTGGGTGTGCTAACAATATTCACAGAAAAAAAAAAAAAAAAAAAAAAAGGTCAGGAAATTCATTCCCATTGGATGAACTTTTCTTAACCTGGAAATGAGCAAAGAGACTTGGAAATGACTTTTGACCAGTTTGCTTAATGATGTCAAAGCCACCTTTAACAAATTGCAATTCTTATAATGCATACCGCATTGCCTGTGTTTTGAGGCCGGAAGCTGTTAAATACTGCGTTTAGGCCTATACTGTCTTTGGGCATGAGAAATCACTGAGAATGTGAGTTTCAGTTGAAGAAACTTTGGGGGATATTCTCACACAATATGTCACCCTGAGGGCCCAATTACAGAGGGCTTATTAAATGTTTTTTTTTGACTAATAGCTGCTACAACCATATTGCAGGCGTGAGTAATACATGTTACACAGGGTTATAGGCATCTCAGAAGAAAATATCTGTTACTGTTCCAAAATATCAACTGCATTAGCAAATCTATGACACAAAGTCAACCCTGTGAATATTTAACTGAGCTCTGTTGTGTATATTCAACCACTCAATTGCATAATATTTTTTCATGTTCTGCCTCACCTAGAGTACAGGAATCCCAGAATGGGAATTAATATTGTATCTACAGTGCCTCATGCACTAACACCTGAGCACAGGACAACATGCAAATATTGTTCCATGTACAGAAATATCAATTTTGTCATGATGCCCAGCATTTTTGCTGTTCCCAGTATTAATGGCTTGATCTGCCAAACTTCTGTGTTAGAAGAGATCACAGTATTTTTCCCATTTAATAATTGAAGAGTTTAGGCACACAGGGGTTCAAGGAAGTGCTTCTCCATTCCTGATTTATAATACCTAAGGTCTCTTTTTTCATATTACTCCACTTTCTATAACATTACATGCCTTGATGGCTTAAAAAAAAATAAAATAAAATTCATCTGTAATACCTCATCACTTTGCAGCATTACCGCTGGGTACCTGAAACTGAGACTGCAGAAAAATGGGACACAGATAAACAGCCACTGAAACATATGTTTATTTCCATCTGGAAAATCTCCCAGAATTGTGTAAGCTGTATGCTACCAAGAAGGGTAAATCTGTATTTTAATGGCAAGCATTGCACAACCTATGTAACAAAGTCTTGCTATCTCTTTACGCACTCTTTCTCACTCACTTCACACTTTCCAAATTCTGCTGTCAGTGAGGCACAAGTATTCTGGTAAAATTTGTATTCACTAGTCAACTTTTACTTAGTTGACTAGGTTTGAGTAGGTTTGTTCTGCCCTATTGAGTGACACAGAAGTAATACAAGAATACACAAGAATAGACACATAAGCAACATGAACTTTCATAACGACCCAAATGCAAATTGCATTGACAATTTCAGGGTTCACATCCCTAGCTCCTGATCACATGATCTTCCAACCTAAATTAAAATCAAGCAAAAATACAAGAACATTATGTCCCTAGTTAAAAATAAATACATAAAACTGCATCAGGTGGAACCGTAATGAGACCATAATCTTTGCCTCCATCTCATTATCTTCTACTGATAAAACAGAGGAACCAAAAGCAATGGGAAGCAGGAAGCTGTTATCTTCTTCACTAATCTGCCCTTAGCAATGGGCAAGGACAAAGTTTGACAGTATGTTTTACAACTATTTGCTTCACAACTTGGAGTAACATTGCAATTCAAGAACATGGCGTTATTCCAAAGCCACTGAAGAACAGAGCAGAAAACTTCCTGCTTTTCTCTCCTGTGGCCCTCCATATTCCTGTATCCCTAATATATATACTATCCATAGTCATCCTCATAGAACTGAGTCCAGTCTCTTTCCCATCCTGCTCCATTATTTTCTCCCTTCTCCTTTAGCCTTGAACACAGAAGGGCAAGTGCAGATGGCTAAGAACTTAAGGCATACCATATTTCTGCCAAACTTGTTGAAATTGCAGTTTTTTAGACTGAACACTTAATGAAATTTGGACAAATCTTCACATTTTAAGCCACGTCTTCAAAGTATAGAGGTGCCCCATTTCCTTCATTTAGACATTTTTTTGTTGTTGTTGTTTTGGAAAAGATAATTTACTTTGGCCACTATTAGGTTTCTATGGATTCTTTCTTTTTGTGGTGTGGGGCAGGAGGGTTGAGCAATAGTTGTCTGCAAATCAAATATTCTTGTGCTGTGGCACCACACAGAATGTCATTATTTCAGGAATGCCTTTCTTGGAACCATCAGTGACACCTAGATAACCAGGAATTTCTGTACTAATGAAGAAAGCAGGATGCAAAATCAACAATTTTCTTGCTAAGTTACCTAAGTGTTTTTAACAATAGTGTTTTGTTTAGCAAAATATAAAGTTCAAAGAGACATTTTTTTGTCTAGTGGGTTGGTTTATTTTTGTTTTGTTCTGTTTTGGTTTGGTTTTGGCAGGGGGGGAGGTCAGTTACTGTTTTTGAAATAGGCTTTCCTTTTTTACACTTCATGTTGTCTTACTTCAGGAATACTCTCACTGAAAGTTGCAAAGGAAGATACTTCATAAGAAATAATATTAAAATAAAATCCTTAATCCTTGTAGAAAATTAATCGTAGGTACTGGTATATACATGGGATATACTGTACCTTACTAATCCATACCTTACCAGAGGTTTGCCTACTATACAAATAGTAGTATATACTACATAAAATTTCTGAATAAAGCAAGACCTTCCAGATTTGATCTATGTGACTGTAGGTCAGGAAAAAAAAAAAAAAAAAAAAAAAAAAAAAAAAAAAGTCCTTTCAAGTTCAGATCTGAGATTAGTTTGTAGACCATTCTGAGAAGTTTATTAATTTCTGCTAAAATAATAATAATAAAAACCCCGCTTTGTAACAAAAAACAACAAAAACCACCACCAACAACAACAAACACACAGCATCTTTTGCCTCATATTTCAAGTAACATATAAGCAGATTTTCAGCTGGTATGAGTTACAAATATATGAAATCCAAAAAAGCTTCATCTGGCCTCTTAGTAGCTCTTGTATTATGTGTGTAGATCTCTGCCAAAAAAAAAAAAAAAAAAAAAAAAAGAAAAGGCCAGCTTTGTTAAATTGTTTTCTTAGATGGATATGCTGTAACCCCCCCATATAACTAAACTAGAAATGAAAGTATTTTCCTTTGTCCAACAGCTGTTTAGCCCTTAGCCTGAGACAGAGTACTAAGGAAGTCCAGTTACAGTAGCAGTTGCTATTACAGAGATTGTTCCTTAACTCATAATAATTACCCAGCAGCTTCCTAGTTCTGTCCCAGGAGTGATTATGTTAGGTGCTACTGAACCATGGCTCTTGCCATTCCTGCAGCTGGCTGGTGGATGCAGTGCCATGCCCTGCATTATGGTGCAGCTTGGGAAAACACCACATGCAGAGCTGTCAAAGTGACGTGTGAGCATGGCAGAGCAGAACCCATTTAGAAGGAAGAGTGAAGAACTGCCAGAGCAGAACTGGTGAGCCTGTGAGTGTCATGTAGAAAATGAAGAAAGAGGCAGATGCCCAGCCTATCCCTAAGCAGCCGGTACCCCTCCCGTCCCCCAGCCAGCCACCCCACATTAATTGTCCAGCATGGTACAGAATACCCCTTTGGCCAGTTGGGGTCAGCTGTCCTGCTTCTGTCCCCTCCCACCTCCTGCTGCACCCTCAGCCTCCTCACTGAAGCTGAAAAGTCCTTGACTCAGAGACAGGGGGCCTGGGCCTTACCATAGGAGAAACAGTGATGCGGGGTGAAGGTGGGAGCATCAGAGAGACAGCCATGGAAAGCAGAGGCCTGCCCATAGTCTGGAGCACAGTGCGGGACCCAGTAATAGCCATAAACCAGAGGGCAGCATCGGACCCATGCATGAAAATCAAGCCAACAGTGGTATGTGTGAAAACATTCCAGACGGAAGGTATCCCATTTGGGCAGTCCTGGGCAAGGACTGGCTTAGCCTTCGGCCCAACACCATGGAGCCCATGGAGCTGGACTACTGCGGCTTGTCTTTGTGCGCTGCCATCCAAGAGCACCAACAGTGTTGAGGGAGTGCCCAGAGAGCCCCCTACTCATTTCTCAGGCTCCATCACAAGCATTGCTTGGAGCCACCAAAGAGCACAGACATCCTGCAGGCTTACCTGCAAGATGTCCCAGCAATAAACAACTTTTGCCGATTCTCATGGGTTGTGTGTTTCTTTTTTTTTTTTTTTGGGGGGGGGGGGGGTGAGGGGAATGGGCTAAAGTTGCACCAGGGGAGGTTTAGGTTGGATATTAGGAAAAACTTCTTTACTGAAAGGGTTGTTAGGCAGTGGAATGGGCTGCCCAGGGAAATGGTTGAGTCACCATCCCTGGAGGTCCTTAAAAGACTTTTAGATGTAGAGCTTAGTGATATGGTTTAGTGGAGGACTTGTTAGTGTTAGGTCAGAGGCTGGACTAGGTGATCTTGGAGGTCTCTTCCAACCTAGATGATTCTGTGATTCTGTGATTCACAGCACAATACTTAGGAACAGCTTTGTGGCTTAGTGCAGTAATGATCTGTAGAAAATATGAAGAAAAACAATTTTATTTTAAAGGTGCTCAAAAGTGAATTTAAGGGAAAAATCTTCAGCAGAAATGACATAGTAAGAGAATACCATAGACCACTGTATATATATGTCCACATAGACCACTATATATACATGTCAACCATGCTGTCAAAACATAGCCAAAGGACCACAGTTTGAAAAGAATTAGAGTATCATTATCAATGACATGAAGAAAAGAAGATAAGAGCAGCTTAACTACTGCCTGTCATTACATGCACCTAGCTCAGCACCCAGCTGAAACAGTATTCAGGCAGCTGCCTGTGGATATACCCAATATTACATGTTAATGTAAAAGTTAATACTGCCAAGATAGTACTTGATAGTACTTTTTTTTTTTTTTTTCATTTTTCATTTGAACAGAAACACCAGATACTACATTATACTTTTTTATTGTTATTATTTTTAATAGGTTGTGTACTATGATCACAAAATGAATACAAAATGTTCGGCTCCATGACTGACAACTACTGTATGCTCTATGGCATAGTTAAAGAGGGAACACATCCAGCAGGATTCAACATATTGAACAGGCAAGATGTTACTAAAAAGACTCAGAACTTTCTTTTGGTTACTTCACCCACATCTTTCCACTGCCCTGTAGGTCAGATTTCTCGCCTCTAGAATGAATAAAATGGATGGATGTCCACTTAGATAGTACAGGAAAGCAATTTAATGCCTATCTGTCACAAGGGAAGTCTTGTTCAGTAGATTAGAGGCAAAGGCATTTGAAATAACAGATCTGGGTTTTAGCCCTGATCTTACAGTAAATCCACCAGGTAAAAGTGGTAACTGCTTTTTATATTGTCACCTCTTCACTTTCCCTCACCCATCTTGTATTGGCTACTATAGAGTTTACTGTCCCTTATTGGGCAATTTCATCTGTTTCTTTTCTCATGCCTAGTACAGTGGAGTACTTTAATAGTAACACTGAGAAGGAAAAGGAAGGAACATCTGTCACTTTAATTTGAAAAAAAAAAAAGAAAGAAAAAAAAGAATGGTATCATATAACTACAAAATAATTGTTTTCATTAATGTACTAAATACATCAGACTACATCCCCACAAATCCTGAAAGAAACAGTAAAAGAAACATGGTTTAAAGTTGAAATGATGTGCTAGTAGCATGATATGTTACCATGGCTCAAGGAGAATTAGAGTCTGTCATTCAAAAAGTCTAATACACAGTGGTTAAATTTTTGAAAATATTTATGAGACAAACAGTGGTATTCATAGTTCAAATAAAGAGAATGTTCTAAGGCATGACATAAAATGTCATCTGTTGAAAAATTTCAAGTACAGAGCAATCCAAGATAGAATTCTTTGTTTCTCAGGTATGGCAGTCTATCGTTTCCCTCTGTACATGGATTAAAATGATGAGAGATAAAGATCCATTGTCAAAGAAAATGAAGGATAACATTTAGATACGTAATTAGTTGGTTCTGGGCCAAAAAAATATGTCCATCCATATTCCCCTCCCTCCCCCCCCCCAAAAAAAAAGAGGCTGAAACACAGACTCATGACATTTTATCAAGCATTAGAAACTCAAAGTAGCAGCACAGTTCTATCAGTAAAGATCACAAATGTGATGAGGTGCTGAGGTGCTGACTCATTCCCCTAGTTTTCAGTAAATAGCTTCTGTACCATACAGCTTTAAGCTATAACAGGTGCATAAAATTATCTTCTTCATTAAAGTTCATATGCATACAGATTCCAGTTCATATGCATACAGATTTTCAAGATCTCTTGTGCTAGGAAATAGGTAAGTCCTGTCGCAGTGTTAAAGATTTGCCTTGAAATTCTAACCCTACTGAAATAAATGGGATTTATTCCACAGATTTCAGTAGGGCTTAGATTTCACCTCTGGATGAGAGAATAACTACTTGATACTTCATTTGGATCCTAACCATTCCCTCAAGTCGAATAGGATATAATGTATTTCTGTGATACTCCTCAAAGCCACTGTTTTTGTTTCAATGTGGTGACAGATACCAGCCATACTGGAATCTTTTCATATTAACTCTGAGTGAGACATTAGCTTACTGCCCGGAGAATAAACTTTCCATTTCTATTCATGGAGTGCATTAGGGAATGTTTCAGATATGTTTTGCAGGACAACCCCTTTTGTTTTGCTAATAGGGCTCATGTACACACTTCCAGTGGGAAAACATCTGTTTTACAAATCTGTCCTCCTAGATATAGCTGGATTCAAGCTACAGACTTTGGAACCACATCCAAATATTCCCAAAGTTCAGCAATATTTGGTCGGGGAGTGAGGCAAGGGGGAGGGGGAGAAGGGGGAGTGTGTGTAAACACTGAAATCATTACAAATAAATAGGCTACATTCAAGATTTAGGCTTCCTGAACTTTCAAGGACACTTTGGGATTTCCCCTTAGGTCCAGCTTTTTTTCTCAGTTATAAACATAGTCATCTTGAAGTTGTTTTGGGCAGGCAAGCAACACCTTTCCAGGGTGACATAATACAAACACATACCAATCAAGGGAACTGCACTCAAGAAAGACTGAGGTGAAATCAAAAGTGACTCACTAAATGCCTTTAGTTCATCTGCCAAAGAAACTAACAAACTTCTGCCTCACTGCACAGTTCAGGCAGACAGCACAACAATATCCGTAACAAATCCAAGGTTTCATTTTTTTTATTTTAGAACAGAGTATGTCAGCAAGCATCCAAGGATTGTCAGGTTTCACATGTGCCTACTATTGTTTTATTATTGGACTTAGTTTTAAATTTAATAATATATGGGAGATAATAATCTTGGGGCATTTTTTTAATACAGTTTTTGTTTTCACTATTTAAAAAATAACTATCATCCAGCAGAAACAATCAAAAAATAATGCAAGGAAACTGCAATAATTTGGACCAAAGGACCTCCGTGAACTTTTAAAGCGAGGGATTATAGTCTTCTAAAACATCTGCTGCTCAATAGAATTTATCAGTTCAAAGTTTCAAAAGTCTGCTCCTGGAAAACATATGACATATGACAGATGTTGCTGTTCGTTATCTCATGTACAGTATGAGTATGCAAGAGAGAGAAAAGGAAGGAGACAAAGGCAGCAAAAAGTATTCTGAAGCTATTCACATTCCTCCTGGACACAATATTGAGATTTATCTCAGTAGATAGCCCGCACTGAAAGTCACAGCTTCAGGTACCTAAACAATTCAAATAAAAACTAGGCAAATTAACTGTCCAAACAGATTCAAAAGCCAAAAATACCACCCTGAAATAACAAATAACCATAGCTGATTACTGTCTACACTCACTGAGCTCCCTAATCGATAGCCTAAGAATTAAATGGTGCTTTAAATCTTCATTAGGATAGGCACCAATTACCAATGGTCAAAATAATGCAAGTTATAGCATTAAACATTTTATCTATCTGTAACACTTGACACAAGAGAAACCACTAAAAGGGAAGCTCGAAGACCACTGAAGTTGATGAAGCCATAGTTATACAGCTCTGTTTCCAGCTGAAGCAGTCTCTCTCCCACCTCCTCCCACTGCTGGGTTCTTTCACTTCTTCCCCCATGGCACATGTGCTAGCACAGCTATGTAACTGTATGGTGAACTGGAACAGGGGAAAAATTCTGAGATAACCCCTTTTTTTTTTTTTTTTTTTTTTTTCTTTACACCTACTTCTTTACTCACAGTGAGTAAGAGTGTAGGCAGATGACTGAAATGAGCAGGTGCTACCTAGAAGGACACCAAACACCAAATGGCAGATAAAAGGTATTTCTATAGCTGAAGTAAGCTTTGGGCTAGGTCTTGTCTATGTTAACAAAGCATATTGTTAACATATTGCTACACAGTTATTGCCTTTCTCCCCACTTAAATGAGAGATCCTAGTCCAGATCCCTTCTCCCTGCCAGCAGTAAGTGATGCCAGCAACGACCATCCCAGTATTCTGTGTTTTTTCCTCCCCAGATTTTATAGCAGCTTATATTATTTTCTGGATGACATAAAACCACATTAGTTGTCCAAATATTCTGCATATTTTTTATGCCATATGTGACATGTAAAACACTGTTGTTCTGTAAAGCTGTAAGAGAGAGACACCTTGTACATTGCAGAAATGAAGTCTGTATAACAAAAGCTGTTCACCATTGTCTTATCACACTTTTTCAGGAAAGAGCAAAAAGCTCAGCTCCTGTTCCAGTTCCTGTCATAAAGATGCTGTCATTCTAAAATACCCAAGGTGTTCTCAAAATTGTGCCTGGTGCAGAACACGCTTTTCTCTGAGAAGGGTGGCAGCCAAGTGCCTCAGAGGCAGGCTACCGGAGTAGATGGGACACTTTGATCTACCAGAATTCCCCTGATCTAACAAACTGATCAAAGGAATCCAGTTTTCTTCTAACTTTTATGGCAGGTCTTCAGTGCAATACTTTGGCATGTCTCAGGCTGTGGCACAACAAGGCAAGTGTGTGAAGCAGGTGGCTTACCTCACTCATCACAAGTCCATGGTAGATGAGAGGGGAGGCTGCTCTTGAGAGATCTCTTGTAGCCTGACAGCAGTTCAGTCCGCTTCAGTGCTTCTTGTAAAGATCTGGCAGGATCTAAACACTTAAAAATATTTTTAAAAATCTTTGTTGCCCTTAGAAAATAAAATAAAATAAAATAAAAAATCCTTCTGTGTGGACTTTGACCTATAGCTCAAGAGACCATGGTAGCTATAACCAGGAGTCACTCCTGGTCACTTCTGGTGGAGTTCATTCTGAGCCAAGGCTGTTGACATACACTCTAGAAGAAAGCACAGAGTAAGCATGATTTTAAAGGACCATTGGGTAGATTTGTGAATGTTTTGCTTAGAAACAAAACTAACAGCATGTATTTATCTTCCCTCGAGATGACATGGGGCACTGACATCCCAGAGAAGCCAAGGGTAACTAAAAATTTGGCAAATAGGACCATCTTCACAAGACTTTACTGACAAGATGATAGAGGCATTCTGAGCATTCTTATCTATCACTTTGGGGTAGGCATCTTTATGTACAAGACAAGACATATTCTTTTACATCCCAATATTTAACTACGTTTCTACTACTGAGACAAGATGCAAGGAACAGAATAGTAGAAGACTGGGCCTGCTCTGACAATATAAAGGTTCTATTGATGGCTTTGGGCTGGTAAGAAGAAAAGCTTTCAGATCTCTGTAACTTTTGCAGTCTTAAATAACAAAAGGGTGAGTGACATATTCAACAGTGTGTCTATAATAAAAAAAAAAGGGGGGGGACCCCTCAATCAAAGTAATTAAAACTAAGCAGCATTTATGCTGACAACAAAGAAGCTAAAGATTTAATGGATACAGTGAAGAGAGAACCTTCAAACCTAGGGGACTATATCCCTTTATTAAGCAGTATACACTAGACTATGGAAAAAGGAGGGAGTCTGCTAATGCAAGACTTGTTCATTATGTCACACTCAGGAATTATTATGGAAAAACAAGAGTTTTTGATCTGTTCTTCAAAGAGTATGGAAAGAACTTTTCAGGTGGTGACAAAAAGTTTTCAGCTCCAACAGCATTGCATACTATATCAGCACTCAAAATAAAACAACATTTTCCTTCCCTTTAAAGATTCCTGAGCTAAGGCAAACTAGTCTTTCTTCAAGCTGGAATGGAGAGGAGAAAAATGGCTCTACCTCAATTTGCAGGCCCAAAACTGAAAAATGGTTTAACTTAAAAAAAAAAAAAAAAAAAAAAAAAAAAAAAAAAAGCATGGCTAGTATTTGAGGGGAGGGGAAAAATCTCTTTTTTCATGATTTAGGTATTTTGGTTTCATTTGAAAGGCACCAAAATTAATATAATCTTCCATAAATGATGAACTCCCTCAAACTTGAAGTTCTTGAATGAGGCTGATATCCTATGAGATTTACAACTGAAAATTATGAAATTTCCCAGCAATCACAGGGGAAATTAGAAGCTTCCCAAATCTGTTAATGAAAATGATAATCTTGATATTGGCAGTGCTTGCAGGACACTTGTTTCCCAGCAATGTCTACAAGTTATCTCTATATTAGGATTTAGTGCAGACTAATGGAAGGAGATTGCAGAAATGCTCAGTGCTGAGAACACACAGTATACATATTTGAAATGGTTTTATCTTGAATACTTACTCCTCCTGTGGATTGTATATGTATATGTATACATACGTATATGTATACATATGTACTCATTGAATACATTGTTTGGTTTAGTTTAATTTGAAATAGTGGTTATGGAAACACTTCTAGCAGGTATGCCTCAGCCAGACAAAAATGTTCATGCAGATACCCCTCAGACAAAGAGAAGGAGGAATAATTTTGATTAGAGAGGGAGAATAAAAAAGTAGGGTATCCTAGCTATGTGGCTTTACTCAGATGGGTAGCTCTGCATCTTCTTTGAACTAACAAGTTTTTCACGATGTTAGGAGGGACTGGGGAAGAGCAAGAGAGAAGGAAGAGTAAATTGCATTTGGACTTTTGTTGATTCTGCAGTGTTCATTGAAGAATGTGCCTTTGTGGCACAGCTCATCTTGCCTTCTCGAAGATTGTATACTTCCTCATCAACACAACCCTGAAGTCTGCATAACGTGATAGAATCATAGTCATAGAATAACTGAGGTTGGAAAAGACTCTTAAGATCATTAAATCTAACCATCCACCTAACACTACAAAGTCCACTACTAAACTGTGTCCCTAAGTGCCACATCCACACATCTCTTAAATACCTCCAGGGATGGTGACTCCACCACTTTCCTGAGCAGATGGTTCCAATGCCTAGCCACCCTTTCCATGAAGACATTCTTCCTAATATCCAATTTGAACATCCTCTGGTGCAACTTAAGACAATTTCCTTTTCCTTGCATTCTATCATTTGGCACCTGAGACTGACATCCTCCTTGCTACAATCTCCTTTCAGACACTTTTGGAGAGTGATGAAGTCCCACTTCAAGATCCTCTTCTTCAGACTAAACAGCACCAGTTCCCTCAGCTGCTCCTCATAAGTCTTGTTTTTTAGTCCCTTCACCAGCTTTATTGCTCTTCTCTGAATATGTTCCAGAAACTCAATATCCTTCTTGTAGTGAAGGGCCCAAAACTGAACACAGTACTCAAGGTGAGGTCTCTCCATTGCCAAGAACAGAAAGCAATAACTTCCCTAGTCCTGCAGACCACACTATTTATGATACAAGCCAGGATGACATTGGCCTTCTTGACCACTGGTGGTTCATGTTCAGCTGGCTATCAATCAGCATCCCCCAGTCCTTCCATCCAGGCATATTGCACAGCTCATGCCCACAGCCTGGCCTGTGTGTTTAGAAAAAAATATTATTTATTTATTTATTTTTATGGCACTCTGGGTAAGCTAGGAATGTGAAGAGGTTCACCTTTCCAACAGCCCATGCCCATCTCAAAGGTACACAATCCTGCTGTTTGCCCACAGTAGGCAAACTCCATTAATACTGAAATCAAGGGAAGGACAGGCTTCACTGATTTATTTGAGCCTGATCTTCCCTGATCAGAAGGGAAGTTTTGCAAAGCTGAAAATAAGAGGCTATTTTTCTATACACTTGAACATATGATTCTTCTTATTCATGGAGAAATAGAACTACAAAAAATTAGTATGGCAACTGAGGATGTCTGTGTTTTTTGGTTATTAGCTAGGAGTCCTGACAAGAAAAGCAAATCACCTTATTTCATCCAGAGTAGGAATAATAATGTAAAATAAGCATATGAACAAATACAGATGAGGCTAAATATTTGGGTCCAACCCAAAATTCAAATAAACCAAGGCAAGACTTTCATGGACAGACATATTCTGCCCTTCTTCTCCTGCATCAATGGAAACAATGTAATTAATGATTGGTGGAGAATTTATGACTAGATTATGAATCACTGTCTGTCTGACCTTCTCTTCTGAATCATTTCTTACTGTAAACTAAAATCATTGTAGATAATTGCCATTCATGAATTTTCTGGTAATACAGTTTTTGAGGTTGATACCCTACCCTGATAACTCGCTGTCTGACAGAAAAGATAGACCGCTTTTTTCCAGATCATGAATATTTGCGGAAATTATGTTAATCAGTACCTGGACTGCTTTGTAAGAATTGAATATTGGTTTAATATAACAAGTCAATCAAGGAACACAAGCAAAATAGCAATATCTGTCTTTGCACAGCAAATTTTCTCAGAAAACAGCAAGAATTCTGACTGAGTTATCTTTCTCTAATACACAGCTGACTGGAAAAAAATCAGCAAAATGTCTTTCTGTCCGGGATCATAAGGTTACCTAAAATTACATATTTTGTCTTTGAGAAAGATTCTAAAGCATTTGATAAGGTCTGAATGTTCCAATTCAACCTGTTCAGAATGGCATTTTTCATTTTTCTGTCTTGAAAATATTTATTGATATTTTCTATATTGTAAAGTAAAACAGCAAAGTAATGTTTTGGTTCATATTCTTTTAGCAATTAAACCCTAAATTGTTTTTAGAAATTTAAATAAAATTGCTCTTACTTTTGTTTTTATCCTGTTCCAAAATAAAATAAACTTGAAAAGCACAACAAATTAAAAAATCCAGCTACCACTGAGGTTTCTTGATTCCTCTGATCAATTCAGTATGCTTTTTGCACTCTGTCAAGTATTTAGTAAAGATTCCTTCAAGAGATTATCCCCACACAAGTTTCAGTGATGACCACAGTGCTTTTGCACTCTGGTTGCTCATATTCTTCCTCCTGCTACATCTCATCCATAGCTGCTTGCAGATGGACTTCTCAGATGCGAAAACAAGCTCTGGCCATCTTTAGGGTTCCCAAATCACTGATTTCTTATTAGGTCATACAAATGTGTTCCACATTCTGCCTATTAAAATACAAATGTATTTTTAAATTAATTTAACTCCAGTCTTATAATTCCATCTGATTCTGCATTTTCTGTCAGATGGTTAACATGTGGTTGCAAGAACACAGATGTTATTGGACTTTTTCCACAGCCACTGTCATACATTTTTTTTTTCCTGTCACACCTCACAGCTTCCCAGACAGGCAAGGCCCAAACTAGAGGGGAAATGCTACATTTCTGCTTCACATAAGATTATGCAGAGCCCATACAGGGAGCATCAACATATCCTTCCCTGCTGTGCAACTGTGACAAACATATAGACAGCTTTCTAAACAGAGACAGTAAGAAATGCGTTTTCAGCATTTCTGTAACTTACAGGACTCTGCTGACCACAGGACTTCATTAGGAGACATACAGTTGTAGGCTTGTATTCTGGCAATCTATATACTACCAGCAAAAATTTCAAAGATGAGAGCTACAAATATTAGAAATGCTGTGTAGCAGGGCAGAACTTTACATCCCTAAGACATTTAAGGGGCAAGACTTCCCATGGCAACAGCAGTGAGAGGGAAGGACAATCCAGTGTACTGAATGCTCAGATGGGAGCTCATACTACCAGCTGAGCTGTGACCATACCAGCTCAGCTGTGACCGCTGGTAACTGCACAGGTATCAGCTCAGCCTGTTCTTGTTGTAACACTGTGTAACTCACCTTATACATCTTTCATTAGGATTTTAATGACCCACAAATCATGTATCAGAGTCCTAAACTGTGTTTTATCCTTCTCTCATCTAACATTTCCTTTGTGACCTTTGGTGAGCTATTTAATTTTTGCTTTACCACAGATCCCCATCTATAGAAAGTGGCCAGCACATTCTTGTTATGTAAGAAAGTTCCCTGAAGATACATACCCAAAAAAGTGCAAGGCCACAACACTAACAGCTGGAGAAACCAGGTAAGAGAAGTAGCTAAAGATGAGGCAGCTAAAATGTTTTGCTAAATGTTTTGCTGCACTTTAAACCATGATTGTTCTTCAGGGCAGATGCACTATGAATTAATAAACAATGGATACCTGTGTCAGAATTTCAATAATTGATATTACTTCATAGTTTAGAGTAGGACAAACTCAGGGAAAAGGAAAGGCAAAACCACACATTCATGCATTTATTTGCACATGCAAGTTCAGGTGCTTGTGAACAGCTCTTTTTTTTTTTTTTTTTTTTTTTTCAGGTGTAAAATCATTTTTGTGTTGAGGCTTAAAAGTCAGGAAATTTTGCACATTTAACAAGAGTAGAAAAAAGTTTTGATTTCATGTTAAATACTTCATGAAACAAAGACCAGATGTTTGCCTTAGCTCCTATTTTCACTCTGGCTTACTTTCCCAGCTGGAGTTATTAATTATATCTTTTATTTTCCTACTGCAGCTCTCTTAACTCCAAAAGATTAAATGGCTTGATTAGCACTGTTTAGCTTTTCCTAGGTGGTTTTTCGAATGTCACATTTAACATTCTGGAACTTCACAGATAAACCTGAATTCTTGCAGCTTTGAAGAAATATGATTTATTTATTTATTTATTTATTTATTTATTTATTTATTTATTTTTCCCAGAGAGCTAGAGATGGGCATTTGTTACATATTTATAAACAAAACATATTGGACATTTCCATTTACTCTTTAGCACATTCTCACAAATGCATAGACTGTCCTAGACTATATATTATTTATAAATGTTGGTAGTTAGTCCTTTTGTAAATGCCTCATGATTATTTAATTTAAATTAATTTTTATTTTTTTCAGAAAAACAGTAACTGTAAATGTTGCAGAGATTTGTGGAAACCTTGGAGTCAGCAGATTATTCTCACATGGTTTTTCTAACTCTTCTGCGTTCTTGGAGGTACATTGAAAAGAATGCAATGAAGCACACAGTTCTTCAATGGAGAAAAAGCACTCAATTTCTCATCCTGGTACAGTTTATATGACTATACCTATGCTTATGGAATAGAATCAATAATGTCCCATAAGAGACCTTTAAGGCTCCTCCATTAGTGAGCTCCAGGAATCCTGCTTTAAAATCTCCTGACACTCAAACCCTAAAGCTCTCTAACTCAATTGAATCTCAAGCCAATATCAGAAAAAGGCCATTCCAATGTTTTCATTGGACTAGTATCTAAAGCCAAAAGACTGGAATGGGGTTAGTGCAAAATAAGAAGCAGCTATAACCTTAACTCACAGGGTGTGAGTTAAAGTGGTTGCAATGTTCTCCCTTCTCCCTCCTACCCTTATTGTCTAGGGCTAACATAGGTAGCTACCTAGCTAGCTAAAAGGGCTGACAAAAAAAAAAAAAAAAAAAAAAAAAAAAAGAAAACAGCATCATCTCAGATCAACATTTTTTTTTTTTTTTTGATTCTAATGTTTTAAGGACATTTTTTAAATGTTCTAAAATTTCATCTGGTTTTGCCCTCCAAAAAACCACCAAGATGACTTACCCTGAAGAGAGATGACACAGACTCCAACCATTAATAGTAGAACACAATAAGAGGTGAAGCTTGAACACAAATATGATCCTCTACCAAGACAGAGGTCCTATGTAATCAATGAAACCCGTGCCTGTGCAGATGGAGCCAGTGTAAACCCAGTTTGGTCAATTTTTAGAAACAGATCTTTGAATTCAGAGACATCTGGTCTTAAAAAAGCAGATTTTGTATTTTTTCTAATTTGCATTCACATGCACATATAAATGCTCACAGAGGAGGGGCTACATCAGCATCACAACAGAGCACAGTGAGGAGGGCACTGCATAGAGTTTGCCGGATGGAGGAGCTCAAGCGACAAAGCTATAAGCAGCAAAGTCAAATTGAGTTAATTAGACAGAGACCCTCTTTCATTCTTTGTGCCACATGCCAAGCATCCTGCACACCTGGGCACGGGTCAATAGTGACACACCATGTTTACATACATATGCCAGTAGCTCTGGCCATTGGCACAACTGTAGTAGCAATAAACATTCAAGAGAAGTTGCAAAACCTTACATGATTTTTGTCACTGATTTCCCCTCACCCTACTCCCTGCTGTGGTCTCACACTTTGGTTGGTTTCCCATTCATTCCATCTACTTCCAAACTGGCCCCCATAAGCCCTGAACAAACAAAACCAGATGTGGGAACTGCTATTTTGTGACACTGCAGCAGCCCTTTGTTTTGCCTTTTTTGTTTAGCTCTACTTTGTAAGAACTTTGGGGCAGAGTTCTCGATTGCTCTTTGTTTACATCTCATCTGCAAGAGCCTCCTCCTTTGTGGGCTCTTGCACTCCACCACAATAAAGATTACTATTAATAATATGACCTTCAGCTAGCTGGAATGTATTCAGCAATTTAAGGCATTGACATTGGAGAAATCCTTATAAATGCCTGAGATCATATAACCTTTCCATTTGTTTTCAGGCCTATCTCCAAGCTGTGGTTAAGGAGCTATCATTTCTAACATTTGCATTCCTCTTACCCCATAGTGTGTGTGGGGGATGGTACTATCATAATTATACTACATTCTTCTGGGTTCCATAACGAGCTATTATTTTGCTAATGGAATATTCAAGCAGTCTGCAGTAATTTATCAAATAGTCCCAAGTCCCATTTTCTCTGTGTGAATCTTTTTGTTCACAGGTAAATTGATGTGTGGGGGGTTATCAAGGCTTTTTTGTAATTCAAATTAACCATTCCACCCCCCTCTCTGAAAAAAGATCGTTAGACACAGAATGTTATTTTTTTTTCCTAATGATGTTTAGAATTAGGATTGTGCAGGCTTTCTGTGAGTGGCAATTTCTGCATTTTAATTCATTCTTACAGTGTTTTTGCATTTTAACGCCTAATTTTGAAAATTTGCCTAAATTAAAGGGAACAAAACGTAATTCCATTTCTCCTTACATCCTTACAACTATTGTCTGCATCACTGTCAGATTAAACTGCCAGCAGTGCATAGTGCCATTGAATTGGAGATGAGAGAGAAAAAACACCACCCCTTTGGTTTATTGTACTTATAACAAAAAAAAGCCAGAACCCAAGAGCAGGATGTATACATAGACGAAACTGAACACACACAAAAACACATCTCTCCCACTGTATATCTGTGTGTTAGAGAAAGAGGAAAGGAGTGTATATTTCCTTACTACAGTTTTGAAATGAATGGCTAACAGTGTCAGTGGAGAGTTTTGGAGAAGAATCACAGAATAGACGAGATGGACCTCTGGAGATAACCCACAGTCCAAACTCCATCTTTGAGCATGATGAAAGATGACACAAAAGTAGGAGGAGTGGTTGATACACAGATGGTTGTCCACAACAGCAGGTTGTTGCTCCTGACTTTGTCCGGTTTTGAACATTGCCATGGATGGAAACTCCAAAACCTTTCTGGGCAACTTGTTCCAGTGTTTGTCCACCTTCGCTGTTAAAAATGTATTTTTGTATTGTTTAAATGGAATTTCCCCTATTCCAATTTGTGTTCATTGTCCCTCATCCTGTCACTGGCCACAACTATGAAAAGGCTTCATCTTTTTAGACCCCCCCCCATAAGACTTTTATATGCATTGATACAATCCCCTAGAGCCTTCTCTCCTTCAGGCTGAACCATCTCAGCTCTCTCAACCTCTCTTCATATTTCAGAAGCCCCAAGACCTTATACATCCTTCTGGTCCTTCACTGGACCCAGTACAGTATGCCTGTGTCTCTCTTTGTCCCTCTTGTGCTGGGAAGCCCAAAACTGGACCCAGCATGTCATTCCAGAGACACGTCACCAGTGATGAATAGAGGGGAAGGATCAACATCCTTGACCTTCTGGCAATGCAGCCCAGGACACGGTTGGCTTTATTTGCCACAGGAGCACACTGCTGGCTCATGGTCAACTTGGTGTCTTGCAGGACCCTCAGGGTACTTTATTTGCCAGGATACTTTCCAGTCAGTTGGCCTTAGCTCATCCTCACACATGAAGTTATTCCTCTCCAGGAGCAGAACTTGCCCTACTTCCCTTTCTTGAACTTTTTAAGTTTCACTCATTTCTCCGTCTGTTTAGGTCCCTCTGAATGGCAGCAAAACCACCAGGTATATCAGCCATTCTTCACAGTTTTGTGACGTCTGCAGTCTTGCTGAGTGTAAACTCTGTCCCATCATCCATGTCATTAAGGAAGAGGCGAAATACCACTGGCTGTAGGATTGGCTCCTGGGATACACCACTAGTGACTGGCCTCTAGCTAAACTGTGCCACCAGTCACAACCCTCTGAGCCCAGCTGTTCAACATGTTTTCAGTCTACATTGGAGTTCATTTATCTAGTCCATACTTTCTTCATTGTCTATAAAGATATGAGGGGAATCACTTTGACATGTTACAGAGAAAATGAAATGAAAAAATCATATGGAAAGATTGCCTTCATCTGCCCCTACATGAGTTCTGTTCATCTCATCTTTTTAGAGCCTGGTCTTCACCACAGATATAGTAAGTGGGGTCTCAGCTTTTCTGGGGATCTGCTTCAATAAAGTGCTTTGCACTTTATGTAGTGCTTTGTTTCTTTGGACCATGGAGTTAATTTTCCTTTGCATTCAAACTGCATATACTGCAATGAGGTTGCATTCCACTTAGTGTCTTGGAATACAAAAGCCAGTTTATTCTCTCTTATAGAAAAGCCAAGTCCAACTCCTTTATTGTGGAGTGGAAAACAGAATCAGCTAGCAAAGAGTTTTAAGATTCAGTTCATCAAGCACGAAAACAGAAAATCTACCAACCATCAGATTTTTCACCCCTGACCTTTTATTTTGGGACAAAATTATATCCTGCAGGGAAGGTATATATTATAACTGATGCATTACCTGGGGACAGGGGAGGCACAGTCTTATTTGTGACTAGCTGACCTTTTCTATTGAAAACTATTCTATCATAAATAATTTCCAACTTGCCTTGGTAGATCATCTGTCTTAACCTTAGCTTGGGCAGATACTGAGACAGGTATCTTCTGAATGTGCTGATCTGTTCTAGTATTTTTATCAAACACACTTTTAACTTCTTTAAGTACTCTGCTAATTAAAATAAATAAGATTCCAAATAACAAAATAAGTTGAACTTAATCAATTACCGATCAACCAGTCTCTCTAACCTTTGACTCATAAGCTCAGAATAAAGTGGTTTCCTCTCTTACCCGATGGATTGTCACTGCAGACAGGGTAGTGTGAGTTCCTCCTAGCCAAGCACAGACCTCTCTTCCAATCATCTCTTCCAAGAACTCACATTAGATGCTGTATCCCTCATATGTATGCATGCCTACCGCAAAGCCTCTTGTGGGGTGGCCTTATAGATGAGGTATTCTGACAGTATAGCACAAAAACAAACAGGTCAGATGTTCATCTATGTTACACCAATGGTCTTAACCACACTGTTACTGGCAAAGGGAGGTAGGGAGGTAGGCAGGAATTTGCAGCTAAACTAAGAATTCCTACCAGAAGTAAAGTCAACATGGCAATGTGTAATGCTGAAATTTTAACCATGAAACAACATTTTGCTATATTCTGAGTGAATCTCTTGCAACTCCCTTTTTTTGTAACTTCTATCTTAGAACATATGCTAGAGCTTATGCTATTGTAACACATTTGCATTGAACCGTATCATTCCCATTTATAAGTATGTTATCTGAAGTGGTGAAATGCTGGGAGAATGTTCCATTGCCACATTATTCACTAAACATAAATATTCTGAAGTTGATCATCACTGGCCACATTTTTTGTTAAAGAAAGTTGTTCAGTTTAAGCATTTAGTTCATAAATAAAGCATGAATGTCTTAGAATGCTGTCTCTTGTCAATAGCAGTTTAGGATAAATGGAAGCTAACTTATCTGTATTTCCAGAAAATTTAATGGCATTATGATTAAATCAAAATTCACGTGTTTGCATGAAAACATGCACCCTTGGCTTTTAAAACAAAATCTGAAAAGGTAGTTTTTGAATGTTTTCCTCTGGGTTTGTACTTGATTATTTGACAGTGTAAGGTTTGGCATCAATTTTGCTGGGACAGATAAAGGAATGAAAAAAAAAAAGGCAATATTTTGAAACTGGAAAAACTTTAAAAGTGTCTTGCACTGTTTAAAAAAGCTGCACAAGTTTTATCTACTCTATATCCAGAAAGTTTTATTTAACTTATGATCTCTGCATAGGAAGCCAGATCTACAGTATATCTTTTGCTGGCAAAGATCAGTTGGTCAAGGGTTTTTCCTCTTCATACTATGACCAACATACAAGAAAAAGTTTATATTAAGAGATGCTATTAAAAGCATACGTTGGCTAGCACAACTGCATATGCTCAGGGGAATGGTGGGGAAACTTGAATAAGTCTTGGCAGTGCTGGGTCTTTGCCTGTGTAAAAGCACTCCAAATGTGAAAGCATTTGCCAGCATAACATACTGATACAACTATTCAGACCTAGAACAGATTTGTCCTGAAACGAAACTAAACACAAGTGCAGATTAGTAAGACAGGAATATATGACATACTTACAGGAGGTGTTTGGTAATTTATAGGGACACATATTCTAACTTATTCGTGGTATAATAAAACAGAGCAAGGGCTTTAGGGGAGAGGGTAAGGGAAGATGATATCTTTCTCAACAGTATGATCCTCTTTTCAAAAATAATTTATGCTACTGCAAGAACAAACAAGGGTGCACTGTGTGCACACATGATACTGCCTGTCTCCTCTTTTGTTTCAGCTGATTAGAACTCTGCTACTCAGTTCGTTTGGTCAGTTCAGATTTTCTAAGGAAGAATCATTTAAGTTTTGCTTCAGTCCTAAGATGTAAATGAGCATGTATTCACACAATGAGGAAGGACAGTCCTATGATAAGGGCACTATCCCTTGGAAACCAAGGCTACAGTTCCTGCTTTACTACTGACTTCTGCTTTCAAAAAAGTCATTAACTGCCTATCTGTGAACACAGAGAAAACAAAACTCCCCTTTACTGGGGGAAAAAAGGAAGAGTAAAAATTGTTAGGTGCTCATACATACAGATAGGTTAAACTTGTAGAGGTAGACTGTCAACTTAACATTTAATTAATCATACTTGAAATGAAGACATTTGGGGCCACACTCAATACTCTGTACTTCTGCCATGGCTGACACAATGGCACCTTGATCTCAGTTGTCTGATCTAGGTCTACAACATAATATCATCACTACTTTTACTATACCAGCATACTTTTTTGAGGCAAATGAGTTCTGCCTCCCAGAAGCACTTTATATATGCAGTGAAGTAGGTCTTACAGGTAAGCTGGGTGCCCAGCTGCATTGCCCACTTTTCACTAGACATTTTTGTGCAATTATTTGTCCAAAAGATTTTTTTCCAAAATAACAACACTTCCATATTACCATGCAGAATACTGAGCCTCTGTGGTGGTTTGACCATGTTAGGCAACTGAACACCACAACTACTCTCTCACTCCCCCTCCTCAGATGAGGAGGGGAAGAAGTAAAGGGAAAGAAAACAACTCACGGGTTGAGATAAGGATAATTTTAATAAAGAGAAAATTATATTATCAAGGAAATATTATTATTAATTAAACAATTCAACTAAAGGGAAAAAAGGGAAAAGGGGAAGAGGAAGGGGACAGGGAATAACAAAACAAAACAAGTAAAGGCTATGTGGAAATGCAGAGGGAAAAGAAAAATTACTATCTACTTCCCACAAATAAGCAATGCTTGACCACGTCCTTGAAGCAGGGCCTCAACGCATGTAGCCGGTGTTCGGGGAGGAGGACAGACGTTTTCCCAATGAGAGCCCACCCCTCCCCTCTTCCTCCTTTTTCCACCTTTTATTGCTGAGTGTGACATCATATGGTATGGAATATCCCTTTGGTTGGTTTGGGTCAGCTGCCCTGGTGATGTTTCTTACTTTTTTTGCCCACCCCCTAGGAGGGTTAGAGAAAGTCCTGATGCTGTGCCAGCACTTCTCAGCAGCAGACACAACACCAGTGTGATACCACTGCTGTTTTAGCTACAAGTGCAGAGCACAGCACTGTATGGGCTGCTGCAGGGAAAGTTAACATCCCAGCTAGACCCAGTACAGCCTCCCTGCATGAGATTTTCAGTTTTTTTTTTTTTTTCCAGGACAGTGTATTTGGTCATGAGTTACTGCTTTTATCTTCACTGCTGATGTAAAGTGTTTTCATTAACTAACATGGAAAGGAAGGCTGAAACTGCTTGCCCAGTTAATACTACTGTATAGACATACAGTTTTTGAGGATCCACTCCATCTTTTCAAGCCAATCAGTGGTCAAATGTGATCAGAAAGCCCTTTGCTGAGTACAAGAATGAGTGGAAACCCTGAGGATTCCATACCATATTTTTTAATAATGGAAGATCTTTCTGTGATTAACAGAGACCACGTATTTGATAATTTTTGCTCTGCTTCATCACACATGAATGAGCTAAAAGCTATCTTCTAGCAGAAGGAGATGGAAAAAAATCTCTTGAAATCACTTGAATGGCAGAGGCTTCACTAGCACTTCTACATAGATACACTGTACAAACAAACATAGCTTTTGTGACTAACAATGGAGTCAAAGGTGAAGGCAAATTCTAAATAGAGGCATAGCACTGTATTTTTTTTTTTTTTTTCCAGAAACAGGATCCTGCAACATTCCTGCTTCTACTTCTGCAACAATCCTGCTTCCATGGCCTGCCTCTTCATGCAGAAGGCATGAATGAGTTCTCCCATTTCCTGTGAGAGATAATGGTCTAAGGTGACAATCTTCACTAAAACCTAACCGGTTTAAATGAATATTCCCCTGCCCGAATCTCTTGCTCTTTCCATGGTCTTGTTAAGGCAAAACCCAACTAAAAACAAACACATGATACCAAGAAGAATTTAAACATACCATACCTACAGTAACCCTAGTTAACGTGGAGGTCATCCACAAGGTTACTGTCTTCTCTGTAATACTGTGGGACACTGGAATTTGTATCTGGTCTCAGGCAGAAAAGTTTGCATTACCATTTTCCATTTGACATCCTAGTATGAACAGGAAAAGAGAAAATGTTCAACTTACCCTTGGCCCTGGCAAAGTGTTTATATGTGTTTATAAGTGTTGTGAATATATATTTATAAGTATATTTATGTTTATAAGTATATTTATGTTTATAAGTGTTATGCAGTGGTAGCTGCAGCTACCACTGCAGCTGTTTCAACTGCAAAATCTTAATTTTCCTGAAAATCCTTTCCTGCTTTCTTGCCTTCAAAATCAATGTGTCATGGTGAGATACTTCATTAAATGCTCCTTACCCTCTCTTTACAGAGCTCGTCTTCGAGGATAGCTTTTAGATATACCTGCGGTTTGCAGTGCTGCTAGTCAAAGGACACTAGTTGTTTTGTAAGAGGGATATGACGTGAGCTTTTCCTCAGTCTCCTTCATAAATATATATTACAACTGTTCCTGTTACTAAGAACAAGAAAATTGTTTTTTGGTCCTTAGTGAGACATGTTTGTTTCCTTCCCCCTTCATTCCCAAGCTGACCTTTCTCCTGGAGATAGACATGAAGACAACCTTAAGTGACAATGAGACACATTTCATTTTGTTGTGAACTGCCTTTTCAATTATTTTTCTCCTCTCTGTTCCTCCTGACTGACCTGGACCAGGCTATTGCTCTGACAGAGGTCCCTAACCTCCAGATTAAAATATGCAAATTGTTATCTTTCCTTCCAGTTAGACCACTGTCAGATACATTGTAATTACAAGGAAATGCTTGATTCAGGTTTATATGAGAAGAACACATTTACTTACTTTTATCATCTTCCTTAATAAAATAAAACCAATTTGACATGATGTAATCAATGTTCAGGTACAATATAGATTACAGAGTATTTTATATTCACTGCAGCAGGTGCTGTTAAAAAAAATCAAACATCTTCCAAGAATCTGTAACAAACACCCTCTACCTTATACCTTCCACATCCCATTTTCAAATTAGTATCAAATAAGTTATACTAAAACTATATACTAAATATACCAAGTCTAAGAAAAGCAGGTGCAATACATCAAGTTTTGTACTTCCTCCAAATAAATGCACATTTAAGTCTTTACATTTACAATAATGATCATTGGCTTAAGATTTTACAAAGAAATTCTTTCTAAAATCCATGCATATATTTCAGTTTTCCATTAGTGAAAAGCAAAATTTTGCCAACACTTTTAAATTACAGAATTACACTATACAAAGAATGGCTCCGTGCATAGAATTTTCTTTTTCTTTCTTTTTTTTTTTTTCTGCTTTCTAACTTGTTTTTTAAATAATTCTAAAAAAGCTGTGCAGTAGGATCATCATTAGTAATGATGATATAACAGGCATCTCTAGGTACACAGGAATATCAAAATATAGAGTACTGAAGGAGAACTGTGCATTGTCAAAGCAAATTTTTTCCAGATTTTCCAATATAATTTGGAGACATAGAACCTAAAATATATATATATAAATATATATATATATATATTTTACTTTTTCCATAAGCATGAATCACTTTCTGTCTCAGATACTTTTACAGTGTAATATAATAGCTGAAAAGCTGGAATTCCATAAATGCAGTTCTACATAATTGATCCAATTTTACCAACATTTGACATGGAGGGTGCTCTGCTTGAAACAGAATGCCTGTGTTACTGCAGACCAGAATAAGAGAAAATATAGATTGTTAGAAGGCACAGTAATCTCCCCCAAATACCTGGGAAAATCTGCATTTACAAAAATGTCCAGTTGTACCCTGTTACACCATGCAAGCACCTAGCTAATAAAATAATCTTATGAAATGTATGAGTATCTTCATAGGATTTCCTCATATTTCATTTCACCCACTCGTATATCTACGTATTGAGAAGTTTTCTGATATTTTGTAATATGGTAATTTTGGCAAGGTATCATTAAATGCTTCTAACCTTTCCCTAAATTACTGTAAAGACCATTCCAAGCAGCTGAGCTACAGCATGTTAAGAATTTTTTTCCTGCCAACAACTGTATGTTACCACTCTTTCAGCTGGGATCTGCATCTATACTGCCAGTCCAAGCCAACAACAAGTAAAAATGCTGCAATGACATGTGGCCAGCTTCTTTCATTAAACTCAAAATGTGCCTATTTTATCAGCTTTTTCATTTAAGAAAAAGCAAAAGGTGTACTACCATTTAGCAGAAGTTACAAAAATTACCTAAACCACCCTGGTATAGTCACAGTTTTCTAACACACCTATAGCATATGAACAAAAAATTCATGCCATTTCAGTGGGTTTGGGGGGATAGATAAAATGTGGCCTAGTAATTAAGTCTTTAAGAAAGGATTCAGGTCTCTGTGACAGATTCTCTGTGCAAACTTAACCCCACCACACAGGGCTATGTACATAAAATTTACCTTTGGGGAATAAATAAATAAATAAATAAATAAAATAAATGCTATTTGGTACTGGAGCATAAACAAGCAGTCCCTCAGCAGTCCAGCTTATCACTTAAGAGGCAGCACCTTTTTGCACTGTAGCCTCTAAAAACAAAGCACATAACTCTGTGCATGCCCAGAGTCCCTCCTGGTCAAACTGCAAATATTGCAACCTATCTTCAGCCTGTGTATGCCTGGGACTTCACGAATTAGTCTTATGCCATGGTGTCTTCTATGTTCAAAAGAACATCAAGCTTTTAAACTTTAACCAGGCAGGTGAGAGTAACTACTCAGCTATTTTTAAAGATAAATAAATAAATAAATAAATAAAGCACATCATGAGTTCATACTCAAGGAGGCAAATTGAGTAATTCAGTCCAAAAAGCAGTTTCAATCTGAAAATGCCAGCTTCATCAACATATCTAGTTTAGCTCCCCCAAGAAAATATGTAGATCTGAAACAAACAAACACTTCTATCCTGTGTTTCTGGCTTAGGCAGCCTCTTCCTCATGCTAGCCTGTATATATAACGTACTCACAGTTCACTGTCCAAGGAATCTTGATACCTGCATTTTGCCACACAAATTTGTGAACAGGGTATCCCAACTCACAGAATCATGGAATCATTTAGGTTGGAAAAGACCTCAAAGATCATTAAGTCCTACTGTTAAACTACCACTACCAACTCTACCACTAAACCATGTCCCTAAGCATCGTGTCTACATGTCATTTCAATACCTCCAGGGATGGTGACTCAACCACTTCCCTGGGCAGCCTGTTCCAATGTTTCACAACCCCTTCAGTGAAATAGTTTTTCCTAATATCTAACCTGAACTTCCCCTCGTGCATCTTGAGACCATTTCCTCTTGCACTATCACTTGTTGCTTGGGAGAAGAGACCAACTCCCAAACCACTACAACCTCCTTTGTAGCAATCAATAAGTTCTCCCCTGAGCCTCCTCTTCTCTAGGCTAAATAACCCCAGTTACATCAACTGTTCATCATAAGACTTGTTCTCTAGACCCTTCAACAGCTTCGTTGTCTTTCTTTGGACATGCTCCAGCACCCTGATGTCCTTGCAGTGAGGGGCCCAAAACTGAACACAGTATTGAAGGTGTGGTCTCACCAGAGCTGAGTATGTAGGGACAATCACTTTTCCAGTCCTGCTGGCCACGCTATTTCTGATACAAGCCAGGATGCTGTTGGCCTTCTTGGCCACCTGAGCACACTCCTGGCTCATATTCAGCCAGCTATAGAACAATAATCCCAGGTCCCTTTCCACCAGGCAGCTTTCCAGCCACTCTGCCCCAAGCTTGTAGCATTTCATGGGTTAATTATGCCCCAAGTGCAGGATGTGGCACTTAGCCTTGTTGAACTTCATACAGTTGGACTCAGCTCATATATCCAGTCAATCCAGATCCCTCTATAGGACCTTCATACCCTTAAGCAGATCAATACCGCTGCATATCTTGGTGTTGTCTGCAAACTTACTGAGGGTGCACTCGATCCCCTCATCCAGATAATTTATCCATAAAGATATTAAAGACAACTGGCCCCAGCACTGAGCCTTGGGGGACACCACTTGTGACTGGCCACAAATTGGATTTAACTCCATTCACCACAACAGTTTAGATCCAGCTACCCAGACAGTTTTTTACAGACAGAAGTGTACGTCTGTCCAAGCCACGAGCAGTCAATTTCTCTAGAAGAATGCTATAGAAAATAGTGTCAAAATCTTTACTAAAGTCTAGGTAGACAACATCCACAACCTTTCCCTCATCTACTAAGAGTGTCACCTTGTCATAGAAGGAGATCAGGTTTGTCAAGCAGGACCTGCCTTTCATAAATCCATGCTGACTGGGCCTGATTGCCTGGTTGTCCTGCTGCATGATGGCATTCAAGATGATCTGCTCCATAACCTTCCCTACTATCAAGGTAAGACTGACAGGCTTGCAGTTCCCCTCCAGTCAACTGGGACCTTCTCTGATAGCCAGGGCTGCTCATAAATGATGGAAAGTGGCTTGGTGAGCACTTCCACCAGCTCCCTCAGCACTCTTGGGTGGGTCCCATCTGACCCCATAGAATTGTGTGTGTCTAAGCTGTGTAACAGGTCACTATCAATTTCCCCATGAATTATGAGGGTTTCATTCTGCTCCCTGTCCCTATCTACCAGCTCAGGAGGCTGAGTGCCCAGAGAACAACTGGTCTTGTTGTTAAAGACTGAGGAAAAGAAGGCGTTAAGAACTTCATCCTTTTTCTCATCTCTCAACACTATATTTCCTCCCACATCCAATAAAAGATGGAGATTCTTCTTAGTCCCTCTTTTCTTGTTTATGTATTTATAAAAACATTTTTTTATTATCTTTAATGGCAGTAGCCAGACAGAGCTCAAGTTGGGCTTCGGCTCTTCTAATTTTCTCCCCGCACAACTCATGACATCTTTGTAGTCCTCCTGAGTGGCCCGGTCCTTCTTCCAAAGGTCATAAACTGTTGTGGTTTTGTTTGTTTGTTGTTGTTGTTGTTGTTATTTTGTCCTTGCAAGTAAGGACAAGTCCTGGCTCACTGTGAACTGTGCTTCCTGAAACATTCCTATATGCCCCAAAGCCACATCCATACATGTAACACATGCTTTCAATTTTATGTAACAGAAACGCTTTGGTAACTGGTGGTAACAAAGCCCGCTCAGTGTTTTTCAGAACCTTTGAACAGAAAAAAAATTACACACATAAATACAATGACATTGTGAGGTCATGAGGGCACCCAAAAAGAGAGACAGAGCAAATGCTATTTAACTCCACAAGGAGTTATTCCCAAACAGGATGGGTGCAGCCCAGTCTATGCCACCTGGCTTTGGTCTTTCATCAAACAGCTTGGACACAGTATCTCGGTGACCTTTTTTGTTCTCCTTCCCTTCAGCCCTCGCTCTCTCCTTGGTGACCTTCTGGGGAAGCTGGCATCCATTCCAACAGAGATCCATTTCGATAACACCAGATCTTTCTACAAGGTGGTCAGCTGCCCAGTTGATCCAATCCAGGACCTAGTAATTTAATGTATTTTACCAAATAGTCAACAGATTGTAAGAATTATTCATTAAACCCACCAAGGATTAGTTACAATGGTAAGTTTTTTTTGTTGTTGTTTTGTTTTGTTTTGTTTTAATAAAAAAGATTTAGTATCCTGTTACCAATCCTTCAGCCTGCTACTTCATATAAATAACACTGCCAGGGATTTCTTATTAACCACAGCACTTCTATTTTAAATCCTTCCAAAAAGACTGGAAAAACAATTTTAGAAAAAAAAAAAAAATCCAATTTAAACTTGGTTATAATTTATTTGTTAGATTAATCTTGCAAACTTTTAATGGGTATATTAATTAGACATCATTAATAACTCCAGTATCAGCCATGAAATTCTGTTGTCCCTTAAACTAAATATGATTAACTACACTCTTTCTCAAGGGCAAAATTTTGCAAAAATTAGCAAGCATGATAGTATAAGCTATTACAGTATTAAAAATGTCATTTTGTTTATGATTTCATGTACAGGGCTAGATCAGCCTAAGCACCAAGAGTCTCATGCATTTTTATACCAATATCCTTGTGGGATAGAAATGGCAATCAAATGGAAAATGGCTTAAAATGCCTAAATTTCAGCCATGTTTCCTACATTCTAAAGCTATTTATCTGAAATAGAACTATCTTGCCTCAAATTGACTTTTTTTTTTTTAAAAAAAAAAAAAAAAAAACATAGCAGTGTGTCTTGAGATATTGCTGAAGTCCTCCCGATGCTCAAATCCATAATACAAAAACATTCACAAAGTATAGAGCCCCTGTTGAACAGAATGCAATTGTAAAAAAATGTCATTGCAGGGTTTCCCTTCATTTCTGTATTTTCAGCTACTTAACCTTTAGACTTAAGTTATCTTAAAGATCCTAGAAAACAGAAAACTACACTGTTCCTAGCATTTTTGTCAGATTTTTGCTTTGCCAGGCTGCTCCAATGAGTCTCTCTTGCTATTAATCGAGCAGCTGACAAACTGTGTGCACTGCGTATAGCAAAAGGCCAGCCCTCCAGTGAGCCAGCACAGCTCTCAGCTATCTAGTAGCTCCCCAGCCATATGTGGTCCTTAGCAGCTCCCAGCTCTCACCCTCTCTAAACAGTACTCTCAGATAGGCTCATTACTCCTGTCTGCTCTTGAAATACTTACATGCTCTCCACAATCTAGCACAAATTTTATACACGCTCCATCTCCCCAAGACTGTGTTAGCATGTTGTAAAATCACAGATGCCCTTTTATTCTTGGCATCAGACATTCTGGGCCCAGTTCTTTTTTCACTTGTTCTGACAGAACTGCTTTATATTTCAAGAAGTTAAACCACTGTAATTTATAGAAAGTAGGTCAGTAAATGGCAAAACACCACATTCCCAGTGCATGAGGCTATTATGCAGGCTGGTGCGCCTTCAAACGATGGTAAGTCATCTGTTGTCTCTCCTGCCCAGGCATTCCTCAAAATACAGAGAGCATTCTCTCCTTCACACACACAGATTGCTCAGTTCATCATATTGCAAATTCAATATGATGTAATCAGATTTAGAGTTAGATATTCAGGCCCATCTGAGATTGAGTTGCCACAACCCTCTGTACCTTCTCAATTGTTTACACTCATGTCTGCTCCTTCCATGTGACCTAACGGTCCCCAGTGTTTAATCAAATAAAGGTGAACATAACAGCAAACTATTCACTATTCACTGTCTGTACATGCCAGATAATGAATCAAACTTCTGTTACACATTCAGTCCCAAAGGAGGAGGTCTTCTGGTGACCAGTTGGTGCCTGATCAAATGCCCCCCTTGTCCTCACAGCTCCAACTCTTCAGATTGTTTCCTGCTAAGCATCTGAGACAAAGAACTGTTGACTTCAACTTTCAAACTTCAACTTTCATAATTGATCAACAGTAAATAATTACTAAGAAAAAGCCCTTGATAGTACATTTCCATGCTATATCACTTTTTTTTTTTTTTTTTTTTTTCAGCTGGTCTATCTAGATACAAGGATGCAAATCTGTCCCCAGAGACCACAGAGATCTTTGAAGTTCCTTTAAGCCGAGAACAATCCATAATTTTATGCACTTAAATCATCTTCCCACTAGTAGGGACACTAGACAATTGAGAGTCAATGTCTGGGATTATTTGTATAATTTTAGGTAATTTACAGCACAGCTTTCAAGCTTCCAGAAAATTAATTAATTCAGGATAACATAGTTACATAAGAGCTAAGAAAGGAATGATCACATTTGCCGAGTATGTTTTGATTTCAAGTTGTATTTATATGGTGAGAAAAGCAGTATTGCATTGCTTTTTTACTACATTCATTTTGTTTGAGAAAAGGATACTAAGTAATTTTGTGGCCAAAAAGCTAAAGCTAATTTTGGATTGAGGTAGCTTGTAAGTAAATGCCTTCATATAAAACAAGTTAGTGTAAAATCAGTGAAGCTATTTAAATGTTTAAGTTGGAATCAACTGTGAAGAGAATACGGGGTGAGAGATATCTACATTTTTTATAAATTAAAACCTTTTTGTTGTAGGCATTGTTCATATTTCACAGATTCATCTAGTCAATTCCATCTGATGCATCATTTAGAAAAGAATAATACATCTCCAAAATGAGGTCCCTTCCCTGTTGAACTCAGTAACAGAAAATAAGGGATACTTCCTTGCCTGCTCTCACAGTGCAGAGCTTCGGCTTTTTTGAGATCTTATTTTCTGAGCATCAAAAAGCAATCTCACCGGCAACTTTCCCTCCTGCTATGAACCTTGTTGTTTAGAGCAAGTAAAAGCACATCCAGCCAGAATTCACTTATTTCTTATGCTGGTACTGAATACAGCTCTACAAGCTGACTACAGGGAATTTTTTTTGTGTCTCTTACATTTTGGTTAACATAGCCTCGCTTCATGCACTGGGCCTCAGGCTTGCTTATATTAATTTACACTGTGGAGGAACTTGGCCTAGTAATTCCTGATGTTGGCTCATCATTGCTAAACTATAAATGGGTATCTCCTGTTTGGCTGGGTGCCCAGGCAGCTTTCTTTTAAATTCTTAATCCCACTTAAACAACATGTTCTTAATAGAAAAAAATGGTGGTTTCCATACAGTATCTAAGTAACTAAATAAAGCACAGCTACAACCAATTACCTTCTCTACAGCATGACTCACCAAAATTCAGAAGATTAAAAGCTATATGCCCATTCTGTTTCTGGTGTTGCTACCCCTGCTTTTCCAGTGAGCTCTTCAGCTTTCTCCTTTAGGCATACTGTAAGGAAGCTATATTTTGCATTGCCCATCTTGGTGCAATGAACTCGGATCAGTCTCAGCTAACCACATTAATCCCACTGCTGCATAAACCCTAATGTTTTTACAACTGCTGAGCACCTGGGTGGCTTCCATAAGTCTCCCCAAACATTCAATTTTACTCCACAGGTTCTGTAGTCTCATCTGCTTTATGGGCAGGTTTTACTCTCCTTTTTTATGGCTATATAGGCTCCTGTTGTCATCCATTTCTACCCCCTTCCCCTCCAGCAGTTATCCCCATTCTGTTTGATGTGTTTTCATTAAAAATTATCCACAATCTGACCTGGTGTAACTAAAAATGTTTTGTACCAGGAAAAAACAAGCAGCACATCAGAAAAAGTATGTATATATCAAGGTAAAACACAAGTGTTCTGTTCTGTAGTGGGCAACTATATACGTTAAAGAAGCTGAAAAAGACTTGATGAGAAAAAACAAAGTGTCTCTGTTATAAAAGAAATACAGGCTTCTTGTCACAAATACACCTCCTGCCACCTTGGTCTTTCACTAATAAAACACATAAATACCTAATGACATTTCTGATCTATAACATATCCCCAAAAGTTCTTATCCATATAGTTTTAAAGCAACAAACAGTGGAATCATGTTTTCCTATCTATTTTAAGACTATCTATCTAATGTAGTTCAGATGTAGAAGCTCGAGAAAAAGAATACACATATCAGAAACCTTGATTCTTCTCTATAGTACAAATTTAGACAAATTTGTTACCAAACTGTTCTAAAGTTGTCCTACATTGTTTATAGCTAAATTATTGCATACTTGAACAAGATGGGTTTATCAGCATTGCACTTGTGAATTTATGCAGCTACAGCTAGCCAATACCCCAGCTACAAGCCCTGGTTTGGGCCACAATTCTTCTTCAGGAATAATGACATATCTTTAAACTCACGAATAAGCTTCCTTTACTTCCATGGTTAATGGATTTTCTAAATACACATCCTTGAATGATTTATTGTTTTCAGAGTTCAGAGAGGCCCTAAGGTGTTCCTATACAATCAGCTTGAGAGTTTCTTTATTCTCTCAGCTGTGTATGTGAAGGATACCCATGTGTTCTGGCAAAGCACTATTTGTGACTAGGGGCCCTCCCTGCATGGACACAGAAGGGAACATGGCAGGTTCATTACACTAGGAAGCTGAAAAAGAGTTACTGTATGTGTTCAATCCAAACTTGTCCTCTATATCCTAGTCCAAACAGATAGTTAGAAGCTGATTACCAAACTATAGACATCTTTTTAAAGAACACTTCTTCCAGTTCTAAACAGTATCTATGCATTCCCTTCTTTCATACATTAGTCACTGCCTATTGCGTAAGATTTTGTTTCAAATTATGAAGTTTCTTACCAATTTGCCCTCAAAGAATTCATAGATGTGATTAGCTGTAAAGGTCATGTTCAAGTTGGGAGAAAATAGAGAGAAATAGAGTTTTACCAGAATGTGGGAGAATATGTGTATATAAAGGCTGAAAATATTTTTGTCAAGTGGATTTTATTTTGCATCCTATCTGGTTTCACTTATATCATAATTGAAGGGAAATGGTGAGAGAAAATAAAGCACTTTCCCATGCTGTGTCTAAAGTTTTTTCATGATTAAATGTCAACATGTCTCAAGAGTACCGAAAATACTGGTGAAGGCTATCTTAATTTTGAAAAGGAAATATGCATGAGAACTGGTTGTAGCTGGACATGGTTTTGAACTACAGCAGGTCTGCCATCAGTGTAAACTTTATTGTGATGCACCCCTAGAGAGTTTGCATTAGGTTCTTCAGGAGGAAATCAGGGAAAGATATTTAAACTCAGATAAATCATTCCTTCTGCACGCAAGTCTGGCCATGTCACTTGCTATTGTGACAAGTGTAAATGCCACTAGAGTCATATTTTTAACTTACCCCCAAGGACAGAGCCAATCTCTGCTCTCACTCCAGCAGATGTACCTTACATTTATAAGTGAAAACAGAGTTGGCTCTTTCCAGGGAAATAATAATAATAATAATATGAAGGCAAAAGTGTTCAGAGAGAAGCAAGCACCTAAAGAAAGCATAAAAGGGGAAAAAATAAAAATAAAAATAAAAAATTGGTCTCACTTTCTCTCCTGATCCTTAGTCAGGAAGTTTCTCCAATGCTTACTGACTTGGCTGTGGTTGAATTACAACGCTGTCCTCATATAATGAAACATTTAATCCCCATGCCACAGGACTCACTACCCAGCCATCAATTACATACATCAATGTGTATATCTGTATCTCATGCACATCCTTCTGGTAGTGCTACATCCAGTCCTAATGAAAGCAGTCAGCTGTAAGTGCTCTCTTTCCAATGTATTTTACTGGTGATAGGAAAAGTATTTGACTAGCATTAGACTGGAGACTGATTTTTCTATCTTCCTTTCCACTCGGTTCTGTATATTTATGTTGTTTGCAGTCTAGTTTTCTTGCTGTGCTTCCCACAACTGCCCCACAACTAACATGCTTTTCAGATTCTCAGTTCTTTTCTCCACAGCGATAACCTGTCAGAGGGGAATGTGGGAATGTGGGTAGTCAAATTTACGTTAAAAGTAAAAAATGACAAAAAAAAAAAAAAGTGACAGAGTAGCCAGTGCAGTATTAAAGGTGAGAGCAAAAGTCTTATAGCTAACAAGCTGTATATGTGAAATCAAACTGAGTTAATAGTTCTGTCCCAAATCAGCTATTTTACTCAGCTCAGTGTTTTAAGATAAACATATATGCCTGTTGCCTCAGTTTCCTCATGAATTTGGGCACATATTTTGGCACAGCAAATTCTCAGCCAAAATATTAAAAAACGACTTTTAAACTCCTATTGGTCACAACAAAGGCCAAGTCGATTAGGCAGTGAAGAGATTACTATTTTATTATTCTACTTCATTCATTTTGAAATTCAATCATGATACTTTGCATAAGACATTCGTCTGTTGGCACATGTATTTGGATGCTCTTTTATAAATTTCCACTATGTTTGGACATCTGAGGATTCTATTCCCAGCAGGGAAATCTCACAAGATTCCTATTGTCTCATTTTCCTTTTTTTTTTTTTTGGCCTTGAACTTCAACCGTGGCATTCCCAAAAGGATGCTTGGCTTTTCACATTAGGTTTCCACCATGGACTGGTTTTGTAAACAATAAAATATAGTAACTTGTAGTCCATTCTTGTCCAGAGTTGGAGAGACAGGCTCCACAAGCCAAATATATACACTGGGAAAGTACCATTTAAAATGTTCCAGACTAAACATTTTAAAATGAGACAAAATAAATATTTCAAAGTGCTAACCTGTAAACTATTGCTTGCTGATTCTGGAGTTTGATGTAGTTACTGCTGCAGCTCCTTGTTAAAAGATCATGCATATTTAATGCTTTCAGACATCCTACAGAGTAATACAAGTAGTGTATACTGGCTCACAAATTATTTGCTGTCCTTCAGCTTAACCTACTATATCTAGTGCTGCACCTATGAAGTTTGAAGTTTTGGCAGAAAACAGAAAGCCTGCCTTTGCTGTGATTCTTTTATCAGCTGAGGTCTCATAACTGTGAGACACTGCAGTTGTCCCATTTGCCCTAAGCACCTACTTCTAAGGTAAAACATGATTTTTTTTTTGTGTGTGTGTGTGCAGAACAAGTGAGATGTTAAGATTCTAGAAACATACTATCATCATCTTTCATGAGTTCAGCAAAACTGAACCACAGAGGTGCTCAGTTTTGTCATAGATAGGAATTTGTAGACAGCAATGCCTTAGTGAGTCCAGGCTCCTAGAAGAGATGTGTCTTAAAAACAGATTTTCCAGTTCCATTTCTAACACTGATGTGTTGCCTATTTCCTGAGCCCCAAATGCACCTGTATGCACTCTTATGTATCCAAAGAATTTTGCCCTGTCTGATCTGGTTAATTACTTTTTTAAAGAACAACATTTTGAACAGTGAATACTTCCAGCTATATGAAATAATGGACGTCGGGTTCAGGAATGCTTTGTATTATCAGTTCATTGATAAAGCTGCAAGGATCACCCTGGTAATGGGTAATTGCAGAGAGCACCAGAATGGCATTGCCAGCTCAAGACCACTTGCTCCATCACTCTCCATGGGGACAAGAGTCTAGGGCAAAGCAAGGAGAAACAACTGCATGGAGTAGGCAATGTGCCCAGGAGGATAACATAGACATCACAGCTGATAGTCAGAGATAAGCTGCAGCACTTTGTTGCTTGTAGCTACACCCTGAATCAGAACCAGGGTATAAGGAGCTAGCTACAGTAAGAACTCCTTGCATCAAAGGTTCACTTGCTAGAAAATGGCATTATTGCTTCTCTCAGGTACCCAGCTTTCCCAAATCTCTGTACTTCTAGTTCCTCAGTCAGACTCTCACCAGACTCAGAAAGCAATATAAACGGTATCAGCATATGTGTAACATCTGCTGTATTCCTCAGGCTTTATCTACAGAGAGTTGGGAGTTTCTTGGAAGGCAGTGGGGAGGTTGTTCACTGTAGGATTAAACTCAGTAGGATATTCAGCTCTATGGGCCACACACTAATTCAGTATTAATTAACCTTCAGTGTACAGATCAGATTATGTCCTCTACAGAAATGTTAATGATACCAAAAACACAAGCACTTCAAGATTAAACAGGGTCTTCACCCCAGGAAAATCACCAGACTGAGCATTGAAACCAGTAGTGCAGGTAACTATCAAAGCTGGATCTGATGTTCCATCATAAAAAATGAGATTTCTATTTAGAGAAAGAGAGAAAAGAAAAAAAGGAAAAGAGAGAAGGAAAGAAGGAAGGAAGGAAGGAAGGAAGGAAGGAAGGA
>CM021732.1:50153964-50174766 GCA_011075105.1 Heteronetta atricapilla
GGAGGGAGGGAGGGAGGGAGGGAGGGAGGGAGGGAGGAAGGAAAGAAAGAAAGAAAGAAAGAAAGAAAGAAAGAAAGAAAGAAAGAAAGAAAGAAAGAAAGAAAGAAAGAAAGAAAGAAAAAGGGTAAAAGACTTGTAGCTCAGGAGGCAAGGAAAGCTCTGATATAAATATCTTACAATTACAGTACTGTAAATGTCCGTATCAGATGATTTCATGCTCCAGTGGGAATTTTATCATGCTCTATAGGTTACAAATGAGTAAACTTAGAGGTCATACAGACTATTTCTAGAGCCTTTGAAAGGATCTGAAGGAGTCAAGCTTTTCCACTGACCAATGGGAAGGAGATCTCTATTCTTCCAGTTCACTTTTCAAGTTGTTTAATCCAGAAAACATCCTTTAAAAAACCTGAATCCTTAAAAGATGTGATACTCATGTCAGTGAGAAACAAGGGTTGTATGCTACTACTGTTACTGTCATCTGCAAAATTAAATACTAGGCAGAATAATTATTCCGGCCAGTAAGATGGAAAAGCTTTGATTCTTTTCTAATTTACTCTGAAATTCTATTAGTAGAAGATGTAGATATTACCCAGAGAGGTGGTATAATCTCCCTTCCTACAGATGATATTCATGCTATTTATTTGGGATGCAGCTATTTTGTAGATTCCCACATGTAGACAAGCTCTTGTATCAGCGGCCGCTACTTAATGTGATTACACTATGATGTTCAATGCTGCAGATGAGTGTAACCACATAAATAGTTATGTGCCATTAAACATCAATTTTGTGATCTAACAGTAAGATAATGAAAAATTCAGGCCATGGCTTCAGTGGACTCTGGCAGTTATTTCTTCGACATCCTAATACTTCTCTCTTCTTCCTCACTATGGGAAGACTTCTAATAAACCCAATTTGTGAGCAGCACTTAACTGTATTTCATCCTCAAATGGAAAAGGTATCATTTAAATTACACGTTGTAAATAACTGACAAAAAGAAGCATTGCAATATGAACCTAACTATGGTTCTATAAGAAAGTACGTGATTTTCCACTGTACTGCCAAAAGCAAATTAGCTGTCTACACACCCAGTCAGCTACTGAGGTACTAAAAACACATTTAGCACTGAACTCTTCTAGCCATAATTCATGAATTCTCAAATGCAAAGGTATACAATAATCACTGCACAGAAAGGATAATGCTATTTTTTCTATGACTAAATGTAACACCAGACACCTACTCACATGAAGTATTTGGTCTCAATAGTCCTATACACAAGGATGCCACGGAATATATGTATGCCATAGAAACCATCAACACAAAGTCACTTCCACTTCCACTAAATCCAGAGCCCAAAGTTTTCGAGGTGCTGCTGCAGAGACACCAATGCTAGTTATACATGACAGGAATGAAACAGGCACACCTGGAAATACTGAATACTGCTCCCAGATTCATGCTGGTAAGCCTGTACAGCTGCTGTGCAACACCAAATGAATACACTAGACTGGATCTTAGCTAAAGGAAAGATTGTCACACTCTATCAGATAATGTAGACACTGTAAGGCCCCTTTACACAGCTTCCGTAGTGAAGAAATCAGGTGGAGGAGGTTTACAGAATCATAAAATCACAGGATGGTTGAGGTGGGAAATGACCTCTCATCCAACCCTGCCGCTCAAGCAGGGACACCTAGATCACGTTGCCCAAGACACTATCCTGATGAGTTTTTTTTTTGTTGTTTGGTTGGTTGGTTGGTTTTTTTTTTTTGAGCTTCCTCAAGGATGGAGTCTCCACAGCCTCTCTGGGCAACCTGTGCCACTGCTCAGTCACCCACACAGTAAACTGTTTCCTGATGTTCAGACATGCTTAGCACAACTGCTTAGCTCACAAGGGAACAATATTTACTTTTTAAAAGAACCCTTTTCCACTACTGAAGCAGAGTGGAAGCAATATTTAAATTTTAAAGGTATTACACCGGAACTTCTTACATTAATAAAATGATACAGGAGCAAACATATTTGGTTGACATGGTTTTGGCTGGGATAGAGTTAATTTTCTTTCTAGAGACTCATATGATGCTATGTTTTAGTTTTCTGATGAAAATAATGGTGATAACACAGTGATATTTTTAGCTATTGCAGATAGGGGCTTACACAGAGCCAAGGACTTTTCTGCTTCTTATGCAACCAGCAAGGAGGCTGGGGGTGCACAAAAAGCTGGGAAGGGCCACAGCCAGGACAGCTGACCCCAAATGACCAAAGGAATGTCCCATACCGTATGACATCAGTCTCAGCAATTAAAGCTGGGGTAAGGAGGCACGAAGGGAGGGATGTTTGAAGTGATGGTGTTTGTCTTCCCAAGAAAGCATTACACATGATGAACCTGTTTTCCTGAAGTGGCTGAACACCTGACTGCTGATGGGAAGGAGAGAAAGAATTCCTTGTTTTACTTTGCTAGCATGTGCAGCTTTAGCTTTACTTGATAAACTGTCTTAATCTCAACCATTTTGCTTCTCTCCCCCACCCCACCTGGGGAAAGTGAGCAAGTGGCTTTGTAGTACTTCACGGTCTGCTGGGATTAAACCACAACACTGGTGTATTAAGTTCTGATAGCTCACTCTGTAATACTTCCACCTTGCTAAAATATTCACAGTCCTAGAGTGCTAATCCACCTTTCTCATTCTCTCCACAGATGCTCTGGATTTTTACCCCAAAAGCCTTTTTGCTACTTTTTCTTCAGCAAAACAATATTTTAAGATTAAATTTCATACTCAGCTGTTTCAAGGAGGAGTTATTTAATACATTTTGAAAGGGAAGGGTAATTCTACCCTTATATAGCTTCAGATTCCATAAGATGCAGGGACTTATCCAAAGAACTAAAGAACTAATATTACCATATATTCCAGATGAGGTAGCAGAATTCCATTTGCTTTAAGAAGTGCCTCTGCATCTGTTTTCCACGTTTTCTAATGAATATTTCATATGGGTTTCAATGTATTACAAGGGTAGACCTTCAGTGTAATAGATATAGGATAGCAGCATTGCTGCTGAAAAGCCAAGTAGATGTGGCCAAAGTGTAAGAAGCATTGCCCTCATGAAACTCAAACAGCTCCAGGAAAATTAACAATTCAGCAACCTTCAGTAAGTATTAGGAAATTCTATCATTTTTTATTACTGTTGAAACACGTTTGCTTGTTCTCTAGCAGTGAGTTGACTGAATGCAATGGTGTCCTGAATAATAATAATAATAATAATAACTTGTTTATAGTTTCACTTTATTCATGAAGTATTCCAAATTACTCCACCAAAACAAAGTACACAAACCCTCTGTTCTATACATTTTAAATTAATTATAGCTTCTCAACCAAGTAACTTAAGATCTTCCCCTTTTTTTTTTTCATAGTTAATCAAAGTAACTGTAGTTCATGGTCATTTCCTTTGGTTTCCAGAGTGTTCTCTGCATCTGCCCTGCAAATCCTTTATTAAGCTACAACTAAGCTACTACAGAGGTCAAAAACATCCTCCACTCAGTGAAAGGTAGACAAATATAGCTGATATTTGATGCATTCTCTTCACTATAAATTAACTAAAGGAAAGTTATTGTCCTTTGTTACCCTATCTGGTTAGCTATGCATTTATCAACCAGAGTATCAAGGCTAAAAATACAAAGAAAAAAATACTGCATGTAACAGACCAGGTATTTCCAAGACTATGATGTCAGTTTGATGTGGAGTACATTATATTTTTGTGTCAAATTTGAACTATGGCCAGTTTCCATTTAGTTGCTAAAAAACCCCATACTACAATTTCAGTGAAAGCCCTAAGGCCTCAGTCACCGATAAAAGTGTTTGAGATTTTCCATGATACATCTGTCTTCTTCTGTCTTCCTACACTTTTTTTTTTTTTTTTAAACATGAATTAAAAAAAAAAAAAAAAAGTGCTTTTTCATCTTATGCTTTTAAGGGTGCTCAGAAGTCAAGCTCATGATATACATAAGATTACACTAGAAAACATAAGGAAAACTCAGGGTCAAATCTGTATCTCATGGAGATGGAAGAGACTATTTCCCTATTCCATTTGCTGTAGCTCACAGTCTAGAGGACTATAAGGGATGAATAGTAGGCTTCCTTGCACAAAAAGCATGGAAGTGACCTCAACCTTCCTATGACTAATGGGAGCTATTGCAGTGAAGTGATAACAACAGTAGCAATATAGTACTTTGTAGCTCCCACTCTTGAGCAAGGATGGAAATGAAAAAATAATCCAGCCCTGAAGACATTTGCTGTGATAATATATATTTTTTCTCTCTTTTTCATAGCCCCAGGACAGTTACAGCAATGAACTATTTATGCTGGACCTAACAGTCCTCTAAGCATAAGATTTGAGTCATAAGCCATCTTAAGTGCATTCTTTTAGAAAGGGAAAAAGAGAAAGAAACAATCGATTTTCAATAGATTTTCAATAGATTATCAACCTAATTGATTGCTATACAAAGCTTCTCTGAAGACAGCTGCTGTTATGACACTGATGGCATGCGTAAACAGACAGGTACAGCTAAGAGGTCATGGATGTAGTCAGAATGTCACCCTTGTCATTCATAGTCACCATTTTCATTATTCTTCACTGTTTAACAATGACAGAAAATTATTTAAAGGTACACACAAGCACTATGAAGATTTCATAGTGGGTTCCAAGCATGTAGGTTTGACTACAGTAAGTTAAATAATTTTTTTTTTCTTTTTTTTTTTTTTTCCCTACAAGCACCCTCTGCCTCGGGGGTCTCCTCCTTTTCTAAATGTTTTCCTGCTCAGGATCTGTGTAGGTAACAATCTATGAGAAAGCAACATGATGAAAAAAAATAAAGTACCTGTTCCTCGAGTCAGATTGTCTTTGCTGTTCTTTCTCTGCAGTATTGAAAATGAAGAATAGATTCTCACATCTAGATAAAATTCAGTCAAAAAAAAGGACAAGGTAATAGTGGTATAGATTGCACTATCCTCCCTCATTTCTATGCATACCCTAAAGCATCTCTGTGGGTGTAATACTAATGCTAATGAGGACTGAACATAAAATAGAGGTTCACAATAACATCATCATCATGAGAACCACTGTATTCCAGTAAAAATTTATTTTGGCTAAGCTGATTCTGGGGAATTTTTTACTAAGAATTCAACAGGTTAAGCCAAGACTGTAGTCTGTGTCTAGCTTTAACATTTCAGCACACTAAATACAGAAATGTTTAAGGTACCTCCTCAAAAAGCAAGCTGTCTGCATAAAAAAACACCGCACTGTACTAAGTATTGGAGGAACCAAATAAGTAACCAGAATGTCAAGTTTATTGAAGCCCTGAATTTCTTTGAAACATGTCTGAAATGTTTTTTATGGACCTTTTTTTAGGATTTTTATATCCAGTCCTGTGATGCTCAGTTTTCTTTGCTATGCCCTTGCAGTCTTCACATGGACAGTGTGCCAAAAGAAAATGTATCCTGAGTTCTTCATGGAAGAAAAACAATTATTGACATCTGGGGCACAGGGAGTAATATGTTTAAGCTTCCAGCTAGTAGTGGTAAGATAAATTGTTACCCATAGTCATTGAATATTGTCAGGTACCAGGAAATTCCAATTTCTCAAATATCTTACTGGTCTTATGTTCAAATTACTATTGCAGACATCACCACTATTTTTCTGGCTACTCCAACACAAAATGGTCAGCTTTACAAAGTCAATATTTGCCAGTAGTTAACACACACTGGTGTTTCCCAAAACTGCAGTCACTATTTTATATATAGAGAAAAAAAAAATAAAACAAATCACTGTGGTACAGAAGAAGCCATGTGACTAACTGTTAAGTATTTTTAAAGAATGATCACTATTTACTAACTTGTCCATTGTCCCCATGGTCAAAGACATCATTAAATTTAAACCTCCATCAACTGACTAATCATGAATTTCTAAAACTGTCCAGGTTACACATCTCTTTGCAGAGTATAGTAAAATTACAGTGAAATGCAGTACAGCATGCAAACACAGCTAAGATAACTACTTGCATATGCAATATAAATTCAAGGTATGGTGTATTCCTCATCAGCAATCTTAATTGTTTTCTGTTGAGTAAAAAACAGAAAAAAAATGCTGATTTTAACTATTTCACATTAAAAAACAAACAACAACAACAAACAAAAACACCACTGATTCCAATATTTTTATTTGTGAGATTACATTTAAGAAGTTTGCCTCAGAAATAATTATGAATTCTTTAAAGAAATATGGAATCACCTAAGTAAGAAAAATATTTCTATGGAAAAGTTCAACCAAAAAGTTTCTAACAACTATAATAAAATGATAGCAGTATGTATATAAAACATCTTTTTTTTTTTTTTTCAAAAAAAATGTATTTATGTATTTTAATATGCCAATATACCTTGGCTTTAGCATTCAAGTTCAAGATTGAACAACAACAAAATCTTATAAGGATCTTATATAAGCTAAAAAGGCAGTGGTATATAATACAAATGAGATCGTTAGCAACAGGGGCATGAGGAAACTGCACCAGAGGATAAAAACTACTGATTGACAAATACAAAGCACCAAAAGCACTTCATGTAAAAAAAGGGAAAAAAACAGGTCTTGTTGACAAGTGAAGAGCAGTGAGATGAGATTAGATGAGCTTACTTTTTTTTTTTTTTTTAATGAGGTGTTAAGTAGATCAGCTTGAGAGGTTGGATAATGACCGTGCTGATGAGTTGGCCAGGGTGTGAAAAAAGCTGAATAATATGACATCTGGGAAACTCAGGAGAGCAGTAAACATTAGATTAGATAGCTTCTGAATAAAATGGTGAATGACTTGGGCCACTCAGATAACTTTTAGTGATGTTAGCATTATAAGGACTTGACATCTCATTAAAGTAACACAGCAGAAAAAAAGAGCATGAGTAAATTTAAAGACCAAAATCCTAGCTTATACTAACTCCCTCACTCACATAGAAGTGCATGGGCTTCTGGAAATGTTAGTGCTCTGTTACTCTTCCTAACTTCAGGTCTTGCTTAAGCAGTTAAGCAGCATAGCTACTCTTCTAAAATATACTGAAGCTAATGCAGAAATGCACTAGATGGTCCTTGGAAGGAAATAGGTATTCACCTGAAAGAGACCTAGGACAATGTCAAATGTTCTAAATGCTCTACAGAAGCAGATTATAATAACATTAGCAACAAACACAAAGTAGGTTTACTATTTTTCTACCTGCCGACCTTTACCAGCATAGTTTCCTCCAGACAGTGGACATAAGTCTTCATAAGTCTTTGTAAGTCTTCATATCATAGCTACCAGCACCTCAACACAGAATGGTAGGATGGGTTTCTGTGGTTCATCTGCTGGATCTCCAAACTCTTTCATGTACTATTAGCAGCACTGGCCACCTCCTAGCCTTGCCTATGTGCAGCCGTTCTCTATGTACATATTTCCAGTGTCCTTCTGGAAAACCACGGGGACAGATTTACCACATGCATGGTAGTACCACACTTGCATGCCATGTCAATGGATCAGGGGGAGAAAAATGAAAAGTACAGGCAGGATTTAATACACTATCAGAATTAAAAAAATAATAATGATAATAATAATAATAACAATAATAAAATAAATCTGGGGGAGAAATTTAATGGAAAATAGAGCAAGCAAGAGTGTTGTCAGGTTGTGCAAAAAATAAATGGTAAATGTGTCTAAAATAGCTAGTATTTACTTGAAGGAACCTGACAGTGACAAAGGCAGAGGAAGTTTGTAGTGGGTGTTCAAGGATGGCAATGAACAGGATGTGTTTATGTGCAGAAATGCTAAATATAAACTCCAAGGTGCAGCAGAGACAAAAGAGCTCAGCAATAGCATCCATAGAAGGTCAGGGTGCAGTATAAAAGTGGGACAATACGTAGCTCACTACTCACAGAGAAGGTAACAGGGAGAGATTTTATTCCATTTCCACATGATTTTGCTGGGACAATGGTAAAAACACATAAAAGACACTCTTTCAAATGGAAGTTCTAGATGGTCAACTGATGTACCATCATCACGGACAACACAAGCTGAAGAACTGTTGACCCACCCTGCAAGTCTTATTCTGAATAAACAGCATTTTACAAAATAAATATGCTATTAAAGTCAGCGCAAGATTATCCAAATCTGGGTGCTCATCAGAAGCGATGACTAGAAATATTAGGATTGGGGCCTTGTCATTTTTTTCCTGTGATGGAAGTGAAGATGTTGGCTCTGAGGTCTGAGCACAACCTCACCAAGCACTGCCACAAAATCTGAAGAAAGGTCTGCATACATATGTAACGTAAAACTTCCTTTAAAATAGAGTTTGAGAAACTGTTGGAATGACAATACACATCATACCAAATTTAGGATTATATGTAAAGTTTTGTTTCAATTAAAATCTTTCAAGTTTCATTGAACTATTTGGTTATACCATCACAATAAGTATATATGTCTGTCACAAAAGATAAGGAATTTATATGTAATTGTTTAGCAAAGGCTTGACATAGCAACTCATGAAGAAATATAAACACTAAAGAGTATTCTGACTGTGGTGGTTTCACACTGATGGCTTCATTACACTGCTCTCTCATTTCCCCCTTCTCAAAGGAACTGGGAGAGAAAATGCAATGAAAAAGGGCTCGAAAGTTGAGATAAGGACAGGGAGATCACTCAATAATTACCATCACAAGTGGAACAGACTTAACATAGGGAGATTAATGTAATTTATTACCTATTACTAACAGACAAGAGCAGTGAGAACTCAAACTAAAATCACCTTCCCCCCATCCACCCTCTTCTACCTCCTCCCCAGCGGCACAGTGGAACAGGAAATGGGAGCTGTGATGAGACCCTAACGCTTCATCTCCGCTGCTCCCTCACAGTCACTCCCTGCCCCTGCTCCCAGTGGGGTCACTCCCATGGGATGCCGTCCTTCCTGAACTGAGCCCACAGGCAGCAGCTCTTCAGGAACTGCTCCCACACGGCTCCATACCACGGGGTCCATCCCCCAGGAGCAAACTGCTCCAGCACGGGTCCCCCACGGGCGGCAGCTCCCCACAGACCCCTGCTCCTGCGTGGGCTCCTCTCCACGGGCTGCAGCTCCGGCCCGGGGCCTGCTCCTGCGGGGGCTCTCCATGGGCCGCAGCCTCCTCCAGGCCACATCCACCTGCTCCACCGGGGGCTCCTCCACGGGCTGCAGCGTGGAGATCTGCTCCGTGTGGGACCCATGGGCTACAGGGGGACAGCCTGCTCCACCAGGGGCCTCTCCACAGGCCACAGAGGAACTTAAGTTCTGTGAAGCGGAGAACTTCCTCCCCCTCCTTCTGCACTTACCTTGCTGTTTTCAGGGTTGTTTCTCTCACATTTTCTTACTCCTGTCTCTCAGCTGCTGCCTCACAGCAGTATTTTCCTTTCTTAAATCTTCTCTCACTGAGGTGCAACCAGTATTTCCTGTTGGCTTAGCTCTGGCCAGGATTGGGTCCCTTTTGGAGCTGGCTTAAACTAGCTCATATCTAACATGTAGCAGCTCTGGACACCAACAAGGAAATAAAGAAAAAAGAAACAATACTAGAAGTTTTTTCTGTTTTCATTTCCAATAGAAATAGTGAATGTTGTCCTAGGATGCATGTATTTATGGGCACATGAAAATTATATATTCTTATGCTTTGCATGATTATGCTATGTAATCATCAAAACATTATGTGGTCAGAGGAGACTGTAGTGTGAAGTAGACAGTGAGTCTTTAAGGATATATATATATATATATTTTTTTTTTTCCTACTGCTCCTAATCAAAACACATGTAGCAGCAGGAGGGCCACCTGTGATGAAAGACAAGTAAAAAATTGAGCTTGCCATAGTTCTTAAAACTGTTATGCACGTATCTGAAAGAAACTAACCTAGATCAAAGCAAAATACAGAGGGGATCAGAAAGCAATGGACACTGACGCAGGAAAAGAAGATGTGAAAAGAGCTACAAGTTAATTAATCACAGGGACATAATGCTAATATTGACCAAAGCTGTGAAACAATGGCACACAGTAGTATCAAAGGCATTGTTTTATTTCAAAACTACAGGCAAAATGTAGAAAATACATAAAAATGGCAAGGTGTGCCATGAAAGAAACTGTTATGATAAAGTATAAAGATGTAACATCGGGAGCCTCTTGCACAATTAAAATTGCAAACACCCGACAGATGAGATAAGACACTTTCTGGGGTTTCACTTACACAAAATGTATTTAGCATAGACATACAGGTTTTTACACAAGGAAAAAAAAATCTTGCCTCTATGTATGAGGAGTAGAAGTGGAACTGTAATACCCTTTCACTTCCCATATATTACTGCATTAATTTTCAGTGAATGTTAAATATTAGAAACAAGTATCTTTAACCAGTTTTTTTCCCCACTCTGGCACTGTCATCCTAGCAGATCAATATGTAGGGAATGATATGCATCATTATTTGTATGCTAGTCAGACACGCAGACAACCCTGTGTTGTGTTCAACATCTTCATCAACGACCTTGATGAGGGAATAGTGTCCACCCTCAGCAAGTACGCCAATGACACAAAGCTGGGAGGAGTGGCTGACATGCCAGAAGGCTGTGCTGCCATTCAGTGAGATCTGGACAGGCTGAAGAGCTGGGCAGGAAGAAACCAAATGAGGTTTAACAAGAGCAAGTGTAGAGTCCTGCACCTGGGAATGAACAACCACATATATAAGTACAGGCTGGGGGATGACCAGCTGGAGAGGAGGTCTGTGGAGAAGGGCCTGGGAGTCCTGGTGGATGACAGGTTGACCATGAGCCAGCAGTGTGCTCTGGTGGCCAAGAAGGCCAATGGGATCCCCGCATGCATTAAAAGGAGTGTGGCCAGCAGGTCAAGGGAGGTAATCCTCCCCTTCTACTCTGCCCCGGTCAGGCCTCATCTGAAGTACTGTGTCCAGTTCTGGGCTCCCTGGTATTAACATAGCATTAATATCTTCTATTCCTCTCTTCATTTATTTTCTCCAGACTATAAATTTTCCAGCCTTCTCTTATCTCCCTTCCTGCTACTTATTTAAAGAAATTGTTACCATCTCTTCACCAATACAGATCAATACAGCATCACCCACTTGCCCCATCACAGAGCAGAAACAACAATAGATGTCTGCTCTGCCTTCCCCACAGCTGAAACAGCAATGAGCTGGCAGCTTGAGAGCAGACAAGATGGATGGGAAATGGCTCTGCACTGAAGCCTGCAGTGCCATGTCAGGAAAAGTTCAAGCAGAGCATATCAGGGTCAAGGTCTGCTTTTTCTCTGTGACCTGTCCTTCCAGGGGGACAATTTGAAATGGGTAGCGGTGTACATGCATAACTATTAAAAAAAGGTACTATAAATTGTTTCCTTTCTGTCAGATTAATTGCTGTGTGCTTTATTTAGGAGCAATTTAATCACACAAAGCATAAAAATAAATGTGTGTTCAGCAGCTCAATTTATTCTGAAGTCCTGCTCAGCCTGCTGTGAGGCTGCAGTTTCAATCATGATATGCATTTCTCTTGAACAGGTATATTTACCAGACATACAGTGGAAAAAAAGTCTTCCTTTACAGCACATAACAGTCTGCTGAGAACCTGGCATTTGTTGACATTGGCTTCACTGAATTTAGGGACATGGATCCCAGCCACTCTGTTCGTTTTTTTTTTTTTTTTTTTTTTTTTTTTTTTTTTTTTTTTTAGGGCTCTAGTTTTACATTAGAATTGAGGAAGCATTTGCTAGTAAGTCTGAGTTGAAAAAGAAATAGGAAGCTATGTGGTAAAAAGTGTGAAAAGGAGTGAGGAAAAAAAAAAAAGGTAAAAAAATGAAAATGATAGGGCTCTTTAAAAGAAGTTTACACTGAAATTCTTTGCTTTACACATTGAGCATGTAGTGGCTCCTGTACATTGAAAGAATGTTTAAGTACATGGGACAAGTGTTTTGGAACCGATGACCAAATTTATCATTAGCTAAGGTTCATGATGATTCTTGAAAGTTGCTTTGCAAAACTGGCTAACGTTGCAACAATAAGTCAATATAACTCCTTAAAAATAAGACTGTAATACCATAACAATATTATGTTCTGTTAACTTAAATAGATTACTCTAAACAGTCATGCCATAAGTAGGGGGATTCGGTCATTATCATTACCAATTTTATTGTTATCTTAAAAATATAAATATGCTATTGCTTCCTGGAAAAAGGTAAGTCAGTTATCAAAAAGGAAAATTCCTTTCTTAACAACATGTGGATGTTCAGCTGCCAACTTTCATCTAAACAAATTCATCCATTAGTGAGGCAATGTGTGCATTACCCTTTGATGCCTTGGAGAGCTTTAGAAAGTGTGGCCTCATTTACCCATAATTCCCCATGTGGAGATGGGAACAGCTTCTCACTGTTCTCCCATTCACTGCAGAGTCAAGGGAACTAAAGAAACAAATGTTACATACTATATTATATTTAAGAGTTGAGTGATTGTTCGTAAGATTTTTATATTCCTAGAAATGTTACTACATTATTATATAGATAACTGCTTTACAGAATATGGAAGGACATTCTCCAAACACATGGGTTAGAAAGATCACTGTTGTTAACACTTCTGTTGAGAGCAATGTTTTTCTAAATATTAAATATACATATATATTTACTATAACATTTGAATGTCAGACAATGTTAGTTTCAGAATGTGGCAGTTCATATGTTATCTGACCAGGGTTTTCTATTCCTGAAGAACATTTCTAAACACAAAATAGAAGAGTGAGGCTAAGAACAAAACAACAGGAAGCACATATGCTCCAATGCTAGTAGTTCAGAGAAGAGACTTCAAACACAATGCAGTGTGCCAGTCACCAGCAGAACTTTAAAATCAAATAATGCTGCCACATTTCTAGTTTGTCATCACTTCTCAAAAACAAACAAACAAACAAAAAACCTTCAGATATTTTGGATTTTATTTGTATATATATCAGAAGCAAGAATTCCAGTCAAATGAGGAAAGCATGATCTGCCTTCCAAGAGACAAATGAAAGCCTGAGCACTTCAAAGACAGCATGTTTTGTTCCCACACCTGAAAGCCAAGTTAAAAATCCCCTTTTACAGTACAGTTGACCCACTTCTGCTCAAGGGACTTTTAGTGATAAGACACACCTGTTGGGGTCCTTTTAAGTTCTTCCTTGAAATTCTGAGAGAAGTATGAATATGCTAAATATATTTTCAAAATAACCAAGCAGTACAAAAGAATGCTCTTTATAACATCCTTTAAATTAACTCCCAATTAAGTTAATCCCCCCCATACCCACTCAGAATGAAGAGTTCAGTTAATAATAAAGCAATGAAGACATTTTAAAGGGCAGATGCTCAGTGCAACAAGGCCATGAATTTAAAGAAATAGACAGTTTATAAACGCCAGGCAATAAACACCAAAAAAAAAATCTTACTGATTATGTTGAAGTAGTTATTAGTGTCAACTGCTATTTCATGTTCAGCAATTCTGTGCATTTGCATAGCATGCAATTTTCATGGTACAGACTCAAAACTAAATTTTGAAATAATTCAGTGACAATTTAGAAATATTTAATGCTTCTGAATATCCAACCTTTTGTTCCTGGTGTAACAATTTAACATATTATTTGCAGTAATTGAACACTCTACTTACAATGAGAAATCCCATTTCTGCTTCTTCTGTGTTGCCACAAGTCAACTGAAACTGAAGTTACATTTACAATTTACAATCTAAAGGGACTTCCTTGCATAAATAGAAGATGGTAACAGAAGTCAGGAATAGACATTCTGAGAGACAAGGATCTTATGATATATGTGTGACTCTGAATATGTAGGCTGACTTAGACTCCTGAGAATTACAATCCAGTCAGTACAATGTCAGGTGTGTAGCTTTTATTTAATGTGATCATTGTAACCTTTTAATTTTAACTAAAGCTGAATGGTTTTAAGAAAAAAAAAAATAAAAGAAAAGAAAATAGAAGGAAGGAAAAAAAGAAGGAAAGAAGGAAAGAAAGAAAGAAGGAAAGAAGGAAAGAAAGAAAGAAGGAAAGAAGGAAAGAAAGAGAAGAAAGAAAGAGAGAGAAAGAAAAAGAAAGAAAGAAAGAAAGAAAGAAAGAAAGAAAGAAAGAAAGAAGGAAAGAAAGAAAGAAGGAAAGAAAGAAAGAAGGAAAGAAAGAAAGAAGGAAAGAAAGAAAGAAAGAAAGAAAGAAAGAAAGAAAGAAAGAAAGAAAGAGAAAGAAAGAGAGAAAGAAGAGAGAAAGAAAGAGAGAAAGAGAGAAAGAGAGAAAGAGAGAAAGAGAGAGAGAGAGAGAAAGAAAGAAAGAAAGAAAGAAAGAAAGAAAGAAAGAAAGAAAGAAAGAAAGAAAGAAAGAAGAAATTTTTTTTTCATTTTGTTAGCACTCTTAAAAGTTTAATAGATATAACTGTGGATTTTGCTGTGTTTTCTTGCTGATCATGTTACCCCTATAAACTAAATCCTTATGTAAAACACTTTGACTTCAACTAAGGCGTAGCAAAAATGGAAAGTGAAAAATACAGGTTTTAGAGGAGGAAAGAATAGACTTGTGTTTCTATTAGACCTATATTTTTTATATAAAATGATATGCATCACTTTCCTGAACTAACACAAAGTTTTACAGGGATGGTCTCTTGGCCAGGCAGAAAGTGATACATTTTCAAAAGCATTTTCAACTTCTTAACTTCATGAAGCTTCGCACTTCCCAAATTTGATGCTGAAACTATGAAAAGCTATAGTGCATGCTGGATAAAGCAAACATTCAACATTCACACTCCATTAATTAATTCATCACCTAAAAGCTAAGTATTGATTTTTTAATGGTTCTACAAATCTGTTTAAGCTACTATGATGTAATTAGGAGGACGTGTATTTACTGTAAATTATCTAACAAGTACAATGGCTGTACTTTCAGGAATAACAAAAGTCTTAGCTCAAAGCAGACAACAGTGACTGAAAATGTTTTCCACTAATTCTATATTGGAAGCCTACCATGTTATATAAAGGAAGGCTATTGTCAAACTGGATTAATAAAAAGCTTCCTTCCTATAGCATCAAAAATAGACGGATGAAATACTCCTTCCATTGAAATCAAAAAGATATTTTGTGCAAATTCAGTGGTGGGAAGTCAATTACTTAAAGTAGGTGTCCACATGGATGATGAATTAGAAATCTCAAGCCCGGGCTTATAGAAAAATTACTATACTGCATGAACTCCTTATAATGCATTCTGTCCAAAATACAAAAAGAACAAAGCCAGAAATCCCTCAGTTAGCATCTGAATATCCACTAAAAATCTTACTCAAGAAGTCAAACTAACATACTAAATTGGTATCTTCTTACACTGCAATCACAAGAAATCATGGTTATATGTATAATGATGTGCAACATACAAGTGTAAGTGTGAGAAAAGCTGTAATCAAGTTAGCCCCTGACACGTACACTATGTAAACAATAGCAGAAAAATATCTAAAACAATACAGACACAGCTTGTTGCAAATACAAGTAGATTTCTTGAGCAGATTTCTTGCCTTATATTTAAAATTCAAAATGAAATATGCAGTGTATGTCACAACCACTGTCAGCTGGGGAGGAAAAAAAAAAAAGGACAAAAAGAAGAGGAAAAAGAAGGAAGGCAGATACCAAACAAGAAATTAGATTCAAATTTAATTTCCAAACAAGAAATAAGATTCAATGGCTTTGGGGGCATGCATGGGACAGAAATTATATAAAACAATCTTTTACTGATGCATTAAAAAAATGGCATGGAAAGGTTCATGAGAACTTGACCCCTGATCAAACTACAACCTGAGAAGACATTCTGCAGCTATCTTTGCCTCCAAAACCCTAGATTTTCAATTATTGTAGAGAAATATAAAATAAAATCTAGCCATTTAAACCTCTACGGTTGACATGTGAAATGCATATTTTATTATATATCAGCTCGCAAACAGAGGGCTTCAACAGTTCTGCTGAGAATAGTTACTGTCATTACTCAGTTTTCAAATGACATACAACTGTTAATAGGAGAAGGGTGGATATTGAAGGTGTTCACCATACAGAGATAAAAACCGCTAAAATAATTCTGTTATGACTTCTGATGACATTAATTAGCACTAGAGCTTGGTTCAATTTTTAAAAATTGAAAAAAAATGCATTGGAATTTTATTCGTAGTAGCAGAAAAAAATGCAGAAATGCTTCTAAATATTTAATAGCAAAAACATATTTTTCTCAATATCATATTTTGGTTGAAGGCAGGACTTTCCCAATGGTATACTTTTTCTTTTTTTTTTTTTTTCTTTTTCCAACTTTAATGATGTTTTGTATAATCAGCCATTTGCACTAACTTAATGGTCCATGTTTGCTGATAGAAGCAAAAGAGGAGTTGATTTTTTACATCAGCAGGGCTCACAGGAGACAGACATCTCAGTATTCAGAGTCTTTTTTCTTCAAGCGCTGTGGAAGATGCTAGTTAGCTAAAAGCAGCTGTGACACTGGAATAGAAAAAAAAAAATAAATATGAAGGTAACTGTTGTATGTGCTCATGGCACAAGCTATGAAACAATAATTAAAGAGTTATGGACTCAACCAGTTACGGATACAGACTGGGGTTTAATCCCTACATACAGGCCAAGAGACAGTTATGCTCCCTGCCTGCAGTGCGCGATAACCAGCCCTTCCCTGACTGCACAGATGGAGATTCACAAAAGGTGCTATACTCCCATGGCATAAAGCATTTGGAAATGATCAGTGACAACACACTGCAATAACCACGGCCCATACAGTAATGTTACAGCATCACAGAATCACAAAATAGTCTAGGTTGGAAGAGACCTCCAAGATCATCGAGTCCAACCTCTGACCTAATGCTAACAAGTCCTCCACTAAACCATATCCCTATGCTCTACATCGAAATGTCATTTAAAAACCTCCAGGGATGGTGACTCAGCCACTTCCCTGGGCAGCCTATTCCAGTGCCTAACAACCCTCTCAGTAAAGAAGTTCTTCCTAATATCTAACCTAAACCTCCCGTGGCACAATTTTAGCCCATTCCCCCTGGTCTTGTCACCAGGCACTTGGGAGAATAGACCAACTGCCACCTCACTACAGCCTCCTTTAAGGTACCTGTAGAGTGCAATAAGGTCTCCCCTGAGCCTCCTCTTCTTCAGGCTAAATAGTCCCAGCTCCCTCAGCTGCTCCTCATAAGACTTGTTCTCCAGACCCTTCACCAACTTCGTAGCCCTCCTCTGGACTCGCTCAAGCATCTTGATGTCTTCTTGTAGTGAGGGGCCCAAAACTGAACACAGTACTCGAGGTGCAGCCTCACCAGAGCTGAATACAAGGGGACAATCACTTCCCTGGACCTGCTGGCCACAGTGCTTCTTATACAAGCCAGGATGTTGTTGGCCTTCTTGGCTGCCTGAGCACACTGCTAGCTCGTATTCAGACAACTATCAACCAATACTCCCAGGTCCTTCTCTGACAGGCAGCTTTCTAACCACACATCTCCCAGCATGTAGCGCTGCTTGGGGTTGTTGTGCCCCAGGTGCAGGACTCAGCACTTGGCCTTGTTGAACTTCATACAGTTGGCCTTGACCCATCGGTGCAGCCTATCCAGATCCTCCTGCAGAGCCTTCCTACCCTCGAGCAGATCGACACACGCACCTAACTTGGTGTCGTCTTCAAACTTACTCAGGGTGCACTCAGTCCCCTTATCTAGATCATCGATAAAGATGTTAAAGAGGATTGGCCCCAGTACCGAGCCCTGGGGGACTCCACTAGTGACTGGCCTCCAACTGGATTTGACTCCATTCACCACGACTCTCTGGGCCCGGCCATCCAGCCAGCTCTTAACCCAATGAAGCATATGCCAGTCCAAGCCATGAGCAGCCAGTTTCCTGAGGAGAAAGCTGTGGGGCACGGTGTCAAAAGCCTTACTGAAGTCAAGGTAGACCACATCCACAGCCTTTCCCTCATCCACTAAGCGTGTCACCTTGTCATAGAAGGAGATGAGGTTCGTCAAGGAGGACCTGCCCTTCATAAACCCATGCAAAGGTAATAAAGGTGATGTCCTCATGCTGGTGGATGCAAATACATAAGAAACAGGGCTCATTTGTTTTCATAGCTTACAGAACTATTTGGTTTTGGCATTATATAACCCTTGAATTAAAAAAAAAAAAAAAAAGCCAGCTTTGCTTTGTATGTGACATTCTATGTATTACTCACTATTGCCAACCTCAAGCTTTTGAAAACCATGAGTCATGCCACAAAACATCATGACATTAGCTGTAACATGAGGTACTGAAAAATAAATAAATACATTGGTGTGGTTTATTTACCTAATAATGTAGGGTGAGTTCAGGTCATATTTTTGAAGCTTTCCTTCACAAACATCAAGGTTACAGACTCACTTTTTTTTTTTTTTTTTTTTTTTTTTTTATCCAAGTGGATTTCAGCAAAGAAACCATAAGACTTGGTAACACTAACATATTTAAAACATCAAACATAGCTATGTCAACTGCAATGGACTCTCCAAAGTTGTGGTGAAAGCCAGTTGAGTGGCTACTGGGACCTAGCTGCAGTGAAGGTCCCAGCACATCCTGGGCTTACAGTGAACCTCAATAGCAAAAGGTCTGTTGGAAGCCAAGGACTATATGAAAACCTAGTGACTGGGTTATCCTGCCAACAAACAAGTACCCACAATTGGTTTCAACAGATGGATATGTTTGTGACATATAGAATCACAGAATCATTAAGGTTGGAAAAGACCTTTGGGGTCATCTAGTCCAAACATACCCCTACCACCAATATTACCTGCTAAGCCACGTCCCTAAGCACCATGTCCGACCTTTCCTTGAACACCCACAGGGACCGTGACTCCACCACTTTCCTGGCCACCCCGTTCCAATGCCTGAAAGCTCTTTCTGAGAAGAAATGTCTCCTAATTTCTAATCTAAGCCTCCCCTGGTGCATTCCCTCTAGTCCTATCACTAGCTACCTGTGAGAAGATGCTGACGCCTAGCTCCCCACAGTTTCCTTTCAGGTAGTTGCAGAGAGCAATAAGGTCTCCCCTGGGCCTCTTCTTCCCCAGACTAAACAACCCCCAGTTCCTTTGTCCACTCCTCACAAGACTTGTGTTCCAGGCCCTTCACCAGCTTTGTAGCCCTTCTCTGGACATGCTGCAGGCCCTTGATGTCCTTCTTGTAGTGAGAGGCCCAAAACTGAGTAAATACAGGGGGACAATCATCCACTGGTCCTGCTGGCTCCACTGTTTATCTCACCTCCCCACTAGCTGTATGCTACATGTTCAAAGAAACTGCATTAGTCTGAAGGAATGGAATTTCAACCATAATGACTCTTTCTAAAAATATATTCCTGCCATCATAATATATGGGCATTCAGAAAGAAAACACAGTCTTTGCCCCTAGAAATTAAATAAGATTGAATCTAAATATGTAGAAGTAAACCGTGTGCTATTGTTACCAGTCCCGTTAGTACAAAAAGTTCTCACTTTCTCATATAACAAATACAAACCTTCCTTAACTCCTGTAGACTACTAACACCTTTTCATATGATTAACATTTAGATAACATCAATATATGGTACATAACCAATTTTTATATTGCTGTACATTCTCACGTTTCTCAACCCACATGTTTAAGCCTGGGACATTCTAGCTATTAACATTCACCACAGAGCCATTCCTATCTTCTTCTACCTGTGCGCCTTCTTGGGTGGAAAAAATTAAAAATCATTTTAGTGAGTTTTGATATTAAAATTACTCCATAGAGACAGCCAGGAACAGTCTCATAATCTCATGAAATATTTTTTATCTTTGTAGTTGTTGTTGTTTGTTTGTTTGTTGGGCTCAATGCCCAGGAGGAGATCAGTGATAAGTGGTGTTCCTCAGGGACTGGTATTGGAATTTGAGCTTTTTAACATCCTTGTCAGTGACATGAACAGTGAGATTGAGTGCACCCACAGCAAGTTTGCCAATGACACTGAGATGTGTTGTACAGTCGACATGCTGGAGGGAAAAGATACCATCCAGAGGGACCTAGACAGACATGAGAGGTGGGCCTCTGTGAACCTCATGAGGTTCAGCAAGGCCACGTGCAAGATCCCACCTCAGCACCGGGGCAATCCCAAGCATAAATACAGGCTAGGTGGAGAATGGATTGAGAGCAGCCCTGAGGAGAAGGAGCTGGGTTGTTTGTTGATGAGACGCTCAGTGTTAGCTGGAAATGTGTGCTTGCATCCCTGAAAGCCAACTGTGTCATGGGCTGCATCAAAAGAAACATGGCCAGCAGGTTGAAGGAGACAAAAACTGGAGACTGGGAGAGGAATGGTTGGAAAGCTGCCAGGCGGAGAAGGACCTGGGAGTATTGGTTGATAGTCGGCTGAATATGAGCCAGCAGTGTGCTCAGGTGGCCAAGAAGGCCAACGGCATCCTGGCTTGTATAAGAAACAGTGTTTCCAGCAGATTTAGGGAAGTGATCGTCCCCCTGTACTCGGCTCTGGTGAGGACACACCTTGAGAACTGTGTTCAGTTTTGGGCCCCTCACTACAAGAAGGACATCGAGATGCTTGAGCGAGTCCAGAGAAGGGCAACGAAGCTGGTGAAGGATCTGGAGAACAAGTCCTATGAGGAGCGGCTGAGGGAGCTGGGCTTGTTCAGCCTGGAGAAAAGGAGGCTCAGGGGCGACCTTATTGCACTCTACAGGTACCTTAAAGGAGGCTGTAGTGAG